>CM060928.1:453798663-454423663 GCA_030765085.1 Allium cepa
CCCAGTGGGAAAAAATCATAAACAAGGAAAAGAGTACAACATGATTTCATCTTTAAGTAACATATATTTTATAATGTTACTACGAGGGTTGATTCTTCTGGATCAAGATAATGCCTCATTAAAACCTTACTAATAAAAACCCAGTGGGAAAAAATATTAGTGAAGGAAAAAGAGCACATTGTAGCGTATTTCATACACTCTCCCTGGATTATAACGCATTATTCAATTAGTTTGTTGATGCAGCCGACGCATACCAATTTTGTACACCATCTTCTGAAATGTTGATTTTGGAAACGCCTTTGTGAATAAGTCCGCTGGATTTTCTTGGGATCGGATTTGTTTCACTTCTATCTTATTATCCTTTTTGTAGCTCATGTGTGAAGAAAAATTTAGGAGAAATGTGTTTCGTCCTATCACCCTTAATGTAACCCGCTTGAATTTGAGCTACACAAGCTGCATTGTCTTCATAAATAATGATTGACCTTTCCGTTACTGATGGAAGTTGGCAGCTTTTTCGAATATGCTCAATCAGTGATCTTAGCCAAATACATTCTTTACTTGCTTCATGTAGTGCTAGTATTTCAGAGTGATTGGATGATGTTGCTACCAATGTTTGTTTTGTAGATCGCCATGAAATTGCTGCATTGCTGTTATTGAATACATATCCAGTTTGTGATCTTGCTTTATGTGGGTCAGAAAGATAACCTGCATCAGCATAGCCAACTAGATCTGGATTATTGCCTGTGTTAGAGTAAAATAAACCCAAATTTATCGTTCCACGAAGATATCTCATGATATGTTTTATACCATTCCAGTGTCTTTTTGTTGGTTCTGAACTGTATCTTGCTAGAAGATTTACTGAAAATGCAATATCTGGTCTTGTGCATTGAGCCAAATATAATAATGCACCAATGGCACTAAGATATTGCACTTCCGGGCCAAGCACATTCTCATCTTCTTCTTTTGGGCGGTAAGGGTCCTTTTTAATATCTAAAGATCTAACAACCATTGGCGTTCTAAGTGGATATGCTTTATCCATTTGAAAACGCATTAGAATTTTCTCAATGTAGTTTGATTGATGGATTAATATGCCATTAGTACTATGCTCAATCTGTAGACCGAGACAGTGTTTAGTTTTGCCAAGATCTTTAATTTCAAATTCCTCTTTAAATAATTTATTGTTTCATCAATCTCTTCTGGAGTTCCAATCAAATTTATGTCATCAACATAAACTGCTAAGATAGCAAATCCCTTTACCGATTTCTTTATAAAGATACATAGACAAATGAGATTGTTTTCGTATCCTTCTTTTACCAAATATTTACTAAGACGGTTATACCACATCCTTCCAGATTGTTTCAATCCATATAGTGATCGTCTTAGTCTTAATGAGTACATGGACTTTGATTTTGCTTCAGGCAATTTATATCCATCTGGAATTTTCATGTAAATGTTGGTATCTAATTCATCATAAAGATAAGATGTCACAACATCCGTTAATCTTATATCGAGTTTTTCAGAAACTACAAGGCTTATCAAATATCGGAATGTTATGACATCCATGACAGGGGAGTAAGTTTCCTTAAAGTCAAAACCCGGTCTCTGCAGGAAACCTTGTGCGACAAGTCGTGCCTTGTACCTCACGACTTCAATTTTATCATTTCGTTTTCTAACGAATACCCATTTATAACCTACTGGTTTAACATTTTCTGGTGTTTACTGGTTTAACATTTTCTGGTGTTTTCTCTATTGGTCCAAATACACCATGTTTTTGAAGTGAATCTAGTTCCACTTGGATAGAATCTTTCCATTTTGGCCAATCGTGTCTTTTTCGACATTCATTTATGCTATTTGGTTCATTATCATCATTCTCATTATTCTCATTATGGTCATGACTTTCAATTATTTCAGTAGCTACTGCGAATGAGAATACAACATCAATTATTATTTTACTTCGATCCCATATTTCTCCGTAGTTCGTATAAAAAATGAGATCTCATTATTATTAGGTACCATTTTATTGTTGGAATCTTCTTTTATCTCTTCTGGGATAATGTTTCCTTCCGCGCTTCTAGGAGAATTGGGATTTTCATTTGAGTGATCTTTTTGATCATTTATAACCTCTTCAGGAGGTTCCTTAATTGATGATTTTTCTTTATACTTTCTTTTTCTAGGCGCCAAGTCTTTTGAACCAATTGGCCTTTCACGTTTTTGTCTTGCTTTAGATTCATTTGCTGCTATATTTACTTTTGATCCTTTAGGGACATCAATTTTTGCCGGTGCATTTGCTGCTGGAATGTGAGGTTTTGTTATTTTTGCAGTGTCGCTAAATGCATCCGGCAGTAGATTTGCAATATTTTTAATATGCAGAATTCTTTGTACCTCATATTGGCATTGTTTAGTACGTGGATCCAAATAAGACATAGATTTATTCCATGATATTTCACGCCGTTCTACTGGAACGGTCTTTTCTCCCCCTAACGGCGGGAAAATTGTCTCATCAAATTTACAGTCTGAAAATCTTGCAGTGAAGACATCACCTGTAAGAGGTTCAAGGTAACGAATTATCGATGTGGAATCAAATCCCACATAAATTCCCAACCGTCGTTGAGGATCCATTTTAGTACGAAGTGGGGGATTAATAGGTATATGCACAGCACAACCAAATTTTTGTAAATGTGACCAGTTAAGAGCTGTGATGGTGAAAGCTGATGATAAGCTGTTGGTCTAATTTTAACCAATTTCGATGCATGCAAAATTGCATGCCCCCAAGCTGAAACAGGTAGTTTTGATTGCATAAGCATTGGTCTTGCAATAAGTTGCAAGCGCTTAATTAATGATTCTGCTAGACCATTTTGAGTATGAACATGAGCTACTGGATGTTCAATTTCAATCCCCAATGATAGACAATAATCATCAAATACTTGAGAAGTAAATTCTCCAGCATTATCTAGTCGAATCGATTTAATTTGATGATCAGGGAAGTGTGCTCTCAATTTTATTATTTGAGCAAGTAGCTTGGAAAATGCTAAATTTCTTGTAGAAAGTAAACAGACATGTGACCAACGAGTTGATGCATCAATCAATACCATAAAATATTTGAATGGTCCACATTCAGGGTGGATTGGGCCACATATATCACCTTGAATTCTTTGTAAAAATGTTGGAGCTTCAGAAGTGATTTTACTATATGAAGGTCGAGTGATTAATTTTCCTTGTGCACATGGGGCACATAAGTAATCACTTGGTAAATTCAATTGGTTTGATAAATCATGTCCGTTTGTGTTTTTGGCAATTTTACGCATCATAGTTGATCCAGGATGACCCAAGCGATCATGCCAAAGAATCAATGTCTTTGTATTTGTGAGCTGCTGGCTCATGTTTATAGAGTGAGATTCGACTATGCCAATTTTTGTAAAATATAAACCAGTTGAAATTGTACCAAATTTTTCTAGGATAAGCTTCTGGCTTTCAATTCTAGAAATAACACAAAGATATTCTTTGTTGTTTTCATTTATAGTTTCAATATGGTATCCATTCATTCTTATATCTTTGAAACTCAGCAAATTTCTTTTAGATTTGCTTGAGTATAATGCATTCTGAATAAAGATATGCGTACCATTTGGTAATATTATATGGGCTCTTCCGGACCCGTCAATTATATTAGCAAATCCAGCTATAGTGGAGACTTTAGCTGAGAAATTTTTAGATAGTTCAGAGAAAAACTTCTGGTTTTTCAAAATTGTATGAGTAGTTGCACTATCTAGTAAGCATATATCATCACCCAAATGACGTTCCATACCTTAAGAATTAAAGACAATGATTAGTCAATCATTAAAAATTTGTATGCATAAATAAATGTAATGTAAACAAACAAAGTAATATGGTTAAAATAGGCTATTGATTAAAAACAACATCCACATTACACATTACTAGTACTGCAAAGGGAAATACAATTAAATGAACACAAACTTCAAACTGATTTATTGATGCAAGCTAATGAAATAAAACGAAAGTCACATAACAAATTTCAAGACATTTCTAATTGATCAACTCGGTCATATCATTGATCATTGCACTTAGATTTTCATCATTAATGAAATTTCCATTGTCATCTTCGAAGAAATCATCTAACTTCAGGTTAGTGTTTTGAGGTAACTTTGCGGCATTATTTGCCTCAATATTCTTCGAGCGATGATATTCTTCAACTGTTTTCTTTGATGATCTACATGTACGTGACCAGTGACCAGATCGTTCACATCTATAACAAACTTCCTCATAATGCCTTTTATTTTCTGAAGCTGAATCATTGTTCTTTATTGGCTCAATTTTCTTTTGTTGCTTTTTAAAGTTGGTGGTTTTGTTACCTTTAAAACCACCATAACCACCTCTGCTAGTGTTATATTCACGTCCACGACCATGTCCTCTACCTCGACCCCTACCTCTTCCAGAGTGGGGAAAATTAGCATTAACTTCAGGTAATTCAGTTGAACCAGTTGGTCTTGAGGAATGATTTTTTATAAGCAATTCATTATTTTGTTCAGCAATTAGTAAGCATTCTATGAGTTCAGAATAATTTGTAAAATGACGCTCTCGATATTGCTGCTGGAGGAGTATATTAGAGGCATGAAATGTTGAGAAAGTCTTTTCAAGCATTTGTGCGTCATCCACCTTTTCTCCACATAATTTCAGTTTAGAAGTGATTCTAAACATTGCAGAATTATATTCTCTTACGGACGTAAAGTCCTGAAACCTCAGGTTCAACCACTCTTGCCTAGTGTTTGGAAGTATGACCGTCTTCTGGTGGTCATAACGCTCCTTCAGGGAGTTCCATAAGTGGAGAGGGTCTTTTTCAGTCAAATATTCTGTTTTTAGATCGTCATGGATATAACGTCTTAAAAATATTAGAGCCTTTGCCTTGTCCTGCTGGAACATAGTATTGCCATTTTTAATGGCATTTTCTCAGCATTGAGATTGCAAATGAATCTCAGCATCCAGTATCCATGATAAGTAGTTGTCTCCAGATATATCCAAAGTTTTAAATTCAAGCTTGGCGATGTTTGTCATTTTGTGAACTGTTCATAAAATAAATTGCATAAGGTGAATATATTCGCCACAACAACATTCACTATTTGTTTGTTTCCAGCTAAAAAGAAGAAAAAAATGAAAATTCTTCATTCATGGTATCAAACAACTATACCAAAAAAAAATTTATCAACAAAACCAAACATTTGGATTTTGCAACTTCCATGTATTTATCAAAAAAGAAAGGAAAGTCAGCTTTTGCGTATACTCCATTCCAAACTTTTGAATTTTATTTGGCAATAGATCCGCAAAGGAAAAATAATAATAATAATATTGAATTTAGAAGCCAAAGAATAAAAATAAGAGTGATACAAGAAAAGGCATGAAAATATGGAAGCGAACCCCAAACTAGCATGTGCTGACTTGATAGCTTTATCAAAAAAAATATGATATTGACAATTACCTTTTTGGAGAGAGGAAAAGTAACGAGTTTATAAAGAAATGCAAGAACAATTCCTTTACCTGCTGTTTTAAAGGAAATAAGAAATAGAATGTATGTAGATATATTCTAAAAGACTCGTATGCACTAATATATATAATAGGATTTTGAATATAAATAGCCTTAGAATTGGAATGGTCAGAAGAGAAACAGTTAGAGTAATTAATATTTAATTACTTGCTGAGAAGTTGGAAAGTTTGAAGGTGAACAGGTTGAGGTCAATAATTAATTCGCATTCCTTCGTGCTGATAACGTGTTACGGAATAAAGAGAATGAAGGCAATTAGAGAGAGAACAATTCTATTGAATTGAAAGATATCTTTACAATACAATCAAGCTCCATATTTATAGACTACTTATGCAGTGCAGATTACAATAATGCCCTTTCATATTTAGCATATTCATCCCTATTATTAATGTATATTACAACACAAATCTTCAGAAAATCTGTCCTTACAAAGGCAGAATATAATACTACTCAAGTGTGGGGGAAATAGATAACAAATCTTCAGAAAATCTTCTAATTAACACAAGGGGTAAGTGCTAGATCCGACCCGACCCCGGTTCATTCGATCCAATCATCAATAAAAAAAGGTAGGGAATCACTCTTTAATTGATTAAGTTCTTTTTACTCTCGGAGATACATATTTCTAAAACATTCTTTCTGGTATATACAAAATTATCAAACCTCTCTTATCAAGTCATTGATTACTTAAAACCCTTAAATTTGAATAATTCAAAATCATTTCATTTTACACTTTGGAAAAAATTTCCAAAACCATTTCATTTAAATCTTAACAAAGATTTCTTAATTCACAAATCTTCATTTTAATCAAGTTAAAACCATATTATCTAGGATGTAAATCCAAAATCAGCAAATATTAAGTGAGCAGAACCTATAGAAATCATCTAATTCTACTCAATATCAATCCTCGTATTCAACAAAAACTTTGGACGGAATAACGACGAAATCATCTTTTAAATTCCATAAATAGTACAAGTTTTCTCTTCGAGCTTTAACGCCAAAAATAATAAGATCATCTCTATAAGATCAAAGTTGTATTTAAATTTGGAAAATTAATTCTTTTTATACTTAACCCGTTTCCAACATTTCAACCTTGTCTATCCCTCGCCTAGGTAAGATCCCAGGTGAGCCAGGGCACTAGTTGCTCCTGAACATCTCCTTAGTTCAAGCACCTCACATCCAATTCTCATAAATCCAGTCTGCTCATCGACTTTTAGAGCCAAGATTAAACCACTTATGTATAATAGCTTTTTCTTTAAATCATTTATTTGAACTATCTTCAAAAAGCTAGAAAACCTCCAAATTATTACTACAACTCTTATTTATCCATTTGAAAATTCTTATAAAACATTTGGGAAAGAATCTTTAAGTTTAAAAACACATTTTGAAAGTTATAGAAAAGTGTTGCGGAAAGTGCTGCGGAAAGTGCTTTTCAAGCTATACTGATCAAAATGACTTTTATTTATTTTGAAATCCATTTTTATTACTCAAATCACTTTTAAAACATTTTAAAGATTTATAAGATTTATTTCACATTTTTAAACATTATAAAAGCATCATTTTCAAAGAAATCCAATTTTGGATTTCGAATTGCAAATTCAGGATTTTTTTCAAAAACTTGTTTTGCTCATATTTCAAAATATACTTATCGAAATCTCAATTTTCTTTCTTTGTTGGATAACTATGGATATGATAGTTTGGAAAATTATTATCTCGAAAAATTTCGAGCTAAAAATTCTAACTTTTAAAGTCGTTTGACTTTTATAGCGCGACATCATGAAAACCATTATGCGACGCGCTTATTTTTAACTTAATTTTCCATTTCTTCTCAAACTTCACCAAAACCCTTTTAAATAATTATAAAATATGTCAAACATATTTTAGACTATTTTTAAGAGTTTAACAAATCCACACATACCATTTCATTAATTCAAGGAACGTGATTTGCTTTTGTGCTTATCAATGTATATATTCGTGCATATATATTCAACATTCATATGAAAACAACCAAACTTGATGATCAAAGAAAATTAAACATCCATTTGTAACATCCTATCATCATCCAAAGTTATAGGAGATTTGAAGGACCTAACTTCAAATCGGCTATAGCTTCATTACGGTCGAATTAAACTCAATGGAATCGAGCTTCGAAGCCTTGAAGTGGCTAGGCATATCCTTGGAAGTTTAGGAGGTGCTCATATCCATGGTGGGAATGGAGGAAGGGAACAACCTAAGGTGGATCTAATGGTGGCCATGAGTTTGAGTGGTGGAAAGGAGGTGTTTTGACTTGTTTTGAAGTGGATTGATATTATATACATGTGTATATATTTTGCTAATATTTTTCCATAACTTTTTCTAATATTTTCCTAAGGCATGGAAGCCATTAAAGAAGCTCTTAGGAAACTTATGAAGAAGGAAGAAGAAGAATGAAAAAGAAGAGAAGAGAATAGGGTATCTATAGGAAAAAAGAGGAGTATAAAAGAAGATATGCATACACCACCTTTTCCAAGCTTCTCCAACACATTACTCCTTTAAAATACATAGCCATAACCCCTCCCCCATGTGCACATCAATTCCATCCACTCATTTATGCATATGTTGACTTGTTTAAGCTTAAGGAAAAAGCTTTACTTAAAATATCTTATATATTTTATAATATATATATATATATATGTGTGTGTGTGTGTATGTATGTATGTATGTAGTATGTTTTAAGTGTAAATGTGTATATGTATATGTTTACGTGTATGTTAGGGAATGTATTTATGTGTTATATATGTACATGACATATAAAAAACGTTGCATTGATTCCGAACAACTTTCATTCAATAAATCATTGTCGATCGGAGAATCGATTCCCGTTACATTTTCACTTATAGTTTAACGTACATATATTTGTAAAAAAAATTCAAAAAAAAAATCTTGCCATTTTAAATGAATTAAAATGATCACCTTTCATTCATAAAACCATATAAATTTATATTAACAATTATTTACAAAAATCGCTATTACACCGATAAAGCGATATCAATTTTTCCTTATATTTTCAAATCAATTTTTATTATAAAACTATTATAAATGATTTATTATCACTTTATAACTATTCAAAATGAGTTATAACCTTTCTAAAATCATTATTTGAATAATTATAATAATTATTTAATCATTAAATCTTAATGTTAATTTAAAAAATCAATTATAATATTTAAGGGCATTATTACTAATGTTATAAACACATCTTTTCAAAATCAAATCAATTTATTTTGTTTAATATTCTTATTTAATTATAAAATAAGTGTATGTATCCAGCTCTGTGCATGACATTTCACGATTATAGGTTTGTTTACTGATAAAAGAGTTTCCGGCCATTATATCGATTTAGATTTCAAGGAAAATATTTTTGTAAATATTTATTCAAAATAAAATTACTATTACTTATTATTACTCAAAACAATATTATTTTTATTATCAACATTTTATTTAAAAATAAATATAATTTATCAAAGTGATAAATTTGCAGGTTGTTACAATACCCCTTCTTCTTTTATGGATATATAAAACATTTAAGTTACATGCCTTAAATAATTTTATATAGTCATTAAAACACTTACGAAAATTCTACAAAATTCCTATAAATCATTTTTAATATGTTTTCCAACATATATAAATTTTAGACCCAAATGTATATTATTCAGATGTAAATATTTTTAAAACCCAATAATAATTTTCTTTGCTAGAAAATTAATATTAAATCCACATCAGAAAACATGAAAATTGAAACATATCTCTAAAATATAATTTCTGATCAAAATCTAAAATCACAAGACATTCAGATGCCATTTAAAAGAGTTTTCACATTAAAACATATCATAAAATCTATATGAAAATATCATAAACCATCAACATGCATATATATTTATTTCCAACAATCAAAACATGCCAAAACCTTGCAAAAATAATTCAGATTTAACCTAAAACCAAAAGTAATTCGAAAACATTAGCTGCAGTCAATATTCGCCTTAGCTTTGAGATTAAGGATTTGAGATTTGATCTTGATTAAGTTGCTTATGCTTTTCCTCTTGAAATCTTCTTTTCTTCTCTTGCCTTCCTAATGGTGGTCGACCACTTACTTTGGTTTTAGTTTTTTAAATATATAAATGAACATATGGAATATGGCTTAAGGGGTTTAGGGTATGAGAATAATACTTATTCCTATATTTCCCTTGTCTATTTCCTAACATTTTTTTTCCATTTCAATTTAATTAGTTCATTTGTTAACATGGCATGGCTACCCTTGCTAATCACAAATCTCAATCCCTTAACCATTTTACATTGTTTCATTTAATTTACCTAATTAAATGTTACTAAATAATGTTACTAAAACTTAGGATCGTTACAATAAGTAGAAGTAAAGGGTGCTATTAAGGGAATCCATTGTACCATCGAGACTCGCGACCTATAGACGTGGTTCGGAGCAGGGACAGGGAGAGATTGGAACGTCGATCTAAAGTATTTCATATACTATTTCATAGTACGATTGGGTGTTACGACAGGACGTACATGCCAACTTCTTTGAGTTGTTGGTTTCCATGGGAGTGCGCAAGTTAGTTGTGGCTCTCGATAGGTATCTTTGGTAGCTAATGGAATTTCGACACGAGTATCGCTTATAGATATTCATATTTTGGTTTTGGGTATGGAGATTCTATGTCAGCAGCATAGTTATATCGCTATATTTGTTTTGCATTTCAAATGCTTCGATCGGGATTGAGAGATCTATGGCATTATTGCTTACAAACTATAATTTTATCCCTACACTCGTTTTTCGTATCAATGGCATGGCTTGTTATAGTTGATATTTTTTTTAATTAAAGAACCACTATTATGTATCACCTTGATTTCTTGGCAAGGATAAAGTAGGGCTATGTATGATTAGTATTACTCATTAGATCTATATAGGTTGAATTTGTATACAGTACTTAGAGATATTCCCCTCACACCAGACTTTATATCTGGTCTTTGTTTTGTCTTTATTTGTTTATGTCATGGCCACTATTGGGTATTCAGTTGAGTAGTTTGAGAGTCATGTACTTTTGGTGGTAGGCTTATAAAGCAGTTGGACCACTCTAGAGGTGTGGAGTCAATATATTAGATATATATACTTGTTGGTGATGTAATGCATGGAAGACATGCTATTTTGTGTATGAGACTTGTAATATCATATACTATATTCAGAACTCCATATGAATGAAGTTAATGTATTATGAATTTCTGTATTGATATTTATTTACCAGCTGCTTTCGCTACTGTAGTCCCTTATATTTTTTTATCATATTCTTTTTATGTACATTTAGTATATTATATGTTATCTTCCCATTGTGAGATTGTACCAATATGCCTTGATATGGTGTTTTCTTTTAATTTTTACCATAACGGATTGTCATTTGTGGTATTTGAGAGTTAGACATTATCATTCGACATTGATTTCGGGTATCATGAAGGGGAGGTCGTCACATAACATTCTTAGATCATATCCAATACTTACAATCTCAGTAATTTCTCCTACCGACATCATGAAAATTTATTTATTACGTGCAAACGGTCTATTCTGAATCATTGTTCAGAATTTCTGTTTCAACATTTATATAACAAAACTCAAAGTCATATTGGTCGATAATTTGTGAATAAAATCTTAATTAACTCAATCATGACAAAAAAATCTTTTAAACAAATATTAATAACTAAAAGTTACGATGTTATTTTCATCAATGTTGCTTACTATATTCCAATTGCATTGGTTATCCTTTCTAAGACACACTTGCGGCCGTTGGATCACATCCCCTTCGTGTAAAACTATCAATATTATATTCTAAAAATGTACTTGAAATCCATATAGGATTTAAAGCATCGTGCCATATGGTAGTCTAACTCTTTATGGCTTATTGACAACTAAGTAAATTGATAATACTAACAATTTTATTTCTCAACTTTGATAAGAAACTTATAATTTCTTTTTTGATGTACTAGAATACTAATTATACATTCTAATAGGTTCTGTCCATTTTAGACTTAGTTAATTAAATTTCATCTTGTGTAATCAGTTTCCATATTAGATTTTTTAGATCATATCCATGCACATTGTAATACCGCTGATTTCTATTCTAGGATGGTCCTAAACTCCTTTGGGGAGATCCACAAAAGGCCCCTCATAAGTGTATTTGCAACCTCTTGACTCACATAATGTTTTATTTCTTGAAATAATAATTTTTTCTTAGTTCGATGGAATATGCATTCAAAGAAATCTTTTAATTCTAATCACTATTTAAAAAATTATAACTTAACAAGATTTTTTTTCCACATTGAAATCAAGAATTGCGTGAGTCCTATATTTTAATGATAAGTTATATACATAAAAAAGGGGTTTTTCCCCTTTGCTTTAATAATTTTTTTATATCAAACTTCAACTTGAATACATTTGAAATGCCCTTTTCTTACTTGTTTAACTTAAAATTTTATTTTAGTACATAACATACCTCCATACCAAAAATAATTATTTTCTAAATCTCATCTCACACTAATTACACCTATATATGCCACCAAATTTTTTTTAACATCCATACAAACCACACCCAATCATTTAAGGGTATCATATACAACCTATCTCAACATGCATCGTAATTATGTATTTTCAAATTTACATATATTATCTAATATAACAACGTTGCCTTGCCATTAATTTTTGGTGACTCACTTCGTCGATTGGCTAGAATGTCGACCATATGGTTAACACTGCCTAGCCAATGATCTCTACTATTTGCCAATTTCTAATGGCTGCAGCCACTGCCTAGAATATCAATAGTTAAAAAGTATCTTTATTATTTTCAAACAATTCAATTCCATACCAAAATATTCACTTAAATATCTTCCTAAATAATACCTTATTTTTCCAAATAATATATATTTTCATATCAAACTAGTTTGTAAGATTTATCAAAATACCATATGATTTCTTTCAAAAATATAGTTCATGATGCTTCTTTAAAATTTCATTTAAAACATCGTTTTCAAAAATATTACTAATATTTTTCCTTAAAACATCCACTTCTTTCTAATTACTATTTAACTTTCTCAATACACTATTTTCTTTTCAAAACATTATTTAAACGCCTTTCAAAATATTATATTATTATTCAAAGCATTTGTGTCCAAATGTCTCATCCTAGTATTTAGGAATCCTTATCGATAATGTTAGCTAGGCGAATCAACCAGAATCCTCAAAGCACTCAACAAACAAACTAACACCCAACTACTTCAAAATTTTCCTTAAGTATTATTTACATATATCCTTTAATAATATTTATTTATAAAAATAATTATTTGCTTAAATTAACACATAATTAAATTCTACATTCGAAGTATACATTTTGTCAAAAGATATGTAATTAAACATTTGCTTGCTTTTATTAAGGATATCCTCAATTAATTTGTATATCTATCTATCAATAACAATCTACTTATATCCAAGCATTGTACTCATCCATCCAAGTGTACATCATGAAAGCACCAAATTTAAATTAATCTCACGATTTTAACTAATTGAATATACATAAACAAATAGTATATTATTTTATAAAGTATAATTCCTTGATATCCCTTTGCGGTAAGATTCTTTTATCAATGTTTGATTGGGTTCTAACTTTCAAATGATTATTTTAACTCAAGGCTGATCCTTAAATAAAGATTACAAACTCAGTACAACTAATAATCACACAACCAATCGAGCATACACAAGAAATAATCCAATTAATGCGCTTAGCATAAAGAAATCCATCAACTTCCGCTGTGCCAATTTGATCACTAGTAGATCAAGATACAACAATTATATCTTAGCTACCTGAGCTCTAATATACTCCATCAATTTCGACTTTACTAGTTGGACCAACTTCTCTACCTTTAAAATTTCCATTGAACAAACATCTCGTCTCACATAGAGAGAATCATACAGAAAGAGTTAGAAGTAGGGATATAATATTCTAGAAAAGTAACTAGCACATCCCTAAATGACTACCCTTGTAATCATCGTATACTTCTACTATTACTTAAGTATATACCATTTTCCACCACACCCATAGGGACATGGACTTTAAGTTTTATCTTAGGCCAAGACTCATGTCTCTTATACTCCATACTGTTATGAACTTGCTTTAATACCAACTATAAAACCTCCTCTATATCTATACTACCAAAGAGTATTACTAGGAAATACTGTCTAATAATATAGAGAATGAAGCAATATTGGGATATCATAAGTGAATATTCTGTGACGACCCGGCTTTCTACGCCCAGAAAGACGTGTCATCAATAAGAAAGAAAGGGATAGAAATAGAAAAGAAAGGAAAGAAAGAATAACAACATCAGAATCTCACAGCAGAATGGAATAAAATATAATATATCAACATAAATATTACATAGTTATATATATACATCAGAGTTATACAATGTCATACAACATGACTATCACATACATATCTGTCAGGACATACATCTCAAATATCATAAACTAACTAACACAGCGGAACTAAATATATATATATATATATATATGTCTACATCGCTGAAGCCTCCTGCTCCATTGCTCCTCCAGATGTCGTCAAAGCTAACCTGAATCCCTTGGCTACCCGTAAAAATTTGGGTACCCGAAAGTTTATGAAAAACAAAAATAAACTCCGGGTCAGACATGGGTCTGGTATGAGTAAACGGGTTAAAGTTGTTTAACTTTGAAAATCATTTAAAAGAAAGGTATCACGTAAGACTCCCCACAAATAAATACGGGTAAGTTTTTACCTTACGCTAACCAAAACATTTCATAGGAAATCCAGGGATATTATAATAGTGTCTAGGGTTTTCAAGTAAAATACAGAAATAGCTGAAATGCTTACACCTCACATTTCAACATAGTTGGGCACAATCAAAACATACCGCGCTTATTGAAAATTGGATCCCATACAATGGCAGGGCTACTGGGGTACCGCCCGTCACAGTCCGTGGTCTAGATCACAGTACCGAGGAGCCACCCTAACTCCCCTGCAATACAAGGCCGGAACCATTCCTTACTGAACAGTCCCGAACAAGATAACCCCGCAGTTGGTGTACATCCAACCGCCCACACAGCCGAATAAAAAGGGACATCTAAACAGGGGTATATCTCGTCGTGCTTGGGCATGACCCACCTAACCTTGCCGCACCTCCCCTGTTTTAGCCATTCCCGGTTGATGAGGCTTGAGGCTGCGATTACCTTTATAGAACATATTTCTTAGAATTCTCATCGTCCGCCTGACGATGTGCTGAAAGCATTCAATCCATACAAGTTCGTTCCAGGTTCGAACGAAACCGAAGGCATTATCTCGTTACACTCATTTTGGAATCACCCTCAGAGTTAACGACGATAACCCTTGCATTCTGAAAACACCATCTCGATCTTCACTTGAGATTACACGACCTAACGTTTAATTTGGATCGATGTGGTTTTCGGAATATCAATTGGATACCCGATCCCGGTCTCATCGAAATCCAAACGCCATTTTAAAGTCCAAGTTGTCTAATTAACTTAACAGTTTAAATTTAACAATTGAATTCATATAGCAATTTAATACAGATAAATAACATCAAATAAATCATATAATAATTTAACACAGATAAATCATACACAATCATCACAGATATATCCAGAATATCACAGAACATCACAGATATAAATAAACATCAGAGGCAATCGAATAGAGTCATTGATTTATATCAACAAGTTTGTTTTGGTTTTAAACCTAATTGCATACTCAAGAGTAAATTATATTTTATTCTTGCTTAATTAATTATTAATTACTTAACTTATTTCAATTCATTAATTACTTATTAATTATTCACTTAATTAATGAATTAATTATTAATCAATAACCCTAATTATCGATTTATAAAACTCAGTTACACAATTAATTATTACTAATTGCGTAATTAATCATTAATTATTAATTACTTAATCGTTTAATCCTTAATTAGTAAATTAATTCACTAACTATGATTTGTTAAATTATTAACTATCAATGATTAATTAAATTCTTAATTACAAACAAGATTACATAAGATCATTAAAACCTTTAATTACAAATTTGATTATACTTTGAACTACTTATTAAATAACAATTATAGAATGTATTACATTCTTAAATAACTTTGATTTTTAAATTCATTGCTCATTTTGTTTTCTGCAAAGTTTAAAGTTCAACTTGGCTGAAATAACTAAGTCAACGTTAATAATATATTTTATTCTTAGCTTATATATCATTCCAACTAAGCATTACAGTTAGTAAATTCAAATAATTAGAAACCGAAGCAAACAACGTGACTCACTCGGGTCGAACTCGTGATTCACCCAGAGCCTCTCTCGCGTTTCCCCCTACCTTTCTTCTTCTTCCCCTGTTTTCTCTTTCTTTATTTTATAAAAGCTTAAGTTTTTAAACTGCTGAAACATATTAACACACACGCGCGTATTATAACTCGACCCAGCAAAAATCCCGAAGCAAAGAACGTTCTAACTCGAGATTTCCTCGAGTCGACCCTAACGTGAGTATCTCCGCCGCCGTGCACGTGCACGGCGGTCCACCACCGCGCTAACCCCTTGCGACGCCACCAACATATCACAATTCTTCACCATACACGAAATCAAAACCCAGATCAACTTGAAACTCACGAAATCGAAATTCGACTAAAAGTCGAACTGTAACTCAAACACAGAAGGCCAAAAACCCCTCGTCCACATTATCGCAACCGCTAGAGACGACGTGTCTTCGTCCAAACCTTGCCAACACCACACTCGTGCACCTCCCAAAATCTCAGGTCACGCGGTCGAGCCGAGGCGTCGCGCGAATCGAATGAACAGAACCCCAATATACAGACTCCTAAACCCTACTTTTCATAATTCCCACAAAGTCTTGCAATTAAAAAATTTTCTCACATTTTTGTGTTATTCATACATCAATACTTAAGCTTCATGTAAAATTTCAACAATTATAATTGAAGAAATTAACAGAACTTCATAAAAATGCACTTTCTGTTTATTATCAAACTGCTCTGCTAATTATTAACTAAAAATTATAATTTTAGTCCTAAAAATCATATTTTTGGATGTAGTTACAATATATCAATTCAAGTTTTCAATTCGAGTTGTTCAAATTTTGATCCTTATATTATTTTTACTGAAAAATTTAGTTTTACAGTGTTTTACAATTCACTGCTATATAGAAAATTTCCCAAATCTTGATCTTTAGCATAAACAAAAATTTATTTAGGTTAGTTACTAATTAAAGTAAATGAATTTATATAAGAAGAA
Organism: Allium cepa; assembly: GCA_030765085.1. Classification (NCBI taxonomy): domain Eukaryota; kingdom Viridiplantae; phylum Streptophyta; class Magnoliopsida; order Asparagales; family Amaryllidaceae; genus Allium; species Allium cepa. The sequence goes on from CM060928.1 coordinate 453,815,592, forward strand.
TGATATATTCTTTGGTTACTTTGTCTCTACAGAAAATTTGAAAGCTGGGAAAAAAAACTTGATATGCATCACTGTCAATACATAGCAACACAATCCAGAACTTCAAACATCAATAATACTTCATAAAATTTATATTAAGAGTTAGAGTTAAAAATATGTTTACTCACCAAGATAGATTACTGAAGAAACTTGAAACAGAGGTTAGTTGTTGAAGGACAAAGAAGACTGCAGTTTGCCAACTTTGAATTCCAGTGACCTCTTTGCTTTCTGAACTTTATTTTGAACTTGAACATATAAAGTTTTGTTTATTTTCTTTTGTTTCTCCTCAGGTTTGTTTTCATGAGTTAATGACTGAACTCAATGCAATAAGAAATAATAAATACCTATATTTATAACTTTGAACAATGGTGTCTTCTTGCACAAGCTTTAACATAATATAACATTTGCTTTATTTTTACTGTACTAAGGCCAGAGATAATTCAATAATTACGGCTGCAGATTTATTCCAGAAAGAAAAGTGTGCTACTTAATGTATATGTTCACACTTATGTTAACACAATCAATATTTACTTCCACAAATATTTGCATAAAGATATTGCAGGCTTAGTATGTACTAATGTGTTTTCATTTATGTTTACACTCATTAGTATTTACTGACATAGACATTTTATCTTGATTAATGTTTGCTTACTGGTTTGATTTCTTATGTATATACAGTTTACATTTATGTTAACACAGATTAAATGCCTGCTAACATAAGGATTTGTATATAGATATTTGCAGTTTTCCTTTTTGTTTGAACATATTTATGTTAACATATAAACAACATGTTTGCTGCAGTTTTTTTTTATTTGATAGAAAATATTTGTTTTCTTATGCATAAATAAAATGTGCAGGTTATCAATATTGTTTTCTTTTGTACTAAAATGTTTTTATTTATGCCAACATCTTATTAATGTTTGCTGCAGGTTTGGTTTGTACTATTGTGTTTTACTGACACTTGTTTTGTTTTGTAAAGATATTTTGCAGAACCTTATGTTTGAACTAAGATGTGAATATTTGGCTTACTGATACATATAAAGTTTACCTGCAGGTCTTGTTGTAATGTCTGGTGTATAAATGTACAATGGTTTGGCTTCTTATTTTATTATCTTATACCTTAAACACAAACTATACATTGGTTTTGACAGATTATATGTTTGTCTTCAAACTTATGTTAACATATAATTATGTTATACTTATGCTACTTATATAAGCTTATATTTAATTTACTTATAAAAACTGTTATAAAAAAAGCACAGATTAATCTTATTTTTCATTAAAGTTAAATATTACAAATATTTGATTTGTAACTTATATGTGCATTAATGTATTTATATTTAATGTGAAAAGAATTGTGTTATTGTACTTGTTACTATTAACTTCATTCATATGTCTAATATTAAATGTCATTAATACATCAATTTTAATTTAATTGAATAACACAAATTTATTTCTGAATATTGTTGAAAGAGTCTATTTTATATTTGAAGTTATATTCCTTTATAATACATATACAACTAATAATATCCAAATTCTTATTTATTTATAAATGAAAATCTTATACTTTATTTAAATTAGATTAAAAACTTATTATAATAATAGGGTCACATTCCTCCCCCCTTAAAAGAATTTCGTCCCCGAAATTTAAACAACAGTTAATTTTAAAAAACTTAATTATTAACAATCTAAACATACACTTCGTCCATACAAAACAAACAATCAAACAGTCAATTCTAACAACATTACTAGCTATTCGGACATGAATCTGGATAAGCTTTCCTAAAACTATCAAGAGTTTCCCAGGTACAATCTCTGGGATCCTCACTCCATTGTACCTTGACGAGTTTCACCGCTTTGTTCCTGAGTTTCTTCTCGTCCTGACCTACAATCTGAACAGGATTTCTAACCACAGTCAGGTTGGGTTCTACTTCTAAATCTTCCTGAACAACCGGTTCTATCACTAATGATGAGTCATGAACAAATTTCCTTAAATGAGACACATGAAATACATTGTGAATCCCAGACATCCGTTCTGGCAATTCAATCCTGTAGGCTACAGTTCCAATTCTTTCCAACACTCGGAATGGACCAATATATCTCGGAGCAAGTTTTCCCGCCTTTCCGAATCTTATAGCACCTTTGATTGGGGAAACTTTAATAAAAACTAAATCTCGGATCTCAAATTCCAATGGTCTTCGTCTCTTATCTGCATATCCCTTCTGACGATCTTGAGCAGCTTTCATCCTTTTCTTGATAAGCTCAACCTTCGCAGAAGCTTCTCGAATTAGATCGGGTCCGAGTATAAGTCGATCATTTGATTTAATCCAACAAGATGGGGATCTACACGGTCTTCCATACAGAGCTTCATATGGAGCCATCTTAATACTCGCTTGATAACTATTATTATAAGAAAATTCCACTAAATGAAGATAGTCTTCCCATGATCCACCAAAATCCAATACACAAGCTCGAAGCATATCTTCCAGAATTCGATTAGGTCTCTTCGTTTGTCCGTCCGTCTGAGGATGATAGGCTGTACTTAATATCAAACTAGTTCCCATGCTGATTGCAGAGCTTCCCAAAATTTACTAGTGAAAATAGGATCACGGTCACTTACTATGCTGATAGGAACACCATGCAATCTGACTATCTCCTTCAAGGAAATTTCTGCCAAGGGAACAGCAGTACGAGTCGCCTTAACCGGAATAAAATGGGCACTCTTCGTCAAACGATCCACAATAACCCATATTCCTTCATTTCCTTTCTTGGTCCTAAGCAAACCGTCAATAAAATCCATCGAGATCATTTACCATTTCCAATCTGGAATTTTCAAAGGTTGCAATAGTCCAGCAGACTTTTGTTGATCTCCCTTCACTTGCTGGCAAATGGCACAACTATTTACAAAAGCAGCTACATCCTTCTTCATATTCGGCCACTAGAAAACTCTCCTCATATCTTTATACATCTTCGAAATTCCTGGTGAATATTCAATTGGGAGCGATGACACTCAGCTAAAACTTCTTGTCTCGGATATTAGGCACACACAAACGACTATTAATCCTTAAAATACCCTGATCGTCTACCTTGAAATCCGAATATCGCCCGTCCTTAGTTCCATGAATTATTTCCTCAAAAGATTTATCTTCCATTTGCTTACTAATGATCTTTTCTTGGAGAGATGGAACGACTTCCAAAAGAGATAAGACCGCATTTCTACTAAGAGCATCAGCCATGACATTTGCTTTCCCGGAGTATACAAAATATCCAGATCATAAGATGCCAAAAATTCGACCCATCCCCGTGGTCTCAAATTAAGATCTTTTTGAGAGAAAATATACTTCAACGGTTTATGATCCGTGAATAACTCAACCTTTCTCCCAAAAGATAATGTCTTCAGATCTTCAAAGCAAAAACAGTAGCTAACAGTTCTAAATCATGCGTAGCATAGTTCTTCTCATGAGACTTCAATTGCCGACTAGCATACGCAATCACTTTGCCATTCTGCATCAACACTGCACCCAATCCAACTAAAAATGCATCCGTATATACTTCAAATTTGCTCTTCCCATCCGGAATAGCAAGTACTGGTGCACTGGTTAGCCTTGTCTTCAATTCCTGAAAAGCTTCTTCACACTGAGGTGTCCAATTGAATTTGGTTCCTTTCCTAGTTTGTTTGGTCAGATGCGAAGAAATTTTGGAATAATCCTTGATAAATTTTCTGTAGTAGCCAGCTAAACCCAGAAAATTATGAATTTCCTTCGGTTGCTTCGGTTGCTTCCATTCTAGAATAGATTCTCCTTTCGCTGGGTCTACAGAGATACCTTCACCCAAAATACTGTGCCCTAAAAATTTAACTTCTGATTTCCAGAAATGGCACTTTGAAAATTTTGCCTTCAACACATGCTTCCTCAGAGTTTCCAATACAATTCTCAAATGTTGTCTGTGCTCTTCTTCCGATTTGGGGTAAATCAAGATATCATCAATGAATACCAGCACAAACTTATTCAACACAAAACCTTACCGAACCATCCGATTTGGTGACAAACACAGCAGCAGAGCCCCAACAAGAAAAACTGGGTCTAATCAAACCCTTTTCCAAAAGATCTTGCGTCTACTTAATCAACTCTTCTCTCTCTCTAGGAGGCATTCTTCTACTGGGCTGAATCACCGGCACAGCTCCTAGAATCAAATCAATACGAAAATCAATCTCTCGGTGTGGCGGTAGACACTTGACTTCTTCAAAAACATCAGGAAAAAAACTTGGTTCACATCAATAACTTAAATCTTCTCTTGAAAAGTCTCAACTCCATGTAAAAGATTACACAAATGAATTCCAGAATTGTCGCACAACACTCTGGCAATTCTACCCAAATAAGTTTGTTCTCCCTTCACAATCCAGAACAGCCATATACTGTTCATGTCAATCCATCGAAGAAATAAATCCACTCTGCTACTTCTGAACACCTCAAGAAAACTGTTAATCAACAAACCTTCTCAACAGCACACAGAACACTTCCAGCTATAGGGCTAATCCTCAATGTCCAAAGACTTCTATTCAAATCTCTTTGAGAGACTCGGGCCTCAATCAAACAAAAATACCCTACTGAACTTGGTCACAATTCCAAAACAGACATACTTCCTTAACTTGTTCCAGAGGAACATCTTCGGAGACATCCAAACTCACTGTGTCTCATCACACAGCTACAACACCTTGAGATATCAAGAGATCAAGATTTGGTCATGTCCATCCGATAGATCCAAACTCAAGCTCATCCAAAATCACATTCCAACAATGAAATCCTCACATCATCCAAAGCTCACTCGAGACGGTAATAGGTCTACAGTCTCGACAGATACACTCCAACTACAAATATTCAAAACTCCAATCATCGGTAGTCGTGTTTCACACACCACTACCCTATCTACCTTATAACTTATATTGGAATACCCGAACAGGTAACCAAATAAATAGGTAGAAAGATATATATATATATATATATATATATATATATATATATATATATATATTACAAATACGCTCTCTCAAGAAAGATATCACTCAAGAGCCTAGGCATTCACTCAACCTAGCGCTCTGATACCAGCTGTGACGTCCTAGGCTTTTCAACCATCAGCAACGGCTCACGACCGGTAGGCTTTTCAACCATCCCAGCCCCGCTGTGGCTCACAGTGATACCTCGGATTTGCTTTTGCGGCCACCCTCTCGAGTCGCGACCAACCCCGCAAGACCTTATACTATCCCCAGGGGCATGTAGGGGTAAGAGTCTCCCGTTCGCCACCTAATGCAAAGAGAGAACCCCCTATCACGCTGTAATGTAGCAAATCCGATCCCGGTCTCATCGAAATCCAAACGCCATTTTAAAGTCCAAGTTGTCTAATTAACTTAACAGTTTAAATTTAACAATTGAATTCATATAGCAATTTAATACAGATAAATAACATCAGATAAATCATATAATAATTTAACACAGATAAATCATACACAATCATCACAGATATATCCAGAATATCACAGAACATCACAGATATAAATAAACATCAGAGGCAATCGAATAGAGTCATTGATTTATATCAACAAGTTTTATTTGGTTTTAATCCTAATTGCATACTCAAGAGTAAATTATATTTTATTCTTGCTTAATTAATTATTAATTACTTAACTTATTTCAATTCATTAATTACTTTTTAATTATTCACTTAATTAATGAATTAATTATTAATCAATAACCCTAATTATTGATTTATAAAACTCAGTTACACAATTAATTATTACTAATTGCGTAATTAATCATTAATTATTAATTACTTAATCGTTTAATCCTTAATTAGTAAATTAATTCACTAACTATGATTTGTTAAATTATTAACTATCAATGATTAATTAAATTCTTAATTACAAACAAGATTACACAAGATCATTAAAACCTTTAATTACAAATTTGATTATACTTTGAACTACTTATTAAATAACAATTATAGAATGTATTACATTCTTAAATAACTTTGATTTTTAAATTCATTGCTCATTTTGTTTTCTGCAAAGTTTAAAGTTCATCTTGGCTGAAATAACTAAGTCAACGTTAATAATATAATTTATTCTTAGCTTATATATCATTCCAACTAAGCATTACAGTTAGTAAATTCAAATAATTAGAAACCGAAGCAAACAACGTGACTCACTCGGGTCGAACTCGTGATTCACCCAGAGCCTCTCTCGCATTTCCCCCTACCTTTCTTCTTCTTCCCCTGTTTTCTCTTTTTTTTTATAAAAGCTTAAGTTTTTAAACTACTGAAATATATTAACACACACGTGCGTATTACAACTCGACCCAGCAAAAATCCCAAATCAAAGAACGTTCAAACTCGAGATTTCCTCAAGTCGACCCTGACGTGAGTATCTTCGCCGCCGTGCACGTGCACGGCGGTCCACCACCCCGCTAACCCCTTGCGACGCCACCAACATATCACAATTCTTCACCATACACGAAATCAAAACCCAGATCAACTTGAAACTCACGAAATCGAAATTCGACTAAGTGTCGAACTGTAACTCAAACACAGAAGGCCAAAAACCCCTCGTCCACACCATCGCAACCGCTAGAGACGACGTGTCTTCGTCCAAACCTTGCCAACACCACACTCGTGTACCTCCCAAAATCTCAGGTCACTCGGTCGAGCCGAGGCGTCGCGCGAATCGAATGAACAGAACCCCAAAATACAGACTCCTAAACCCTACTTTTCATAATTCCCACAAAGTCTTGCAATTAAAAAATTTTCTCACATTTTTGTGTTATTCATACATCAATACTTAAGCTTCATGTAAAATTTCAATAATCATAATTGAAGAAATTAACAGAACTTCATAAAAATGCACTTTCTGTTTATTATCAAACTGCTCTGCTAATTATTAACTAAAAATTATAATTTTAGTCCTAAAAATCATATTTTTGGGTGTAGTTACAATATATCAATTCAAGTTTTCAATTCGAGTTGTTCAAATTTTGATCCTTATTTTATTTTTACTGAAAAATTTAGTTTTACAGTGTTTTACAATTCACTGCTATATAGAAAATTTCCCAAATCTTGATCTTTAGCATAAACAAAAATTTATTTAGGTTAGTTACTAATTAAAGTAAATGAATTTATATAAGAAGAATGATATATTCTTTGGTTACTTTGTCTCTACAGAAAATTTGAAAGCTGGGAAAAGAAAACTTGATATGCATCACTGTCAATACATAGCAAAACAATCCAGAACTTCACACATCAATAATACTTCATAAAATTTATATTAAGAGTTAGAGTTAAAAATATGTTTACTCACCAAGATAGATTACTGAAGAAACTTGAAACAGAGGTTAGTTGTTGAAGGACAAAGAAGACTGCAGTTTGCCAACTTTGAATTCCAGTGACCTCTTTGCTTTCTGAACTTTATTTTGAACTTGAACATATAAAGTTTTGTTTATTTTCTTTTGTTTCTCCTCAGGTTGGTTTTCATGAGTTAATGACTGAACTCAATGCAATAAGAAATGATAAATACATATATTTATAACTTTGAACAATGGTGTCTTCTTGAACAAGCTTTAACATAATATAACATTTGTTTTATTTTTACTGTACTAAGGCCAGAGATAATTCAATAATTACGGCTGCAGATTTATTCCAGAAAGAAAAGTGTGCTACTTAATGTATATGTTCACACTTATGTTAACACAATCAATATTTACTGACACAAATATTTGCATAAAGATATTGCAGGCTTAGTATGTACTAATGTGTTTTCATTTATGTTTACACTCATTAGTATTTACTGACATAGACATTTTATCTTGATTAATGTTTGCTTACTGGTTTGATTTCTTATGTATATACAGTTTACATTTATGTTAACACAGATTAAATGCCTGCTGACATAAGGATTTGTATATAGATATTTGCAGTTTTCCTTTTTGTTTGAACATATTTATGTTAACATATAAACAACATGTTTGCTGCAGTTTTTTTTATTTGATAGAAAATATTTGTCTTCTTATGCATAAATAAAATGTGCAGGTTTTCAATATTGTTTTCTTTTGTACTAAAATGTTTTTATTTATGCCAACATCTTATTAATGTTTGCTGCAGGTTTGGTTTGTACTATTGTGTTTTACTGACACTTGTTTTGTTTTGTAAAGATATTTTGCAGAACCTTATGTTTGAACTAAGATGTGAATATTTGGCTTACTGATACATATAAAGTTTACCTGCAGGTCTTGTTGTAATGTCTGGTGTATAAATGTACAATGGTTTGGCTTCTTATTTTATTATCTTATACCTTAAACACAAACTATACATTGGTTTTGACAGATTATATGTTTGTCTTCAAACTTATGTTAACATATAATTATGTTATACTTATGCTACTTATATAAGCTTATATTTAATTTACTTATAAAAACTGTTATAAAAAAACACAGATTAATCTTATTTTTCATTAAAGTTAAATATTACAAATATTTGATTTGTAACTTATATGTGCATTAATGTATTTATATTTAATGTGAAAAGAATTGTGTTATTATACTTGTTACTATTAACTGCATTCATATATCTAATATTAAATGTCATTAATACATCAATTTTAATTTAATTGAATAACACAGATTTATTTCTGAATATTGTTGAAAGAATCTATTTTATATTTGAAGTTATATTCCTTTATAATACATATACAACTAATAATATCCAAATTCTTATTTATTTATAAATGAAAATCTTATACTTTATTTAAATTAGATTAAAAACTTATTATAATAATAGGGTCAAAATTCCAGGATGTCACATATTCCCTTGGGACAACATCCATTACGTATTTCAAAAGTCATTACTACTCACCTATACATACTCAGTATCGGCACAAAGCAAGAAACATATGCATTTTCAAGATAGAACAATATGCAATATAAATAATGATAGAGAACATAGAGTCGTCAAAATACGGTGTAGAATATATATATATATATATATATATATATATATATATATATATATATTAAGAGAAATATACAAAATCAAATGGGACTACAGAAGAGTTAAATTCTCACTATCACTAAAAATATACCAGACAGGTCCAATACATATAATCCAATAACATATGCATACATGTAACCATATAAATATATGTGCCGATCACAATATTGCTAATAAACTAGTCTCTAACTAAGCCTAATAATCACAAGCTGTTTTCTTCGCTCCTGAACCTGAAATATCACGAACTTACCTAAGTATTACATAACTAACATATGGGTCTAACATCTAGATTGTAGATATCAATATATATTAACAACTAGCATGGTATACTCTTGTATAATTAAAATTAAAATATGAAAATCTTTAATATAACTTCACATCTATAATCATGCACATAACATCACCCATATCAAGGAAGGGTACATTAAATAGTATGACATGAAATGGAAGAAACATCCATGGATCCAACCATAATCAACGCATAGGTAATCATCATGCACTATAGGGCTAAATATAGTAATGCCTAATATTATCTCTTAGATAATCATAAAATAACATATCTTGTGTTCGTTATGCTCATATAAAAACAAACAAGCATCCAAACAACAGCACAAGCATCATCGAATAGGCTAACCCCTCAGCCCATCCTTGATTATCATACTTGATAATTTCATCTACGTGGATTAATCATGCATTAGACACACAATATCAAGTATGGTCATCAACTCATTATCACACTACGTCAAACTCTAAGAGATGTATAAATGTCTATGTCTATCTATCACACATCATTACCAAACGAGAGATTGATAGACACTTTCTTGTTCTAGAAGACTACACACATTCTCCTCTAGCACTGCTCCCATAGTCTTTTGTTACCTCATCCTTCATCGTGATCCAATAACATCAGGTGCAAGACTATGTTATGCAATGGTTATGGACCAACAAGTGCCCACAAAATGGTAACAGACTAATAGCCTATATGACATGGGGCAAAAGCACACAACAATAACACATAGCTATATAACACAAGGTGCGTCACGAATCTGGGGAACAATGCCACAATCATGCTACTAGTATGGATGTTAACCTAATCTAGTTTTACTCCTCACCGATGTAACAGGATTACACATAAATAATAGACATCGGTATATATTTATAGGCATACAACCATATATAACTATTGGCATGCAACGACAAGCATATAACCTTACCCACCATAGCGAGCGTCACCTCATACACAATATTGCAAGAACTTAGTGTTTCTTATCCTTGTTGAGTCATATTTCATTACAAAAAGTAATTGAACAAATATCAGCTCAGGGATTCCATACCTGTAACGACCCAGGGTTTGGTCGCTTTGACTAGGCAAATTTATATAGTCAATAAATGGATTTTTATTAATAAAAATCATTTTAATTAATAAATAATGATGGAAAAATTATTTTTAAAATTTGTTTAACAAATTAAATAGTTCATAGAAAAATGGAAAATGCGGCTGAACGATTTTCGAAATTTTGACCTTTCGACACCAGAAAGTTATCGAGAATGTTATTCGTCTTTATGCACTATATATACACATATATAAGATTTAATTAAACAAATAATAATAATACACTAATAGTATATTATCTTATGTTAATTATGTTTAACAAGTGATGTGACAAGTCATGGTTTTAAAAATAATAACTTATATATAAGTATATATCATTATCTCTTATCATATGTTAGCATTATCACATTTATCCATCATGACCTAGAGAATGTGACTAGAGAGGGTGGTGGGACGTGACATATGAGGGAGAGGAAGGTGGTGATGTGACTTGTCAAATAATAACATGTTAGAATACTTTAAAACTAAAGTTAAAATTGTAATTTTCTTACTTTCTTTCATCTATAAATACACACCGTCACACACACATTTCATTTACATTCCAACTTTATTTTTTCTATACCTTCTTCTCTAAAAATTCCATGGCTTCCATAGTTCAAAAAAATTAGAAAAAGCTAACATTTTATGTTGTAACTTTCTTCCATACCTTCTATACTTCATATACTTTCATTTCAGCATCCTCTCTTCCGAAAACCAAGACCATCACTACCCGATAAAGCTCTAGCCAAGAAAAATCACCTTTGGCCAAACCCATCCTAAGGCCTTAGCCCCTCCAAATTTTCAAATTTTTAAGCTAGATTTGAACATAGAGGCGTTGTCGAGTTTTAGTCGAAGTTCGAGCGTAGTTAGCTAGCATAAAGGTGAGTAAGCTTTCTTATTTTTAGGAAAATATTTGCTTGTTCATGTTCCTAATATACGATAATAATATAGTGTATTAATTGGATGGATATCATGTTGGTCGTAAATGTTTGGTTGAGCATGTGCAGTTTGATTTGATTATGTAGTTTGACGTGATAAATGTGAAGCTAGTAAGCATATATATATATATATATATATATATATATATATATATATGGATATGTGACTAATTTACAGTTGCAGTATGTGATATTGTGTTTGCATGATTGTAGACATGAACTAAAGTCATGATGTTTAGAAAACAAAGCAGGTAACTTTGTGTATTTGCAACGGGCGTGAGATCTGGCTGAAATCTGTGAGAAATGCGGGATACGGATCTTAAGACTAGGACTGACACTAGAAGGGGGGTGAATAGTGTTTTAAGAAATTACTAAATATTTTTCAGTTTTTGTTAATTTGAACATAAGTGTATGCAATATTCAGACACTGATATGATCACAGAAACAAACACAGATGCGTAAATAAAGTAAAAGCAATAAAGAAAAGAACACACCGGATTTTATACTGGTTCGGTGTTACCCAACATCTAGTCCCGCACACAAGTATGGATTTCCTTTCAAAAGCAATTGTACAATTACGCCCTTGATTTCAAGGCCACGAAGTATACCACTCCTGATTCACAATCCTCTGGGTAGAGATACTTGATTTCACGGGCAACAAGTTCACCCAATTGATTTCCAAGGCTAGAATCACACCTTTTCTCACTTGATTGATGTCACAGGCCACAGTCACACCTTTTCTCGCTTGGTTTATTACAAAGAAGCCTATACCTCTGAATAGCACTGAGATCTTGTTGAGATAGTGATACAGAATCAAACCAGAGATGATCTAGTTAGATTCAATGTTGATTTCGGCAGAGTAATGGTAAAAATATATAAAGAAACGTGGAAGAAGAGGAGTGAAATCAGAGAAAATATGAATATAAATTCATTCAAAACTACCCCTATTTATAGTTGAACAACAGCCATGTCCATTCGTGAAAGGATATGACGAATAGATGCTTCCTTTGAAATTCAAATTTTTGAAATAAACTGCTACCATGTCGACAAGGGGCACTTGAGGATGTCGACATGCCTAAGGTATTTTTGGTAATTTGCTTTTCTTCGAAAATAGCTTCTATCTTGTATTAAAACTATTTTAAACTTTATAAATATACTTAACTATAGTTAAAATACATAAGTAAATATAGAGAATAATATTTTGATATATATATAAAATTTTACTATAAATTTATATTTAAATCTAAGTAAAAATATTAAAAGTTAAATATATTATTATTAAAAGATAGTTTAAAACCAAGGATAATTTGATTTTGAAAATAAAGATTATTTTGAGGCTAAAAATATTTAAAACCAGGATGGATGTTTTTGATTCTTTCAAAAGGAAGGTTTTGAAATCATTTTGAAAACAAGATATAATTTTGTAAAAAATATTTGAATAAAAGTTAGTGGATACAAAACAATGTTCCACTATATTTTTCGTAGGTTCCATCCTACTTAGGGTTCCATCCCTTTAACAGGCTCGAAGTAGATTCCATTCCACGAATATATTGGATTTTAAGATGCCAGTGTTTTTCTAGGAGTTTTAACAAAATTCCTAATTTAATTACTTATTATTGAAATCTTGAACTCTTGATAATCTTGATACTCATGAGTCTTCAATCTTGATATCTTGAATCCCTACACTATACAGTCTTCATTCTTGGTACCTGCATGGTTAAATCCTGCATATACATATATATCTAAACTATAATGTTAGTATTTATATTTTATAATCTTATTCTAAGGTTGTTGTCATCAAAACCATCATCTCAAGGACTAACAAAATCAACCTTTGTTTTCAAAGTTTAAAGTTTGAAATGGATTAATGTTTGTACATTTGGTTTAAAGTTTTCAAATAATTTCCAAAGTATGCTTTCAAATCATGAATAGTAAGAGTTAGTGAAGTGGTTCATGTTGAAATATGTTAGAGCGAACTGAACTCATAGCGATAGTCGCTATGGACCCAGTTCGACAAAATTTTGGATTTTCGTTTTAATTTTTTTTTCTTTTGAAATGGTTTTGCAAAAGTTTCAAACTTAATTAGTAATATAAAAATAGATTAAGTTTAGTTAAATTAATATTTTATTATCTAATAAATTAATTAGAAATAATTAGTACTTAATTTATAATTAAGTAAGTTATTAAGGGTTAAGTAATACTGAAAGAAGGTTAATGACTAACTATGATTAATAAAATTTTAATTAGTGATTAACGAAGTTAAGGCGTAATTTAATGATTAATGATTATTTAGTTAAGTTATTTAGTTAGTTAATATTTATTTAATTAAGTGATTACTTAATTGAACTTTAATTAATTTGGGTTTAATTAATAATGAATTGTTTTAATCTTAACTAAGATGCATTAAGAAGTTGATTAGGACTAACTAACTTCATTAAGTTAAGTACGGTTTAATTAAGAATTAGTCTTGATTTGATTAAAATATAATTAGGGTTTAAGCTAATTAAATATGCTTTAATCTTTTCAAAACTATTTTTGAACTTAAATGATTATGTTTTGAGTCAATCTTCTTTTCAAGTTAAGTGATTTTAAATCAAAGGATCACATTGTCTGGACCGATTAAGTAGCCAAATGAATTAAAGTAGTGCTTATAAAACGTTGACACATTTTATGGAAACTAAGTTGACTTGTTTTTAGCAAAAATGCTGAATATCAGTAACGTGATAAACACAAGGAGGTTAATTTCGATAAGCGGGTCATGATAACTTAAGTGTGTGGAGTGTATTCCATATGTAAATCTTGCACTCGATAGTGGAGCGTTATCAAATAAATTGACCATTTTAAAATATCGAATGTTGGTTTGAAGAGATTGGGATCGGATGACGAATAGTTATCCGAAAACAACTTCAAACCAACATCAAGCGTTCGAATTGGAACCATTAAAGTCGTGATCTAGGTTCAAGACTTGAAGTGCATGGGCTATCTTGCCATTAACCTTAAGGGTGACTCCAAAACGGGTATTGTGGAAGTAGTGCTTTTGGTTCGTTCATCCCCTAAATGACTTGAATGGATGATTGCTGACATTGTGTCAACATTGAGAATGCAATGTTAGCATTTCTAGAGAGAAGTGCAATATGTGAAAGGTATTGATGTAGCCTTAAGCCTCATTAATCGGGAATGAATAAAACAGCGGATATGCAGCAGGGCTAAGTGGCTCGTACCTATGAGGGTATGATCATTTCCATTCTAGAACGAGTTCCTACTCAAATATACAATAGTCCCAATTGGTTTCCAATCCCAACCAAGGGTGTGATCATACTCGGTACTATCCAACAAGGGATAAGCCAATCCTGTGTTGGCAGGGATCACTCGGTATGATCTCGATACGCCAATCTAGAGATGTACTATAGCAGGCGGTACCCTAGTAGCCTTTTCATTGTACGAAATCCAATCTCCAATATTGCCTTTATAGTTTTAGTTGTATACCTAAGTACATTGGAATCTGAGTTGCAAGAGTTTCAGCTATGTTCTATATTTATTTTAAACCTTAGGCATTATCATAATATCACTAGGTTTAAACAGAAAGTTTTTTTTGGTTATTATTAAGTAAAAACCCGTCTGTGTTTATGTCGATGTGGTCTTACGAGATACCGTTTGTTTTTCAAAGGAATTTTTAAATAAAAATATTGTTGTTTGAGTTTTCTCACACCAGAACCATGTCTAACTTAGAGTTTATCTTTCTCCCTAAACTCTTGGGTACTAAATTTTTATGAGTAGGCAAGTGATCCAAGGTTCTCTCAAAAGCATATTGGAGGGGCTGGAGCAAGTGGCTTCATGGATAACTATTATTAGTATAAATTAATCCATTGTGTATGTATGTATGGTCTATGTATTTTGTGAGCAAGCAATTGTAATTGTCCTAGTTTGGAACTTGTATTATTGAACTCTGATGTAATATTTTGGCTGAATAAGTAATATACTACATTATCTATTTTATGTTGTTCCCTACGTGGTAAGATTTTGTGTTAGATTATTCTTCTTATCTTTCTCAGTTTTTCAACCCAAAATGACTCGTCTTTCGAATGTAAGAAAGGCGATTCATTACATTTGGTATCAGAAGCAAACCCCTAGTTATCTTTGGGTTAGGGTCAACTTCGAGAGAGTGTATTTGTAATTTTACTCATATATATATATCCCTGGTAGGTGGATGAGCTTTGATAGTTTGATTAGCACTCTAATTTTTGGAATTTATCTCGGCCAAAGTATTCTAAGAATTATCTTGCAATGCCAAGGTAGTAAGAAATGAGCGCTAGAGGCAGATGAGATAGAGGAAATTGCAGCACTATGACTACCCATGGTCGAACTCAAATTGGAAGGTTTGGAACTATCGAAGAGCCAACACTAGGGTAGCGAAGGGTGAATTTTGCAACTTTATGTTAAGATTAGACAAATCTAGAAGGGAAACTATTTAAGGGAACTGGGTCTATCATAGAAGTTCAAGCTTGGTTGTGCACTTGTATAAAGATTTTCAATGGTCTTGATCTATCAGATGAGGAGAAAAGATTTTTAGCATCATGGAAACTCCAAGAAGAATTTGTAGCTTAGTGGGACTCGCTCACAGCCAATGTTTCGAAGAGGAGTTTACTTGGGCTCGTATTAAGGAAACATTTGAAGATCAGTTCCTACCTGCAACTGGTAAGATTCGGATGTACTGGAATTTCTTAGACTTGAAGCAAGGACATTTGGCAGAATATGAGACGAAGTTCTACAAGAAATCTTATTTTGGACAAGAATTGTTCAACACACCGCTAAAGAAAAATGAGTTGTTTGCTTTGGTAAAAAGGGATAATTTCACTAAGAGGATGACTACCCATATTAAGGGTTCATTTGTGGATTGGATAGACATGGCACTAAGGTATGAAGTCTAGGACAAGAAGAAGCCTATTTCAGCAACAACAAATGACAATGTCGGCAGCAACAATTCAAACAAAAGGAAGTCCAACCCAAACTAGAGTAAGCAAGGTAAAGGAAATCCAAAACGGAATAAGGGGAACAAGTTTAAGGATACCACATGTTATATCTGTAAGCAAAAGGGTCATATTGCAACATTCTGTAAAGATTCTGAAATTTCCAAGCAGCTAGCAAAAACTATCTCTCCAATGGTCCAGAAGACATTATGCTTCAACTTTCACTAGCCTAGACATATGATAAAGTACTGTCCACTCATGGAGAAGATGCAGCAGGCTAAAATGTATGTGATTAAGGACGAGCCATCAACTTCAAGAGATGTGAAGGGAAAGGGCATTCTTGAAGGTACCCTGTTAGTTAATAGTGTTTTTGTTCAAGTTTTGTTTCATACTGGTGCCTCCCACTGTTTTATCTTTTTAGAAGCCGTATCTTTATCCCTTGAATTCCGGTATCAAATCGATGGAAGAGACTCCAACTGTTAGCGGCAAGACATAATCGTACATTATAGTTCTGGTTTAGCATTGCTTAAGACTTAAGATGGTGTCTACAGAGAGACTTTGAGATGGAGATAGTAAATTGTTAACAAGGTTGTGAAAATTATTACAAGTACATGAAATGGGAAGTAATTACTCTCATTTTATCCTAAATATTATAGAAACCCTATTTGCATATCTAATCCTATAGGAGATGTAACCCATTTGAACCTAGTGTGTGAAGACATGCCAATTTCTTTTCTTTCCCATCATTTTACTTGTGACCAATATATCTGAGATTTTAAGGGATTTGACCTCATTCTCGGTATGGATTGGTTATCAATATATAGGGCTATCATAGACTATAGAGAAAGAATGGTAACATTAGTAACCAAATTAGGAAATATTGCTAAACTACCTTGTGAGGACCATGGTATTCATATGTGTAGTTTCCTATATGCCTTGGAAGCTTGTCAATAAGGGTTTGGATCTATAGAGGTTGTTAAGAACTTTCCCGATGTGTTTGAAGAAGTTATGAACTTAGCCAAAAATAGGGAGATAGAATTCCATATTGATCTAGTTCCTGGTGCAAGACCCATAGTTCAGCCTAAGAGAAGAATGGATCCAAGGGAAGGAGAGGAGTAAGTAGAGAAAACCCAGGAATTATCGAAGAGAGGATTTATTAGACCTAGTCAGTCAAGCTGGGGATTAGTAGTAGTCTTCGCGGCTAAGTCAGATGGATCATTAAGACTGTATGTGGCTATAAAAAGTTGAATAAGTTGATTATTACAAATAAATATCCCTTGCCTCGTATCAATGGCTTATTTTACCATCTTTATGGAGCTACGGTATTTTCCCAAATGAATCTATCTATTCACCAATTAAGGATTGCCGAGGATAGTATACCCCTAACTACCATTAGGGGCCCAGAATTTTTCTTTAAATGGTTGGTTATGCCTTTTGGACTGACCAATGCACCCGTATATTTCATGGATCTTATGAATCGTGTTTTCGTAGAGGTTCTAAAGAAATTCATGCTTGTTTTTATCAACTAAATTTTAATTCACTCCAAATCAGAAGAGGAACATAGATATCACTTGAAAGTAGTTTTAGAAACCCCAAGGAGACATGTTTTGAAACAAAGTTTTCTAAATGCCATTTTTGGCAATTTGGAGGTAGATATTCAGAGCATATTGTATAAGGAGATGGTATCTCGGTAGACCTGATAAAAGAGGAAGCAGTACAGGAATGGAAGCAACCTCGGACTCCTACCGAAGTTCGCAGTTTCTTAGGATTGGACGGTTAATGTTGAAGATTCATTCAGGATTATTCTATAATCTCCTCACATTTGAATAAGTTGACTAAGAAAGGCGAAAAGTTTGAATGAACTCTAAAATGTTAGGAAGTATTTGGAGAACTAAAGATGAGACTGACCACTGCGCCGGTTCTAGCTGTAACTGATGGATATAGGGGTTTATTGTCTTTACCGATGCATGTGGAGTTGTTTTGGGAGCTTTTCTGATGTAGAATGGAAGAGTGAATGCATATGCTAACATCCAGTTGAAGCCACATAAAAAGAACTAAGTTACGCATGACTTGGAGTTATTAGTTGTGGTCTTCAAATTGAAAATATGGAGGCATTATTTGTTGGGTAAAATTCTTTCCTTTCCTCTTGATTTATTTATTTCTTCTTTCTTTAGATATTCTAGTAAGTAGGATTTTCTTCTTAAATTTGGTGAAAAGTTCAAGCTCTACACTAATCATAAGTCCTTGAAGTATCTTTTCACCTAAAAATACCTGAATCTCAGACAGCAAACATGGTTAGAGTTCTTGGCATCATACGATTTGGAAATTCTTTATACGCCGGGAAAAGCTAATGTAGTTGTAGATGCCTTAAGCAAAAATGCAGTTTTCTCTCTCTTGGAAGTTACCCCGACTCTTCAGCTAAGGATAATGGAGAACCAAAGGAAAGATAGTGTTATGAAGAAGTTAATTCGAGGAGTCAAGGAAGGTCGATGTACAGATTTTGAGATGGATCACCAAGGTGTTTTAAGGATCAAGGGAAGATTGTTCATTCTGGATATAGTTGGACTGAGACGGGAAGTGCTGTCGGAATGTCACAAATCTAGATTGAGTACTCACCCCAGAGTTCACAAGTTATATAAGTACATGAGGAGAGCCTTTTGGTGGCCAGGAATGAAGATGAATATCTCCACCTTTGTGAGTAGATGTGCAAATTGCCAACAAATTAAGGGAGATCATCAGAAAATGGCCCGGCTACTTCAAACTTTAGAAATCCCTAAGTGGAAATGAGAGATGATATAAATGGATTTCATAGATGGTTTACCCAGAACTAGGAAAGGAAATGAAGGAGTGTGGGTCATTCTGGACCCGTTAACAAAGAGTGCATATTTTATTCCGGTCAAGCCAACTAGAATGGAAGATTCATTGGCAAAAGCTTATATGACGGAAATAGTTCGTCTTTTTGAGTTCCAATAAGCATAGTAAGTGATCGAGATCCTTTCTTCATGAGCCTATTTTTGTGAGCTCTACAAACAGGTTTGGGAATGGAGTTAAGCCTAAGTACTGCCTATCATCCTCAAACCGATGGCCAGACTAAAAGGGTTAATCGCATTTTGGAAGATATGGTGAGAGCCTGTATTCTTGATTTTGGAGGATCACAGGAAGATCATATTCACTTGGTTGAGTTCTCTTATAACAACAAATATCAAGCTAGAATTGGAATGGCGCCTTAGAAAGCTCTGTCGAGAGATAGTACAAATCACTTGTATTTAGGTAGAATCTGGAGATTGTTTAGTGCTTAGTCCAGATATGATTCGAGAGGCGACGAAGAAAATTGAAATGCTTAGAAGAAGGATGAAGGAAGCTCAAGATTGACAAAAGAGTTATGCTGACAAGAGAAGGAAGGATTTGGAATTCGAAGTCGGGGATGTTGTGTATGTGAAGGTAACTCCAATCAAGGAGTCGTTCGATTTGGAAAAGCTGGAAAGCTGGCACCAAGATATATTTGAGTATTCAAGTTCATGGAAAAGATTAGACCACTCGGTTATAGAGTTGAGTTGCCCGAAAAGTTGTCAGGAGTTCACAATGTGTTCCATGTGTCCTATATGAGGAAAATCATGCATGATCCATCTTCAGTGGTGGAAACATCAGTCCGAGGTGAAATAAAAATTGAACCGAAACTGTTGGTAGTTAGACATCCAATCAATATTATGGATCAAGATAAGAGGAAATTACGCAATAAAATGGTGCGACTGGTTAAGATTCAGTGGAGCGATGATCCCAAAGTTTCCACTTGGGAAACTGTGGATGACGTAAAGGAAGCTTATCCTGGATGGACGATAGGTGTGATA
This sequence comes from Allium cepa, assembly GCA_030765085.1. NCBI lineage: Eukaryota > Viridiplantae > Streptophyta > Magnoliopsida > Asparagales > Amaryllidaceae > Allium > Allium cepa. The sequence goes on from CM060928.1 coordinate 453,835,786, forward strand.
TCCCGGAATTTTAGGCAAATAACAATGTGATAATCTTCTTTTACAAAATTTTTAAAATTGGAAAATTATTCTTTTTCAAATAAATAAAATATGTGTTGTTTATGTATATCTATAAGTAGATTTTAAATTGAATTTGAAATTCAGAATATAAATATCTTAAAAATAAATTGGATTTAAAAACTAGTGTATATATATATATATGATTATTTATTACAGTATAATTAGTTTTAAATCATTTTATTACAGATTTTATAAATATAAACAACGGTAAAGTTTAAATATAAAAACATAAAAACACATATTAATATTAAACTAAATGGAAAATAAAATATAAAAATATATTAAAAATAATTAACACATGCAAATTAACAAGTGTAAGATTAATAGCATGTAATTTAAACAAGTGTCACATTATTTATTTTTGTTTTTTAAATAAAATTAAAATCAGGTTGTATATATATCTCATCTTTTCCCTACTCTTCTCATTTTCCTTATTTCAAAACTAAAAAAATCAAAGCCTGTGAAAACTTAAAACCAGAAATTAAAATCAAACAATAATCTTTTCAAAACAACTATCTCAAACCTATAGCTGATTCAACTAGATCAAAGCAAAGATCATCTCAACAAGCTAAAGTGATTTCCAGTTTACAAAGTTTCAAAAGATCAAAGTATTTTCCAATTTTTCAAGTTTAAATCCCCTCTGTCCCAACATTAATAGTGAGAAAACTAACAATTTGAAAACTTAAATCTTTTAAAAACTTGTTGCATGTGATATTCCTTGAATTTTGTGATAGGAATATTCTTCGCATGGTTGTATAAATGTGAATTGCATGCATATATGTATGTATTATTGTGTGCATGTCTGCATATATATATATATATATATATATATATATATATATATATATATATATATATGTATATATATATATATATATATATATATATATATCTGTTTTTAAGTTAACAGGTTAAAACAAAGTATAAATTCAATCTCTCTTCTTAAAATCTCTTATTTTAATGATGTTTAAACAAAAAGTATTTAGATTAAGAAGATCTTGATTTCAAAAATATTGTAAGAATAATTAGTTTGAATATTTTCTGGAAAGTGGGAAAATACAGTGTAAAACTCTAAAACATCTCAAATTCGAATATCATGATTCTTTGATTCACCAATGTAATCTAAATTGTCTTCGGAATTCATGAATTTTAAAAGTAAAATCTAGATTTTTAACACTGTTTTGAGTGAGGAATCTCGGGTTGAACGGAGTTTGTGTTTTAGGCATTTTCTGGTGATCAGAGCGAGCTGGGTGGTCGGGATCGCTGCTGGAGGTAACGGGAAGGTTGACGATCTCGGTATAAATGGTCGGTGGATTTTTTGACCACCGTGGCGGCAACACGGCATCGATTTAGGGTTTAATTGCCTATGTTGGTCGTCTGGGTTTGAGAGGCTACTGCATTTCCATCGAAGCACAGGAGTTGATCGAAGGTGGGGAAAAAGGTGGTGGTTGGTCGGCGAAGCTATGGATCAAGTTTCGAAGGGTCTGGTGGTCGGAGGCGTCGGGTCGAGGTGAATTCTTGGGTGTCTAGTTCTGTTCCAGTTGGTTCACGTTTGTTCGAGTTTGTGATGGATACGAGGTTCTAGGTGGTCGGAATCCTAGGCGATGTGTTGGAGGTGGTGGCGATGATCGGAGCAGCGGCATTCAAGCGTGCATGTGCACTCCTGTCAGTGTTTTGTGTAACGACCCACTATTTTGTACCATTCAAATTCGACAATAAAACCACACATGTTGGACTTGAATAGTCAAAATAATAGATTGTAATATAATTTGGAGCAAATAAAACCAATCACAGAATCACCGACACAGAAATATCAGAATAACTCACAGCGGAAAATAAAATGACCATAGTAGTTCATGAAGCTACTACAAACAGTCTCAAAACAAGTACAAAATACCAGAGTCTGAAAGTAAATACAATAGAAATCTCAATACATATATATCCACTAATACATAAGCTGAATAGAAATACTGAATAGAAATAGATGACAACTAGATAGATAGATAGTCTCCAGCAAATCCTCTAGCTCTAGAAGATGAAATCCAAAGCTGATACTCAGGTTGACCCGAGCGTAAAGTAAAAACACAAAACACTCGAGTCAGGACACACATACTTATACAATGTAAACCAACTCAAGTGAAATGTAATAGAAATGCACAAGTAATTTAAAGGATGTTTGGGACCACCCAACCTTTAAGGATCCATCAAACTATCTACTATGTAGTAATATACGCTATTATAATAATGTCTAAAGTAAAATAAACTTACTTCAAAATAGTGTTAAGGCTTTACATTTTCCACCTTAACACATAAATAGTGCCAATAGTTTATACAATATCATTATACCTCCAGATCGGGAGGCTACCATAAATACTCTATAGGTACGACACAAATCAAACTCGTAGTAAAGCACGCTAGGGTAGGTGACACGGCACAACTAGGCAATGCTAGGGTAGATATACCAATTGCACTTCCGGACCGGTGGTAATGCATAGCCGCAGCTACCGCCCACCTCGAGCCACACTCCAAAAAATCAAAGGTGCACACCATATCAATCACAAAGTAATAGAATGGCATACGAAGAAGTGTGTCCGATCAGAGGAGCTACCTCATTAGCCCGTCGATTGCTCCTGTTTTAGCCACCTTATGCTAACTCACGGGAGTCGGGTCCATGTATATACCTCAATAGAACGTCGCCACCATCCTACTTCATTCTGGAATCTCCACCGCATACACGGTTGTCAAAGTGGTTTTCGGAGTTGGCAGAGAGTATGACAACTTCCGAACTCGGTCTCTTTAACAACCCAACATTATTATAACCCATGGTTATTTATTTCAAATGGTTTACATTTCAAAACAAAACATATCTATTCCAAAACCATTTAAATCCAAATGCTATTACGCTTCCAAGATAATATCCATTTCAAAAATGGTAATATTTCCAAATCCTTATATACATAGTTATAGCACTTAAAAATGTAATAATTTAGAAATCATTACATTTTCAAAACTATACACTTATTATAACTTTTTAAAAATGTAATAAGTGAGAAACTATAACACTTTGAAAATGTTATTCCTACATAATAGCATTTTGGAAAACATTAAAGGTTTAGAAATAATAGCATTTTCAAAACATAACCTAAAAGTAACATAGCATTTTAAAAACATAACTAAATTAACATAGCATTTTACAAATGCTACAAATACTGCTATAACATGTTTAAAACATACTATTTCAATTTTTTTATTTAAAATTTATTTAATTATACAAAACATATCCTTTCATATATAAAAATCTATTTTTATTATTTGGTTAAAATTAAAATTCCATGTTAACTTAAATTTAAATTATTAAGATATTATCATAGATAAAATCTTTAATTTAATTTTAAACCAAATATTTACTTATCAAATTTTAACTTAATAGAAAACCAATATATCGTTTTATTTAAAATCATTAAATCAAATTTAAGTTAAAATTTCATTTATTTATAAGTTCAAAATACTTAATAATTTTTAGAAAACTATTATTTAAAATTAACCATGGGTCTGTATAATATTTTCTAACCTAGGTAAAGTGATACAGATATGTATCATTTCAATCTATAATTTATAAAAATCCGGGTTCTATCATTTCAAAACCACAATCCCAAGTCAAATAAAATAAAAGTCGCTTCACCCTATCATTTCAGCTCATAATGATTTTTTCCTATTCTAAAATCCATTCGGGTATGTATCATTTCAACCCATAGTGATTCTATACTAACACGGAACTTGCAGTGTGAGAAGCAGAAAATAAAATAAACATTATAGCATGGCATATCATATCAGGTGATGTAACAGGCTTAAAATCAGGTTATAACATCATGAAATATAATATCATAGGCATGTATGAATTACTATCAACATAGCATATCATCTACTATAATTCACATGTCATTGTTTCACAATTATATAAGTACGAATGTCGAGAGTGGTAAACTCACCTTCTAAAGCTGGAGATAACAATTCAAGACACACGACCAAACTCCGAAAAGCACGACAAAGCACGAGTAGATTCGAGTAGATGGAGAGCCAAGTTCCAAGTCTTGCAAACAAATAAATACAACATATATAAGTATACATTACACAAAAGAATATGAATCAAAAAAATGCACAATATGAATCAAAATGAAGTAAAATTGGCTCAACCAAGGCAAGTGGGCTCGGCCACTTTCAAAATAGGCTAGACCATCATCAAAATGGCTCAGCCATAATTTGTTTAAGCATATATGTTCGGCCAAGGCAAGTAAATAGGGTACGGCTAGGGGATGTGAAGAGATGGCATAGAAAAAGACACTAGGAAGGCAAAAGGTCAATGGCCATGATGGCTTTGGGTTCGGCCCTATGCTAGGATGGTTCAGCCATGGTGCTAAGGCATGGATCAGGCTAAGAAACTTATGGTCACGGCTTGGAGAAGAAGGATTGGTCTCGACAACAGCAAAGGAAGTGGAGTTAGTGGGGGTCGAGGCAAGCAAAGAGGAAGGGGATCTATTGGTGCACGGCTAGGGTTTCCAAGGCAATCGGAGATGGGGTTTGGATCTATGGTGGTCATAGGTGGTGATGGTGGAGAGATGATTAGCTATAGGGGAAGTGTGGTGGCCGAGCAATGCTTGTATAGAAAAGAAAAAGGAAAATGAAAAAGAGGAGAAGAAGGAAACTTACTAGAAAAAATTTCTTTTGCTCAGGAAACGTGAATGAGAAAGAGAGACGGGAAGAGAAATATTTTTGAACGGCTATGCATATAGAAAGGCACCTCTTCATTTTGAATAAATAATGATATGCCTATCACAACCTGAAATTCAGCAATTGAAAATCAACATCAAATACCTCACTTGTATTCGACAGCCCGAGGTTCAAACGTCGAACTCCAGTTTGAATGGAGCTTATAACAACATTAGATGAATATAAACAACGGAAACAAAATGAATATCATTGATCACAACACAGATACAACACCATCACAATATTTGATTACAATCATCAGAGTTCATATACATGATACAACAACAAAGTGATAACAGATTTGTCTCAACTTCAAGAGAGTTTCCAACATACTTCGACCTTGAGAAGATCTTCCAAAAACTCCAATACTTCAAAAGATTTCCAAGGCCAAAAGCTTCCAGAATCTGATAGCTTCCAAAAGACTTTAAAAGATTCCAAGCTAACTCCAAAAACACGGATAACCTGCTTCTAGGCTGCCCATGTGGAAATTATGGGCATCCAGAGTTTAGGAAGGGAACAATAAACTTCGGCTCGATCATGGGACTGGTATGAGTATACAAAGCAGTTGTTTGAACAAAAACAATTTATAAAAGAAACTCTTTCATGCTTTTGGAAAATGAAACAACCATAAGGCCTCCCGACACACACACACAATGCAATCGCACACTTGGGGAAATTTCTCCTTATGATAGTCAAATATGCTTGATATGAGAAAACTTCTTGATATTATTATTAGTGCATGGTGTAGAAAACATTTTGAAAGTATAATATTAATCTTAGCCAGCATAGGTACCATTATAATATGCCTACTATAACTACCGTTTAAGAATGGCAGGTTATACAATTGAAATCGTAAAGGGCTCGTATTGAATGATTGGATTTCCAACAAATGGTCAGGCTAAGGAAATTCCTTATAAAATGGAACACCTCTGGAGGGACGCCCCCAAGAACCAAACTGGTTCCCTACCAACACAAGGCCGGGTTACCTCTATAACTAGGTAACACCTACAAGTAAGCCATCCCCAGTCTTACCGACCTTTATCCCGGGATTCACCAACAAATAGCAACAACCACACAGATAAATATCTGGGCTCCATACTATGATACCACCTCTAATCCAGAAGAAAATGGACATACCTTAGGGGTGCGACCCCTAAAAACCTTGCTGCAACATTCCTGTTTGGACTATTACCGGGTTGTGAGGTTTGACGAAGTCTCGTCCACAAAGATACGCTTTTCAAAAAATCCTTGCTTCGATCAACAAATGATCACCAGCACTCAGCATGCCACACTACCAAATTGGGAGTATATCACTAATAACCATCAACTACATAACCTCTGAGCTCATACATATCAAAGAAGGGTGTTAAGCTAAGAGAATAAATTCTTCGTCACCAATAGAAATGCATTTGAAAGAAATTAACTTTATATATCAAAGTGTAATGTCAAACATATAACCATACAAGTCTGTTCCGGGTTTGAACAGAACTGAAGGCACTTCCAAAGAAACCCTTAAAATCCTATCATCCACAATCCCCATCGGACTCCCCATCACATATGGAGATCTCTATACCGGAGCAACTTAGTGTAGAATCATTCGACAGGTTATCCTATCGTTCTTGAAGACACCCGGTCTTCACCACGGTCTTCAAATGCTTTCCAATTCATCGTATCACTATTTGGAATGGGTTATATGACATAAAGGTCCTCTCCCGGCTAAACCGAATAGTGAGCGCTCAATTTAAAAACACATTGATATATTAATCACAAAGGTTCACTTTCAGGGTTCGATGTGGGTTTCGGATAACCGACTGGAATCCGACTCCCTGTCGCATCGAAATTCAATTGCCGTTTTACGGGCCAATGGGTTTTCACATTCACACAGAAACAAATCACAGATATCACAGCTCAGCACAAAGCAATTCACATCACAAAGTATCACAATCACATAACAGGGGTGTCAATCAACTCAAGGCACTTCAATAATAATCAATCATCTAATAATGAGATGAATTAACAGTGTGATTATAATCAATTAATCACTTAATTATTTTCATTAATTATCTTAAATTAATGATTAATTATCCTAAATTTTAAATTAATTAATCCTTAATTATTAATTAATTAAATCTTAATTATTAGTTAATTAATTCTTAATTATTAGTTGATTAAATCTAAATCACCTTCATTAACTAATTATTCCTTAATTAATTACCTTAATTAATTAATCTTTAATTATAAATTAATTAACTTAAATTAATAACTAATTACTATTTAATTAATTATTATTTAATTATTAAGTATTATAAATCATTAATTATTTGATCATCATTAATAATATAAATCAATTTACTTTTAAGTTAACAATTTAAACATTTGATAAACTTCTTAATTATTTTGTTAAGTTTTATTTAAAATAACTCTATTTAAAAATATAAGTTTAAAAAAAATTGAACTTATTTAATTTCAAATAATTTATTTCAAAACCTTTAACTTCACATTCTACTTAAAAACAATCATCATTTTATAAAGAATAAATTTAGAAATCAATTTGACTTATATTTTTAAAATTTAAATCTAGAAATGCTATTACCCGATAACTACTTTAAGCATCCCCTCGGGCTACATGCCTACCCGCTTCGAGTTCCTCTCAAAACCTACCCGTGTATATTTTTTTCAAACTAAAAAAAAAATTGTTAAAGTACTTAACCCGTGCAACCCAAAAATGCTTCGAGTCAGAACTAGAGCTAGTGACTAGCTTCACCGTAGGTGTAACAACCCGCATATTTTACGATTGAGTATTTAAATATTTTATTTAAATATTTCATCGTTAGTCGGATTATAGTCCGAAAAGCTACCTTTTGTAAACAGTCAAATTAGGACTCGAGACCACCCACATTGAGTTCAAAATGATGTTTGCGATCCTTTTGAGTATAAACTTCGATATGTTTGGAGATAGAAGAATTTTACTACTTTTTCACTTAGGGCTTTGGTTTTTGTTTCAGCCCATTAGACCCAAACTTCACCCCTCTTCTCTTCATTACTTCCTTTGTATTTCCTAATACTCAAGCTTTAGCAACAATGGAGAGAGGAATGGGAAATTAAAACTCCAAGCCCTAGTTTCCATCTACAAATCAAGTTTTAGCTCCAAATCAATAGAAGAAGCTTTGGTAAGCCTCCTCTTCTTCTTCTCCAACTCATTCTCTTATCAATTTCAGAAATTCCTAAACCTAACTTCGGAAATGTTGCTCTTTTTAGCTTAGATTCAAGCTCTTTGGGTTGGAATTGAAGAGTGATTGTCCTTGCCATTGCTCTATAGCTTCTTCTTAATTTTTTTATGGTTTAAAGGTGAGATTTTTATCTCACATCTATGCCTATATCTATCTTTGATTGTTGGGTATGAATTCCTAACACTTATTCATGTGCATTTGCTTTTGGTTTGGATTGAATTGGAGAATATTCCAAGTTTTGGTGTTTTGAGTTCAATTCTTTAAAAATCCTAACTTTGTTGTTTGATCATGTTTTTGGTGATGAATCGAAGAGCTTATAGGACCGGGTAGCCGATAGGCGTAAACCCCACGTCCGTGCTTATCCGATTGCAAATTGAGAGAGTTCGCACTTCATTTAAAATGGGGCAGGAAATCAGGTTCAGTCGACTGACCTCTCTGAGTAAGTCGACTGAGCTGAAGCCCGAGAATTTTTCAGGTCTACGTTCAGTCGACTGACTCAGGGAGTTTAGTCGACTTACCTGCTCGTGTTTTTGCCTGTTTTGCCTATTTATGCTCAATTTGCTTTGTTTTCCAATCTTTAGTCGATTCTTCTTCTCCGATTAGTTGTTATCACCTTTGTCGACTTTGATAACTTCTGTTTAGGAATTCTTTTGGGTATATCCACTTTAATGGATTCGGTATCGGTTTCTTTGGATTTGATTCACGTCTTCGTATGTGAATTTTGATGATTGATTGTTCCTACAATCATTTTTGAGATTTGTCACTTTAAAAATATAACGGTTTATAAACTAGTAGTAAATATTCAAACTCTTTATCAAAGATTATTTAAACTCTATTTTCAATATGAAACTCGTTTATAAAACCGTTTTTCAACCTACTAGTATATACAAACCTTTACCTCACTCGTATGAGAAATCTAATTAAACGGCTTAGTAAAACAAGTGGTATGAAACGCTTGCGTTTACTTCGTCGGTTAATTCTTGGACTTGTTCGATTGAATCTCTTGTGACAACTTTCGAGTGGAGATCTACAATTTGTTCGTAAATATTTAAGTTAAGCTAGTGGTAATGCGACATGAAGCTAAGCTCCTATATTTACTAGCTTAGTGTAATTGACACTTCTTGATGATCGATGATGATCATTTTTGTGATTTAGACTAGCAATGTGAGATGTCTCTTTGTCTGCGAGGGAGACTAAACCCCGTTTCTGTGGAGCTTCGGCTCAATTTGGTGGGGTAGCGACCCATGGTCTTCGGGCCATTTTGTGGAGCTTCGGCTCAAAATTAATGGTTAGCAACCATGGAATAGCGTTCCATTTTGTGATACACGTGTTGGTGAGTTTTCATGCTCCCGTTTTGTGATAGGCCTCCCCCCTTTTTTGTGATTTCTGGATTTCTATTGACGATTTCTAGAATTTGTGTTTCACCAATTTTTGTGGTTTCATTTATAAGTTCTATCAATATTTGTGCATTGGTGAATTTGTGTGTCATTAACTTTTGTGATTGGCATTGATATAATTTTCAATATTTATGGTTTGATAAATGAAATAAAGAGTATGACAATCCTTTTTTATCTTTTAGAAGATTCTTGTGATATTGGTTAATCCCTTGTTGATTTTCAATTACATGCTTATCACAGTATGGCATTTTGGTTATTATACGTTTTTGTCATATCTCTTATTCTATATCATTTCATCTGATATTTATAGTTAGACTGATCCGTTTATTATTTTCTTATTAAATAATACTCGAGTCAGACCGGGATGTTACAGGTGTTTCTGCTTGACTCCTCATCTGGGATTATTATTCTGACTTTTGGCTAACTACATAGATTAGTAGTTTATTTTGTTGTATACATTTGAGATATAGACTCCATGATGTATACTTATTCTTTCGTGTAGCTCTTGTAACTATTCTTTTGTGATATAGTGGATCTTGTTTGACCACTACTCTGATATACACTTTTATGTGTAATATTCATTTCTGTTTCCGCCTTTGAGATATGATCTTCTGTGATTGATTTGTGTTATGCTTATTTCTATATTTGTTTCCGAAGATATTATAGCCACTGTGTAGTAGCTTTGAGTTTGCATCGGTATGTCGGATTTCCTTTTGAGATGAAAAGTTATACTTTTATTTGGCATATCGGTACTCGCACAAAGCAATTATACAGATGGTCGCTCCTCAACAGCCTTATTCTCCGCGCTAGTTGACGGCATTACTCCATAGTGTTCTTGGCTAGCATGGGTAAAGAGGTGGGGCGTCACAATAGGCTGCTTCGAGATTTCTTCCTTCTTCCCAAATTCAATGCTACTGACACCACGAAATTCGTTGTGCACGTGCACAACATTTTCGACGAACCTTGATCCGTGCCATGACCTTCAATAAGTAGACGATACCCTCTGCCAGCCACCAGAGCACCCAGAAACCCAAGATATTGACAAACTTGCGATCGAGCCTCTTAACCCAGACTGTCATTAAAAATTGATCAACCAAAATCCCATCGCCTTACCGCCTCAGGCCATCAGAGGCCACGTAGTTCTGGCCGAAGCTGCTCCGACAACCCACGAACTCTTTCCCCCAGAACGATCACTTGAATCGCCCGGACGACAACGCAGTTCCCTTGAGAACCAGTTCGACACAAAAACGAATTTGAACCCTAATTGATATCATTCGCCATCCACGGTAACATATGATTCCATTGGGCATTTTTCCCAAACTCTCCGACCTTGCAGCGAGCTATGATCTCAATTTTGAGACGCAATGCTTCGTCGATCACCAGAATTTGGTCAGAAAGGTGATTATGTTCAACCTTGAATTCCTCGCTCATTTCTTCGTTAAAATTCTGATTTTAATTTTAAAAATCATGATTTTCAAATACGAATTGAATGATATAAGTGAATCAAACAATTATTTCACTTGATTTAATCATATTTTTGATAATTTTCACTATATGTTAGTATTTCCAGATAGTTTAAAAACAATTCTTCTCAAAAACATTTTTAAGACCAATATCTTAATCCTGCAAATAAATTTCATCTAGATCTTAAGCCTAACAATGACTAGAAAGGAAGAATTGGGTTTTTAAATAGGTTATTGAAACCTGGAACTAAGTACAGAGGTGATTATGTCTGTATATCAGACATGCACAAACAAATATATACATATCTTGTATACATATAAACACATTTTCATACACTCTAATATTCTTCACAGATTCATCTCACAACACCAAGCATAGATCAGGTTTGAAGATGTTTACTCACTTGAGTATTTTGAAAGAGGGACATGGAAGTTGTTTGAATGTCTGGAAAGTATTTTGGTTGCTGAGCTTGATTTAAAAATTTGATCTGAACTTGTTTATGGTTTTGAGTCTTGGGTGCTTGATTGTTGAACTGCTGCTTGCTTCAGATTTTTTTTCTTACAGACTTGAACTTTTGAAGCTCTATTTTCTTGATTGCTGAAAAACTTTGTTTTACTTGATAGAGATGATCTTGCTTGCTTAATTTCTGGTTTAAGATAGATTATAGCTTCAGATTGAATTGAGTTGAGTTTGTTTTTGATAGATTTTTATAAACATTTCAAAACTGGGTTGTTAAAGCTGGAAGCTTTTGGAAAATTTTGAACATATGAAACTTGTATTGCTGCTATGTTGAAGCCTGAGATAATTCAAATCTGAAATGAAGCCACAGTTGTTCTTAATTTTTATTTACCAGCTTGTGTTACAGGGTTTGCTTCTGGTTTTATTTTAGAGAATGAACTAAATAAAGAAAACGAAAGAGGAGTAGGGAGATGTTTATATTACTTAGTTTCTCATTTATTAATTATTTAGAAATAAGAGATTAAAGACACTTGTCAATATCCTTACCTATTTTGTTAACATTTGCTAATATGGTAATGTTATTAATTGACATGTGTATTAAATAGATTTTTACTTAGTTATTTATAAAAAAATTATATAATTTTAAAAGAAGATAAAAAAATCCATTTACACACTTAATAATGATTATAGTAGTTTGATATGTTATAAATTACACTTATAAAATCCTTTAAAGACAATGATATGAGACTAATCATATATACGTATTATTTTAAACTCAATTTATTTTTAAAATGTTTACTCTTGAAGTTTTCAAATTCAAATTTTAAACGAAAATATATTTAAGGTATAATTACTTTAAATTTCAAATTTAAAAATTCAAATGCAACTCCAAATTCAATTTATAAATTTTAAGTAATTATATAAGCATCCGTCAGATTTATTTGCTTATTTGATAAATTAGTATTTTTTCAATAGCTAAATTAGAAAATTACCCAATTATCTGATGCTCAAAATTCGGGTTATAACATTCCTCCCCCTTTGAATCTTTTCGTCCTCGAAAAGGAACGAAACCAAAATTATAAAAATGATTATTGTCAGAAAAATTTACCCTTTGATAAATTTTAAAACATTATAAATATTATAGAATAATTTTATAAAGATACTTTTTATAACCCGATGTCTCTACCAGTCCATCCTTGTTTTTACAAAAATTCGGTCATACCTTGATCAGGCGTAGGACTGAAAATCTATAAATACTTAGCAGATCCGTTTTCAACACCCAGTAAAAATACTTGGAAAAATAATTTTATTGGAAATACAGAAAACATTTTGAAATAGAGGAAATATCTTCGGTGAGAATGCTCTGGAAATCATCACCCCCATCCATGGTCGCAGTTACATTCCAGGGTTACGTTGCCATCACAACAAAAGTCCATGTAACTGCAGGCTCTCCGCGGCCTCTGATTTTCGCTGTCAAAATGAAACTTCTCCACTCCTACATAGGTCGCAGTCTATCGATATAAAATCAAACGCAGACTGTTGGCTCTTAGTGGCACACACGACTTTCGCTATGCTACCATAGGTCGCACTCTACCGATATAAAATCAAACGCAGACTGTTGGCTCTCAGCGGCACACACGACTTTCTCTATGGTATACTCTACTCATAATCCCCAGGAACTAGTTTTGTCCGGACTCCTCACAGGTTCAACTTTAGAATCCCCCCTTGGGGCTCAAGGTAGCACCACCCGGTGGCACTCCTGAGAAGTTCATTTCAAGGGAGCACCTTTTTCCCCAGAGCCACCATCAAAACATTTTATACTATACACATATAGTATCTTCAAATCATACACCTAGTATGATCTCATACAAAGCTTCTTTACACAAAATCGATTATTCCAAAATCGATAATTCTCAAACTAGGCTTTTCAAATTTTCATATTGATTTTACCCAAAAATCAAAAGCCTTTCCAAATCCAAGGTTTCCAAAAACCTTTTTCCAAAATCCTCATATGATCCTTTATACAGACATATATAATTTTTAAAACTTTGGATCATTTCAAACTTGTGCAAAACTCCTTTCACACTTCAAACATTTTCAAAAACCCTTTTCTTCTGGCAAAAGATTCAATAAGGAGAGTTTCATTTTATAAAACAAAGATATTTAACTTTGTTTACTCAAAATCAAATATTCCAATTTTGATTACTCTTTTCAATATCATTTCCATTCAAATCCGTACGATGTACACATATCATCCGTACGCTATACCAATCTGATCGCTCACTCGACCACACAATTTCACTTCCGAACTAGTATCGTCCACCCGACTTCCTAGTGCAGACACAGATCTAGTTTCTTGATCAGAAACCGTCATTCTTCTTACATAGTCATAACTATGATAGAGAATATGCAGAACCAATCAACAACCCATATCCAGGTTCACTGTCGAAAATCGAGTGAAAAATCCCAACTTGGATCGATATAATTAACTCGAAATTCTGTACTCGAAACTGGATCAAATCACTATACGAATAGAATAATATACGTGCATCCTACTTATTTATCTTCATTGATTATTGATCAAATGAATTCCCTATCTATTCACATTCACTTTGATTTTCATTCACTTATTCAATTGCTTCAATCCCATTTGGATTATCACCTCTATTCTTATCTCAATTGGGTATTCAATCATAAACAGTTTAAACTCTGTCCATTTTAAATTTAAAAATAGCTTGAACAGTATGAAAATAGATAAGTGGTTGAAAAATAATTACTAGTTTGTAAAATAGGTGTAAAATAGTTAGAAAATAGTTAAAATAATCATAGAAATTTTAGATAATTGCAAAATAATAGTAAGATAGTAATTAGTTTTGTAAAATAGTTGAAATATAGTAATTACTTTATAAAACAGTTGGAAAATTGTTAAACAGTTTCAAAAACAATTGTAAAACAAGTATAAGATAGTTTGGCTTTTAAAAGAAAGGTTGTATATATAATGAATAGCTTGGAAAAATAAGTTTATATTAAAACAATTTATATTAAAAATAGTCCAGAGTCAAAACTGCTCACTTCCTAATCTCCATTCTCATCAATTCAATTTAAATTTCCACTTTCATTTAAATTGACCCAATTCCAATTTAAATAACTTCTATTTCCATTGAAATTGATTCAACCCCAATTCAAGTTGAATTAACCTCGGTTTCTTTCCAAATTTAACCTTATTCAACCTTGATCTCAAATTCTACTAATTCAAATAAATTTCAATTGAACTAATTCCAATTTCAATTTATTTCAACTCCAGTTTGAATTAATCCCAATTTCAAACTCCATTTCCAAATCAAGTTGAATTATTCTTGATTTCCTTCCAAAATCAATTCAAATTCCATTCGAATTTAAAACTATTCAACTTTAATTACAATTCCAAATTATTCAAATCAATTCGGACTAGTTTCAAATTGAACCCACTTCAATTTCAAATCGTTTCAAATTAAAGTTAGATTTTTCTTTTATCCCAAATAAGGATATATTACTACTGTCCATTTCTTCATTTATCAAATCCATTAAATCACCTCCTTGATTGATTACATTAATAAATCTTTAACTATATTAACTCTGATCAAAGTATATACAGGTGAGTAAAATTCTCTATTAAAAACAGATTATACTCTGTGAATTTATGGATGCATGTGATGAATTAGTACAGAATTATTTTTATGGTTTGCATTGATTTATTTTATCTGGAATAGGTGATGGTTTTGCTTTATCTATATGCGTGAATGTTTGTTTATATGCAAAAACTATTACTGTTATTTTTCTCAGACTTGAGCTACCCTTTTAAATTCATATTTGTTCTTGAAATCAGAATTTAGTTCTGATCTATGAATGAAAAATAATCATTATAGAAAGATGTTAATTCTAAAAATATTTTTAGGATTTTATAATTAGGAATTTACTCAATTTTGGGAAAAATTACCGTAGAAATCAAATCTGTTCGAAAATTAACTAATTCAATTCCTGATTTGAATTGCATGAATGAATTCGAGCCTGAAAATCCCGATTTTTAACATACCTTTCACGATTTTTAAATCGATATTCGAGTTGAATCCTTGTAATGAACGGTTTCGGTATTTTAGGTAACTGCCGTTGATGGGCACGGAGGTGGAGGTCGAAATTTTGGTTCAAGCTTGCTGGAGTACCAACGATGATGAGAAAAATAGCCTCCTATTTTTCTAATGGTAACGGTGGCCAGAATGGGTTGAATTAGGGTTTAAGGCAGTTGGATTTCATCTTTGTTCTCGAATCAATGGTTCTGCCTAGGGTGTTTCAGGCTTAATCGCGAGTAGGGGATTAGGAGTATAGACGAGTTACGAAGTTGGATTTGTGAGGGCGAAGTCTCAGATGATCGTGGACGATGGTACGGTGGTAATTTGTTATTCGGGTTTGGGTGTTCCAGTGGATCGAATGTCTTGAATTCGATTTTTTGGCGAAGTCACGTTACAGGGTGATCGAGTGGGTTGTCGCGGGTGTCGACGACTTGTTGGTGATCTCGGCGATGATCAGCGGCGATCGTAGGGGCAGTGCATGTACACGCGTGCACTAGCGTGTCAGTGATGGGTTCGAGTTTGGGTGTATGAGGATTCTTCGTGACGAACTCGAAGTAGCCAACATTTGGCTCGGGTTATGATACTGGTACTTGAGTGTTTTAATTAAAACTAATTTAAAAGGTTTTAACAGGAAATAAAGAGGAAGAACTGGCTCGGGAAAATTATGATTCTGCTTCGGAAAATAACTCGGGTTAGTAACAAGGAATTATGAGGTCTGAATTTAAGTTAAAGCAGGTTTTAACCTTCTTCCTTATTAAAGCAATAAGTGTTTTATATTTAAGAGTTTGTTCTATTTAGTGGTTGTAAATTTATTTTAACTCAATAATCCTTGAAGTTTAATTAAGACTTAATCTATAATGTAATTTAATTAAGGAATAAATGTTTTGTCATTGATTAACTTAAGGGTCTTAAGTTAAATTATGGATTAATGATAATTTGATTCAAGGTCTATTTGATAAGTAAATCAAGATAAATAACTTATCTTTTAGTTAATCAAGATTTGGGTGATTAAGATTTATTATTTAAATAGAGATTAAGTAACATAGGTGATTAAAGAAAATTAATTAATAATTAAGGGTTGATTAACCGAGGGGTAATTGATCAATGGAATAATCACTTGATGAAAATAATTGAAGCTAAATTTCTTAAGGGAAGAAAATTAAGGATTAATTATGGAAATTTACTAAGAGTTGGTTAATTAATGGGTGTGATTAATTAAAATCTAATTAATCAATGTAAATGATTATAAAATAATTAATTTGAGAAATTAATTTAGGTTAAATGTAATAAATCATGGTTAATTATTTTATAAGAGTAATTAAGGGGTTATTTAATGTGACGAAGAAAGGTAGATTAATTTGTGAAAGTAATTAAGAATTAATTACTTATTGAAATTAAAGGATAATTTATTAAGAATAATTAATTAAGATGGATATTTAAAAAGTGATTAATTAATTGATTTGTAATTAATTAATGTTAAGTAAAGGTTATCCAAGTGATTAGTAATTAATTTAATTAGAGATAAATTAAATTAATTTTGGGAGTGATCAATTGCTTATGAATAATTGAATGTTGTTTCAATGCCTTGAATTGGTTGGTATCTTTGAGATGAAATGTGTTGTGATATGATATGTTTGGATGGATAGTAATAAATGTGTTTATCTATCAATGATGAATTGCTATGATAAAAAGGAGACATCCTATATTTAAGGATTGAATTGTTTTTCATTTGAATAATTTGGGTTATGATGACATTGGATTCGAAGAAGACGGAGTCGGGTATCAGCAATACCCGAAACCACTTCGATTCTTTATGAATAGATATGTGGGATTAATAGGCTGAAATGGAATGATTTAAGTAAATTTGACCATTTAATCTAAGATTTGGTACTTAGAAATTGACATGTGAAATAAATGGTGTCTATAACAATTTGTGAAATTGTAAACCTTTATGAGTTACCCCGGATTTTAAATGAGTTGTATGGTTTGGCATTCCTTGTTAAATGAGTTTACTCACGCTGGTTTCCAGCCTGACTCGGGTGTTACTTTGATGTAATGCTCGGGTTAGACCTAGTATTACAGATTTTCAAGTAAGAACGTCCTGGAGCTCAGGAGGCGAGCTGGAGAGCAGGAACGTATGGAGAGCTCTGATGTGATATTATAATATCTGAAACAGTTTGATTTATCTGTCCTGTGTTTGTAAATATGTTGTAACTCTGATATGTATTAAAGTGTAATTTGACAAATACAGTTTTCCTTTGTATAATTATTATTTATGTGATATTATATTTTGATCCGCTGCGAATGTGAGGTTTCTGTGACTTGTTTCTGTTTTCTTCTTCTTTCTCTTTTCTTCTTTTCTTAACTATCTGGAAATTTCGGGTTCGAAATTTCTGGGTCGTTACAGTTTTTCTTTGAGAATTTTGTTCCTAGCTTTAGAAAGTTTATAGACTTTTTTCTCTAAAGTTTTGAAGAAATTAAAATAAATGAGAAGGAGGGGATTTGATAGTTTATATAATCTCATTTTTTCTATTTTTATTAATTTTTTCTCAAAGATGAAATAAAATGACACTTTTCCAAAATTATTACATTTGGTAAAACACTTATCATATGAATAACACTTGTATTATTTCTCGTTACATGCTTAGCACTTGTATTTCACATAGATTAAAGAGTTTTAAATAAATTTTATATCATATTTAACTTATTTTATAAATACATTTCCCATTTATTTGTATATACAAATATAAAGAAGAGATGTGTTCAAACAAATTTCACATTAAATAAATTACATATTTATTATTTTAAATGCAAATTATTTTTCTAAGACATCTATTAAATTTTAAATTCAATTTCAAATTCAAATTCCAATTTGAATTATAATCCATATATATATATATATATATATATGTACAAATCAATACTTATTTATTTGTTGTTGAAATTAATTCCAAACTAAATTCTAGAAATTCAAATTCAAGTTTTAATTCAAATTCAAATCTATCCATATATATACTCATATAATTTAAATTCAAATAGTTTTAAAATATTTATATTTTTGAATTCTTAAATTCAAATGCAATTTTACAATCATATTTGTATAAATATAAATCAACACTTATTTTATTTATTTTGAAAAATTCAAATTAATTCCACAGTTTATTCCAAAATTCACGGTTATTGCTAATTTTTAAATCGACAAAATTTTGGGGATGTTACAAATTTCCCCCTTAAGAAAATTTTGTCCTCGAAATTTGAAAGAGAGAGAAACAAACAAAGAATATACGGATACAGAAAAAGATAGGAAATGGCTTACCAAATTAAGCTGGGATATCCACTCTGCAATTGGGATAGGACTTTTGCATGCTATCCTTTGTTTCCCAAGTACATTCGTTTGGATCATCGCTCCATTGCACTTTGACTAGTTTCACAATTTGTTCCTCATTTGATTTTCATCACGATTAATTATTTTCAATGGCTCTCTTTTAACTGCCATATTTGGTGTGATCTCCAAATCCTGCTGGGCGCCCTCTTCAATAATACTATCTGGATCGTGCACATATTTCCGAAGATGTGAAACATGAAACCCATCGTGTATGCCAGATAACTAGCTATGTAGCTGCAATCGGTAAGCTAAAGGAACGATCCTCTCCAAAATAGGAAAAGGACCAATATAACGCGGCGCTAGCTTACCAGTCTTTCCAAATCTTAATACACCATGCAATGGAGACACTTTCAAGAATACAGAATCCCCAACTTGGAATTCCAAATCTCTTCTTCTATGGTCATAATAACTCTTTTGACGACTTTGAGCTGTTTTCAACTTCTTCCGAATAAGTTCAACTTTTTCAGTGGCTTCCTTAATCATACTGGCCCAAGAATGAGTCTATCACCTACGATCCAACACGCAGGCGATCGACACGGACGACCATATAAAGCCTCGAAAGGAGCCATTTCAATACTGGCATGATAACTATTGTTATATGAGAATTCAACTAGATGTAAATAGTCCTCCCAAGAACCACCAAAGTTGAGAATATAAGCGCGCAAAAGGTCTTCTGATATTTGTTTAATCCTTTCAGTCTGCCCATCAGACTACAGGTGATAAGCACTACTAAAATTCAAGTTGGTTCCCAATGCGGCTTGAAATGCCTCCCAAAATCAACTAGTGAAGATCGGATCACGATCACTCACTATACTGCTCGGTACACCTTAGAGATGAACCATCTCTATTATATACAATTCGGCCAAATGTGCCGCTGTTTGTTAAGATTTCACTGGTATAAAGTGGGTTGTCTTAGTTAAACGATCTACGATAAACCAAATTGCTTCGTTCCCCTTCCGAGTACATGGAAATCCATCTATGAAATCCATAGATACTTGATCGCACTTCCAATTTGGCACTTCCAACGGTTGGAGTAAACCCGCTACTTTCTTTTGATCACTTTTGATTTGCTGGCAGGTGGCACAACGACTCACATATATAGATATGTCTCTCTTTATTGTCTTCCACCAGAAAGTTGTTTTGTTATCTCTCTACATCTTATTAACTCCTGGATGGATACTGAGTTTGGATTTGTGACACTCGTCCAAAATTTCACGTTTCAAATCCGGGATGTCTGGAACACTCATCCTGCCTTTCGGTCTCATAATTCTATTCTTATCGACTTCAAAACTAGAATATTCACCACGACGAATTCTCCTATAGATTTCTAGAAGAAACTTGTCTTCTTTCTGTTTATTGGCGATCTTCTTAAGAAGAGTAGGTGCGACAACAAGATAAGCAAGAATAGCATGCTTCCTACTCAAAGCATCGGCAACTACATTGGCTTTACCAGGCGTATACATAATGTCTAGGTCATAAGATGCCAGAAATTCCAACCAGCGTTGTTGCCATAGATTTAAATCCTTCTCGGTGAAGAGATATCTCAAAGATTTGTGGTCGATGAAGAATTCGAATTCACCTAAACAAGAAGGATTTATTAAGTTTAAATATTAAGTTAATTTAAACTTTTTAAATTTCAGTAAAGCTGAAAAGTTTCTTACCCAGAAGACAATGTCGCCAGATTTTTAAGGCGAAAATAACA
This sequence comes from Allium cepa, assembly GCA_030765085.1. Lineage (NCBI taxonomy): Eukaryota > Viridiplantae > Streptophyta > Magnoliopsida > Asparagales > Amaryllidaceae > Allium > Allium cepa. The sequence continues at coordinate 453,856,356 of CM060928.1, forward strand.
GCTAAGAGTTCGAGATCATGGGTTGGGTAGTTTTTCTCATGCGGACGTAATTGTCTACTCGCGTAGGCAATTACTTTCTTATTCTGCATTAGCACCGCACCCAAACCATCACCACAAGCGTCACTCTAGACGGATAAGCCTTGGTTCCCGTTGATAATAGTGAGAATAGGAGCAGTAGTCAATCTCTTTTTTACTCCTAGAAAGCTTCATAACATTTCAGTGTCCAGTCAAATTTTGATGAGACCGGGATTGGATATCAAAATTTGTTATCTAAAACCACATCGATCCAAGTTAAACGATAGTTCGTGAAATCGCAAATGAAGATCGAGATGAAGTTTCAGAGTGCAAGGGTATTTGTCGTTAAATTTGAGGGTGATTCCAAAACGAGGGTAAGGAGATAGTGCCTTCGGTTTCGTTCGAACCCGGAATGAACTTGAATGGACGAATGCTATCAGACCATCGTCAATGGCGGATGATGAGCATTCCAAGATAAATGTTCTAAAAAGGTAATCGTACCTCAAGCCTCATCAACCGAGAATGGCTAAAACATGGGAGGTGCACGCAAGGCTATGTGGGTAGCGCCCAAGTAGGATAAGATTTTCCCCTATCTAGAGATCCCTTTATTTGGCTGTGTGGGCGGTCGTTGGCCCAACCGTGGGGTTATCTTTTTCGGACTATCTAGTAAGGGGTAGCTCCAGTTTTGTGTTGCAGGGGGTCAAGGTGGATCCTCGGTACAGTGATCTAGACCACGTATTGTAACGGGCGGTACCCTAGTAGCTCTGCCAATGAATGGAATCCAATTTCCAATAAGTGATCCCAGACTTGATTGTATACCTACGTATGCTGGAATTTAATGAATGCAACAATTTCAGCTATGTGAATATTTATTTGAAAATCCTAGACACTATTATAATATAACTGGATTCCCTTTCAAATGTTTTGGTTATCGTAAGGGAAAAACTTGTCCGTGTTTATTGCAAAGAGTCTTACGAGATACCCTTTTATTTCAAAGATTTTTCAAGCTAAACAACGTAACCGTTTACTCACACCCGACCCATGTCTGACCTGGAGTTTATTCTGTTTTTCTTAAACTCTTGGGTACTCAAATTTTTAGGAGCAGCCAAGTGATCAGGTTGGCTTGATGAATTTTGGAAAGGCTTGGAGTAGGAGACTTGGCGCACCTATATATATCTATTTTCGCTGTGTTGGTATCATTTGTCTGTTTGTACTTTGGAATCTAATGGATAGACAGGTCTTCACGACTGTCAACTGTGATGTTGTAACTGTATTGACTCTGATGTGTAATGACTATGTAATATCTATATGATATAACATATTTTTCCATTTCAGCTATGAGATTCTGATATTATTGTTTCTTTCTTTCTATCTATTCTCTTTCTACCTATTTCATTCTTAATGATGATGCATCTTTCTGTGGAATGAAAGGCGGGTCGTCACAGTTGGTATCAAAGCGCTAGGTTGAGATAATACCTAGGCTTTGGAGTAGTATCTATCTTGGGAGCGCGTACTTGTAATTTTTATTTATCTATATTCCTATCTAATTGTTGGGTTACCTGTCCAGGTTGCCAACTTGAGTCATAGAGGAAGGAGAGGCAGAGTTGTGGGCAGCACGAGCACCACTAATGGAAGAGGTCCGAATGCTGGTGAGGCTGTAAATCCAACGCCGCCTCGAGTAAGTTTTTCTGCTTTGTGTAAAGATTTCACCAATCTGGAAGGAAAGCCTTTTAAAGAAACGGGGTCCATCATTGAAGTTTAGGCTTGGTTACGCTCGTGTGAGCAAATTTTTAAGAGTTTGGATCTGTCAGATGAGCAAAAGAGAGTGATGGCATCATAGCAACTTCAAGAAGTAGCAACTGCATGGTGGGATGCAGTTACCATGAATATTTCAGAGGATGATATTTCTTGGAGCAAGTTTAAGGAACTGCTTTGAGAACAGTTTATTCCTACAACTGGGAAGACTCGTTTGTATAGAGATTTTCTAGATCTGAAGCAAGGGAGTATGTCGGTTTCAGAATATGAGATTAAGTTCAATGAATTATCTTGCTACGGACCTGGTCTGATTGACACACCCCTCAAGAAGAATGAGATGTTTGTAATTGGAATGAGGCCGAATTTTCACGAGAAGATGACAGCACATCTTAAGGGATCATATATGGAATTGATTGATATGGCATTGAGGTATGAGGAGCTTATGAATAAGAAACCCTGGCATCCGTAGCAGCACCGTATGGAACTTCTTCCAATCCGAACAAAAGGAAATTCGACCCAAATTGGAAGAAGCAAGGCAAAGGGAAACGAGGGGGCAATTTTGAAAGTGTTATGTGTGTCAACAAGAGGGTCATTTGGCTAAGAAGTGTCCTAGAGGTAGAGCTCAACAGCAGCGTCAGAGTGGCGGTTCCACAATGGTTCAAAAGTCTTTGAGTTTCAACTATCAACAGCTAGGGAACATGGTGAAGGCTTGTCCGCTTCTTTGGAGAGCTCAGCCAACAAAGGTGTTTTCTATTCAAGAAGGACCGTCAACTTCTTCGGATGGGAAAGGCAAAGGCATTTTGGAAGGTACTTTGCTTTTGATGGCATTTTTGTTAGAGTTTTGTTTGATTCTGGTGCTTCCCTTAGTTTTATTTCTTTGGATACAGTAGAGAAGTTTCATCTTACCCCTAGTATTGTGGACCGCCCTATTTTTGTATCTAATCCTATAGGGGGAGTGACCAAGTTAGATAAGATCTGTAGAGGCCTAACAATTTCTTATTTGTCCCATAGTTTCTCTTGCGACACATTTGTATTATATTTCAAAGGGTTTGACCTTATTCTGGGAATGGATTGGTTGGACAAGCATAAGGCTGTTTTGATTTGTGAAGAGAGAATTGTGACTTTGGGAACCGAGTTGGAAAGGATTGCAAAAGTGACTTGAGATAATTCAGGAATTCACCTGAGTAGTCTTTTGCATGGAATTGAGACATCTCCAGAAGGCGTAGAAGCCATCTAAGTGGTCAAAGATTTTCCGGATGTCATCGAAGAAGTTAAAGGTTTGCCCCCGCATCGGGAGATAGATTTTCGGATCGACTTAGTTCCAGGAGCAATACCTGTTGTTCAACCCAGTAGAAGGATGGCGCCGAGAGAGAGAAGATTTGGTGAAGCAGGCCCAAGATTTCTTAGAGAGAGGTTTGATCCGACGTAGTTATTCTAGCTGGAGTTCTACTGTAGTCTTTGAGACCAAGTCGGATGGGTCATTAAAATTCTGTGTGGATTATCGAGAGTTGAATAAGGTAACTATTAAGAATAAGTATCCCTTGCCCCGTATAGAAGATCTTTTTGATCAACTCCATGGAGCTTCTGTTTTCTCCCAGTTGGATCTAGCTTTGGTTTCCACCAGCTAAGGGTAACTGAAGACAGTATACCCTTGACTGCGCTCAGAGGACCCAATTGTTTTTATGAGTGGCTAGTTATGCCTTTTAGGCTGACCAATGCTCCAGCCTATTTTGTGGATCTGATGAACCGAGTTTTCCGGGATGTGCTGAACAAGTTCATGCTCGTGTTCATCGACGACATTCTCGTCTATTCCAAGTCTGAGGAGGAGCATAAGTGACATTTGGAGATAGTGTTGGAGACTTTGAGGAGGCATGTCCTGAAGGCTAAGTGTTCGAAGTGCCATTTGTGGAAGCCGGAAGTTAGATTTTTGGGGCATATTGTATTTGGAGAGGGTATTTCTATAGAACCGGTCTAGGTAACAGCTATTCAAGAGTGGAAGCAACCGCAGACTCCTATGGAAGTCCGTAGTTTTCTTGGTTTGGCAGGGTACTATAGGAAATTTATCAGGGACTACTCTAAGATTTTTTGTACTTGACCAAATTGACTAGGAAAGGAGTAAAGTTTAAATGGACCCCCAAGTGTGAAGAGGCATTCCTGGATTTGAAGGCAAGGCTGACCAGTGCACCTGTTCTAGCTATTCCTGATAGTAAGAGTAAGTTCAAAGTCTACACCGATGCTTGTGGAGCAGGGCTGGGTGTTGTGCTGATGTAGAATGGGAAAGTGATTGCGTATACGAGTAGGCAGTTGAAGCCACATGAGAAGAATTACGCTACGCATGATTTGGAATTGTTGGCCATCGTCTATGCTCTGAAGATTTGGAGGCACTATTTGTTGGGAGAGAAGTTCAAACTTTTCACTGATCATAAACCTTTAAAATATCTTTTCTCCCAGAAGGATCTGAATTTGAGGCAGCAAAGATAGGTAGAATTTTGGGCATCATATGATCCGGATATTCTTTATACTCCAGGGAAAGCGAATGCAGCGGCGAATGCTTTAAGTAGAAATGAAGTTTTGCCTATTTTGGAAGTTTTTCTGTCTCTACTTGAAAGGATGGAGAGTAAGCAAGGATCTAATAGAAGTTTGAGAGCAATCATTAGAAAAGTCAAGAATGGTCAGTGCTCCAGTTTTGAGATTGATGACCAGGAAACTTTAAGGATCAACGGGAGAATTTGTGTTTCGAATTTCAAGGATTTGAGGCAAGAAGTTTTATCAAAGATTCGTCGCTCTAGACTAAGTATCCATTTGAGGATCTCAAAGATGTATAAGGATATGAAGAGAGTCTTCTAGTGGAAAGGCATGAAGAAGGATGTTGCTACCTTCGTCAATGGATGTGTGATCTGTCAACATGTAAAGGATGATCAACAGAAGACCGCAGCATTATTGCAGCCTCTGGAAGTCCCAAAGGGAAATGGGAAATGATATCTATGGATTTCGTCGACGGTTTGCCAAGGACTAGAAAAGGAAATGAAGGAGTGTGGATAATCGTAGACCGGCTGACCAAGAGCGCCAACTTTATTCCGGTTAAGGCAACCAGAACTTCCAGCGTCTTTAGCAGAGATTTTCTTGAAAGAGATCGTCAGGTTGCACGGAGTTCCCGTCAGCATAGTATGTGACTGTGACCCAATCTTTACTAGCAAATTTTGGGAAGATCTACAAACAGCTTTGGGTACAAGATTGATTTAAGTACAGCCTATCATCCCCAAACCGTCTGACAAATAGAAAGGTTGAATCGTATTCTAGAGGATATGTTGAGGGCTTATGTTCTGCATTTCGGTGGATCTTGAGAGGACCATCTGCATTTAGTGGAATTCTCGTACAATAATAGTTATCAGGCGAGTATCAAGATGGCACGCTATGAAGCTTTGTACAGGAGACCTTGTAGATCACCGTCCTATTGGGTAGAATAGGGAGATTGTCTTGTTCTTGGTCCAGATTTGATTCGAGAGGCATCTGCGAAGGTGGAGCTGATCAAGAAGAGAATGAAAGTAGCCCAGGATTGTCAGAAGAGTTATGCGGACAAGAGACGAAGGCAATTGGAATTTGAAGTCGGAGATTTGGTTTTTGTCAAGGTTTCGCTGATAAAAGGAGCGATCAGATTTGGTAAGACGGGAAAGCTTGCCCGAGATATATTGGACCGTTCCATGTGCTCGAGAGAATTGGTATTTTGGCCTACATGATTGAATTACCAGTTCGGATGGCTGGAATTCAAAATGTTTTTTACGTATCTCATCTGAGGAAGTACGTGTACGAACCATCTCTAGTTATCGAACCGGTAGTGCAGGAAGATTTAGAGGTCGAACCGGACTTAACTGTAGTCAGGCATCCAGTCCAAATAGTGGACCAAGATGAGAAACAGCTCAGAAATAAAGTGGTGAAGCTGGTCAAGGTTCAGTGGAGCGAGGATCCTAGAGATTATACCTGGAAAACTCTAGATAGTGTTAGGAAAGCCTATCCGGATTTGTGTCAGCATAGTTAGGATTGTTGTTTGAATGAATTGTTCGTTTGGTTGTTAGTGTATGGCTGATATATATGCTTGAATTTTGAAATAAAAGGTTTTGGATTATCTTTTGCTTTTAAATTTCGGGGACGAAATTCTTTTAAGGGTGGAGGAATGTGATATCCCGGAATTTTAGGCAAATAATAATGTGATAATCTTGTTTTCACAAAATCTTCAAAATTGGCAAATTATTCTTTTTCAAATAAATAAAATATGTGTTGTTTATGTATATCTATAAGTAGATTTTAAATAGAATTTGAATTTGAATTTGAAATTCAAAAGATAAATATCTTAAAAATAAAATGGATTTAAAAACTAGTGTATATATACATATGATTATTTATTAGAGTATAATTAGTTTTAAATCATTTTCTTAAAGATTTTATAAATATAAACAAAGGTAAAGTTTAAATATAAAAACATAAAAACACATACTAATATTAAACTAAATGGAAAATAAAATATAAAGTTATATAAAAACATATTAAAAATAATTATCACATGCCAATTAACAAGTGTAAGATTAATAGCATGCAATTTAAATACGTGTCACATTATTTACTTTCTTTTTTTAAAATAAAAATAAAATAAGGCTGTATATATATCTCATCTCTTCCCTACTCTTCTCATTTTCCTTATTTCAAAACTAAAAAAATCAAAGCCTGTGAAAACTTAAAACCAGAAATTAAAATCAAACAATAATCTTTTCAAAACAATTATCTCAAACCTATAGCTAATTCAACCAGATCAAAGCAAAGATCATCTCAACAAGCTAAAGTGATTTCCAGTTCACAAAGTTTCAAAAGATCGAAGCATTTTTCCAGTTTTTCAAGTTTAAAGCCCCTCTGTTCAAATATCAATAGTGAGTAAACTAACAATTTGAAAACTTAAATATGTTAAAAGCTTGTTGCATGTGATAATCCTTGAATGTTATGATACGAATATGCTTTTCATGGTTGTATAAATGTGAATTGCATGTATACATGTATGTATTATTGTGTGCATGTCTGGATATATATATATGTGTGTGTGTGTGTGTGTGTGTGTGTGTGTGTGTGTGTGTGTGTGTTTTTTTAAGTTAACAGGTTAAAACAAAGTATAAATTCAATCTCTCTTTCTCAAATCTCTTATTTCTGATGATGTTTAAACAAAAAGTATTTAGATTAACAAGATCTTAATTTCAAAAATATTGTAAGAATAATTAGTTTGAATATTTTCTTGAAAATGGGAAAATGCAGTGAAAAACACTAAAACATCTCAAATTCAAGTATCATGATTCTTTGATTCACTTATGTAATCTAAATCTTTTTCGGAATTCATGAATTTTAAAGGTAATATCTGGATTTTTAACATTGTTTTAAGTGAGGAATCTCGAGTTGAACGGAGTTTGTGTTTTGGGCATTTTCTAGCGATCGGAGCGAGCTAGGTGGTCGGGATCGCTGCTGGAGGTAGCGGAAAGGTTGACGATCTCAGGAAAAATGGTCAGGGGAGTTTCTGACCACCGTGGCGGCGGCACGACATCGATTAAGGGTTTAGTTTCCTGTGTTGGTCGTTTGGGTTTGAGAGGCGACTGCATCGTCGTTGTCGAAGCACCGTAGTTGATCGAAGGTGGGGGAAAAGGTGTATGGTTGGTCGGCGAAGCTATGGATGGAGTTTCAAAGGGTCTGGTGGTCGGAGGCATCGGGTTGAGATGAATTCTTGAGTGTCCAGTTCTGTTCCAGTTGGTTCATGTTTGTTCGAGTTCGAGTTCGTAATGGATACGGGGTTCTGGGTGGTAGGAATCCTAGGCGAGGTGATCGACGACGTGTTGGAGGCGGTGGCAATGATCGGAGCGGCGACATTCAGGTGTGAATGTGCATGCATGTCAGTGTTTGGGGTTTGTTGCTTTAGTTTGGAGGAGGAGTGGACTCGGGGTTTGACTCAAGGAAATGTTGATCTGGCTCGGGTTCGTCTTCGGGTGTGTTCGCGAGTGGATTAACAGAGCAATAGATTTAAAAAATTCAACTAAACTAAGTTTTTAAAAAAGTTTCTCGGGTCTGGGCTCGAGTTGATATCGGGTTAGACTCGTATATGTTATAATAGTTTTAAGATTTTAATAAAACTAGTTTTTAAAAGTTAAACAATTTCCTAATTAATTCTTTTATATAATATTGTTTTAATTAAGTTTGGAATTAGTTAAAAGGGTTTTAAATAAATTATTTTTAAATTAATCAAATTTAAGATATTTTTATTAAATTTCCTTTATGTGTAATTAATTCTAAAGTTTATTTAAATAAAATTAAATGGTATAATTAAGTGGCTAATTAAAAGGGTAAAATGTTTTTAATTGACTTTAAGGTTTTAAGTTAATTTATGTGTTAATGATAATTAATTTCAAGATTTATTGAATAATATTTTAATGATAATTAAGTAACTAATAAAGATGAATGGTTTATCTTAAAACTAATTAAGGTCATAGGTAATTAGAGTTTATTTAATTAACGAAGTAATTAAAGATAAATTAATTAATTAATTAGCAATTAAGAATTAATTAATTAGTAATTAAGGATTAATTAATTAGTAATTAAACGATAATTAATTAATAATTAAAGGTATTAATTAATTAATAATTATAAGATAATTAATTAATGTAAGTAATTAAGGATTATTAATTAATTTCACTAATTAATTAATTAGATAATAACAAATGGTTTGTAATTAATTAAAGTTAATCAAGCAGAGTTAGGTGACTAATTCATAAGTAATTAATTTATTTTGAATTAATTAAATTAATTATAAGTATGGATTAATAAGTCTTGCTTATGGATGATTGATTGTATAGAATGTCTGGATTGATTAATATTTATAATATGTTAATCTATGATGTTCTGTGATGTGCAACACATTTGATATAGCTGTGATAAATGTGAGTTATTTATCTGTGATGAATACTGTGTACATACAATGTTCTGGGTTAAATTAAATTGTTTACTTAAACAACTTGGCCTTTAAGCAAAGTTTGGATTTCGATGAGACCGGGATCGGATATCAAAAAAATTTGTCCGAAAACCACATCGATCCAAGTTAAACGATTGGTCGTGAAATTTCAAGTGAAGATCGAGATGAAGTTTCAGAGTACAAGGGCTATTTGTCGTTAACTCTAAGGGTGATTCCAAAACGAGTGTAAGAAGATGGTGCCTTTGGTTTCGTTCGAACCCAGAACGAACTTGAATGGACGAATGCGATCAGACCATCATTAATGGAGGACGATGAGCATTCCAAGATAAGTGTTCTAAAAAGGTAATCGTAGCCTCAAGCCTCATCAACCGGGAAATGGCTAAAACAGGGGAGGTGCGCGCAAGGCTAAGTGGATAGCACCCAAGTAGGATAAGATTTTCCCCTATCTAGAGGTCCCTTTATTTGGCTGTGTGGGCGGTTGTTGGCCACTACCGTGGGGTTGTCTTATTCGGACTATCCAGCAAGAGGTAGCTCCGGTTTTGTGTTGTAGGGGATCAGGGTGGATCCTAAGTACAGTGATCTAGACTGTGTACTGTGACGGGCGGTACCTCAGTAGCCTTGCCATTGTATGGAATCCAATCTCCAATGAGTGATCTTGGACTTGATTATATACCTATATATGCTGGAATTTAATGAATGTAACAATTTCGGCTATGGGAATATTTATGTGAAAACCCCAGACACTATTATAATATAACCGGATTCCCTATGAAATGTTTTGGTTATCGTAAGGGAAAGACTTGTCTGTGTTTATTTGCGGAGAGTCTTACGAGATACCCTTTTATTTCAAAGATTTTTCAAGTTAAACAACGTAACCTTTTACTCACACCAGACCCATGTCTGAGATGGAGTTTATTCTATTTTTCTTAAACTCTTGGACACTCAAATTTTTATGAATAGCCAAATGATCAGGTTGGCTTGACGAATTTTGGAAAGGCTTGGAGCAGGAGACTTGGCGTGTGTGTATATATATATATATATATATATATTTCCGCTGTTTTGGTATCATTTGTCTGTTTGTACTTTGGAATGTAATGGATAGACAGGTCTTTACGACTGTCTGCTATGATGTTGTAACTGTATCGACTCTGATGTGTAATGACTATGTAATATCTATGTGATATAACATATTTTTCCGTTTGCGCTGTGAGATTCTGATATTGTTGTTTCTTTATTTCTATCTATTCTCTTTCTACCTATTTCTTTCTTGATGATGATGCGTCTTTCTGTGGAATGAAAGGCGAGTCGTCACAGTTGGTATTAGAGCGCCAGGTTGAGATAATACCTACGCTTTGGAGTAGTACGTGGCGAATACGGGTCGATCCGTAGGGAATTGTTGATTTTAAGAGTTTCTATCGAATTAGAAAACTGTCAAAAAAAATTAAAATTAAAATAACCGCAAGCGCACGGCGTACACTTGTAGTACATGGCGAATAAGGGTCGGTCCGTAGGGAATTGTTGATTTTAAAATTTTCTATTCAATCAAATTAACCAAGGTTGAAAAGTTTGAAGCTAAAATTGAAGAAAAATGATAAAAAGAAAGTGATAAAAATATGAGAGTTAAATGACAATTTAGAGATAATTCCACTCTCTAGATCATATAGTTCAATAAATTATGAAATTATGATCTCTCTTTTTTTGGTCATAAGTGAATTTAAATGATGTGTTTATCATAAGCATGGCTCATTTATGCTATTAATTAGCTTAACATAATCCATCAGGTTATAAAACAACCTTTAAACCACTTACTAACTCTCATGAAAATGACAACAAAGTTGAAAATGAAATCTATTTTAAGTATGGCCTATTAACTATTAATTAGAAATATAGACCATCAAATTTTAATTTCAAATCACTTTCTTATGCCATAATCATATTTTGATGAAGAGGCATTTGTTTTAGTGATTGTTTGAGCATAGCCTATTTGGTGTCAATAATACAGGCTATCAAATTCAAAATAAAAATAACAAATTAAACCACTTCAGGCGTTGTCATTAAGCACAAAAAGAGAGCTATAATTGTCAAAATGTTGAAGCTACATGATTAGAGGCTTCATTACCACTAAATTGTAGGGATTAGCCTCTCATATTTGTTATCAAAACAACAAATATAGCTTGTAACATGAAAGAAAAAGAAAAGGAAAAAGAGAGCAAAATAAAGAGAAAAACTATTCTACTTGCATGAAAAATAAATCTACACTGCTAACATGAAAGTAAATAAACAGAATAAGAACGTAAAAGAAAGAGAGCACTAATTAACATTGCATAGAAAAAATGAAAGTTACATGAAGTAAAAATGGCTAAGTAGCCGTGGAAAAGAGAAAGAGAACTAAGTCTTTTATTTTGAGCCTAAACTAAACCAAAGAGAGACTAAGGAAGAGAGGAGGTTACATGAACATAATGGGTTATTTATACAAGCATGAAACCCTAATCCATAATTTAGAGAATGCCCAAAATGCCCTTGAGGTAGTGTGGATGTCAAGTAATCATTAGCTTCTACTAATCATAATTTAAGTATACATGAAGCCATAAACTCCATAAGCATGTGCATTAGCCTCTAATTTGTTCATTAAGGTAGGTGGTAGGTAGGGTCCTCCATGATCATCACTTTGAATTATTTCTATCTCCATTCCTTTGTGTTCCTTTTGTGCATGCATATCTACTTCATGAACCCACTCCTATTGAAGATCAAATTCCTACACAAATATGTATAAATTTCAAATTAATTTTTCTCAAAGAAATAAATGCACACAAATGACCGTTTTGCCCATAAATGAAGATGGATATGTGACAATTTGGAATTAATATGGATTTTGGTTAAAACAAGTTAAAATACTCAATATGATCATTTACTTAATTTATATAGATTAAATATGGTGGTAAAAATATGCACATTTACGTGCACATCAAATGCCCTCACACTTATCTTTTTATTCGTCCTCGAATATAGGGAAACTAAGATAAATCCGTTTTAGTAGGGAGCACGATTGCATTGAGCATATACAATAAGCCATTAAACCTCTGGGTGCCCCAGTAGGACGAGTGTTGTCTCATGAGGGTTTTCAGCGGATACTACCCACAAAATCCAAATGCAGGATGAAAATATTTACAAAATGCAAGATTTATTTACAAAGAAATGAATGCGAATTTTTTGAAAATATTTACAATGAAGAATTTACTTTTAAATCGACAAAAATAAGTTAAATATAGGTTTTGGTTATTATCTTGAGATTTAAGTCATTTACTCGTCAAAGTTTCCAACAAAAACAAAGTTATCATAACAAATAGACTATATTTAACTCGTTGTTTCGGTTGATAACAAAGTGTAACTATAAAATGGATCTTTAGTTGATTATCAAAGTTTATCGAGGTGGTGCATTTCTTTTCAATAACAATTCAAATCAAATAAGTTAAAATGGTGCTTGGATTTCATTTGCTTACTCTCTCTTTTTTTTGAAAACTTTATTGATATTTACAATATTTACATATGCCTAAGTTTGATAAACTGAGGCCAGATATATTACCCATGCACTGTCTTGCGGACTTATGTAAGGGGAATACAGAGCATGGCAAGTGAACACACGAGTGTGAACACCTATTGACTGTAGGCGTTATTAAAAAGAATTTTTATATATACACCTAGCTCAGATAAACTGAGACCAGATATACCGATCGTGCATTGCCTTTCGGGCTTACGTGAGAAAGGTATAAAGCATGGCCAATGTACACACAAGTGTGTACACCTGTCGACCATAGGTGTTACCAGAAAGTATTTACATATATACAAATGTTTTTTTTCGAAACAGAGAGTTTTGCAAAATAATCTTAGCACCACTTAACTTAGAAGACAAAAAATGTTATATCCTTTACTTTAAATCAACCACTTTTTAAGACAAAGATTTTCCGTTAGGATATATTCCATAATTAACATGTATGAATCTTCCTATATACTAGTTAAACTATTGTTGTTTGTAATCAAACTTCTTTTTTATTTTTGTTAAGACGGATAAATTTTCAAAAAATTCAATTTAATAAACTAAAACCATATATTTATCCTATTGTGTTTCTTTAAAAATAAATCAAAATGCTTAAATTCTTTTTTTCTGTATTTTAAAATTTTGATTTTTTTGAGTTTTGGAAAAAAATGAAAAATTAATCAAGAAAATTAAAAAAGAAGATGAGTCCCCCCCACACTTGATTTTGATTGTGTCTCTACAATCAATCCTAGTGCAAGGAGAAAAATAAAAGCATAACCTTTATTTAAATAAGAATGAAAAGATGATTATTTACATGACATCAGAAAGTATGTCGTTAAAGAGTAAACGAAACGGTCTTTCAAAGATCAATTCATTTGTCTCTTCAAGTATGCGAGACGCAAGTCAGGCGCGAAAAACCAAACCGTAAAAGATTTCAAAGTTGAACGTTGATTTGGAAAAACGAATGTCGTTTTATTGAAAATCCTATGAGTTGTTTTTATTTTCGATGATTTTTAGGGTAGATATAACGATTGATTGACATTCAAGTTTATTTTCACCAAAATAAAATTCAAGTTTTTCATTGAAAAATTCTTCGAAATTATTGATTTCAAAATTGGTGATTTAAGTCTTCCCCGTCGGAATTTAACAACTCGTCGTCCAAAAGTCCAAAAAATTCATGTTCGTTAAATTCGTCTTCCTTTGTTAAATTATCAACAACATCATTACGTATCTTATGCTCAAAATCCAAAGTAGTTTTCGAAATTGAGAAAAGAAAGATCGCACATTAAATTTGGTTCCACACCCTCTAAAGAATTGAAATCCAACTCAATTACCAAATTTTCGAAAACTTCGTTGAGATTTTCATTTTCAATTTCAAAAGTTGTTATTCGAAAATCATCGATTTGGGTAAAAGATGGATTATCACTCAACTCGTCATACGTTGGGAATTGGTTTTGCTGTTCATGTTGTTTGATATAAGTTTCAAACAATGAATTCGTGTGACCATCATAATTTTCGTTCATTTGTTCAACAAAATCCAATTTGTAGTTATTAACTTGAGAATTTTCGATTTGGATTTGTTGATAACAAAAAATTTCAATCGCATCGTAGTCGAGATTATTCCCATTGCCAAAATTATTTGGAAAGTGGATCACATTTTCATGTTGAGTGTGAAATTCATTTTGGAATTCGAAATTGAATTGGCATGGGTTATAATCGTACTCGTTTGAATTTTGAAGTGAAGTCAAATTTTGATTATTTTGAAAACTTTGATTCGAGTTATCGCACAAATATGAATTACACAACTCATTTATCTCTTGATTTTGTTGTGTAGAGAGTTCGAGTAAAGGCGAAACCATTTCAATGCTTTTTTCATGATTTGAGGGTTGATTATCGTTTTGAAAATTTTGTTGTTCAAAATTTGGATTGTTTAAACAAAAGTTGTCATTAAAATATCCATACGAATTTGAAGCGAAATCATATGGATTATACTGATTTTCACAACTATTGTAAAATTCAAGTGTGTGAGGAAATTCGGACATTTTCAAGAATGTTTTTGTTTTTTTTATAAAGGAAAAATGTTTACAGACAGAATTATTTTCAAAATGGAAAATTGATTTCTATACTGGAGTGAAAAGCAAAAATCAAAAATAAAATCACAATCAAATACACAAAAAAATTTTAAATAAAAATTAACACACAATAAAATCAAACGAAAAATAATTCGAAGAATAGAAATTAAAATCAAATCAATCCCCGGCGACGGTGCCAAAAACTTGTTAATCGACGGAGTTTATATCGAATTAGAAAACCGTTGAAAAATTTCAAAATTAAAATAACCGTAAGTGCACGGCGTACACTTGTAGTACGTGGAGAATACGGGTCGATCCGCAGGGAATTGTTGATTTTAAAATTTTCCATTCAATCAAATTAACCAAAGTTGAAAAGTGTGAAGCTAAAATTGTAGAAAAATGACAAAAAGAAAGTGATAAAAATATGAGAGTTAAAAGAAAATTAATAGATAATTCCACTCTCTAGATCATACAGTTCAACAAATTATGAAATTATGATCTCTTTTTTTGGTCATAAGTGAATTTTAATGACGTGTTTATCATAAGTTTGGCTCATTTGTGTTATTAATTAGCTCAACATAAGCCATCAAGCTATAACACAACCTTTAAACCATTTATTAACTCTTATGAAAACGACAACAAAGTTGAAAATGAAATCTATTTTAAGTATGACCTATTAACTATTAATTAGAAATATAGACCATCAAATTTGAATTTCAAATCACTTTCTTATGGCATAATCATACTTTGATGAAGATGCATTTGTGTTACTAATTGTTTAAGCATAGCCTATTTGGTGTCAACAATATAGGCTATCAAATTCAAAATAAAAACAACAAATTAAACCACTTCAAGCATTGTCATTAAGCACAATTAGAGAGCTATAATTATCAAAATGGTGAAGCTACATGATTAGAGGCTTCATTACCCCTAAATTAAAGGGATTAGCCTCTCATATTTGTTATCGAAACCACAAATATAGCTTGCAATATGAAAGAAAAAGAAAAGGAAAAGGAGAGCAAAGTAAAGAGAAAAAAAATATTCTACTTGCATGAAAAATAAATCTACACTACTAACATGGAAGTAAATAAACAAAAGAAGCATGTAAAAGAAAGAGAGCACTATTTAACATTGCATAGAAAAAATGAATGTTACATGAAGTAAAAATGGCTAAGTAGCCATGGAAAAGAGAAAGAGAACTAATTCTTTTATTTTGAGCCTAAACTAAAGAGAGACTAAGGAAGAGAGGAGGTTACATGAACATAATGCGTTATTTGTACAAGCATAAAATCATAATCCATAATTTGGTGAATGCCCAAAATGCCCTTGAGGTAGTGTGGAAGCCAAGTAATCATTAGCTTTTACTAATCATCATTTAAGTGTACATGAAGCCATAAACTCCATAAGCATGTGCATTAGCTTCTACTTTGTTCATTAAGGTAGGTGGATAGGTGGGATCCTCCATGATCTTCACTTTGAATTATTTCTATCTTCATTCCTTTGTGTTCTTTTTGTGCATGCATATCTATTTCATGAACCCACTCCTATTTGAGATCAAATTCCAACACAAATATGTATAAATTTCCAATTAATTTTTCTCAAAGAAATATATGCACACAAATGACCGTTTTGCCCCTATATGAAGATGGATATGTGAAAATTTGGAATTAATATGGATTTTGGTCAATACAAGTTAAAATACCCAATATGATCATTTATTTAATTTAAATAGATTAAATATGATGGTAAAAATATGCACATTTATGTGCACATCAAATACCCGTACACTTATCTTTTTATTCATCCTCGAATAAAGAGAAACTACGATAAATCCATTTTCACAGGAAGCACGATTGCGTTGAGCGTATGCAACAAGCCGTTAAACCTCTGGGCGTCCCCAGTAGGACGAGTGTTGTCTCGTGAGGGTTTTCAGTAGATACTACCCATGAAATCCAAATGCAGGGTGAAAACATTTACGAAATGCAAGATTTATTTACAAAGAAATGAATGCGAATTTTTTGAAAATATCTACAATGAAGTATTTACTTTAAATCAACATAAATAAGTTAAATATGGATTTTGGTTATTATCTTGAGATTTAAGTCATTTACTCCTCAAAGTTTCCAACAAAAACAAAGTTATCTTAACAAATAGACTGTAGTTTCGGTTGATAACAAAGTGTAACTATGAAATGGATCCTTAGTTGATTATCAAAGTTTATCAAGGTGGCATATTCATTTCTTTTCAATAACAAGTCAAATTAAATAATTTAAAATGGTGCTTGGATTTCATTTGCTTACTCTCTCTCTTTTTTTTGAAAATTTTATTAATATTTACAATGTTTACATATGTCTAACTCAAATAAACCAAGGCCAGATATATTACCCATGCACTGCCTTGCAGACTTATATGAGGGGAATACAGAGCGTGGCGAGTGAACGCACGAGTGTGAACACCTATTGACTATAGGTGTTATTAAATAGAATTTTTATATATACACCTAGCTCAAATAAACTAAGGCCGGATATACCGATCGTGCACTGCCTTTCAGGCTTATGTGAGAAAGGTAAAGAGCATGGTGAGTGTACACACAAGTGTGTACACCTATCGACCGTAGGTGTTAATAGAAAATATTTACATATATACAAATGTTTTGTTTTTATTTTGTTGAAAGAGAGAGATCTGCAAAATAAACTTAGCACCACTTAACTTAAAAGACAAAAAAATATTATATCCTTTACTTTAAATCAATCACTTTATAAAACAAAGATTTTCAGTTAGGGTATATTTCATAATTAACACGTACGAATCTTTCTGTATACTAGTTAAACCATTGTTGTTTGTAATCAAACTTCATTTTTATTTTTGTTAAGACGGATAAATTTTCAAAAATTTCGATTTAATAAAACAAAACCATATATTTTCCTATAGTGTTTCTTTAAAAATAAATCAAAATGCTTAAATTCTTTTTTTTATGTTTTAAAATTTTTATTTTTTTGAGTTTTGATAAAAAATGGAAAATTAATCATGAAAAATAAAAAAGAAGATGCCCCAGTGAACCTAATAAAACAGTAAATGGAAATAAGATGGTATATGTATAATTAAGCTTAGAAGTGTATAATTTATCCATTCACCAAAACCTAGTTCTGACCCCCTCCTTATAATATCTTGCAGGTTAGGTAGATGGTAGAGACTTTCCAACTTTAAGACACTTTTTAGAAAGTGTTATTTAATTGGCGAGTATTTACTTACTATTATATTTTAGTCAGTTCCGCTGTGAGATGTTTATTAAGCTCTAATATATTTGTCTTTTCTTATTTGTAGGATACCAGGTACCCAACTCGGGCTTTAATGAGCTTGGATTTTAGCATTTTCGCGAAAAATACGAACCCACTGGAATTCGGGTTGTTGCATTTGGTATCAGAGCCTAGGTTTAGGATTCCTAGTTAGATAGTGAGTGAATGTATTTGTATTTTTTGAATAAAATATAAATATATTATGTACTAAAATTGGAATAGTCTCCAATTATAGATTTTAACACATGGAAAGTTTTTAGAATTATATTTATGCATAGTTTGCTAGTTGGGTTTGGAATGATCCAAAGGTGTTGAGCCCTAAGTTACTACTGTTTTATAGTGTACAATAAGCCATGTTTTGAGAGAAGATTGGTATCCATATGTTATAGGAAGTGGGGAAGTTCTCTAGGGATAGTAGGAAGAGTACTGTTTTTATTTTGAAAGGAATAAGACGTTTTAGTAAGAAGAAAATCCACTTTATGTCTACCCAATAAAATGAAACCTTTTGAGTTGAAAAGTTGAAAAATATAATTGTTATATTTGAGGAAGTAAATATTGGGTTTTTTAAAGAAATAAGTGGTATAAAATTTAAATCGGTTTTTATATGATGTAAACTTTATTAAAAGAATTTTTTTTGAAGAATTACATAGTATTTATAGCTCGCTAGTTACCTTGTAGGTAAAAAAGGATTTTAAATATAAAAACCTGGAGTGTGTTAAGTACCAAAAACGTAGGTCACAACGTTTATTGTTGTAATAAATATTTTCAGTAAAAATAAAGGAAGCATAGACTATGATACTATTGCTATAGTAGGTGACTCCCAAAGTAAATGTTTTTACATAGCATATGCGTTTTATCAATATTTATTTTAATTGAATCCATAAAATAGTATTATTGGGTTATAGTAACGATGTTTTACGCAACATTTTTTTGACCGAAATGAGTTTTGGAGATAAATTCTAAAGTGGTTTGTATGTACACTTATTATTAAAATAAGTATATGAAAATATTTTCTAATTTTGAAAATATTAAAGCAGTTTTGAAAATGAGTTCTTTTGAAAAATAATGTACGTTAAATTAATAAATTAAGTAGGAAGTATCTTATGTAAGTGAATATAGAGTAAACATACTTTAATCTATTGGAATGAAATAAATAATGAAATAATTTTCTATGAATCACAAATAAATATGTTTTGTACAAGTCATAAGGAATATGTGAAAGCGATGTACAGGGTATGCAAAGCACCATATTTTGTATAGCCTATTTCGATAAAACAGAAAATAAATTCCTTATAATTTCACATAAACATGAAATCCACTTTTAAAGGATTCATAGAAGATTTTAGCGTTAATGGTTTCTCAAAAAAGGACGTAATGCCAATACATTAAGGTATAAAACTATTAAGTGTGGCAAGTTAGAAACTCCTTTAAGGTTAAGTAATTGGAAGAGTAGGAAAGTTAAGAAATTTTTGATAAAATAATTGATTTTATCTACTCCGGTTTTAGTAAATTTGAAAATCTATGAAAAGAAGATATTTGAAAACATGTGAGGACATTTTTTTTAATTCAAGAAAAAAAGAATGTTTTAAAAACAAGCAAGACATGTTTTAAAGAAAAATGGTTTGGTGAAAAAGTAAATAAGTTTTTGGAAAGATAAAATTTTATGTAATAAAGTACCTTTGAATTTCATAAGTACCTTTGAATTTCATAGGAAACTTTAAAATAACACTTTCAAAGGTGAGAATTTTGGAATTTGATGTTTCAAAAATTTAGAAGCTTTATTTTTGAAGTCAAATGAAAAATACCGAACCAAACTTTTAGATATGGAGTGGATATGAATCATTTCCTAAGTATAACGGAAAGGTATAAGGCTATAGGAGTAATTACTCCTAGTAGTAATAATAAAAGTTCCTGTGAGGTCTATAGGACACTAGTGAGAACCTAGAAATGTTGCTTCATGTGTGTAGACTATAAAAGAATAGTGAAGTGATATTAGTAAGATAGTAAGATACACGTGGTTGGGAAAAATAGACCTTAGTTGGGAAAAAATGAAAGCTAAAGAGAGAATTTCCCCAAGCTTAGTTTCCTTTTTAGATAGAGACTGCATAGATTAAAATCCTTATCGATTGCAGTAAATGAGACATAGTTATTCCTTTTTGAGCATGGAATCGAAGAGATGAATATATCTTATTCGTCATCAGTAATACAACGAAAATCGGTAATAAATAATAGGCAGTAGGAGGAGCATATGAGTTACTTAGATTCCGAGAGTATGACCTTTCTGTATCAGAGTGGACATGGTCCTAGACCTCCTTGGCCAAGATGATACATGTGTTTAGTTGCTATATTAAAAGAAGTGTAAAAGCAGATAAAGGTAACTAAAAGAAAACAGTAAGATCTAGAGATACCAATAGAAAAATTAATAGAAATAAATGAGAATTGCAGAAGAAAAATACATCTTTCCCATAAATTAAGCTTGGGAAAAAGTTTGAAAAGAAAATTCTTTCTTATGTAAACCATGCTTGGGAAAGAAAATAGAGATTTTATAGGATAGCAACACAAGTTCCAAGTACGGAGGGAGAGGTACACAAGAGTAGAACGGAGAAATATGAAGTTTTTCTGTTTTCTACCTTCTTTTTGATATAAGAAATCGAGTTTGGAAAATTAGATTTTTCTAAAATTCGAATATTAAAAGTTGTGTGGTAGGATTTGGATGAAAAATTCATTGAACTACACCCCTATTCGGTAGGAGTGTGGGAAAAAATTGGATAAAAAATGTTTTGAATTTTCAAAAAATTGCATTCATACAAAAATTTCAAGTATATTTAGGATGTGTGCATCATAATTTAAAATAAATTTTGAAAGAAGAAAAGCACTCATATAGGAGGTACTGCTTAGAAATTCATGTACATGCACATATTTTTATTGAATAACACTTTTGCACAAGAATATGGATGGTCATAAAATTGAATGTACACAAAATGGATGTGATTAATGCGAGGAATTATATAATTTAACCCTTGTCGAATTTCGAAGATGAAATTTTCTAAAAGGCGGGAGAATGTAACACCCAGCATTTTTATATAAATAAAATAAATTTAATTGATAACTATGAAAATAGTGAAAAATGAATTTTCTTCTTCTAATGTTGGAATTTGACCACGAAACTTGTACCTTTGTTTTCATGGCAATTTTCTGATCAACTTCCATATACAATGTTTTCTGAATAGACTTCAAACGGAAAAGTTATAGCCATTTGAAGTTAGAAACAATTATATATGCAAACATGGAAATTTTATCAATTATAAACATTTGCAATAAATTCATAAGATATTTATAAAAGTAGTGACAAATTTATTATATTTGTAACGAATGTAAATTATTAAGAGAATTAGATGTTAGAGGAAAAAAATAAGTGGAATAATTAACGTTGCAAACAGAATCGGCTAAAAGGTGCAATTAATTAATATTGGAGATTAATATATAACGTGTAGGTGTGTGTGTGTGTGTGTGTGTGTGTGTGTATATACCAGATCCCTCAATTTAAAGAGGTTTACATATAAATATTACAAATAAATGTTCAAATTCATATCTGGATTATAAAATATATATGCGTATTAAATATGTAGGTAAATTGAATGGTGGAATTAATTGATATGCCAATTAATGAATTACAATGTGTAAAATATTAATTAAGGAAATTAACTAATATAGGTGGTATGTTAATCTATTAATGGGGCTATTAATTAGGATTGTAATGTAATCAGTAGAAAATGTCAATTAATAAGGAAATGAAATAATAGTTGACCTAGATTTGAATGTGTATATAGAGGCAGTATATTGCTGCATATAAAAATTAATTGAAGGATCAATTAAGGAGAGGATTAATTAGATATTTGATGGACTGCATCTATACAAGAAAGAACGTAATGTAATTCGTTTTATCAGCCGTCACTTTCTTTATCCCTCTCTTACATTAAACAATGCTTCTTTCTTCGTTCTTTTCTCCTATTTCTCACAAATCTTCACCAAATGAATCCAAATAAAATATATTTGAACAAAATAGAGAAATTACAACAAACTAAAGGAGAGAAGTTGTAGAACGGCGTAGTAATTTTAGCAGATAGAGATTTAAAGCTAAGGACGTTAAGTGAGTGGATTAAATTATATATCTTTTACGTTTATGATATATAATCGGTAGATTCCCGTTAAATAATTTTATTCAGTATTTATTCAAGTAATTAATTCTTTTAATTAGTAATGTTGAGACTGTGAATTGTATAAGAGAGCTTATATTTAATTAATATTAGGCTTGACAGTTAGAGAAAGGCATAAGCTCAAAGGAAGAAATTTACAGTTATTTACATCTATTTTAAAGTTGAAATTTAGCCTGCAAATGTTAGCTTCTTTTCGTTACTTTGTACGTGAAAAATTAGTTAAAGAGGAGAATTCGTAAATACGGACTAAAATAGAAGAACACTAGATTTACATAATTTAGATGTAAAGTAAGAAAAGCTGAAATAAAAAGAGAAAAATAGAAATTTGTAGTAAATTATGCTAAAATGGGGAAAAATAAATAAAAAGGGAAAACCTAGTAACTTGATTTGGAAGTAAGTGATAGAGTAGTTGATTGGTTTAGAAAAGAGAATACATTTTTATGGTTTAATTTTTAAAAGATAATGATAAACGTAATTGCAAGAATAAAAAGAAAGAAAAAGGGAATTAGTGTAAAATAGAGAAATTACTATATTTTGCACTATCCAATAAGTAAAGAAATAATAAAAGAAATATGTTGCAATTACGAATTATTATTTATAGCATTATTTAGTTTTAAAACATTGAAATGGATTTTTAGCACAGCTTTTTGTAACCAACCAAATAAAATAGTACTACTTCCTAGAATATAAGAAAATGAAGTGAAGAGTTAAAGGAATTAAAGAAGGAATCAAGTTAACTATTAGATTAGAATAGAAGCTATAGACAAAATGTAAATAGATCTGCATTTACTGTGCAGATATAGAATAAAAGTAAAGCAGTTATTATGATGAGTAAATTTGTGACAGTTGGACGTAGCCCCAAGTCAAAATTGTCATATAATATACGAGAATTCAATATATTAATAAAAGAAGATAGATTAGAATAGGAAAGAGACGATTGAAATTATATTTATAATATATAGATTATAAAAGAATACAGTAGTGATAATTGTAAGTAAAATTATAACATAAGTTATAATCAAGTAGAAAGAACAGAAAGGCTTATTTTAAGACTTAATTTAAGTTAATAAGCAAATGGAGCAGAAATAACAGAAGAGGCTTATTTTAATAAACTTAAATCTTGGATTAAGTTAATAAGCAAGATGATAGAAGTGGCCTATACCAACATCATTCCCTTCAAGTCAGGAACTGATGATCTCATAATAGTTAGGTGAGGCTTGGACAAGATTATGCTAATTTGTGTAAATAAGTAGCCAATATAATAAGAAAAGTAAACTAACTACAAAATAAAAGATTAGGCTTAGGGTATAATAAAAGAGTGAAATGCATTTGGAGCAGTCCAAAGGATGAAGAGCCTAACAAAGCAGTTCATCACAGATTTCAGCACAGAAGAAGCACATGCAGCTTAGTTATTTTGTGCTAGAAGGAAGTATGAGACTTCAATGGGGCGTGAGGGCAATCTAGGATGGCCCTTTGAAGTAGGCATAGCAAAGCAGCCCTCTGGAGGCATGTCTGTAGGTGTTCCTTCAAAAGAGTATGCCTTGACTGCTTTTTGCATGGCAGGACCATAGTAGGCAGTCAAAAGTGGTTGATGTTTGGAGTAGGATATTTGTATATCCCATACTTGCAGGTAAGTTTTAGTAGTCAGGACCCAAAAGGATAGTCGCATGCAGATATCGGGCCATTATCAAAACCAAGAAGTGAGTTCAGGAAAGACTAGAGTTAAACCTAAAGCCCAATGATTCTTTCACTATCGAGACAATGGATGAGGGGCACAGCCAATTATATGTTTTGATTGTTTGCAGTAGGGCACAACTACTTAGCTCTTTAGAGGTCTTTCAATTAGTTGAGGGGTGGCTAGGTGGGGCCATAGCCATGATAAGAAAAGGGACAGACCAAGTAGAATATCTATATTGTAGGCCTAACGATACAGTCCTTTACAGAAATAGAAAATCCCCGACTAAGTTTCGTACATGGTAGAACTTTTTAAGCGGAATTCAGGGAGTAGACAGAACGATTATGTATAGCCCTCAAGGTACACACCAGGTGGTGCATTGTGGATGTCCGAGCATTAGTATAGACTAGTGTGGACGCAATTTTACATTTTCATAGTAGACGACGGAACATCGATATTGTAGGCCTTACGAGGCAGTCCTTTATAGATATAGTCACAGAACGCCGTAGAAGCAAGACGATGTAGTCCTTTGCGAGGAGGATACAGAAAGTACTATAGGTAGTACTTAGGACCGATGTGGTCATTAAGCATATAGCTACATATATATTAGTTGTTAGATTTTAATCTACTAGGGAGTAGGTGGGCATGATTCACGCACAGAGGCGAGAGTATTATAACCCAATGGACCTAATATAACAGTAAATGGAAATAAAATGGTTAATGTAGAATTAAGCTCGGAAGTGTATAATTTGTCCATTCATTGGAACTTAGTTCTGACCTCCTCCTCATAACATCCTACAGTTTATGTAGATGGCAAAGGCTTTCCAACTTTGAGACACTTGTTAGAAAGTTCTATTATATTGGTGAGCGTTATTATATTTTAGTCGGTTCTACTGTGAGATGTTTATTGAGATCTGATATATTTGTCTTTGCCTATTTGTAGGATACCAAATACCCAACTCGGGCTTCAGTGGGCTTGGATTTTAGTCTTTTTATGGAAAATCCGCACCCACTTGAATTCGGGTTGTTACAATAGATAGAATCCTACATAGCTAGCTTTGCCTCGTGCACGTCTTCGGAAGCTTTATTTGTCAAAACCTATTTGACCTAAAAAACTTTACTTTCGAACTACTTAGATCAAAATTTGACCACTCGAGAGCTTAAGAGGAAAGCATAAACTTCAAGTCAGATGAAAAGCCTGGTGTGAATAAAAATATGCCATCTCGGTTTATAGATATTTAGTGAGACCACGCCGCTGAGCGGAATGGATTTCCCCTCACTAATATCTCTTTTAAAATATATCTTTTGCAAATTCAATTCCTGCCACCAAACTGTTTAAAATAAACAAAACAATAATGTGCATGCATGCTACATAGGTAATCATGACTATCGGTCAAATTAGTTCTTTTAATCCATCCTAATGTTTAGTTTACATAAGGTTACTACCGACCTACATGGCTGACTCAGACCTACCAGATATACCAAATTTCCTAACTGACTGTTAGAAGAAAATTGGATGGTTTGTCCACATACACATATCCTAGAGTTTACCTGAATACCTATCAATCTCATAGTTTTGTTAGGCTTACTACGAACCTAAAGGTTTTGCAAGCCAACCTATAACATATCTTGTCTTTATTTATTCCTTTCTCTACATAAACCGACTTTTAGTCTTACCCTTGATAAAGCCTTACACTGAAATTTTGGACTTATATCAGCGAAGGGCTAACAGATGAAGCATAGGGCGCTACCCTACACCAGTCCCATATGGTTTCCTAATTTCTATGTTAGATTTATCTTATCACAATTTATCCAAAAGAGATAAGAGTAATCATTTCTTTAAAATCATTGGCTAAATATCCTTTTTATTTCCTTGAAAACATACTTTCTTTTGAATGATTTAACCCTTGAAATCATATTTAGTACAAGGAAAATTTTTTCCCTTTACTTTATCCAAAATATTTATGCCATGGTATATGCTTTTATAAAACTTTACTGACGAAATTCGAAGTCACTTAGAGGTCATCACCTTTAAAAACTATAGGCTATAAAGCCAAAACTTTGTGAAGCTATCTTTTGGTTAAGCTCAACGTCATTCACTCCACTAGGCGCCCCTCTTCAATGACAAAACATGTTAAAATCTTGGATATTTCAAAAATATAAGGTTGTATAGCCAATGTCATCCTCATCACATATCATAATGTTGAGTTTTACAGGTTTACAAAGTGTTAAAAGATTTAACCTTAAAAATAAAGGATGGTGCATTGATAGGTTTTTGTGCCAAGGCTTTAAAATAAATGCGGCTTTACTATGGGTATTTTACATTAATGTTGACGATGATGACATTTCTACTTAAAATGGTTTAAAAAGTTATGCGGCGATGATTAGATTCAAAGTGATAAACATGCGATCATTGCCTTTTGGAGTCGTTATCAAAATATGCAGCTTTATTATTACCGCTATAATTTACTTAGAAAACAATAAGGTCGGCAACATTTTACACATGTGGAACCATGCCCCTTTTATGTAAATTGCAACGTCATGGTCAATGCCTATATTTGAAAACATGCAGCATTACCCTCATCGAAGACTGTGGCGTCGAGAGTGTCCTTGCTGACTTTGACTCCATCCCTTTTGAATCCACGCTATATTATCTAGGATGAATTCTATGTATTCATTAAGGTCGGTGATCTATAACTACGACATCAAGAACTTTGAAGACAATGGCTTTGACATGGAAATGTCATAAATAATCAGAAAACTACTAGTTTGCTATTAAAAGTAATTTCTTTCCACTAACTTCTTTTATTTATCAATGTTCTATGGAATAACAACTTCTTTATCAAAAAACTGCCGCTAATTAGAAATTTCATTTCCAAAATAATTTGCAAACCTTTAATCTTATATTAATATCTTAATATAATAATCAAGCCATTCTAGCTTAATAATTTTAAAACCCTTCATAAACACTTGGGAAAAATCCCCAAAATTACAATAAATCCAATTTATTATATCTTTTAACATATAAAAATTTTGAGACCAAAAACAATATTTAATTATTTTTAATAATTAAACCCGAAATAATTCATTTTTTCCTCTTAGAAAATTCACCAAATATTCTCACTTGCTTGAAAAATTATGTATAACCCCACTTTTAAAATATTGTTTCTAATATCATATTAAAATTTCAAGTCATTTAGGTGTCGTATGATGGGTTTTCTAACTCAAACATATCAACAAATTCCGTAGTAAATCATATAAATTCATCATATAGCATATACATCCAATCATTTAAAACATGGCATAATAACATCAAAAGATTCAGATTTAGACTTAAAATCAAAAATAGTAATTAAAACATGAGATGCACAACTATTATTCACCTTGATTAGTTAAAGAATAAGGGGGTAAGGGAGTAGGAGTGTAAGGATATGTTTTAGGAATTATAGCTTATTCTTATTTTTCCCTTAGCATATCCCCCTTATTAATGTACTAGGTAATTCCATTAGTTCATTAATTAGGGCCCGATCCATTTTAATTATTGAATCTCAATCTCCTTAATATTCTATATTATTTTATTTGACTTATCAAATTAAATATACTAAATAGCATTAAACAAAATTAGGGTTGTTACAGGTTCATTGCAAGCACATGAAGCAAGGATCAATAGTTCGTCAAAGCAGTTGGATGAAAAAACCGTTCAAATAAAAGGCAAGGCTTCTATGTAGAAAGAAATTGTAAATAAATTTGAAAGGTCGGAGAAAGCTGCTAGAACAGGAAAAGGAGGATATTATGGCATGGAAGAGGACATAGTCAGCTCATTCAATGTCATCATTGCAATAGGTACGGTCATATTAAAGAAAATTGTTAGAAAAGAATGAATCGAGTAAATTATGTCGAAGAAACAAAGACAGAAGATGAAGAGTATGTGTTGTTCATGGCAAGTGTTGAAGATGTATAGATAAGCAAAGATGTATGGTTTCTTGATAGTGGGTATTGAAATCACATGTCGGGCATTACATCTTTTTTCAAGGATTTGGATGAAGCTTACAAAGTCAAGGTTCGATTAGGAGATAACAAACAAATGCATGTTGAAGGTAATGGAACGGTAGATATAAATGATTGTAACAGCAAAAGTAAGCTTATTTATGATGTGTTGCTTATATATAATTTATCTCATAACCTATTAAGCATAGGATAGCTGATAAGTAATGGCTTCTCTATTCTGTTTGAGAATAATTCTTGTGTGATTAAGGATAGGAATACAAGGAAGATTGCAAAGGTGAAAATGTCCCAAAATAAACGTTTTCGACTTTAGCTTTCTTGTCTAGAAAACAAGCTCTTGTGGTAAAAGATAATGATGAAACTAAGCTTTGGCATATGAGATTTGGGCACCTGAATGAAAAGAGTTTGAAAATGCTAAGTCGATATGAAATGGTTCAAGGCTTGCAAAAGATCGACTCAGTTTGGTTATGTGAGGCATATGTTTATGGAAAGCATAGTAAAAGGCCTTTCTCAACAGAAGCAGCTTAGCGAGTAGCAGGTACACTTGATTTAATTCATGTTGATTTGTGTGGACCTATGAACATAGAATCTCTTGGAGGTAGTAGGTTCTTTATGTTGCTAACAGATGATTTTAGCAGAATGAGCTGGGTCTTTTTTTAAAAGTAAAATAAGAGGCATTTGAGTTATTATAAATATTTAAGGCACAAGTCGAGAAGCAAAGTGGAAGACGCATTAAGGTACTAAGATCAAATAGAGGTGGCAAATTTACATCCAATAAATTTAATTCATTCTGTTAAGAGCGTGGAATTCGAAGAGAATTCACAACCGCATACACGTCGAATAAACATGGAGTAATAGAAAAAACGAATCAAACTGTAGTTGAAATGGAAAGAAGTATGTTGCAGGCGAAAAAATGACCTAACGGTTTTGGGGTGAAGTAGTATCGACAACTGTCTATCCATTGATTTTTCACAAACAAAAGCAGTTTCTAGCCGTACACCATATGAAGCATGGACTAGAAGAAAACCATCAATAAGCCACCTAAGAACATTTGGATGTATAGCTTATCGTTTAATTGATTCTCACAAGCGTAGCAAGTTAGATGAGAAACTAATTAAATGTATTTTATAAGTTAGTACTAAAACAAAGGCATATAGACTAGATGAACCTCTTGGAGACAAGATCCTTATCAACATGAATGTTGTATTTAATGAAGTAGAGAGATAGACTTGGCATGCAGATGGAAATAAGGGGATTTACTTTGAAGATACATGGAAGGACAATCTTGTAGAAAATGGACAACAAGAAGATTTCCAACAGTCTGATCCAAATTCTAAAGTTAGCAGTGGCACTTCAAGTATCAATGATGATTCAAATTCATTGGGTGAATCAATATAGCCATATGGTTACTGGTCACTAATAGATATTTATGAAACTTCACGTGCTCTTTGTGCGGAAGATCCAGTCAACTTCGAGGAAGCCAAAGAGAAGAAAGAATTGATGGAAGCTATAAAGGAAATTTTTTCTGTAATACGAAGAAATAAAACATGGGAGCTAGTAGATCTTCCAAACAATAAGAATGTGATTGGAGTAAATGGATTTTATGAACAAAATTTCATGTTGATGGAAGTATACAAAAGTACAAAGCTCGACTTGTTGCAAAAGGCCACTCACAACAACAAGGAATCGATTATGAAGGCATTCTCTCCTATGGCACGTTTCGAGACAATAAGAATTCTTTTATCCCTAGAAATTAAATTAAATCTGATTGTATATTAGTTTGATGTTAAATCAACATTTTGAATGGTTAGATAGAGGATGAAGTTTATGTTTCACAACTAGAGGACTTTGTTGTGGCAGGAAAAGAAATGCATATGTATAAGTTGAAAAAGGCTCTTTATGGATTGAAGAAAGCACCACAGGGATGGTATGGTAGAATCGATTCTCACTTTTTACAAAACGTTTTTGAAAGAAGCATGAATGAACCCTCATTGTATATAAAGAGAGAAGGTAAAATAATCTCTCTTTCTTTGTCTTTATGTAGATGATATGGTTTATATGAACTCTTCAATTAAGCTTATTGATGTTTTTCGTGAGAACATGAAGAGAAGTTTTTAGATGACAGATTTGGGAATGCTATATTTTTATCTTGTAATTGAAGTAATTAACCTACGGAAGGTATCTTTATTTCACAACAAAAATATCCAACAGATTTGTTAAAGAGATTAGGTATGTGTTGACCCAGAAACTGGACCAACACCCTTGTTTGAGTTTGAAAGCTCCAGCCCTATTCTGTCAGAGAAATATCATAGATCACAGATATAGAGAAAAAACAGTACAAGATAGTAGACAGGGAATTTTTATAGTGGTTCGGCTGTTAATGAAGCCTACATCCACTTTATAGTTTTATTATTGGCTGGTTGCTATTTCAAGAGATGTTTGATTACAAGGCTTTGATTATTTTTTAGCTAGATTGAATCTCCAGAGTTGGAATCCACAAGTGAATCACATGTCTTACTTTGAAGATTGTTGTAAGGGAGGTAGAGAATGAAGACTAATTCCAGCAGAGTTTCAGCTACAAGTCTGGAGAAGGTCCCCTTTGTGTTGTAGGTGGGATGATATTTATAGAGGTCGGAGAACTTCTGGTCCAGGCCTGTCTTCATCAGCTTGTAGGTAGGTTACAAGCGACCTATGGGGCTTTGGCTCGCAAAACGAGGCAAAACCATAGGTCGCCGAAGACCCATAGACTTGGTTTATTTTGCGCGCCAAATCTTGACTTCTTTTGATAGTGTCCCATATATGGTTTGTTTAATGGTTTGAGCAGGGGCATTAGTCGCCGATGAGCTAATCACTTAGGATTTTTCTGGAGTCTGTACTAGGAGATATTCTCATAGCCTTTTATCGTTGCTCTCACCTTTTGACGGCAATTCACTAGCTATTTACGTTAAGCTACTGTTTGGATTATAGGAACGCTAATCTCTCGGCTCCGTTGATCCCAGTTGTTGTCTTAGTCGTATCGCTTAACCCTTGTTGATCCTGTAACGAAGCGGATTTTGTCCGTTCGAAAATCGACATCCATACTTTACATTGTACTCGAATGCCGCAGATTCGACCGTTCAAATCCGAGTCGCCGGAGCTTATAACACCATTAAGTAAACAACACAGCGGAAGAAAAATAAAGAATATCAATATACAACATCTGATACAACATCCTGATACAACAGATGATACAATAGATATCGATATACATCAGAGATATGATACAGTAAAATAGCAGCGGAACAATAACTCCAATAAAATCTTCAAGAGAGAACTCCAACAGCAGCTCGAACCATCATCACGATACACTAAGACAAGCAAGACTGGTGTGCATCCAAAGACTGAAACTAGCTCCAGATAACCTACTGAACCTAATTATCTGAAAAACCCAACTCTAGGCTGCTCGTGTGGAAATTAGTGAGCACCCAGAGTTTAGGAAAGGAACAACAAACTCCGGATCAGTCATGGGACTGGTGTGAGTAACAAAAACAGTTTATCTTTTAAAGAAAACAAGAAGATAATTTTAAAGTAAATTCGCAATGCTTTTTGAAAATTAAACTACCATAAGACCTCCCGCCACACACACAATGCAAACGCAGAATTGGAGGAGATTTCTTCTTATGATAGTCAAACATGCTTGATACGTAGAAAGTTCTTTTGATATTATTAATATAAGTGCACAGTGCAGAAAACATTTCGAAAGTAGAATATTAATCTTAGCCAGCATAGACATTCCGAACTATGCCTACTATAGCTACCATCCAAACAGTGGGGCGCCACCATAAGTGAATGGCAGGTTCTACAACTAAAACCGTACAGGGTTTCGTATTGGATGAATGGGTTTCCAACAAATGGTCAGGCTAAGGAACTTCCTACTGCCACATGGGATCGCCTCTGGTGGGACGTCCCGAGAACCTAACCGGATCTCTGCCAACACAAGGCCGGGTTACCTCTGTAACTATGTAACTACTACTCGAGCAAGCCACTCCCCGGTCCTTTGGGACCTTTATCCGAGGCGCCTCTAAAGCAACAACCACACAGTAAATGAGATTGGAGCTACCACATAGGTAAATATCTGGGCTCCATACCATGATACCACCCTTTACCAGAAGGGAATGACACACCCTAAAGGGCGCGACCCTCATAACCTTGCCGCACCTTTCCTGTTTTGACCATCTCCGAGGTGTGAGGTCCTGATGCAGTCTCGCCCACAAAGCTACGCTTTGGTACAAAGCCATGCTTTGGGTCAACAAATGATCAAAGTAATGATCACAAAGATAAATGATCAAACAAATGATCATATCACAAATGATCAAACAATGATCATCAACACACAGCAGCACTCAGCATGCCACACTACCAAATTGGGAGTATATCGCTGATAACCTTCAACTACATAACCTCTGAGCTCGTACGTCTCAGAGAAGGGTGTTAAGCTAAGAGAATAAATTCTCCGCCACCAATAGATATGTATTTGAAAGAAATCTGCTTTATCTCTCAAAGTGTATTGTCAGACATGCAACCATACAAGTCTGTTCCGGGTTCGAACAGAACAGAAGGCACTTCCGAAGAAGCCCTTGCAATCCGGGTATTCACAATCCCGATCGGACTTCCCATCACTTAGGGAATCTCTATACCGGAGCAACTCAGTGCAGATACAATCGATAGGTTATCCTATCGTTTTCACAAATACCCGGTCTTCAACACCGGTCTTCAAATGCTATCCATAACGACGTATCACATATTCGGAATGGGTTATACGACACAAAGGTCCTCTCCCGGCTAAACCGAATAGTGAGCGCAACATTTAAAACATAAGGATATGGGATTTCAATTAAGTCACAACTTAAAAATTCAAACTTTCTTCAAATGGTTTAAACAATTTACCATTTTCAAATCTTTTAAACAAAAGATTTATTTCAAAAACCTTCAATGGTTTAAATAATTTCCCCACTTTAAATCTTTTAAACAAAAGATTTAATTCACAAAGTTTACCCCATTCACAAAGATCCATTTATGGATTTCAAAACAATTTCCATTTCAATTGGATTAACTCGTTAAATCTTTAAATTAAAGATTTAACTCATAGCTTTCAAAATTTGATTAACTCTTTGAATCTTTAAATCAAAGATTCAACTTAAGCTTTCAAACCATTCCCATACTTGGAAATTCATTTTTAACTTGAAGTCCTTTTTACCACAAATTGGACGTTCATTATTTAAGTGAAAGCTTTTATCATTTGAAAACAATTAGTTTTCATTTCAGAAAGATCCAACTAAATTTACATGAGTTAAAGCCTTTGAATTTAAATTCAAATTTCCAAATTAATACCTTTAAAATAGTTTAACCTATATAAATTGGTATAATATCTTTAGTCCCTAGTTTCCAGATCATAGAATTCAATTTCAAATATCGAATTCAAATTTTAAATCAAATTATTTAAATTTCAAAACTTAATCAAGTTATTCCAAATAAATTTCATCTTTGAAATTCCATTTCAAAAGCTTTTCACTTTTAAACTAAATCTTATTTTCAAACCATTTAAATTAAAAATTCAAATTCAAAACTATTTCAAAATCTGTGACTTAATCGATTTCCTCGTGAAATCCATAATTGTGTGTGTATAAGTGTGGTCCAGGGGTTTAACACAATAGTGCAACAACATTCAATCATCACAGATTAAAACACAGAAATATAGTCGATAAGCAATATAAACTATAACGTTTATCGCTCATTCACAGATTCACAGATAATATGCAAATGAAAGTAAATGAATAAATTATACACGGCACAAACCACAGAATAAAATATCACAGATGAGACATGACAATCAATTCAAGGTATCTCATACAATACAATCATTCATAAGTAAGGTCAAGCATTTAATAATCATTTATAAGTAGGATTAACTAATCGTTAAATCCAAATTAATTCAATTTTATTTCCAAGCAAATCTATTCAGTTACTTATGAATCCATTACCCAATCCTGATTAAGTAATTACAAATCATTTGATGGAATAAATGAATTTTTCAATCGCTTTAATTAATTAAATTTTCCTTAATAAATCATATTAATTAAATTAACCTTTAAACCAATTTCATAATTAATTGACTTCTTAGTTAATTATTTTAAGAATTTAAACCTTTAATTACTTACCATAAACTAATTACATTTACACAATTTCATAATGATTATCATTAATTAAATTAATCACATTAATTAATTATAAAAAAATCCTTAGTTAATTATCTTCATTTTCTAATAACATTACTTAAATTACTTTCTTAATAAATCTCTAATTATAAATTAACCTAAATCATAAATTTATAAATTTAATTAATAGATCATTCCTTAATTATCTTATTAATTACATCATTTAATACCTCAATTATCTATAAGATAACTTATTTCTTTATTAATGACTTAATTAATATTAAGGTGTAAAACATCACGCTTTTGAATTTAAATTAAAATTACATTTCGAATTTAAGTTTCAAAATGATTATTCTTTTAAACATAAATCCAATTTAAAACTCAATTTAAAATCTTCAAAAATAAATGTAAATAACATCTATTGCTTATATAAGAGAGATTTTGATTCACAACTTTGATTTCATTTGCTTTTAAACCCTTGAATTTAAAACTTGATTTAAAAATCCAATTTCATTTTAAAACCTTAAGATTCAAAGGTTTATTTGAAAACTAAACTTAACTCCAATTTAAGTTTTAGTTTCGGATTTTACATTAATTTGAAAATCCACTTCTAATTATTTACAACTTTGATAAAAAAACAAATTTCCCTTTTTAAAGCTTAAAGATTCAAAGTACCCTTTTGAATTTAACTTAAACTTGATTTAACTTTATTAAGATCAAGCTTACAAATTTAAATTCATTTAGCTTTGGTTTAAATTCAATTTGCAGACAGTTTTGAACAAAACTGTACCCAGTTAAACCATCCTGAGGCAACTCAGTTTTACTTCGAGTCACTCCCCTACCCGCTTCGAGCAAAACACAGGAATAACTCGAGAAAAATGCATGCTTACCTCCTTCAACTTCAACCCAACACCATCAGAACAAAATGTGCACGGTGCACGTGGACCGTGGTTTCGACCAACTCCGGTCGACCTCACTGGCCTCCTCACATCGGCGATCACCCCTCCTTAACGACCCCGACCACCAAAACTCACACAACAACTCGAATTTGAATTCGACCACCCGAGCCCCAAACCTGGAACCAGAAATGAGCATCAGGTCGAAACCTGGAACTGTCGCCGTCCTCGCCACCGCGACAACCAGCGAACCTCAAACTTCGGCCATCTATCCGTCGCTACTCCACTTACCATTTCCAAGAACCACAGGACACTCGATCGAGCAATGGTGTCGAACGAAACAAAAATTTTCGACCCCCTCGAAACTAGGTCACCGGAGTTCAAACGCCACCCGCCGCCACCACAAGGCTTTGTTCAACCTCCGGGTATTTTTCCCAGACCCACGCTAGGCTCCTCCAACTCCTGACAAAATTCCGACCCCTCCAGCCGACTAGATCACCCATGGCAACTCGAAATGTCAAATACAAATAAACACAAACTGCTCCTAAACCCTACCTCTATAAATCATAATTTTTGCATTAAAAATCATATTAAAGTATGATAATCCCATTTATATACCTGAATTCATAAATCGTGAGGTTCGAAATTTATCTTATTTAAAGTTAACTCTGATTTCTTGATTTCCAGAGAAGATTAAAAGTTGTTTCCAACTTATATACATTTTTAAAAGTTAAATCGGAAAACTACAAACAAGTTTCCTTTAGAGATCTTGGCATAAAACTTTTTATATCAAGAGATATAAATTTTTAAAGTTGATCTAGCCTGTTATGAACAAAGCAGAGGTAAAGTTTTGTTTATACATAGACACATTTTTAAACACAGATACCCATGGCATAAACCACATTCATATAGACACAAAAGTTTCAAACCATCTACTCAACACTACTTCAATTGTTGGTTGTATAAAACAAAACAAATTAGGCTTGATAGGAAGAAAAGTTACTCACTGTTTCCTGAAAGAACAAGCCTGCTTCATGTTGAACAGGCTGAGCTTCCTCTGGTTTGCATTTGACTTGAGTTGTTTGTTTTAGTTGAATTTTGTTTAAGTTTTGTATATGATGCTTACTGCAGTTCTTTGCTTATGTTTGATGAATGAATTGAAATGAGGTTGCTTGATATATATGGGAAATGAAGTTTTACAGGTTATAATATGTTTGTACAACAGGGTGACATATTGCTATGTTTTGTACAAACATAATCAGTGATATTTCTAAGTTTGGAGGCTGAAATAACATTTCGGCTGATATGAAATGTTGTGGCCAAAGATTTTCTTTGTATTAATTAACTTTGTCTTGATTCACACTTTAATATGTTTATTTATATAACTTCTTTTGTAAGCTTTGATTTAAACTGATCTTTGCATTTGATTTATCTTTGTACTTTATTAATTTCCATTGTCTTATTTCATATTGCCTTGCTTCATATGCTTATGCATATCACTTTTTCTATTTCTCCTTGATTTTTGTACAGGCTGTTTACTTTGTTTTGTATGTGCTTCTTTTGCTTTGTTTATTCTTGTTCAAGTATACATAGATACCTATAGTTGAATATATTTATTACTATCTTCCTTTGCAAGCTAAATTATATCTTATATTTTTAGTTTGTTTCATTCCTTGCTTATATTTATATTTGTTTGTTCCCATACATTTGTTTCTATTTCTTATTTGAGTGTATTTGAATGTATTTCTTATTTATTACTTGAATAATTTCCTATTGTTAATATGCTGTTAAAATTTAACAAGTTTTTGTTTACTTTAGATTTTCATAGACATTTTATTAATTTACTTTATGTATAAACTATAAAGTTGTTTTGGTCCTTCATTATAAAACTTTAACTCAAATGAAAATATATGCTTTTGTTTTAGTTATAATTTTTATACTTCATTTGCTTATTATTATTTTCATACTTATGTTACTTGTTATTATTTCAAACCATTTGTAACAATTACTATTTATATAAAAATCAATTTTGTAAAGATATTACCTTAACAACATTGTTTAAAAATAACTCCTTATTTAAAATGATTTATAAAAGAAACCATTTCTATGTTAATAAATAACGTATTTTATTTGAATTTGGAAAAATCAAATCGATTAACCATTTAATTTCACAAATTTTAAATCAAAAATTAAATAAATTATCAATTTAAAATAAATAAAAATTCGGGATCGTTACAGATCCCTTGTCTTGACTTTTCTGATTAAGTCCTGAACCATCCTGTCCTTGCAAGATAGTTTTTCCTCTATTAGTTTCTGCTGGGTTAAAAACCTTTATAACATTTTCCCCTCAGAGAAGGTCTTCCTCATAAAAAAAGTCATGCTTTGGAAGTTATCGTTTTCAACATTCATTTGTTGATTTCCAAGTAACTGCATTAGGCTCTACGAATATGTTAGCCTAACGTCATTGGTTGTCTTTCTTTGGTTCCTTTGGTTCCGACTACTACTACCTACCACGATATATCACACTCCCGCTTGTAGCTTCCTTACATGCCTTAGAATGACGAACTGTTGCAATTGATTGAGTTTGAGATGGAAAGACGAAGCTTTCTTTCTCCTTTTCCTTTGAATGTACATACGCATTCTTTATCATCATCATTTTTTTATCATTCATATTTTAGGGGGTCGCTAGCAATACATGTGGGATGGGTCGCTAGCGACCTAACTGTATAAGAGTATTTTTCTACACTATTAGGTCGGGTTGTTGGCGACTTATGATAGATCGGGTTGCTCGTGACCTGATGACTTAGCAGAAAATTTTCCTTTTGCTTCCCCTTTAATAAACGATCCGACCCTCCTTGCTTCATCCGACCTAACAGTTTTCGTACCTTCAAGCGACCAATCCTTCACATAATCCAGATTCAAACGATTTAAGGCCTTGCTTGATTCAATTCGCTGCTCTACTCATACCCATTCCATTGTTGATTTGATTTCGAATTTCGATAGGTTTGTTTAACCCTTGTCGACCCATCGCATTTTTCAAACTCAAGCCTTAGATCGCTATTAACATGTTGCCGACCACCATCAGATTGCTTCCTCTTTGAGTCGTCACCAATCCATCATACTACTTGAATCCAATCCCTAGGTCGTTGTTAGATTGTGGCCGACCTATCGTTAGCTTGCCAACGACCTACTCCATCGCTTACTGAGTTTGATTGGGGATTCTTCTTATGCCTTTATATCAGTTTAAGGTGGATTTGCTTGATTGATTCGTTAATTGCTATGTTGTAAAACGATTTGATGTCTGGCTTTCACTCATGACATTGATTACAAGAAGTCCGAGTTGATTGTGGTATAATGGAGGAAGATAGTAAATATAGTCTCGAGTTGTCTCTTGGAATGAAATTCGGGCTGTGGCCCATGGCTTGACGCATTATGATATCTTCGTCCATTAAACCAAAATTGACTTGTCTCCAGTTTCGCAGACGCTACTCGCATGACGTATTACCAGTCTGTCTGATTCTTCCAGAGAACTTGGGCTTATCCTGCTTGGTTATTCCGCATTCGGTGCTCCTATAATGGGAAGATTTTTTCTGTCGCTTCGGATAATGGATCCGTTATCGGTCAATGATTGTTAACGGGCAAGTGCGCAAGAAGTAGACAAAAATGGACTGACAAAGGGAAGTTCTTTTCTTCTTCCATGACAAGCGAACTATTTACATGGGATAGAGCGTTCGTAGTGTACTTAGCACCAAGTTTATCCCATATATATAGTGCACTACACTTACACACTAGCCTCAGTTCACACTTGAAGTCTGACATGTCGATTACAAGTTAATGTTTATTCGGAACTCAAGTGTGATTGGGGGAACCTACGAATTTAGGATAGATTTACCTGACAATTTTCGGACACGGGTTTTGTTATATAGAATGAATCAGCCTTCTAGACACATAAGTCAAGCAGGTGAAGCGTGACGCTCTTTGAAGCTAAATCATCATCCACTCCACAAGCCTAGTACGGTCAGTTAGCTCTGGTCGGGCCCATCGTAGACCATACGCCTCCCAACTTCCGAGTCCTTCTTAATCCATCCGAAAGAGCATCGTCGGTGGTTTCCACTAAGGTTCTCCATAATATATGTACACAGCATGGAATTCCTGAAGAGGACGTGTGTCTGCCAGCGAAAGATGAATTTGCTCATATGCCCCCGCCGAGGTACACTTCTTGCCACGAATACATGATTCTGAATGAAGTCGTGCCTCCCTTCAATGATTTTCTATTTGAGACGCTCTCAAACTTGGGAATCGCCCCATTCCATCTTCATTCGAATGGGTACGCCATCCTTACTTGCTTGCATGTCCTTTTTAAGCGGACGTTCAACCGTGCCCCAAGTTTCAATGAGTTGCGGTATTTTTTGGCATTCAAGAGGCAAGACGGTTGGCCCTCTTTGATTCTAATCAAGGCCCAAAGGAATCGAAAGATTATATTATGCTTGCAAAGCAACCTATCACAGTTCAAAACGCAATACTATTTCGTTAGATTCCCCCAAGGGGTTCAATCACCGACGGACGACAGGCAGTAAGCTTCTCTTTTCTACTCGTCGAGCTCCAAATGTTGTAATGGTGTCTCTAACTAGTTATACGTTTCTTGCAGTTATCCTAATGCTAAATAGAGATGTGACACTTAATGAAGTTTGTGAGACTTTAAAAGCTATCGGTCCCGAGGAGAGAAGCGTTAAAGTTCTACTGATCGGTGAGAACTTGCATCAGTATAGGTTGTTTGCTTTGGGATGATCCATCGCTCAGATTGAAGCTCCCTCTCCCGGTCGAGGCAGAGTTCACACAGGATCTTCTTCTTCGTCCCATAGTTCTGAGGAAGGTCAGGAGATAGGTGACCTGCCCAAAGGATCACTTGATGAAGCCCATGAGAAGGAAGAAGCCGATGCGGCCGGTCTGAGCAATTCAGCTATAATGCCCCTAATTTCGGAGGAGGCGGAAGAAGAGTTTGTATATAGAGAAGGCAAAGCTATGGTGGATTCGAAAAAGGAAGAGGGAGAGTTTGAAAGTAGCAGCGATGAAACCGCTGCCAATGATTACTTCTCGTCAGAATCTGACGGTGACCATCTAGAGTCCTGTGATGAAACTCCAGGAATGAGCTCCATTTCCCTGAGTCCATCTCTTCCTGATGAAGGCGATGAAGGCAAAATCCTTGAGATCGAAAGTCACCCAGACTCTCCGAGTAAGAATGTTGGAGTGGGGCTCGGAGATTTCAGCTACGTTTTTGTTGACTTCAATGCACTCATAGAAGAAGATTTTAAATTCGACACGACTCCTTCCTGCTCAAGCAATATCGCGCCCTCGGTTACCCCAGTTCCGCTTATAACGACCGTAATCAGTCCGATCCCACCTTCGATAGCTATTTGTTCCAGTTTGTGATGACGCTTTAGGCAATATTATAAACACAGCACATTGCACTAGGATTACACTTGTTTCCATTTTTTCATTCCTTCATATATTTTCTTAACTTATGTTATGCTTCTAAAACTTCTCATGTATGCGTTCTTCCAAGAATGACGAGAGGGTGAGGCTTCTATGACGACTTCAGGGACTATACCGATTCACAGCCGTACCCCAAGCGTTCCTACAACCGACATCAAGTCCGGGAGACAGAAGAAGAGTACCTGTGGGGGAAAGAACTCGAAGCCGAAACCTATAGCAAGAGGAGAGAGATAAAGCTCGTTCACACAAAGGAGGGTATGAGAAAAGGAGACATCATAAGGATAGAGATGAGCCATCTAAGAAATCAAAGTTTGGTTATCGCTCCTATCCTTCGGAGCTTGCTTCAAAACACCCTTCCATGGGACAGAAAATTCCTATCACTTCTGCTGCGATTCTGCCCCCGTCTCATGTTTCATCTTCTTCCATTGTCACTGCTGCCCTTGGCACATGTCATCCACTGGGGACCAACCTATAATTTTCCTTTGGGCCCTAAGCTTGAGGCTGCGCTTCTGGGTTGGTTCTTAAGAGGGGTTAAGTTTGACATGGACCTTCATCTCATTCACAGGGATTCTTTCATGCTGCATCTCCAAACTATCCTAAATGACCTAGAGCAGGATGATAAATGGGAGTAGCTCTGCAAGCACCGGGTGGACACTAATAAAAATAATTACCAAGAGATCCTCTCCTTTGAAAACGAGAAAGATGATTTTGAAATGGCGCTAGTCGATCAAGACGCTAAAATTAAACAGATTGGAGGAGAAGGAAATAGCGCTCCGAGAATGTAGGAGAACCGTCGACCTAATGAAGGAGTTGAATGACGCGCATGAGAAGGTCGAGATTGCCTGGAGAGATGAAATTAAAAAGACTCATGCGGAAGAGGCTAAATTGAACGAAGAAGTGACCGCTTGCAATGCCATCACCGAAGCTCCATGGAAAACAATCGTTGATCGTGATCTAATTGTCGAGGGGCACAACAAAATGGTCTCCGACCAACCCGAGACCATCGCCAAGTTACATGCTCAGGTCACACAACTCGGTGCCGACAAGACCGCTATTGAAATTGAGAAGGCTGTAGTGACGGCAGATTATTTGAACCTCCAACATGCTTTTGACCAGAAAATGGAGAAGGTGGATGCAATGATCCTGAACTTTTATGTCAACTCCTTATTGCATCAGGGGAGCCTCGGCTACCTTGGCCTGAAGTATCCACGCACGCTGGCCCTTGTTTGGGAGGAAATCTTATCCCGCTTTGCTAAGAGCGGAAATGTTTATATAGATCAAGAATTGCGATGCTAATCTCAATGATGACTCCAAGAAGGCGCTTCTTGAGGGCCAAGAGATCCTTCAAGTTGAACGAGGGAAGAAGGCCACTGATGCTGCCCTGATGTCTGCTACTGACGTATTTACCAGGCCTTCTACCTCCGGTGGAGGTGAACCATCAAAGCAACTTCACGATCAACTAATGAGTTCAGGAATTGACATTGTTCCTCATGTGGTGGAACTCTCAAAAGAAGGCGAAGGTGATGAGTTTGAAGTCATCATTCATGATCCTCCCTCTGGTGCAGGTAACATCCATGCTTCTCCCGAATTCGACAGTCTCCATCTTACGCCATAGGAGAAAAAGGAGTTTAATGCTTTCCTTTTTGATCTTATAGGTCCATCCACTTTTCCCGTTGACGCATCAACTACTTCGACGCCTGTGCCTGCTGCTATTTTCACATCCTCTGATATTATATCCATTCTTGCTCCAATTCTCACATCCACCTCTAGTTTACCGCCGAGGCCAGAGCGAGGAAATTATGGTGCTCTACGGCCTGGACGACCCCTCAGCATCTTTGGAAGGTGATATAACAACTTTAGAGGCTAAGGAGCAGGAGACGTAGATGGAGCAGTTGCAGAAGACTCGGTATGATTTGGTTGTAGTCAAGAAGGAAAAGGTGAAGGAAGCCAATGCTTCAAAGAGCTCCTTGAAGTCATGAAAACGCAAAGGAAAGATAAGCTCTTCTGAAAAACACTTGGAGGAGGAGGAGATTGTCACTAAAGTGCATGTTGATATTACTAGCAACGACACCTCTCTCGAAAAGAAGCAGAAGCTACCAACCAAAGATGGAAAGGGAAGCGAGGGCAAGAAGCGTTTAGTGGCTGGCGTGAGGATGTACTTTATTTTTGCCAACATCGCGTAAGAAGATTGATTTGTTTTGGTTTTCTTTTGGATCATTTTGTTTAAATGTGGATTCTGCACTTTGCATCCTTACTATAGAATCTGTATTTTCTCTTTGTTGGCCGTTGTGGTGTGGGTACTGCCCCCACATTTTGATCCTGTATACAAAAATCATAATCAATACAATGATATTTTAACTGTACTTTCATCTATCTATTCATATATGTTCTATTAATTTATGCTTATTTCATTTCATTTTTTGCTATTTATGTAATTATAGCCAAAGTTCTTCATTCGAAGCAACAGAACATAGAGATTAATAGCACTTATGGTATTTTTTCCTGGAAATTCACAAAACTTTATAAAATTTTCTAAAACTTAGAAATTTTTGTTTGGAAGTTGATAAAACTTAGAGATAGAACTCGTTACTTTGCTGTTGTTTGGAGGGATAGGACTTGTGAACTTATTGTATTTGTTTGGTTCTGTTACAGTACAGGGTATGCCTCCAGTGCATAGGGCTATTCATTTCAAACATTTTTCAAGTTGCCGATAACTTATGGTTTTTGCGACCACTATTAAAGATCTAGCTAAGTCATGAACTGATCTCTCTTCGAAAGTTTTACGACCTTAACACGTATTCTCGGTTTCCGACAGCATTCAAGTAAGTATGCAATTTATGCATGGATATGCATTGTCAATCACTGAGTGCCTTCCTTCTAGCACCAATTATTCATGACTAAATGCATGAGGTTTCTCACTCTCCTCGATGCTGTCCATCATCGGGTCATGCGGGAGGGCTATTATTTTGGGATTTAGCCTCCACTTGTTTAGTCGGGAGTGCAAGTTTGGATGCTTTTCGGCGTTGTCTATCTCTAGGCAATGCATAAAGTTAGTTTTAGATATTCATCTGCATTGCCTATCTCCGGGCAATGCAAGAAGTTTATTTTTAGCTTCCTTGGCATCGCCTATCTTCGAGCAATGCGAGAAGTTTACTTTCGATGTTCCTCGGCATTGTCTATCTTTGGGAAATGCGAGGAGTTTCAGTTTGAGTGTGCGACTTATGAGATGCATGGCTTTTGATGTTCCTCGGCACTGCCTATCTTCGGGCAACGTGAGGAGTTTCAGTTTGAGTGTGTAGCTTACGAGATGCGTGGCTTTTGATATTTCTTGGCACTGC
Organism: Allium cepa; assembly: GCA_030765085.1. Taxonomy (NCBI): domain Eukaryota; kingdom Viridiplantae; phylum Streptophyta; class Magnoliopsida; order Asparagales; family Amaryllidaceae; genus Allium; species Allium cepa. The sequence continues at coordinate 453,899,841 of CM060928.1, forward strand.
CTATCCCCGGACAATGCAAGAAGTTCAAGTTTGAGTGTGCGGCTTACAAGATGCGTGGCTTTGGTGTTCCTCGGCACTTCCTACCTTCGGGAAACACGATAAGTTTAAGTTTGAGTGCCCCGCTTACGAGATGCGTGGCTTTTGATGTTCCTCGACGCTGCGTACCTCCAAGCAATGCAAGGAAGTAAGTTTCTGACGCTCCTCATCATTGCCTATCCCCTGACAATGCAAGGAATTAGTTTTCGATGTTCGTCGGCGTTGCCAATCTTTGGGCAATGCAAGGAAGTTAGTTTTTGATGCTCCTTCGCATTACATATCTCTGGGAAACGCGAGGAGTTTGTTTTTTATGCTTCCTTGCATTGCCTTTCTCTGGACAATGCGAGGAGTTAGTTTTCGATGTGATGCTCCTTGGCATTGCTTATCTTTGGACAACACAAGGAGTTAGTTTTTGATGTGATGCTCGTAGACATTGCCTATCTTCGGGAAACGTTAAGAGTTAGATTTTGGATGCTCCTCGGCGTTGCCTATCTTCGGGCAACGTGAGGAGTTAGTTTTTTTATGCTCCTTGGTGTTGCCTATTTTCGGACAACGCAGGGAGTTAGTTTTTTATGCTCCTCGACGTTACCTATCTCTAGACAATGCGAGGAGTTAGTTTTTTATATACCTCCCAGGGTTGTCAGGGCAACACTGGGTTTTTATTTTTCAAGAATCAAGGATCAAGTTCCGCCGATCCAACGGTTTGAGTCGATTCGCTTCCGTCGACTCGACGGGTAATCATTATGAACACAGTTTGGTTGGTTTAAGAAGCAAACTTTATTAAGGAAAGCAAGGCAGATTCTTTTCTTATTTACAATGCCATCGGCATTTCCCGGATGACTTATTTGTTGAAAAATAGAAAATACATAAAATTATTTTTTAGATGAAATAACGGTGGAGCGATTCGCTATTCCAGGCTCTAGGAACTACGATTTCATCTACGGTTGTCAGCTTGAAGGTCTCGTCGTTGAGCTTTTGATAAACGACATAAGTTCCTTCCCAATTTGGTCCGAAGGCTCCCGGTACAGGGTACACTCGCTTGAGCATAAGATTTCCAACTTTGAAGGTCTGACTATGAACTTTGGAGTCGAAGTACCGTGCACCCATTTTTGGTGGGCGGTTATTCTCAACTCTGCTTCTTCTCTTTTTTCATCGATCATGTCTAGCGATTCGAGTAGTAGCTTCTCATTTTGCACTTGATTAAAATTCTACCTTCGGTGTAAGGGAACCTCTAATTCAACATGAATCATTACTTCTGAACCATATGCTAATACGAACAGTATGGCCAGTTGCCGCTTTGTGTGTTGCCCTATATGCTCATAGTGCGAGTGGAAGTTCGTTAACTCAATTTCGTTTTGCCTTTTTTAATCACTTTTTGATGGAGGTTTTGATGAACTTGTTAATTGCTTCCACTTTCTCGTTTGCTTATGGATAAGCCACTACAGAAAAGCTTTTCTCGATTCAGAAGCGCCTGCAGAAGTCTTTAAACTCGGCGCTTTCAAATTGGGTTCCATTGTCAATGTTGATTTTTTGCAGCACACCAAACCCGCAAATGATGTTTTTAGTGATAAAGTTAATAACTTTATTAGTGACTATGGTGGCCAGCAGTTCCGCTTCGGCCCATTTTGTGAAATAGTCTACGACAACTATAGCATATTTGGCTTCTCCTTTAGCTATTGGAAGGGTACCAATCAGATCGATCCCCCATTTCACAAATGTCCAAGGGCTGACCATTTGTGTCAATTCCGTTGAATGAGTTCTCTTAATTTTGCTGAATCTTTGATAGCGATTGCATCTTCTGGCGTGATCTGCGGTGTCGTGATTTATTGTTGGCCAAACGTATCTATATCGAAGGACTTTCTTTGCCAGCGTCTGCCCTTAGTGTGGTATCCGCATTTGCCTTCATGTACTTCCTTCAGGATTTTTCGTGCTTCATCATCGGTCGCACACCTAAGAAGATAGGTCAAGAATCCCATTCTATAGAGTATCCCATCCTGTATCATGAACCTTGACGCCTTACGGAGGAGCTTCTCCGTGGATTTCGGTCAGTTGGTAGGGTTTGTGCAAGTACGTAGTTATTTATCGGTGTCATACATGCACCTGGCTCGACGGTGGTCTCTAAAATCCAGTCCACGTCAATTTTGTCTATGCTCGGGTTGGTTAGCATTTCAACTAGGACCAATCCTAATGACCGGGCTTCCCCGAAGCTTTCCAGCTTAGCCAAATAGTCTTCTTTGGTGTTCTACTTTTATGGGATATGAGTTATGGTGTAGTGCTCGATATCACTTAATAGCTCTTGTACTTTGGATAGGTACGGGGAGAGATTTTCTCCATGCGCTTGGTATTCCCCTTTCACTTGACAGACGACTAGCTAGGAGTCGTTGTATATGTGAATAGATTTTATCCTGAGTTCCTTCACAATCTTTAGTCCAACAATCAAGGCTTCATATTCTGCTTTGTTATTTATTGCAGGGAATTCCAAGCGCAAAGCATAGCTGATGGCTCACCCCTCGAGGTTTCGAGCACTAACCCTGCTTACGAAAAGAGGTTATTTAATGCACCTTCGATGAAGAGCTTCCACTGCATGCCTGCTTCCGGCTGAATTTCCTCCTTGTTCTCCCTAAAGGTAAATTCGGCAATGAAGTCAGCCAACGCTTGCCCATTGATTGCTTTCCTTGGATGGCAAGTGATGTCATATTGGCTCAACTCTATATTCCACTTGAGCAGCCGTCTGGAAGTTTCTAGCGGGTATAAAACTTGCTTCAAGGGTTGGTCAGTCAATACTATAATCGGATGAGATTGGAAGTATGGTCATAATTTTCAGGATGCGATCAAAAGGCAATACGCTAGCTTTTCCAGCTTTGGGTAATTCTTCTCAGCTCTGGTGAATCGTTTGCTAATATAGTACACAGGCCGCTTGATTATCGCTTCTTCCCACGCGAGATCTGCGCTTAGCGTGTGTGGGAAAACCGCTAAATAAATGAATAGGTCTTCTCCATCCACTAGCTTTGATAAAATCAAGGGAGCTTCCATGTGTCGTAGCAGTTCCTCGAAAGCTGTCGGCAAGCTTCACTCCGTTCGAAGTTTTTCCTTCCTTTTTTTAGTGCATCGAAGAACAATATGCACTTGTCTGTAGTTTTAGAGATAAACCCCTCGGTGCTGCGACCTTTCCATTCAAGCTTTGAAGTTTTTCTCTTATTTTTAGGGTCTTGGACTTCCCATAATGTTGTTATTTGATCAGGATTTGCTTCGATTCCCCGAGCACATGCTATGAATCCCAGGGATTTCCCAAAGGCTACTCCAAAGTGACATTTAAGTGGGTTGAGCTTCATTCTGTATTTGCGGAGTATTTCGAAAATTTCGGCAAGATTATCTAGATAGTTAGCAGCTACTCGGGATTTGACTAACATATCGTCCATGTAAACCTCCATAGTCATCCCAATCTGGCGTTTGAACATAGCATTCACTAGCCTTTGGTACGTTGCCCCTGCATTTTTTAAGCCAAATGGCCTTACTTTATAGTAGTATAGTCCCAAATCGGTGATGAAGATAGTGTTCTCTTGGTCTTGTTCATGCATCAGGATCTAGTTATAGCCCAAGTAGGCATCCATAGACGACAGCAGTTCATGTCCTACTGTTCCGTCCACCAGTTGATCAATCCTCAAGAACGGGAAGCAATCCTTCGGATAGGCTTTATTGAGGTCCAAGAAATTAATACAGATTCGCCATTTTCCATTAGACTTCTTGACTAGGACCAGATTTGATACCCATTCATGGAAGTTGCATTCTGGATGAAGCCATTGGCAATCAATTTATCTACTTCCTCCCTCAGTGCCTTGGACCACTCTGGCCCCAACCTGCGCCTTTTCTGCTTTATTCATGTAAAATTGGGGTCAATATTGAGCGTGTGGCAGGCAATTTCAGGTGACACCCCACACATATCGGAGTGCATCTAAGCAAACACGTCTAAATTGGCGTAGAGGAATTTGCTTAACGCTAATCGCATCTTAATTTCCAGGTGCGACCCAATTTTCAAGACCCGTGTTGGGTCATCCATACAGACTGGGAAAGACACCGTTAACTCTGCCAGCGCTGTTCGATCCTTCCTTGAGCTTTTCTTCCTAGGGTCCACGGCCTTGTTGAATCGGCTATGGTCCCCAAGCTAAGGGCGGTGCTGTTGTTGCTATTTGGAGGGCTCACGGATGTGGAGGCCCCTCTCCACATCCTTTCCTTTTTCCTTTTTTCTTGACTCGCGCAACTCTACGATGTAGCATTCCCGGGCAACGCATTGGTCTCCTCTCACTATTTCGATTCCTTGCCCGGTGGGGAACATCATTGTAAGGCACCACGGAACCAAGGCTATTCTGAGTCGGCTAATGCAGATCGTCCCAAGAATGCATTGTATGCTGACATTTCATCCACAATCACAAAAGTCTGAATAAGGATGACTCGTCGCTCACCCTCTCCGAGCTCCACAGGTAGGTTGATTGTTCCTACCGGTCATTTGGGTTCTCCGACAAACCCTTGAATCTTAGTCTGGCATGTAGATATGTTTTTCATGCCAATCTTCATTTGGTCAAAAATTCATTTGAAAAGCTTGTTAATTGAACTGCCACTATCAACTAGCACTCGTCGAACTACAACGGGACCAATTCCTACTATCATGACCATTGGGTCAAGAGTTGGAGCTTCAATCCCTTTGGTATCCTAATTGCAAAACACTATGTCACACTCAGAACCTTTTGTTGCTTGGATAGAGTTTCATCATCTACTGCTAAACATGATTCCTTTGGAGCATGCTTTAATGAGCTCGCATATCGCTCCATCTCTCCCCAACTCCTTTGCGCAGGATGTGGTCCCCCATATATTGTCCTGATGATAAGCCTTTTGTCGGTTCATTTTAACCCTTCTTCGCTGGTTCCAGCTTGATTTTTTTGCTCCCTAGGAGGTTGAGGGACCATAGGTTGATTTGGTTTTTATGGAATTTTCACATATTGTTGAAATTTTTTGTTTCAGATTAACCATTCGATGAGGTCCTTAAGGTGACAGCATTCATTCGTATGTACCCGTGTGTCTCGTGGAAGAGGAAGAATTTCCCTGAGCGCTTTTTCTGTTTCGTTGCCTCCTTTCAAAGAGGTTTCTTATGCTCTTTAGTTTCTTGTGTTGCGAAATAAATATTCTCCAGAGTGTCATTCAGGTGAGTATAGTTCTCATGTTTAAACCCTCTAAATCTTTTGTTGCGGTCGCCATTATTTCTTTTATCGGAGTTCTGGTTTCTTTTCTTCTGATTCCTGCTCTTTTCTGCAACTCCTTGAGTATTTCGAGGACCACACGTGTTTTGATTTGACGCTATGTCACTTTGTCCGACATCCATCTGTTATGTACCGGTAGACTTTCTTTCCAATTCCTGTGCTTCCTCCAATCTCAAGTACTGGCTTGCTTTACGATTGAAGTCTTTCCTATTGGTAGGTTGCTTCATCTTAATCTATTTCCCAAACTTCGTTTTTGGGTGATAGCGCGGACTAATGCCATAAAACCATATCCTTATTTAGTTGCTCGCTTCCGTTACCATGGTGTTAAACCTACTCATGAATGATTTCAATGACTCATTGCGCCCTTGGACCAATCCGAATAGGGATATGACGTCCTTCGGTTGTGCGGTACGAAGCCTGAACTGGTCAAGGAATTTCGTTGTAAGTTAGTCAAAAGTAGAGATGGATCTCGGGAGGAGTTTGTTGAGCCACATAAACGCGACTCCTTTTAGAAAAATAGGGAAACATCGAAAGCAGACGGCCTTTGGAGCATTATCTCCATCCATGTACCAACTGTACTTGTACAAATGGGGTTTTGGGTCCTTCGTTCCATCGTAGGCGGGGATAGTGAATTTGTCTGGGTATCTTACATTCAAGATCTCGTCGGTAAAAGGGGTTCGACTCAGAGCAGATCCCCATTCATCTTCCTTTTGATCCTTACTCTCATCCATCAGCCGTCTAACCATGTCTGCTATGTATGTCTCCGATGTACGGTAGCCCAAGGGGCGGCAATCGGTCACCGCGCCAAGTGTTTGGTTCTGCAAATGGTCTTGGCATGTGGGCTGAAGCCTAGGCCCTCTTATCTCCGAGAAAGTCTCTCCCATGGGACCCCATTGGCTTGCAGTTGACCTAACTGGAGTAGTTTGGATGTTTCTAGCATCATTGAACGCATTGACGTTCTCTTTCATCTGATTGCCTTGCTCTTCATCTTTTGAATCAGAGAGATTGACAGCTATATCTTCCTGTGGGGTTTTGGTCCCTTGATTCAGATTCAAGATCGGTTGCCTTCCACCGAGTGGAATATTCTCATTATCCTCCATACTGCATCCTGTTGTTACCTTTCTTTGTGGCTGCTTTTTGTTCCTTCTATGTAGACCTGAAATTGAGGAATTCTCTTGTTCCATAGCAGCCGTGGGTTTGCGCATAGTCCTTGGAGCAGGATTTGACTATAGGATTAGGAGAGCGTTAAGCTTATCTATTAGAGCCTTTTGGCTATTCTCCATTTTTTGGTTGATTCATCAACCATTTTATTTAACTCATCCCTAGTAACAACTTCATGCTGACTGGAGGAGGCAGGCTCCTCATTCCCTAAGATATTGCTATTCACTTCGGTTTGTTGGGGATTAGCATCTTCTCCAGCTACTACTGCCCCTATGGACCTTTCAAAGGCAGTTCTTCTTCTTCTAGGAGCCATTGATTCTAAAATAGTGATTTCATCAAGCAAAGACTGGGGATCTAACTTCTGGACCTATGAGATCCAAAGTAGACAGCTAGATCTGGACCTTGAGTTGAGTTCTCAGTGAAAGCACCAAAATGTTGACCCAAAAAATGGACCAACACCCTGCTTTGAGTTTGAAAACATTAGCCAAGTTCTGATAGAGCACTATCACAAATCACAGATATACAAAAATAATAGTGAAAGAAAGTAGACAGAGAATTTTTATAGTGGTTTGGCTGTTAATGAAGCATACGTTCACTTTATAGTATTATTGTAGACTGATTGTTGTTACAAGAGATGTTTGATTACAAGGTTTTGATTATTTTCTAGCTAGATTGAATCTCCAGAGCTGGAATCCACTGGAGAATCACAGTGTCTTCCTTTGGAGATTCTTGTGAGGGAGGTAGAGAATGAAGAATAAATCCAACAGAGCTTCAGTCACCAGTCCGAAGAAGATCCCCTTTGTGTTGCAGGTATGATGGTATTTATAGAGGTCGGAGAATTTCTAGGCTAAGCCTGTCTTCATCAGCTTATAGGCAGGTCACAGGCAACCTTGGGGGCTTTGGCTCATAAAACGAGCTAAAACAATGGGTCGCTGGTGACCCATAGACTTGGTTCATTTTCCAGACCAAATCTTGCCTCCTTTTGATAGTGTTCCATATCTGGTTTGTTTGATGGTTTGAGCAGAGACAAGAGTCGCTGATGAGCTAAAGACTTAGGATTTTTCTAGAGTTTGGACTCGAAAATGTTCCCATAGCCTTTTATCATTTCTCTCACGGTTTGAAGAAAATTCACTAGCTGTTTACGTTTAACTATTGATTGGATTATAGGAATGTTAATCTCTCGGCTCCGTTGATCCCAAACGCTATCTTATTCATATCGCTTAGCCCTTGTTGATATCTTGTCTTGGCTTTTCTAGTTAAGTCCTGAACCATCCTGTCCTTACAAGATTGTTCTATTCTTTATTGGATTCTGGTGGGTTAAAAACTCGGATAACAGCATGCTAAATTGCAAGACTCTTCCCACCCCCAATTAATAATTGATGAGAAATTATTTAGAAGTCTAGTCGGTGGTTTAATATACTTAATGCGCATGCGGCTAGGCATTGTTTATTCAGTTGGAGTAGTATCAAGATTTATGCATACTCCATCAAAACATCACCTTGGAACAGCTAGACGAATCTTACACTATGTGGGTGGAAAATGAAATTTTGATATTTGATATGGTCATGTAACTGATTTTAAATTGAATGGTTATACTGATAGTGATTGGGCAGGCTATATAGAAGACAAAAAGAGCACTAATGGATATGATTTCAGTTTAGGATCAGGAGCTGTATCATGGAGTTCAAAGAAACAAGCAACCACGGCTTTGTCTTCTTCAAAGGAAAAATACATGGCAACCACTTCAGTGGCCTGTCAAACAATTTGGTTGAGAAGAATTATGGAAGACTTTGGATAGAAGTAAGATGGAGCTACTGACATCTTTTGCGATAATCAATCTACAATCTTGATGAGCAAAAATCTAGTCTATCATGGAAGAACAAAACATATTGACATTCAAGCTCACTTTATCAAAGATCAAATGCCAGATGGAAGGATAAGACTGAAATTTTACAGCATTAGGGAGCAAATAGCGGATATTTTGACTAAGGCGCTATCAATGGACAAACATGAGCACCTAAGATCCTTGCTTAGCGTCAGTAATTATGAATCAAAGGGGGGTGTTGGAGATTGGTTCAAATTCATTGGAGATAATCTAGGCTACTCACACTGTTGAAAATTTCTTAGTTGAACTATTCTATTTCTTTTATAGTTGTAGAATAATAGTTCAGGCTTTAACTTTTTTTATGTAAGTCTTTATAAAGACAGGTTGTTCTTTCAAAAAAAAGTAGAGAGGAGTTTAGAACTCTTTAGATTAGTTTATTCCTGGCTTCTAATCTGTGTTCACTCTTTTATTTTTCATATTTGAGTTCAAATTACAACAGGTCTTTGTTGGGTGTGTTCGTGCGATGTCGTGCCAGTGATTTAGAGACATATCCAATATCGACAAGTGCTTTAGATCTAATTACTAGTCTTTCATACTTATATGTAACTCAATAGGCAACCTTGAGGCACATGATGTACAGATTCGTGTTGGATATGCTCAAAGCTAGTAGTGTGAATCCATAGTGCATCATCATATTGGTATTATATCAGTTACTGTATTTGAAAAGTCCTTGCCTTGTCAAAGGATCAAGGGCCCACTAGCATAGAATATATCATTTTCATTAGCTCGAGGTGTCGTTTGACTTAAGTAATTTGGTGGGCTTATCACATATTATGTAATACTGTAATAGAAATGTGCTAACTTGTTGTATGCATAGGATGATACAAGTCGAGATATGATTTCGTTACCTTGTATATTGGTAATCATGCAATTAGCAATATTTCCTTTTAAATGGATTTTACATCCAACCCTCTCTATTTTGTCTCTTCTGTTATCCATTCCTTCGGAGGGGGAGACACTGCTAGCTGAAGGTGAGCTTAAGAGTCATAATCGTTACCACTATTATCATAAGCACCCAGCATTTTGTGTATAGGCTGTCAAACTTACTTATGGATATGAGACTTATCGTATATAAGATTTGATATACTTTTTGAATTTCATTTTTCAGAATATTTTGCACCATGATAATTGTATCGTATGTCTCATTTATTTATATTATGTTCACTTAGTCTTGCACATGTATATATTGATATCGTACTTTATTTCATTCGCTATGAGATTCTTTGCGAATCTATGATAGATTTTTTTTGTTTAGTTGTGTTGTACCTTTAAGAGTGATCATTTGTATCACTTGTGGATATGGATATCATTTTGTGCATGGACTCTAGGTGCTAGGAATGACGAGTCTTCACAGCCTTCATCTAAACCTAGAAAATAAATGAAAAACATGTCAAAAGACTAATGAGAAACGCATGGTATTTGCTTATAGTTAAGCCATCCGACCTCGATATCGATTATCGTGTAAAATCATGCCCATGTGAACGTAGGCTTAAATCAAGAAATGAAACGTGTGTAGGTTTGCATCTCTTAGTAAGAGTCTTTACTAAACAACGGTCAACATATACGGGCAACGAATTCAGAAGAAAATTGCAAGTGGTACAACAACTATTATAGTCCTAATCAACACAAGCGTCGCATGGTAACTAATATAAATTACATTACATAGTTAAGTGTGATCTAATATATTAAATTAACAATTATCGCTATACTAAATGAAATTACAAAAGTATATGCATATTTATACGACAAAATAGAAACAAAGACATATCGGAACGACAAAAGATTGATCATGACGACGAGAGTAACCAAAAGTGATAGGTTTTGAAAGACTTAATCATTGTCATAGCAATATTTGGTAACAAATGTGCTAAACTGTGACTTTCTATATGTTGATTTTGGTCGATTGCAACGACGTTTTACTTATTTTCGAATAAATAGTAGAAAATATAGTGCGATAAATTGCAAAAATAGACCGTGCACCTTTAACCTCAGATGTGGCAGACAACAAGATGCATAAATGAAAATTTCTTTGAGTGACAATTGACCTCGGTTATTGATCTTTGTTAATGTTTAGAGATCCGATATATGTTGATTGTGTCAAATCAAGCATATGCTCAATAAACACCTGACGTTAAACGCTTACTGAATATATATCTGAATTTGATTACTTGTTGAACAATAACAGATCCTTATTGGAACATTTTACTGGTTTTGGATTATAATACTTTGTCTTGGTAAATTGTAATCAAATCCCGCTGAATATGGGCTTTGCATATCCAGAGTAATCAGGTTTGTTAGGTAATTCGTAAACTCTCTCTCTCTCTCTCTCTCTCTCTCTCTCTCTCTCTCTCTCTCTTTAATTAAAGTTAGTACCAATGATGTTTTTTTCTTCACATTGAATCTCTGATTAAATATTTCGAATGCAACAGGTTTTTAGCCAACGGTAATGTGCCAAACTCAGTAATTTGATTTATACCGTTGATTTTTTTTCCTTCTTTTTTTATAAAATAAAACAAAAACACACCACTGCCGCCACCAAAAAATAAAAATAAAAAATGAAAGAATAATAATCTATCAAAAAAATTAATGTATGAAATTCTGTCAATGGGAAAATATATATGCATATAGGAGCTCATTCCATACATCAGGAACACCAGGAAGGCACCAATGTATGCAATCCGCATAACTACTAGGATTTGCTATTTGCTCCTCAGTTAATGGCTCCCATTGCTTTCTATATACTGATGGGTGTCCATCTTTTCTGTATTCTGACAGCTGAGTAACATTTAGTATCTGCACATTGACGCCTCTTTTGCTTAGTTCATTGATTGTTGATTCTACCGCTCGCATCATGTTGCGGTTTGAGCCTTTGCCCCAGTGATTTTCCTTGTCTATCGGCTGTGTTTCATTGTAGCAGTTTAAATTGCTGTCTATTCCCCATTCATCACCCCTGCCAGATTTTCTTTTGAGTATATTCATAATTTCCTCTTATGTTTATGTTTGTTGCTTCAATTACAATAAATTTTCAAGATTCTTTTTTAATTTGTTCTTTTTCTAATCCGTTTTTTGATGAAAATGAGAGTATTTATAAGCAAATCCACATACCAGAAATGAGTGGGTGATAAGCTGACAAAAAATAATTTGGTCTTGTTGTGATCTACGTTGAATTCAAGCCAATCTGACCATGTCTTTAATGCAAGCTCATAACTGCGGAGTGTCTCGATCTCTTTGTAAATGCCATCATTATTATCAAATGAACCCCATCTGGAATACATAGTCTAATGATCTTAGGAGTCGAGACATAATCCTTGAAACGAAAAGCCTGAACATATCACAGTAGTAACAGATCATGGATTGTACTTACAAAACCTTCATTATGTCTCTCCTCCACCAAAGATAAGAATTGAAAACCAAAACATCAGCATCCATCCAGTGCCTTGCATGTTTCTCAATTGACTGAACTCGAACAATCCTATCAGCTATCCTGTGGTGTATTGGATGATCTGAGTTTGATTCCACAAGCAGTGGAGACCAATAAAATTCTATTGATGCATTATATTCCTGTACACAATATTTACATTCAGTAATTATGATGTTAGAATGTTATATATATACATAAAATTATAATACCTTGGCTTTAAATGATGTCAGCGATCCAATTGATTCTGAAGACTTATATGGAGCTGGTATCACTGAATCTAGAAGACAAACCATTGAGATCCATTGGTTTCTATTCAGAGAATCACCAACAAATGTAAGTCTTTTGTTCCTCAGTTTCTCTAACAGTCTTGTCGCATTAAATCTGTCCAATTTGAGTTTCATATTACCTCAATTAGCATTAAGCTTATATGCCCATTGGCCTTAGTTCACATGCTTACACGATACGCGTGATCAGTTTATTATTTGTTTCTAAGCAGCAAATATTTTCATACCTTGGTAAATCACAATCATGGGGCTGCCATCTCCAATTTTGAAAACTCAAATCCTTCCTTCCAAATTTTTCACATGCAGATTGATCAGACATAAACGTACACTTCTTCTCCGAATACAAAGGATGTGTAGAATTATCAAAAACCCACTTGCCAGAAAATAAATCGCAACCTTTTCCTTTCAATAGTTCAATTTCTTCTTCAGGCCATCTATTTGCATGTTGTGCAGTGAGGGTTATAGCATAGATGATAACGAAACCCATAAACATAGCAATGAAAGAGTTTAATGTGTTTCGTAGATTCCATTTTCTTGAATGAAGTTGACTCTTTCTGCCCATTTCAGATTCAATCTCATCTGGTAATAGATTGCTCTTTCTTTTGTTTGAATTCATTATGGTAATATACTAATTTTTGGATTATTTTTGGAGAAATTTATTTAACGGAGGTAGTGGTTAAGGTCTGGTTTTGTTTAGAGTTTGTATATATTATTCAGTTCTGAAATAATATAATGCAAGAAATTTCCACTTGGTTTAAATACTACATAGGGACAGTATTATTAGTAGTATTTGATTTGATTACAAATGAAGGGTGTGGATTGCCTTCTTTAAGTGGATGCAGTTGGGCCTAATTTATATAGGATGTTATATGTTGCTAAAAAGGTTTAAAGCTTTCTATCTTTACCAAGAAGCATTAGTGACAGGTGAAAGAAAAAATCAAAAGTTTTCAGCAAACGTTTTTATCAAGGATAGAATCAAAATTTGTTTCTTGCCCTCATATAAGAAGTTAAGAACACATTATATTACCAATATATCCTTATTTTATGTCTTCTTCAAGTATTCTCTTTATCCCAATATATATATATATATATATATATATATATATATATATATATATATATATATATATATAAACACACACACACCCAACCTTTTCAATTCCAAAATTCTAGCAATATCAGATAAAAATAGAAGTTAAAAGGTGACTGATAGAATTCAACTCAATCTCCATGAATATGACCCTAAAAATACGATAGAACATACATATTGATTTGATACAACTTAGGATTTAGAATTTGAGGATTAGGAATTGTAGAAACTGGAATTTAAAAGAAGAAAACAAGGGTATTTTTCAGATTCACTTCAGCCTGTGTATCTTGTTAATTTTTTCCCATGTCTACATTTCACCGTTTTTATCAAATTTTCCCTTATTCAGCGATCCTTTTAAACATCTTTAGTTTCACTTTGACAGTTCCGTTTAGCAATAGAATTACTACTTATCTAAGAGTTTGAATTTGCAGTTTGTTTCAATCATTTTAACTAAGCTTTCCTTTTGCTTTTTGATATCGAATATGAATTAGTTTTGGCTTTCAAAAGGCAAAAAATAGCTTATTTAAGTCGATCCAACAGATTGATTAGTGTAACTGTGATCACAGATAAGTTTATTATAGAAAGTTGAATCTCTTCACCAATGTTATAATTCGTGTGTCATTGAACTGTACTGCTTATAGCATACTTCTTGTTTATGCTCTTTTTCAATTAATTAACATACCAAAGTACGTTCAAAGTTCAAACATAAAAGTGATGTGTGTGTGTGTATTCTCAAACAAAATGTAGTAGTTTTTTTACTTCTTAAGCATGGTACTGGATCAAAATAACATCGTCAATGATCTGCTTCAACATGCTTCCAGAACTACCAGAGTCGCCAGTAAGTACAGGGCAAAAATGTAATTGTATCTATGAGCCACAGCTAGTGATGGTAAATTCTCTTTTAAATTTCTATTGACCAAACAAATAAATTTATATAGTAGGTAGGGGTTGTTGAATCTCTTGGTGTACCTAAAGGCACCCATAGTCTAAGTTCTACCAGTTTCACTTCAAATCTTTTGCACCAAAAGGTTGATTGGTTCTTCCATTAAATTGGCTATCAATATATTTTCATTACCATTTATTCATCACAGCCGTTACCACAAGGCCTCCTTGCTATGATCTAGTCAGTTGGATTCCATTGTTTTCAAGACAGATAACAATGGTGCTCAATGAGTGGTCTCTTGTTTTGATTTTTACCATAGACCATAATTTTTTTAATTTAATTTTTCCAGACATAATATAAGATGAATGAGTCAATACGATATTTTAATTTTAGTCAACTTATGAAGGAATCTAGCTCGGAAGATCTAAAACTGAAGTAACATGGAAATGTCAATTAAGGAAATTGGTATGCCCCTTTACTTCAAGATATGTCAACACCCACTCCATAAACAAATGGTGGAAATATTGAGACATCCTTTTCTTTTTTGTTACATTTTATGATGTGCCAACTAGAGTTAGTAGCAACAGCAAGATTGCATGATTCTGGTTCTTTTTTCAACCGTCCTAGCCTCGTAGGTGATATAAATATACAACGTATAATATTATTTGTATGGGAAAAACTCCTTTCGACGCTAATACTTGAGAATGCTTTAATGGCTTCATTGAAAATTGAAGATAAGCCAATGTTTGTTGATAATCTTGATCAGATTGAGGACTTCTATTCTTCTTCCTCCACTTCTCCTCCCACGTCTATCACTATTCCTCTTTCACAGCAAATCAAAAGCAAGGGCAACCCTCAAAAGTAGGTTATTGTTGATATTGACGAGGAGGGTTTTCAGAGAGTCTATTACAATGAAAAGATGAACAGAAAGTAGCAAGCTACAAGTTCTCAAAGATATATTCAGAGAAACCTGGCTCAACACTTCAAAATCTTTTTCTTGCAGAAAGAACTATGTCAAGAAGTTCAATACCCAATCAAGAAATGTAATTAAACCTCTGATGGACTCAAAAAGCACTACAACCAACTTTGCAGTGAGTGCAGATACTGCACAGAAGAATCAAACAACCTCCTCATGAGCAGATCTTTTTAAGAAAGAAGGATTGGATTTAGATTTTGATCTACATTTTGTTGCTCCTATCAATATCGACAATAAAAGATCATCACTGTGAAAGAGGATATTGATAAACGACAGAGAATAAATGGAGATTCTTAGTTATAGCTTATGTGTTTGGTCCTCATCTACCATATCATCATTTTAAGACTTACATTTCCCGCACTTGGAATCCCTCAAGTAGCGTTGAAATTACTAGAAATAATGGATTTTTTATAATCAGATTTTCCAATTTTGATGATTGTGCAAAAACTTTAAAAGAAGAACCTTATTTTATAAAACGACAAACTCATTACCTTGAAAAGTGGAGCAAGAAAATGAATTTTGATGGGGATTTACTAACCAATATGCCAATATGGATTAGACTGCTTGAACTTTACCTTAGACTGCGGGACAAGGATGCTTTTAGTGCTATTGCAAGTGTGGTGGGCATCCCTCTGAAGTTAGATGAACCAACAGGCGGAGATACCAGATTAAGTTATGCAAGAATACTCGTTGAAATAAAAGCAGATGCAGACTTGCCAGATGAAGAAAACATCACAATGTATGATGGTGATTGCATAATGCAAAAGATTGATTATGAATGAATCCGTCCGAGATGAAAATCATGTGTTTGTTTTGGTCATACAAGTGAAAATTGTACCGCTAAAAAAATCTGGAAGGAAAAAATCAGATATAATGGTGCAGAAACCGGATGAATGCAAAGGATAACACGAGTTCAAAAACTTTGGATGCAGGATCAAAAATTGGATCTAATTTACAATCAAGAAAAACTCTATCAAAATCCTTCTGTGATTTAGAGACACATATAAATATTATGGATGCAGACAATTCAATCAATGTAGACATTCAGAAAGATATGCAAAGCGAAAAGAATAACTTCCCTTAGATTTTGCAAGGAAACAATGTTGATACTACTGAGACTGATCTCCTTAATGCATCCCCCACCTCTATGGCGAAGACAGATGTTCATAAGGAATCTGCTCTGAAAAATAATTTAGAGAACAACAAGAATGTTGATTTCTGTCCTCCAAAAAATTTGGATCTTCTTGATTTGCATGTTTTTCCAGAAAGCATCGGCCAGGCACGCTTACTCCGCAAAATAGGAAGTCTTTATCTGAAAAATCCATCCAAGCAGCAGTTAATGCAGTGTCATCCTTATCATCTGTAGACAAAAACAAGAAAAGAGGAAGAAAACTAGAACAAGAATTAAAAGTTTAAATGATATCTCTTCTGCAGATAAAGTAGGGGATGCTATAGATAAGGAATTTAGAGAAAGGTACATTTCTAAAAATGGAAAACGCTTCTAAAGGTTAAAAATGATTCAGCAAATAAAAAGAATGGGAAGAAGCTGGAAGTGCAGCAAGATGAGGATAGTTATGGTGATTTACTTTAACTATCTATATATCCTTTGAGTATCCTTTATTATATTTCCGTTCTTTATTTTAATTATGTCGATTATTTCCTGGAATGACAGAGGGCATAACTCTTCCATAAGAAAATTGGATGTTTTTAAATTAAATTTTGCTGAAAAGCCAAGTATATTAGGTCTGTTAGAGCACAAATTATATAATACAAAAAAATTTGAGTATCATACTAGGCATCTCTCCAATTGGAAATTTATTAATAACAAAACAAATGGGGGTAATGGTAGAATTTTAATATTATGGGATGATAATATTGAAATCTAGTAAGCCACTTCTTAATTTTCAATTTATTCATCGCTTTTTACTAATAAAGGTGGTCTACATCTGGAAGTCACTTTTATCTATGCATCAAATTTTGAAAATGACAGATTTGATTTAGTGAATCATCTTGAGCAATTAAATAAGCAAATCACTCTTCCTTGGATTATAATGAGTGGCTTTAACACTACCATGCATGCATCTGATAAAAGAGGTGACATACCAGTCCCTTTCGATAAGTTAGAATCTATCAACAATTTCTTTTCAAGGAATGGAATTGTTGAAGCTAACTTAATAGATAATAGATTCACTTGGAAGTCAGGTAAGTATAGAAATATACATTGCAAACTTCATAGGATTTTAATTAATCAAATTATTTTAAGTATGTTTCCTCATTACAAACGTTTCACATTACCCAAAGCTACAAGTGACCACACCCCTTTTCAATTTCTTCTCACGAAAAACTTGTTATGCAAGAAGAACGTTCCATTCAAATTTATGAATGTATGGGTGTTTAAGGAACTATAAAGAAGTCACCAATAAATGTTTGTCTTTCAAAATTCAAGGCACTGTCCAATACAAATTTTTCAAATTTCTGCAAATAGTTAAGTGTCACATTAAAAGCTGGAATAACAGTAGAAACAAAAATGAGCTTAAACCAGTAAGAGCATATTGTGAGAAATTGCAGAACGCTCTTGATATTGATTGCTCAAACGTTAATTATTTCACAGATCTATTTAACACAAATGAGTATGTGACTATATTTTCTAATATTAATACCAAATTCTTATTAAAAGAGAGTAGTCAGGAACTTCTTTTAGCTCATGTTAGTTTTTTAGATATTAAAAATATTTTTTTCAATGCTAATTATGACAAAAGCCCAGGCCCTGATGGATTTGGTGCTAAATTTTACAAAACTCATTGGTCTGAAATTAGCAATAGTATTTATGAGGTTATTTCCGAATTTTTCAAGACAGGAAAACTTTTAAAATCTTTCAATCATATTTTCGTAACCCTTGTCCCAAAAATTAATAATCTTATTGGGCTGTAAGATTATAGACCAATATCTTGTTGCAACTTCTTTTATAAAATCATATCTTCAATTTTATGCAATAAATTAAAACTGTTTTTAAAAAAAGTTAATTTCTGAAAACCAATGTGCCTTTATCCCTGGAAAGCTTATTAGTGAAAACACATTTCTTGCTCATGAGGAAATTAGAAACTTTAACAATAAAAATAAGAGTGTATATGTATTAAAGTTGATTTACACAAAGCTTTTGATAAAATAAACAGGCACTTCATAATACACATGATCAATCAAATGAAGTTTAATGAAAAATTCTGTGCACTTGTAACGAGTGTATTGACAATGTCTCATACTCTGTGATGATTAATGGCTTCCCAAAAGGATATATTCATAGCAATAGAAGAACTAGACAAGGAGATCCACTCTCTCCTTATCTATTCACTATTGTTATGGAATATTTCTCTTTTTTAATTAATATTGTGCAAAGTGAGGGGAATGCTATAAATAGAATCAGGTTCTCCAGTACTCATCTTTTATATGCTGATGATATGCTTTTGTTTATCAATGCAGATGCTAAAAGTGCTAATTCTATTGCAAGTATTTTAAAAAAATTGGAAATCTTTGCTGGTTTAAAAGTCGATGATTGAAAAAGCAAAAAAATTTTAGCAAAGAATACAAATGCAAGGCTGAAATGTTAAGTATTCTAAAATTCAAAGAAGGTAGCCTGCCAGTCAAGTATTTGGGCTTGCCTTTAGGTATAAATCAGCTAAATGACAGGGATTGTTCAAAGTTGTATGACACTGTTCAAGGTAGACTTGAAGGGTGAATTATTTTCTCTAGCTGGTAGACTAGAACTCACCTATACTGTCATTATTGCAATGTTATGTATTGGGTTCAAGCTCATAATATTCCAGCAAAAGCAATTTACAGAATTGAAAAAAAATGTGTGCTACTTTATTTGGCAAGGTAAACAATATAAAATAGCTTAAGATAAAGTATGCATGCCTAAAAGTGCTGGTGGATTAGGCTTAGAAATATCAAAGACTTAAGAGAAGCAACAGAATACAAGTTATTTTGAAAATTTATTGATGGTAAATCTCTTTGGGCTAGATGAATGAGAGAAAAATATCTCAAAAATAAACAAATTTCGACTGCAAATGTTGAAAGCCACCATTCCTATAAATGGTAAAACATACTTACCCATGGGGAGAATGGTGAAAAAATTTAAAAAGGAAGTTTAAGGATGGCAGTTTAACTAGCTTATGGTTTTACCCATGGATTTTTGTAAAATCACTTATTGATTTGCTTGGTTGAAACAACATGTTTTTATTTGAAGGCATTGACGATAAGGTTCATAATATTATTTAAAATCAAGGCTGCAATACAAGAAATTATCAAGCAACAAATATTTTCAGATCAGCCATCGAAAAAATCACAATTGATCAAAACTATCTAAGAGACACTTGGATTTGGAAACTTAGCTCAGAAGATAATTTCTCTTTCGAAAAAGTGTGGAAATTTGTTAAGGGTGAAAACACTGAAGTCAGTTGGCACAAAGTCATTTAGAGAAAATCAAATTGTCCTTAAATGTCTCACCATTCTTATTTTGCCTTTCTCAATAGGCTTCCCACAAAGAAAAGACGTGCCAAATGGGCTAAAATGCAGAAAACAAATGTCTTTTATGAAAAAATGGTGTGGAAAATGCAAACCATCTTTTCTTTGACTGTTTCTTTTCAAAACATGTTTGGTATATTGCTAAAAATGTTTTAAGATTAAATCAGCAACAATCCATTCAAAGCATAAGAGAAAATATTCAATATAATCAGAACAACTTCACGCCCAAATCAAAGGAATTTAAAAGAGCATCCATTATGTTAACCACTATTATATATCACATTTGGAGAGAAAAAAAACCTAAGGCTACATCACAAAATTGAGAAAAGTAGCATTCAATTATGTAATAGCATATATTCGGACTTTGAAATTCTCAACAGAAAAACAAACAAGCAACATGAATGCAATGAAGCAGCTAACTCTAACTCTAACAAGCGTGGCATTTATGAATATAGGGTTGAGGATTTCTTACTAAGAGGGAAATTCACTATTGATATTCCCAAAGGAGTCACAATTGCAGCTGCCATTGTCATGCAACTGATGAGGCAATGACTTCATTTGGCCAAGACAGCGGCTCCTTGGGCTATCTTCCTGGAGGCGGGCATTCCAAAACTTATACTATGATAATAAGACTGGTTGTTTACCTGCTGCAGCTCAGATGAGCTACCGCATGTCCAGTAGCGTTCTCGAGGAGCTCAGATGCTGTCAAATGAAGATTATACCCATCTAAATGTTAGAGATAGTAGAAAGGGGAACATTTACTACAAAAGCTTTCTGAATAACAGAGTTTATCACTTATCTAGCTGGTGTACAGGTGAAAGCGATAAGATTTCAGAAGGAATATCTCAAATTGGATGTAGCCTCTCCAATCGCCACTATTCTGAAGAGGATAACATAGATCTGAAGAATAGCAATGACCTTTGGAAGGTGGAGAAACTTAATTTCATCAATTTCCGATTTTCTAGTGATAAACTTGGGGATTGGAAAGCTAAAACCGCTTATAGTAGGATGAGAAGCTATGGAAGCCTCTATGAGTGGTAGTTTGAGAGGAAGTGGTTAGCGAGTTAGAAATCGATAATTGAAGAGCTGATGTATTCACCATTTTTACTCTCTCTATTTCTTATTTTCGCTGAAAGTTGCGGCTAAGGTTTGAAGTGATATTGAAGTTAGTTGTTGGTTTTTAGTGGACTGATGTATTTTAACAGGCCTTGGGCCATCTTTATCTTTTCAAAAAATAATACACACACACACAATAGATTATATTACATATCCCTCTATTTTTTATGTTTCTATATAAAAGTCAAAATGTTTCAAAAAATAGCTTGCATTTTCTTATATGAAGCGCAAATTTACTTCAAATTTTGTGGTATAAACACTAAATTAACTTGCATTTTTCGAACAATATTTCAAAATTTCTATAAAGTTTGATAATAGTAAAAATAATAATGTTATTGATAGAAATTATTTAAATAATGATCATATCCACCTACGCATACTAAAATTTGATTACTTTCGGTTTTTTTGAAAATACACTATACAAATCAGCAGTATTCTTTTACGACAGTCAAGCAAGTTGGCATTTAATTTTGTGAAGCAAATACTTCACAAACATAATTGTTACCTTCCAGTCAACAAATTATGAACTCCAAAGTGTTTTAGACGACCGAATCAGTTCAATAGTACTCATATTATTAACAGATTGTGATTTGATGTTTAATCAGATTGTATTACAGTTAAGGTACAAAAATAAGTTCTTTCTTTTTTCTCTTCAGAGAAATTATCTACCTATCATTGAGTATGTCATTGTTAACGGAATCTTTTCGATCTACTTGCAAATGCCTATAGATATATAATTTATGCATATCATGTCATAATTAAGTACATTAGGAAAGCACCATTAAGTATATTCAGTGTAACTATTAGGGTAAACAATATTATAGTTTCTTAAAGAGTTCCATTGCTTTCTGTATATAATGCATGCCCATCATTCGGATCATTGAGTAATAAGCATTTGAAAATTTTATCTCTTCGATTTTGACCTCAACTACACAAGTGAATCTTGAATCTGATCATGTACCACTGTATCCTCTCTTGATAGTAGGCTCTATTTCGCTGTATATTGATTGATGTTCCTCATTCCTCATTCCTCGGTCCTTTAAAATTATACATCACTCGTATTTGGTTTCATTTCATAGGTTTTAATTGTATTTATTAGATTTTGAGATTATTTTGAGTAATTGTAATGTTAAAATTGCAGAATATTAAAGAGAATTGAAATATGATTTTGTATTGATAATACTTTCATGTACAAAACATTTGCACGGTACATTGTATTTATAATATAAAGTACTTGGTTATTGGGTCATGTAGGGTTATATACCCGAACCTTTTGTATTGAGCTATATGATAACCTATATCATTTTTACAGCCGCTTATTACTTGTAACACTCTCTTTCAAAATAATCTTAGGATTTTCACCATAGGATTTGTGATTTTCCCAATTTTTGCTACAACCTCTTTATTCTTCAAATTATTCGACGATTAAGTGCAATTTAGCTTTCTCTTTCTTTGATCTTCACTCCTTACTCCAATCTAATGAAGATATTAGCTATGCTTCATGTTTTGATGAAATCTGATTTTTATGATTCGACAAAGTTTAGCTGATTCGACAAAGTTTGGCTCTTTCCTTCTTTGGTCTTTGATACTAACTTCAATCGGACAAAGATTTTAGTTGAACTTTATGATTTGGTAAGATCAGACTTTCGATTTCTCCGATCTTCGACTCCTTTTTCAATCTGATGAGGTTTCGGTTGAAAGAGGCTTGGTAATTATGTCAGCTCGTCGGTAAGTAGCAGACACATGACTTATTTATAATTTCCTTCATAGCTTGCTCTCGAACAAAGTATAAATCAATTTCTATATGTTTTTTCTTGAGATAAGATTTGAATTTGTAAAATTGAGACTGAACTTAGATTATCACACCATAAGATTAGTTTCATGTCTGTATTTGCTTTTAACTAACTTAGAAGAGACTGAATCGATACAATTTTAGTAATGCACTTCCTATGCTTCTGTAGTCCACTTTGGTACTTGATCTAGAAAATGTTGTTGTTTTTTTAGAACACCATGAAACTGATTGTTTCCAATATAGATATAATATACTATGGTAGATCTTCTATCATCAGGATCTGTTGCCCAATCAGCTTCTGCATATCCGGTTATATTGAGATATCTACATGCTTTAAGACTTAGACCATGATCTGCAATTCCTTTTAGATGTCTTAATTTTTTTAACAGCTTTCTAATGCTTATCCTTATTATTTTGCAAAAATTGACACACTTTGTTGACACTGAAAGATATCTCTTGCCTTGTTATGGTTGCATATTGTAATGCACTAACAATGCTTCTATATTGTTTATCATTAAGTATTGGTTCTTTCCAGTTTTGATAGATGATGATCTATTATCATAGGTGTAGGCAGAGAGTTGGCACCATCCATTTTTGCTTTGACTAAGATTTCCATAATATATTTTCTTTGACATAAAATATTTCTGAATCTGTTACTCTTTTGACTTCAATGGCCAAAAAAAAAGTTCAATGTCCCAAGATCCTTGATTGAAAATTGTTTATCCAGAAACTGAATGAGGTTGTTGATTTCTGCTTCATTATTACCTATATTAATTAATTCATCATATACTAGGATATACATAGTTAAGAACTTATTAATTTTAATGAATAAAGAGTTATCTGATTTGTTAGACTGAAAATTCAAGCTTATTAGTGTGTTTTCAATTTATCAAACCAAACTCTAAGTGCTTTACATAAATGGCCTTATTTAGCTTGCACGTATAATTTTTGTCTTGCTTGTAGCCATAGGGTCGCTCCATGTATACTTCTTTCTTTAAATCGCCAAGCTGTTGGATATTCTGTTTTCATGCAATGTTATGGTAAGTATAACTCTGAATGTTGTTGATTTTACAAATGGAGAAAATGTTTCATCAAAATCAAAACAATGTTTCCGTGTATGTTCCTTGACTACCAATCTTGCTTTATATCTTGTAACTATTCTATCTGGGTTCTTTTCTAATATGTATGTCCACTTGCACCCTACAATATTTGTTTTCAAGTGGATATACTAGATTCCATGTTTTATTCTTTACAAGTGTGTAATAATCCTTATACATTGCTTTCTTACGGTTTTTGCTTCTTATAGCCTGATCAAAATTCCCTGGTCCCTCTGATGTAGCAGTTGCAGTATATAATTTAGGTTTAAATATCCCACTCTTAATCAAGTAGTCATGTGATGTCTAGTTGAACATGCTATTTGTTGTGTGATTGTTCAGCTATATTTTCTTCTTATGCACATGAATGCTTTTGATTATTTCCTTAACTACTACTTTGGGTTTGACTGGTTGTAGATGTGTGATTGAGATGATCGAGTTACTATGCTCATTTATGACCTGGTTTACTGAGCAATGTGAGTTGTGGATCATAGTGATCTAGCCTCTTCTCAATCCATTTGTTAGCACCATAATTGGTCACTAACACCCTTAAGAAAGATTGTGTAGAGAGATTAATGACGAAAGTGAATTTAAACAGAGAACGGTATACTAGATTAAATGCAAAGATAAGAACGCCGGATTTATAGTGGTTCGGCGTATCTTCCTACGTCCACTTTGACGTTAATCTTTATTTCTTTACTCAACAATTGATTACAGATACAATCCATACCCCAACTATTTGAATACAATTGCTAAGTAAAAAGAATGAGTCTTGAATGCGGTAGAGTCTCCCTAGTGTTCTCCTAAAAAAGGTCTATTTCACTGTGCCCCTGCCCCTCTATTTATAGACGAAGATGGTTGGACTTCCCTAATGGGCCTAGGAGCAAGATACCTTGACTTTTGTTTGCCGAGCCATAAATGACGATCGAGAAATGCCGAGCCATATCTCCAAGCTGAATGAGGCAGTATGTTGAGTGAAGTGTACAGGCCGAACGAGATCCGAAGCCGGTCGAGGGGAGACGTCGAACGACATATTTATGCCGAGCGAGACCATGTGCCGAGCGAGGCTGGAATGCTGAACGAGGCTGGAATACCGAACGAGTCTGGAATGTCGAACGAGATTCATGAAGAATGAGGCTCATGTCGAACGACTCTGCTACGCCGAACGGCCTTCCTATGCCGAGCGACCTTGCTATGCCGAGCGAGGTTCACATCGAGCGGCCCTGCTATGCCGTACGACCTGGATGCCGAGCGATGCTAGATGCCGGTTGAGGCTTCCCCGTCGAACGGGGTTCGTGCCGAACGATATGGAATGCAGAACGACCATGCTGCGCCGAACGGCTTTCAATGCCGAACGAGCCTTCTACACTAAGCCTCTTGTTACTCGATCAAACCACTGGGTAACACTGGCCCCCGAAATTGTGTAATGTGGATGATCATGATACTCTTTGAACCATTAACACTCTGTGTTTCTCTTTAGAGTCCTCATTCTGTCTTTAGATAACGTTTTTCTTCGACCTCTCAAATGTCGGATGAGGCATTGAATACCAAACAACATACTAATGCCGAACGATACACTAATGCCGAATGACATACAAATGCCGAACGACATAATGTCGAACGAGGGTGGTGCATTGACCGGTTCTACCGGTCACTGTCCATTCGACTTCCCTTCTCTCTATTTAAGCCAAGACTTCTTATTCCTCCCTCTTTTACTTTTACCTCTACTGTTCAAAACCTACGAATTTGTCTCAAACTCCTGCAAACTATTTACCTTTCCTTTACTTACTCAAAATCGATAAGTTGCCTCACCTCCTTTCCCAAATCAAAGAACCCATCCAGAATCGCGCTTCCTACTCCAGAATATCCCCAAGCTTCGAGTGACTTCTTAGGTAATGGCCTTAACTTTAAACACGTCATCTCGAAGAGGAAACATAACATGAGATTCGAACTCGTGAATCTTTGTAAGACTGAGGATAGTTGGAACCGCGTAGATAAGGACATCGAATTCGAGGTCAAAACACGTTTTAGGGGTAGGCGGAGTGATGCAAGGAAGGAAGTGTCAGAGGTGTTGAGGATATGAGAGAGTAAGGAGTAGTAAAGTTTGGTGATGTAAATTGAGCATGGCGTGAGATTCGAAAAAGAGATGGCCATGGCTCGGCATTACTCTTGCGTGCCGAGCGGCGGAGAGAAATTGGAGGAGAGCGGTGAGTTATGCCAAACGAGGAAAGAGGGAGAATGGAGAATAAGCGATGGTTGAGCCTAGATGCCAAGCGATGCGGCTCGGTATGCTCTTGGCTTGGCATGATTCTTTTATGCCGAACGAGGTAGGAAGGAGTGTTGGAGAAAAGTAAGTGCTAGAAAAAATGCCGAGCAAAGCGGCTCGGTGTCATTGCGGTTCAGCATGACTAGATGAATGCCGAAGATGAAGTGGATAATAGAAGAGTGTTAGTGTTGAGGGTGAAGTGCCGAGCGAGGCGGCTCAGCATGGTTGCGGTTCGGCATGACTAGCGGAATACTGAACCGTGGAGAGGATAGGTGGGAGAGTTATACACAATAGCAACACTAGTCAAACCTAATGCATAGTTGACTCAACACATCTCATGCCGGAATATATGATAATGAACAATGATAGACTTACAAAACTAAGCATATCGGACAATCCGGACTGATAACTCCCGTGTTTAGTCAACTGCAAACTTGAACTTAACTTACCTAACAGTTAATAACCTTTCATATGCAGTGTCGATGCCGAGATCAAAACATTAATTACCTTATGACAAGCTCTCGTAGACGGTCAGCGATGACGGTCTTCGAAGACGATAGTTCGAATCCTAACTTTATTTAGCCAACCCGGTGACTTTTAATTTCATAGCACTTACATTTGAATGATCGCAATAGTTCACACACCACACGAGGGGAATATTTATGTTGTTAAGTCTAATGTCGTTTTTTTTTCAAGTATAGTTCAAATAGGTGTTTCGTCAGATTCAATCTTCATTAGAGATGTTAGGAAATATAGCTCTGCTATGATCTCGGATAAACCCGGGCCTCCTCCCAACAAGAAGTAGTAGGAACTTTAAATCCGTCAACTACTCCTGTGTAATACATGCCGAGCCCTGCGACCGCATCTGTCGATTTGGCTCCCGATGCCCTGGAGGCAGCCATCTTCTAAGACGATTCGATCGATTCCCAAGCCTTAAAGATTAACGAAAGTACGCTTCATCGTATATGCCCAGTCCATGGAATCCCTTTCGACGATGTGTTGGTTCCATCGAGACAGGATCGTCCCCACTTGCCCTCAGTCGGGTATACAGCCTGTAGCAGATTCATGTGATGGGCCGGTAGCGTTCCGCCATTCAACTCCTTTCTTCAGGACCTGTTACAGTACATCGAGATCGCCCCTTCACAATTACATCCAAATAGCCAGGCATTCATATACGGTACTTGCATTCTCTTCATGAGTGTGCTTTTCAGGCTACCGACTCTAGGAGATATACGCTATATCTATCGCTTTAAGAGATGGTCAGATGGCTCATCTTTTTTATTCCTCGAGCCACATAGCAAATGCCAAATCTTGACTGGAGAATGGAGCAAGTTTTCCAAGTACAAGCAAGAGTGGTTCTGTGTGCGTTGTCCTCCTAGATTTTCCAGGAGATGGGTAGAAGGAAGTAAGTTCCCTTTCCGAATCAATCCTTGAATTTGGCAAAATTTTCATCTTTTCTAACTCTTCATCTACTTTCACAGGTATTAACCCACGTCCCCAAGGCTCCGGCTACTCTGAAGCTGTCGAAGCTATCCAAGCCATCCCTGTTGAAGACCGAGACATTAGATCTCTCATTTTAAATGAGTCGCTCATGAAGTTCCCTGCTGGTGGAAGATCGCCGAATAAGCCTCCCTCAAGGCATCACACTAACCAGGCCAGCTTCAGGCAAAGGAAAAAAGCAGGCTAGGTCTTCAGCGCGTAACGCTCCTGACACACCAGAAAAGGGCGAGATTAAAGAAGCTGAAATGCCCGAAGTACAGGGCGAAAATATTAGTCCATCTCCGGACCCAATAACCGAAGTTCATGACATTGAAACGATGCCTTGGCCTTCAAAGGGGAAGAAGAAACTGACATACAAGCTGAGGAAGAAAACAGTTGGCAGAATTTCTAAGGTTACCCTTGTTCCAGTAGAAAAAGAAGCTTTCTCGCAGCACTTGAAAAGTTCTCTAAAAGGTCTGTCGAACCTTACCATACCTGATGATCTGCTCAACTATGGTTTCGATGATCCAGAGGCCCTTAAGCTTCATTCACCCATGAGAGGCGATACAAATGCTCAAACCCAAATTCAGGGAGAAAAAACTCATATTAGTAAAGAAACTGGTCCGTCGGGGGGAAATACTAGGACACACACAAACACATGCACTTCACCTTACACTTAAATTTTCTGTCATCACCTTACTCTTTTCTAACTCGTCGTTATTTAAACTCTATGTAGGTGAAAAGAGGCATACACGTGGACTTGACCGCCTTCGCGGTTCATCGGTTTTTCACCAATCTGGCCAGGATTCGGGGTCCGGCAAGCATCGAGATAGGGACGACTCCGGTGATCTAGACTACCACCGCCGAGAATCATCCTACCGAAGAAAAACTTATAGTCAGCCCTTCTACCCTCGTGATCCTCCTTCTCAACCGGAGCACAGCAAAGAGAAACCTGCACATAAGGGTCCCAGCCTAAGGCCCATCGGGATCAACACTCCGGTTCATCAAGTACCTGGTAATCTCGAGATCCCCACGGAACACCTACAGTCTCCAAGAAGATTCCTCTTGCTCCTGTATCTGATCCATCTGTAGCAGAACGACTCTCTAATCTTAAAGCCTCGTTTCCAAAGATATGCTTCGATGGCTTAAAATTGCTTCCGGTGATTCACCAGATTTTAGGACATGTCAAGCAAAGCGCTATTACTTGCACTAATGATGTCTATGTTCATCATGATGCATTCGTGCACTTAGCCGAAAATGTTTCAGAAGTCTCCATTGAGCGTCAGCATGAAATTAATCGCCTAAAGCTCGAGGCTATCCATGATAATGATATTATTAAAGCTCAGGACGAAGAGCTTGCTTCTTACGAATCTCAGCTTGAAGCCGCCCAACAAAGCGCTAAAGATACAGCGAAAGCCGTCAATCGCCTGGAGATAACCCATAAAAAAGAAATTGATGAGGCGGTGAAATGCTGTGGGGCCTTGACTTTATAGAAGGATTCGGTGTAGAAGGAAAGGAAAGGGATGCATTTTCCCTCCGAGTCAAAGAGCTGGAGGATCAACTCCGCAAAGAAAGAGAGCAGAAGGCTGCTGCCCAAGAAGAATCGCAACGATATTGCGACGAGATCGTTACTACACGACTTCTGAAGGCGAAGCTTGACGACGAGCTTTCCAAAGTCGGTATGCAAAAAGATGAAGCCCGTGAAGAGGGCAAGAAAATAGCATCTGCAGAGATTGACTCACGCCTTGAGGCGGCTAAAGAGGCTGGTAGGGAGGAGGTCAAATGCATGTTCGACCCGCTGATTGCAGAATTCAATGCCTATGTCCTCATGCATCGTGACTTAACTTTTCTGGGTGAGGGCTACCTCGAATCCCTAGCTGAGGTGTGGGAGACTTTAATAAAAATCAGGAAGGTCAAACTTGGCACCGAGGAGGTCGATGAAGATGCTTTAATTAAAGAATTTCTTGGGAGGAGTGAGCCTTCAGACCTATCTACGGCGAAGGCTCTTTACTGTAAAGGTTCCTCCTCATCGAAGGGGAAAGATGTTATTCCCGGACCATCCGGGACCGAATCTCCAGCTCATGCTCCTACTCTATCGGTTGATCGGCCGATGCTTGATCCATTTGAGCAACATGTTGGTTATGACCCAAAGGACCCTGGCCTCGACGTTCACATTCTATCTCCCATTCCAGAGGGTGAGACCCCTCGGACGGTTGAGAGTCATCCATAAGCTTGTATGTAACCCTTCATTTTAAAATTCCAAGAGTTTTCATTTTTGAAGAGAGGTCATTGTATTCTAGTGTTTGTTTTCTGTGATTTTGCACAAGCCATTCTGATCCTGAGCCCACTCCAAGGAGCGATGACACCAAGGAGGTGAAGGGGAAAACATGTGAGGCTACTCACACAGGAGAAACTCCCGGTCCAGATGCTTAGGTGATCAGGGCGCTTGATCAGGATATGTCCGAGACTTCATCTCCCATCAAGGGAAGTTATGAAATTGAGATCACAAGCGCCTTTGAACATACTTCTAAAATGAGCATGAAGAAGCAGTTCGAGGAGGAAAAGAAAAGGACGGCCGAAATCAAATTCGAGCCTCGAATCATGGACCAGATGATCCTCTGAACATGTCGTTGAAGGTCATATTCCCTGGTGGGTCCAGGCCATTAGAGGTTCCCCGTGCTTCCTCGGTTATTACCTCCCCATCAAATAAAATTTTCAAAGGAAAACGCACAGGCGAGGAGTCGTCTGAGAAGATGAAGGAGGGAAAGAAGTCGAAGAAATCTAAGAAGTAATCGTTACTCTCGTTCAATGAGAGTTAGTTTAGATTATGTAATTATTTTTGTTTATTTCTGTAGTCCATGTAAATAGACTTTTGACTCTGAGTTTTGCAGGAGTTGTAGTAGAAACTTATTTTTGAATAAACAAAGCTTAGTTCTTTTGTCTTTCAAAAGACTTTTATCGTTCAGCTTTCTGCATGATTGTGGTCAAAACCCAAGCAATTGTGAGTTATATAAACTTCTCAATTCATCTTCATATAGGTCGGAAACTCTTTGAAATTGTACATCCTTTATTCCATGCTTCGGGTACATAGAATAATTTTCAGTCTTTATGTCGGGGACTTGATGACTTCAAGTCATTTGTGTCCTAGTTTGCACTTCGGGGACTTAGAGAATTTAAACTGTTTATCCTCCAATCCGCACTCAGGAGATTCAGAGGACACCAGTCCGCACTGTGGGGACTCAGAGATTTTTAAGTCGTTTATACTCTAGTCCGCACTCAGGAGACTCAGAGCACTCCAGTCCGCACTCAGGGGACTCGAAGATTTTAAGTCGTTTATACTCTGGTCCGCACTCAAGGGGCTCAGAGTACTCCAGTCCGCACTCAGGGGACTTGGAGATTTTGAGTCATTTATATTTTGGTCCGCACTCAGTGGACTCGGAGTACTCCAGTCCGCACTAAGGGGAGTTGGAGATTTCAATTCGTTTATACTTGGGTCCGCACTCGGAAGCTTAGAGTACTCCAGTCCGCATTCAGGGGACTCGGAGATTTTAAGTTGTTTATACTCTGTTCCGCACTTAGGGGGCTCAGAGTACTCCAGTCCGCACTCAGGGACTTAGAGATTTTGAGTCATTTATACTCTGGTCTGCACTCAAGGGACTCAGAATACTCTAGTCCGCACTCAGGGGACTTGGAGATTTCAAGTCGTTTATACTCTGGTCCGCACTCAGGGGACTCAGAGTGCTCCAGTTCGCACTCTGGGGACTTAGAGATTTTGAGTCGTTTATAATCTGGTCTGCACTCAGGGGACTCAGAGTACTCTAGCCCGCACTCAGGGGACTTAGAGATTTCAAGTCGTTTATACTCTGGTCCGCGCTCAGGGGACTCAGAGTACTCCAGTTCGCACTCAGGGGACTTAGAGATTTTGAGTCGTTTATACTCTGGTCTGCTCTCAGGGGACTCAGAGTACTCCAGTCCGCACTCAGGGGACTTGGAGATTTCAAGTCATTTATACTCCGGTCCGCGCTCAGGGGACTCAGAGTACTCCAGTCCGCACTCAGGGGACCTAGAGATTTTAAGTCGTTTATACTCTGGTCCGCACTCAGGGGACTCAGAGTACTTTAGTCTGCACTCAAGGGACTTGGAGATTTCAAGTCATTTATACTCTAGTCCGCACTCAGGGGACTTAGGGTAACTCCAATCTGCACTCAGGGGACTTAGAGATTTTGAGTCGTCTATGCTCTACTCCGCACTCAAAGGACTCAGAGTACTCCAGTCCACACTCAGGGGACTCAGAGATTTCAAGTCATTCATACTCTGGTCCGTACTCAGGGGACTCAGAGTACTCCAGTCCACACTCAGGGGACTTAAAGATTTTGAGTCGTTTATACTTCGGTCCGCATTCAAGGGACTTGGAGTACTACAGTCCGCACTCAGGGGACTTGGAGATTTTGAGGCATTCGTGTGCATTCGTACGTCAGACAGAATAATGCAACTTCAGTGGGTTGCCATAGAATTATCATAGACAGAAACATCAATAATCAAAGAAAAATGGCTTCAAGCCTTTATTATTGAAAATAAGCTAAATTGTCTTATTACATGCCAAAAACTAAGAATGAAAACATGTTGGAAATAAGTGAAACTAACATATGAAAGAAATGGACTAAGTATAATAATGCCGCAAACGCTCGCTATTCTATGCTTGGGGGAGTGTCGCACCATCAACGGTCGCTAGCTTGAAAGATTCCTCCCCAAACTTCCGTTCAATGACGTATGGACTTTCCATGCGGGATTCATATGTGATGGGACCGAGAAAACTCGTTTCAGAATGAGGTCACCCACATCAAAGATTCTCGGCCGAATCTTTTCATTATAATATCAAGCGACTCGGTGTCTGTATGCAGCCGCTCTTAAATCGGCTTCTTTATGTTTTTCATCAATGAAGTCAAGTGACTCCAGCAAAAGATCCTGATTTGACTCGGGGTCGTAGTAAGTTACCCGATGTGATGGAACATCAAGTTCTACGGGTATAACAGCTTCCATGCCATATGCCAATGCGAATAGAGTGTGGCCAGTCGCGGACTTGTGGGTGGTTCTGTAAGCCTAGAGCGCTGTCGGAAGTTCATCCACCCACTTGCCTCTAGCCTTTTCCAAACGCTTTTTTAATATGGACTTGATTATTTTGTTCACGGCTCCAACTTGTCCATTAGCTTTTGGATGAGAAACTACTACAAACATTTTCTCAATACCATATTTTGACAAAACTCTTTGAACTCCTTGCTTTCGAATTGAGTTCCGTTGTTTGTATCGATAGTTCGTGGAAGGCCAAAATGGCATATAATATTTCGTACAACGAAATTGATGACTTTTTTGCTGGTGATAATGGCCAAAGGCTCTGCTTCTGCCCACTTGATGAAGTAATCGACCGCAAATATTGCGTATTTCGCACACCTTTGGATATGGGTAAAGAACCTACCATGTCGATCCCCCACATTGCAAACGGCCAGAGACTAACCATTTGTGAGTTCCATCGGTGGAGCTCTTGGGATTTTTGCATATTTATGACATTTGTCACATCTTCTCACATAGTCTGCGGCATCCCGATTCACAGTCGGCCAATAGTATCCATAGCGGAGGATTTTCTTTGCTAACGTCTTCCCCTCAGTATGGTCACACACTCTCCTATATGGACTTCCTTCAGGACTCGTTTTATCTCATCGTGGGCTATGTACCGAAGTAAGGGGGTTGAGAATCCCCTCTGATACACTATCCCGTCCCGCATTACATATCGTGAAGCCTTACGAATGAATTGTCGTCTTTCGCCTCTTCTTTCGGGTAAGAACCCGTGTAGTAAGTACTGCTTAAATAGGGTCATCCATGATTCCTTCTCGATTTCGGTTTCTAACATGAAATCTACCTCCATCATATTTATACTCGGAGTATGTAAGGTTTCAACGGGAACCAATCCCATTTGTTGCGCATCGCCAGTGCTCGCAAATTTTGCCAATGAAATGGCTTCATTGTTTTGTTCACGCGGGACATGCGAAATATCATAATATTCCAGATCTGCTAGCAGCTCCTAAACCATGCAAGATACGGGGCAAGTCTCTGTCCCTTCGCTTGATAGTCTCCCCGTACCTGGTATACCACCAGTTGTGAGTCACAAAAGATTTCAACCGATTTTACTCCCAGTTCTTTAATAAGTCTCAAGCCAGCAATCAATGCTTCATACTCGGCTTTGTTATTTGTCGCTGGGAATTTGAGCTTCAAAGCATAACCAACTGATCGATTTTTAAGAGTCACAAGAACTATGCCAGCTCCCGAGCAACGGTCGTTAGATGCCCCGTCGGTTTACATCTTCCATTAAACGAGAGGTATGACATTGTGACCATTTGATTCGTCTCACACGGTGAATTCAGCAATGAATTCTGCTAGCGCTTGCCCTTGTATGGCCCTTCGTGGCAGGTAGGTAATATCGAACTGACTCAACTCGATATTCCATTTTAACATCCTTCCAGAGGTTTCTGGTCGTTGGAGTACCTGCCGCAAGGGTTGATCAGTGTAAACAATGATTGAGTGTGCCTGAAAGTATAAACGAAGCTTGCGTGATGCAATCACCAAGCATTAAGCTAGTTTCTCAATCATAGGATAATTTCTTTCTGCCCCCGTCAAACGTTTACTGACATAATACACTGGCTTTTGAACTCAGTCCTCCTCGCGTGCCAAAGCCGTACTGATAGCATGTTGGGACACAGCTAGGTACACATACAACATTTCATGGTCAATTGGTTTTGATAGCACGGGGGGACTTTCTAAATGCCTGACCGAAGCTCGGAATGCTTCCTTACAATTGGACGTCCACTTGAAATTTCTCTTTTCTCTCTTTATCACATCGAACAAGGGAATGCACTTATCTGTAGCTCTGCATATGAATCGACTCAACACGGCCACCTTTCCATTCAAGCTTGGTACTTGCTTTATAGTTTTGGGCACTTGTATGTCTCGAATAACTTGAATCTTCTTCCGGTTAGCTGCGATTCCCCGCGCATTCACAATGAAACCCAAAAACTTCCCTGATGCAACGCCAAAGGAACACTTCAAAGGATTGATTTTCATCCCATAATGTCTGAGTATGTCAAACATCTCTACTAAGTCTCGAATGTGGTCGTTTGACTGTCGTGACTTCACGAGCATGTCATCCACATAGACTTCCATCATTCTACCAATCTGATCTTTAAACATTCGGTTCACCAGATGATGATAAGTTGCTCCCGCATTTTTCAATCCGAAGGGCATCACTACATAGCAATATAATCCAATGTCTGTGACAAAACTGGTGCGTTCTTGATCTGGAATGTGCATTGGGATTTGATTTTATCCCGAGTACGCATCCATAAATGACAGTAACTCGTGTCCGGCCGTTGAATTAACCAGCTGGTCGTTTCTAGGTAAAGGGAAACTATCCTTTAGGCATGCTTTGTTTAAATCAGAATAATCAACGCAAGTTCTCCACTTCCTTCTCTTTCCTCACTAGCACAGGGTTAGACATCCATTTAGGGTAGAGGGCATCCCGGACGAACCCATTGGCTTTGAGTTTGTCCACCTCCTCTCTAAAAGCAGTGGACCTCTCCGAGAGGATGCCTCTTCGTTTTTGTTTCACTGGGAAGTACTTCGGGTCCATGTTCAATGTATGACTCGCAATAGCGGAAGAAATCCCGCACATATCAGAATGTTTCCAAGTGAAAACGTCCAGGTTCGCTTGGAGAAAATCAGTAAGATCCTCGGCCATTGACGGGTCGAATTGTGATCCAATCTTAATCACTCGTGACGGGTCATCCCGGCTGACTGGAATGTCAATCGTCAGCTCAGCCGGTGCTGCATTCACTTCCCTGGGTCCCCCATCATCATCTCTCGGATCTATGTCTCTATAGATCCGAGAACGTTGTCGAGCCAGGGCTCGGGAACTACTTGTCAATTGTCAGTATTTCGGATGCGGACGGAGTTGTCTGCAACCTTTCCTTTCTCTCTCCGCTGAGCCTCTCTAAGCTCTGCCACATAACATGCGCGATCGAACGCCTGATCGCCATGCACTACACCGACTCTTTGTCTGTCGAAAATTTTAACGTCAAACACCATGGGGCCAAAGCTGCCCTAAACTCCGCCAGGGCCGAATGACCCAGAAATACATTATATGGAGAATCAACAACCAACGCTACGAATGGTAGGATTCGCACCCTTCTACGCTCACCTTCTCCCACTTCAACTGGCAACTCAAAATGCCCCATCGCGTCAGTCGTCGCACTATTAAAGCCGTTGATACAGGCTTTAGATGGCTTTAAATCCTTTGTCTCCATCTTCATTTGGTCATATGCCTTTTTGAAGATGATGTTGACGGAGCTACCACAATCAATTAAAATTCTTTTGACGTATGTTGGCTCGATCGTCGCACATATGACCATCGAGTTGACGGTATGAGCCTCCACCTTGTCCGCATCTCGGCTCCTAAACACTAAATCGTCTGTCATCATGCATTGTTGTTTTGCGGGGGTTCCATCTTCCAAATTCAAACAACACTCATAATCCGCATGCCTTAAGGAGGTAGCATATCATTCCATCTCCTGCCAATTCTTGTCCGTAGGGTGAGGTCGTCCGACTATAATGTTTATGATCAATCTACCCACGGTTCGGTCTGGTTTCTATGGATGGCGTGGAGTCGGCCCACGTCCGGGTCTGATGCTCCTTGTCTGCCCTGTTGTGGGTTCTTAACAAATTCCTGTAGCTTTTTCCACCTGATCAACTTTTCTATGGCGTCATGGAAGTGTCTACATTCCTCTGTATTGTGCTTGTAAGTCTCACGGAAGCGACGGTACTTCTCCGTTCGCTTCTGTTCTTCTGTGGACTCCTTTGGACGTGGCTTTCTATATTGAAAAGTGTTACGGGTTGATAGATAAATATTTTCAAGAGACGCGTTCAGGGGGTGTATTCATTGTAGGTTGGAATCCTTGGCTTCCATTTCCCTGCTTCTCTTTTATTTCTAGGATTTCCTCCAAACTCTTTAGACTGTCCAGGCTTGTTCTGGATGTTGACTTGAACCTTTCTCGAGTTATTGCCGGATTATTTTACGGTGATATTGCTTTTCACATTCTCCTGAACAGGCCCTGGTTCCTTATCTCGCCTCGTCCACCTAGCTTCATCTCTTCTTATGAATTGATGAGCCTTTGAATAGAAACTCTCCAGCGTTGTTGGAGGATTTCCTACCAACCAATCCCCAAACTTAGAGTCTGGATCTACACCTCGCATTACCGCCATCAAGATTGCATGGTCGTTAGGGTTGCTAACTTCAGTAGCCGCAACATGAAATCTTTGCAAAGACGCTTTCAATGACTCTCCCGGGCTTGAATTACACTTGATAGAGACATCACATCTTTAGGACGACCTGCATGTATCCTGAATTGTTCTAAAAATTTCATTGACAATTCGTCAAAACTGGATATATACCACAGGGGAATTCGAGTGAACCACATGGTGGCGATTCCGGATTAAGTGATCGAGAAGCACATACATTTGTTCACATCATTTGCTCTGGCAGAATCCATCATCCACTCATACCTTATCTCATGCTGTATGGGATCAGTCTTTCCTTCGTAGGCCGGGACAGTTAGCATGCTAAACTTCCTGGGATACTCGACCTGTAGAATGGTATCGGTGAATGGAGTATGACTTCTGGATATCCCCCAATCTTCTTTGGTTAGGCCTTGATTCTTCCTCATCAACTGCCCGATCATAGCTGATAAGTCCGGAGATTGTATGAAAGATGGAAGGTTGGGTTCTGTTCCACGGGGCCGCTCAGGTTGATGTCCTCTCTGCTGGCGAGCAGCCAAACGTGTATCTTGAAGGCCAGCTTCATTAGGACCTTGGTGGACCGGGCGTCCGGTCTCCACACGTGCTCCTGCTCTTAAGTTTCCTGTTCCGGCTTCGGTGTGGTCTTCAAGATGTGACCGATCCCTGATTGATCGATCAGTAGCACCTACTTGTGCAGCTTCAGTTTAATGGCGTCTACGCCTAAGAGGTTCATCAGATGAAGTCGAGCTATCAGATGAAGAATAAGGAGCAGGGCTACCTACAACATTCTGATGCTGTTGCTGAGTAAGCTAAGTCGTCAGGTTAGCGTCAGCTTGAATCGGCTCAACGAGTTGTCTTCTATTTTCCATGACTTCTACTTTTCCATGAGTTCTCTCATTAATTAGTTGACCTTTGTCCTTATAACGACTTCCGCTTGATTTTGGGTAGTAGTCCCTGCACCTAGGTTTGTTTGTTGGTTGCTAGGTCTTATATGTTGTACGCTAGCAGTCTCGTTGATGTCTGCATTATGAGAGGCTGATAGGGTATGTGGCCTTCCCATAGTAGAGTTATTAATAAGAACTCTGAGTAGAATCAACGAACATCCCGTGAATAACTTGGATCTCCTTCAGGGGATTTATTCAATCTAGTAGCTGCAACGCAGATCCTAACGTCCCGAGAATTTGATTCCCAGTGAAAGCACCAAAACGTTAGCACCAGAATTGGTCACTAACACCCTTAAGAAAGATTGTGTAGAGAGACTAACGAAGTAAGTAAATTTAAATGGAGAACAGTATGCTAGATTAAATGCAAAGACAAGAACACCAGATTTATAGTGGTTCGGCGTATCTGCCTGCGTCCACTGTGAAATTAATCTTTATTGCTTTACTCAACAATTGATTACAGATACAATCTGTATCCCAACTATTTAAATACAGTTGCTAAGTAAAAAGAATGAGTCTTGAATGTGGCAGAGTCTCCCCAGTGTTCTCCCAAAAAAGTTACATTTCACTGTGTCCCTGTCACTCTATTTATAGACAAAGATGGTTGGACTTCCCTAATGGGCCTAGGAGCAAGATAGCTCGACCAGTGGTGAGTGACTTCTGTTTGTCGAGCCACAAATGCCGATCGGAAAATGCCGAGCCATATCTTCAAGCCGAACTAGGCAGTGCGTTGAGTGAAGTGGGTAGGTCGAACGAGATCTGAAGCCGGTTGAGGGGAGACGCCGAACGACATACTTATGCCGAGCGAGGCCATTTGCCGAGCGAGGCTGGAATGCAGAACGAGGATGGAATGCTGAACAAGGTTGGAATGTCGAATGAGACTCATGACGAACGAGGCTCATGCCGAACGACTCTGCTATGCCGAACGGCCTTCCTATGCCGAGCGACCTTGCTATGTCGAGCGACCTTGCTATGCCGATCGACCTTGCTATACCGAATGAGGTTCACGCCGAACGACTTGCATGCCGAATAGTGCTGGAAGCCGATCGAGGCTTCTCCGTCGAACGATATGGAATGTCGAACGACCACGCTGCGTTGAACGGCTTTCAATACCGAACGAGCCTTCTACACTAAGCCTCTTATACTCGGTCAAACCACCAGGTAACACCATTCTTATCCCACACTATTGAATATAAAGGTAAATTTGGTATTGAGACTTTTGAGTTGTAAACCTTTTCTGTTGTTTTCATGCCTATACTAGAGAATGGAAATGCTTATTTATAAGGACCCGTATTTTTGGGTCTTTGAATTTGAATATTTAATTTGTTTAAATATTCTGATTTGAATTAAATTACAATTAAATATCTGTTTTCAAATGAGACCTGATTTTCAATGATGTATTTTTAATTTAATTTATAGAATTTTTACATAATTTTTTTATTTAGAAAATAAATAAATTTTCGTTTAACGATTTTTGCCACAAATGTCGGTACTTTGGTAATTGTCGATTTTATTTTTAGTTTAAGATTGTGTCACGTTGTTATAGGTGATGGTATTTTATTTTCTGTTGTTTATGGCTCGTAGGTGAACGAGATATGTTTAGCATCGTACCCCAAAACTTAGAAAAATTAAATCAAAGTCTGGTACAATCGTTTTTCTTTTCCTTTGCATGTCCTTTACTAAACAAATTGGTGGCTTTGCATTTAACACTTGTCTGACTTTGCATTTAATATTTGTCGTTGTAGTGTGGTCATGGTCTTGAAATTTTTTTGTGTTCGTTTTATATACGAGTACACGCTCATTTTACTTCCATTTTTTTTTATATGCTTCATTCCTTTTCTTGTGCTCTCTCTTTCCTTTTTCATTCACCATATATGAAGAACAAACACAAGCTCATATAAAGCAAAGCATGCATGGAGAAATGCATTGCTAATACGTGTGTATGTGTGTGGAGTATGTATGTGTGTCGTGATAGGCTGGGTGTGAGCTTAGGTCGGTGGAGCAAATGGAGGTAGGAGGCATTCAACTGTGAGGGAGGAGCAGCTCGACATATGATGGTCACGTGGAAGAGTTGGTCGAGGTGGTAGAGAGGGGTGTGTGACATGATGTGGCTACTACTGGACCACTGGTAAGCGCATGGAGGGCAGGTGGCTGTTGTAGCATGGAGAGAGAAAAATTTGGGACGGAAGCGATGTCAGGTGGAAATGGCGGGTAGGGCGTCACGTTGGAGGAGTCGGTGGTGGCAGGAGGTGGCTGAACAGTGGCGTGAGAAGGCGTTGTAATAAGGTAAGGAGGGTTTGCATGCAGCGGCGGAGCCACGTTATTGCTGGGCTGGGCACGTGACCCTCCCAGGAATATCAAAAACCAAAAAACAGAGAAACAGATAAAAAAAAGTAAAATAAACAAAACTCTCGATCTATAAAATGAAGAAAAACCCTAATCAACATCAAATCGCATACTTCGGCGCAACTTGCAAGGCAGCCTCCATCTACCGCAATTGTCGCTGTAGGCTGTAGCTCCTCCGTAACTCCTCCGCAAGTCAGTAGCCTCCGCAACTCCGCCGCAGTTACAGCATGTAGCCTCCATAACTCCTCCGCAACTCCTCCACAACCCACCGCAACAGGTGCAACGGGTGGTCAGTGAATTCGCTTATTTCGAAATTGGAGGTGATTGATTTTGTATTTAATTTTAGTATTCAATTTGGCACTCATTTACTGAAAGACAATCTGGGTATTCAGCTTGTTTTAATTTGAATACTTCAATTTGCTGGAAGACAATTGCCATCGAAAATAAAAATTGCAGTTTGGTTTCATTTTGCAAATAAAAAGACAAACTTAGTATTCATTTTGCAAATAAAAAGACAAACTTAGTTGTGCTTGTTTGATGTTCTGGAATGATCCTTCATACATATAATCAAACAGTTGGGAGAAAAAAAAAATCGAGGGCCTTAAAATTAACATTTTGCCCCTCCCAGATATCTTTTCTGCCTACGCCACTGTTTGCATGGGTCCAGGCGTGGGAAAATAAAGGAGAATGGGAGAGGGAAAGAGATGATTACTGTACATATAAGGTGAATTTGCACTAAGCCCTCGCTATTGATTTCAAATGCATTGAAGCAGCTGAGCTTCAATATCATTTGGGCCTGAATGACTATGGGACGAATTTCTTTTTGGGGACAATTTTTTTTTTAAACTTAATTTTTTAATTTATAAATATAGTTGTTAACTTTAAAGCATGATATCTTGGTTATTTTTGGATCCGTTTAATCCGCGAATTTTTGCGTTGGACTCGTATTGACCAGTAGAACACTGTATTATAATTTGTTGATAATTTTGGACGAGTAGAATTTTATGATATATTAAAACGGATAGAATTTAAATGCGTTATTAATAATAACGTCGTTTAAAATTATATACGTTAATTATTGATGCTTATTTGGCCAAATAAATTAGTATTGAGTTAAATTAGATTGCATATGGTAATTGGACCTCTGCTAGTGGAATAATACACTGCTTCGCTAATTAAATAAATTTGACATTTAATTAGCAGAATAAATTCTCGTTCTGCTAGTTTATAGATTTGGACATTCGGTTATATATCGTTAATTGATATCCCTCCTTGAATATATAACGATCCACCTTTTTGGACCGTTTAAATTGACAATAAACCACACGAGTACCAGAGAAGACTCACACGTCAACTCAAACTATTCAAACGGTAAGAGTGTTAATGGGGTAATAAGAAAATAAGAGAAATGAAGGAAAAACAAAATATAAAATATCACATTGGAATAACAAAATATACTAATCAAATAAACAGTTCATGAAGCTGTTTACAAATAACATTTGATTAAACTTTTGTAATACAGATCAGAGTTATACATACAATAGGAATAATTTAATAATGCAGTGGAACAGCATGATGCAGTGGAATAAATGTAATAAATAGTAACAGTATCTCCGTCTTCATCCTTCAGAAATAGATTCCTCAACACTGAAAAGCTGAGGCTGAGCCGAGCGTGATGAAAAGGCCAAACACTCGAGTCAGAACTAAAAGATCCTATATAAGTTAAATCAAAATAAATCGAAGTGCTAAGTTTAATCACTTTAATTAAAATAAATTCAAAGTTTAAATTAAAACTTAAACCTTTCAAATAATTCAATTCTAATACATAATCCAAATTCAAGGAATTGTATGGGTATATATCACTTCAACCAGTATCTCAAATCAAAATTTCTGAATCTTTAAAAATCGATCGGGTTTATCATTTCAACCCACACAATGATTTTACCTAATCTATAAGGTCGTTTGGGTACGTATTATTTTAACTCATGGTGATAACAGAGATTTAAACATAAATGAACATCCAATCATTCAAAAGGTCAACCAATAACATCCATCACCATCAACATCCAAATCAAACAATAAATCACAACAATTAATTAATTGGCTACCATTATCAGTTGTTCAACTAGCAATTTGTATTGAATATTAATCTATATGGCAGTTTAATTTAATATAAATTCAAATTAAACTTAAATGATAATTTAAAATACCAA
Source organism: Allium cepa (assembly GCA_030765085.1). Lineage (NCBI taxonomy): Eukaryota > Viridiplantae > Streptophyta > Magnoliopsida > Asparagales > Amaryllidaceae > Allium > Allium cepa. The sequence goes on from CM060928.1 coordinate 453,941,936, forward strand.
ACAACAATCAATAAATTTCTAATCACATCATAAATTTAATTTAACTAGCATAAGATGGTTTTGTATGTATGAGTGGGTTAAAACACTTACCTTCGAATTAGAAAATCCTAACCCACAAACTATAAAGAAATCAACTTCATAACGTAGTCGGTGTCGATACGAATCCAACGCTGAAAATGGCACTGAAATCTAACCTCGTATGAGAGAGATATGAATTTATTGATATTCGAATTAACTTAAATTTTATTAAACAATTTAATTAAACAATAATTAGTAAATTAATTACGTTTACCACAACTAAATCACGATTACACTAATTGTCGTCTCGTTCTCTTCGTTCCAGGTTGACTCACGCATGCAAAACCCATCCATGCACCGCCATCCACGAACGTTGCTCCACTTGTAGCAAGCCGAACCCCGCCTCCGCTATCGCTAGAGCTGGCCCTGACTTCAAAAATCGCTCTAGTGCTGGCTATGACCCTATGCTCCGCCAATTCACGTAAAATAGAACCCAAAAGGCGGTGCATTCAATTCCAAATTTCTGCCACCGCAGTTCATCTTAGGTCACTTAATTTTGACAGAGCGTAGCCCTCGCTAACCTCAACAATATCCCTTTAGACATTGTCAACTATAGATGATCGAAGATGATGAAATCGGCAGATATACATCTGACTGTCATAGTGATTTTTTGTTGATCAACCACGTCGATGACGATCGTGACCATTGGATAGGATCATGTTGTCGAGCCTGCAACTTTGTAGCAGAAGTCAGAGGCTGAAAGTGGACAGATTGGTGCCATTGGTTGTGGATCGTTGGATGGAGGTGTTAGATATTGGTTGTTTATATTACTAAGGCCGACTGTAATTTGTGAATTCACATGAATGGAAGAGGAAGAGAATAGAAACTGTGTGTACAGAAGAATGAATACAAGAAGATGCTAGGGATTATAATAGCTTATATATAGGCAAAAATAGATAAGAATGAATGGACAGATCGAATTAGGTCGAAATGATAACGACGATTCGAAAAGCCTGTTCCGTTTCTGAAACGAAAGTAGGTCATCCAATCTATAGAAATATATGTTTTTGATATCTTTAAACTCAATGGGACTAGTTTCAAAATCAAATTTCATGGCATACAGAAGTTAGCTTTTAAAATCAAATTAATTTAATTGAATCCATTAAATTGATTTCTTCGTGTTTCAAGCTTGCATAATCAAACAATAAGTCTGATTGCTACGAAACTCGAAATTCTACAATAATTCACTATTACAGATCCGATGAAATTAGTTTTGTCAAAATCCGAGGCAGTGGCCAAAATGGCCAAATTTCACGTTAATTAAATAAATTATTATTAAATTGATTTAATCCCTTTACATTCAAAATTAAAAGTTTCTAAATTTCCATCATTCATGATTACATAAAATTCATAATCTTAAAATAAATTTTCCATGTCAAATTCAACATGTAAATATTGCGCTAAGTACAGAGTTCAATTATAACTGTAATATATTCAATACTTATAATTTAAATTCCAATAAATTCATTTATTTTGATTTAAATTCTTATTATTCAATCAACAATACTTTATGAACTCTATTAACATAAGTTTACAATTTATTACATTTATTATTTTACCGTTAACACCTTTTACCGTATTAACTGCAATATTTAATTACATGTATTTTTGTTGATTTCTAAATTTAATTCTATACATATTAAATAATGAGATGATAAATAAACAATTGTCACTTTACGTAATTCATCACATTTATAAACTTATTGTTTACAAACAAACATTATGACTACTTACCACATCGCCGATTTCATATTCCGTAATAAACCTTTCCAAGTTATAACATATTATTTAACGTCAAGATCAACATATCATTTATTCCACATTTACAATTATAGCCAAATTAACTTTACAAAAGTTTCACTTAATTGAAATTTCATTAAAATAGTTGTCAATAACATTCAAACAATAATATTAAATTATATTCCAATTATTTTTCTCATTTATAAATCATAAATTTTAATTTCTCATAATTTAAATTTCAAAATCTTGTTTAATTTAATATTTTTAGTTAACGAAAAATGCAGGTCGTTACACACTACTCCACTCAAAACTTTTCGTCCTCGAAAAGGAAAAAAAGCAATTAAGAAACTTGATATAATTTTATTCAATTTATAAATAATTAATTTACATATTTAAGTTTAATAAAAATTTGAAAATAACTCAACTTCTACAAAAAAATTCTAAGTCCTAGATTCATAGAAATTTTTTGGCAGAATCTCCCGGTTAGGTCCAAGAAAATAATGATATCAATAATTACAATATATAGATATATAATATTTCAATAATAAAACATCCAAACCATGGAAAAACAATAAATATTGTTGCAAAACCATAATTCGAAAACGTACCAATTTTTTGGGCAAACAGCTTTATTTATGAAACCAAAACCAGTAACTATTGCTTCCATAAATCTGTATTTCATATATATAATCCAAAAGAGTTAAAAATTTATAAAAGAGAAATATTTAGTTGTTTCAGTTAGTAACAAAAGCAATCAACGCAAAATATATGCCAACAAAACGGTACAACCATAATATGCAACCAATGAATCCATCATGCATCCATAGCAATCAAACTCATGGTTTGTTCAGGTTTAGACACTTCTCATCATCCAAGAGTGCTAAATAAACTACTAAGTGTACCTTACGCTCGATAGCCTTTGGTAATTACTTAATAGATTATTCATATAACCATAAATAATTTAACATATCATTCCCCAAACATCTCATAAGTGAAGCACATTGGATTTTAATTTAATTTTATTCGATTGGTTTTTTCTTTTTTTCATCATTTACTTTTCATTCATTTATTTATACAAAGATCAATTACTTACATAATTCGTTTTCCATTAAAGATTTAAGTCATTAATTAATCATTTGCTAAAATATTAATTAAGCTTCTGCTGCCTTACTAAAGTTTATAAATTAATTCGATAATAGAATAAAAATTTAAGTTTTGGTATTCGCCTTTGAAGTGAAAAGAAATATTTCAATATATCTAACATTCAATTAAAATATTTAACCCCATTCACTTAGTAAAATATAAGATATATTTAAAACATCCTCATAGCATGCAAGGATTTTCCAAAAAATTTAAAACAACGTTAGAAATTTATATAAAACATTATAATAAGCTTTAAAAATAAAGTTCCTTAAATCTGATAATTTATTAGACTCGTTGTTTTAAAATAAATATAAACTCAAGATTATGAAACTGAAACTAATAGCATGCTCAAATCTTACATTAAATTTCCAAATCAAAGTATAAAATTTCATATTTTCATAATTGATTTTACATACTTGTTTTAAAATGAATATACAAATCACCGAAAACATTTATTTTGGTTTAATACAAGATTCAAATAGTAAATAAACCTATAAATTTCATATTACTACTTCGAAAGCCAAATAAATATTTCAAACCATACTTCCAAAATAGAGATTCAAATTTATTTGTCAAGCATATTACCATAAATAAAACTTCCTAAATTATTTTTTATAAAAATCTAAAACATATATTTATTTAATATAGTCTATTTCTATAATATCTTTAAATTATATATTCAAAGAAACTTATATAAATTTTATTTGAAACATTCATTTGAAAATTTCATTTGTAAATTAATCAACTTTAATATTTAAATACTTTACAAAAATTCATTTATAAAATTTCTTGCTTCATTTATAAATACCTTTTAAATATTTTAAACAACATCCATTAAAAATATATGTAAACTATTTGAAACAATTATTTACATCGTTATTTATATTAAAAAGGAGCAATTGAAAACCTTAAATCTATTATTTATAAATTTTATTAGTTTTAAATCTCAAAAGTAATATTCAAACATCATTAATAAATCAATAATCATTAACTTTAAATATGTTTAATTTATTTAGTAACTTCTCATAATATTTACAACCCTAATAATCAACTATTAAACCATGTTGTGCATAAATAAACAATATTTTAAACATTCAAAGTATTTAGAAAAGAAAAAAAATAATCAAAATATCGTTTATATAGTACTTTGATCAAAATATTTTTATAACTCGATGTGTTAACAAGTTTATCCTCGTTCTTACAGACTCTGGTCATACATTGATTAGGCGCAAGACTAGAAATCTCCAAGTACTTAGTAGACCCGTTTCAACACCCAATCAAAATACTTAAAAACATATATGAAAAGTACCACTCAAAATCTGATGTCAAATAATGATGTTACGATAGCAGCGGTCCATTGCTGATCTGGTGTTTAAGCAATGGACACAAAACGTTCCAGAAAATTCTTCCACCTTTCGGATTCCAGAAAAATATCGTAACCATTTTGTAAACAAGGGACCATCAACCCCTACAGCAGTGGTACGCTGCTGATGTAATGATTTACACAATGGATGCACTTCGTTCTCAGAAGATCCATAAATAATAGATCTTAGGATCGAAAGCGCCTCCATTGAGTAAACTGAAAAACAATCTACCCTGAAAATTTTCGAGAAACTCATGACTTTACGTCTGGACAACTATATCAGTTGGAATCCATTTCTGAATTCACCTAAGTATATTAGGGTTTTTTCTGATCGAATCCATTCCTAGATTCCCTAAGTCCATCTTGGTCGAAGCATATCATATTATACTTCTTCATGGAGGGTACTTCTTTATATATTTTACTTCAAAATATATCATACCATATATAGTAAACTTTTAAAATCATAACTTCAAATATCACACTTATCTAAATTCCATTATATACAAGCTTTCATTTTCAAATCGAGTACTTTCAAAATCAATAGTCTCGAATATATCAAATCATTCTTATTTAAATTCCGTTGTATATAAGATTTATCTCTTCAGATCGAATACCTTCCAAAATCAATAGTCTTCAAAACCACCTTATATTTATATATAGTCCATCTTATATAAGAATCAAAAAATTTCAAAATTAATTATGCTGCGTAAAAAGTCATATGGGATTGAACATCATTGCTTTATAAAAGGTCTTGAATTTAGAATAGTTTTGAATATAAAATAGTTTTGTAAAATATATATTTTTATTTAAAAATATTTTTGTAAAATATATAATTTTATTTAAAAATATTTTTGTAAAATAGTGGTGATTTAAAAATAGTTTTGGACTGAAGTAGTTTTTTAATTTGAATAAAATAAAATAAAATAAAATAAAATAGTTTTGTAAAATGGTTTTGCATAAAAAAAATTCAGTTTAAATTACAAAGGATATCCAACCCAACAACTTTCATTTTTAGCATCAAAGCATATCCATAATCTTAGAACATAAGATGTACATATGTCATCATCCCGCAATATCACATTCGATCGCTCGCTTGATCATAGAATTTGGCTTTCGAACTAGTTTGTTCATTCGACTTCCTTAGTGCAGACTTTGATAAAGTTTCTTGACTAGAAACTATCCTTCACCTTGCATAGCCATATACTATGATAGAGAATTATAGAATCAAACCAAAAATCCATATCAAATATTCGCCATGAAGAATCGAATGAAAAATCCTAACACGAAATGGTCTAATTCACCTCGAACTTATGTACTCAAATCAAGATCAAATTAATTATGCGAATAAAACAATATACGTAAAATTACGCATTTATTCCAATTTGTTTCATCACAATTACAATTTCAATTCACATTATAAATCTTATTCATTTATACACATTTTTATCTCTTATCGATTAAGATAAAAAAGTTCCCCATTTAATGACAAAATCATTAATAAATAACATTACTGCATCTCGCTTCATTTTAAGTCACATTTATTTTCACGCATAGTATTTCTCATTTAATACTACATTTATTTGCAAATCATTTCATAAGAAATTTACTTAAGTTTATAACCAATTTATAAAGGCTTAACTTCCTTTATAAGACATTATTCGAGTTTAAAGTCATCACAACTTTAATTATAACTGCAACATCCATTTATTTCATAAACAATTTACAGGTCATGACTTTATTTATAATCATTTCATTTTTAGTTCATATTTGTTTATCCGGTTAGTTTTCACTTTTACCTATCACATTATTTATGACACATTTCTTAAATTTTAACTAAGTTTATAAACACTTTTATAACCATTTAACGTTATTTATAATGCATTTACCACAATTTCAACTCAAACACTTTAATACCTAAATTCACACATATAATACCATATTTCATCTTGTTTTTAGAATCATTTTTTAACATAAATTTTAACAATTCAGATCTTGTTTTACTCATTTTTCCTTCCAATTAAGTTTATAAATTTCAACTTTTATCATTTTACAAAATTACTAAGTTTTAACACTAAAATTAATTTCAGAAAAAATTGGACTATCCAAAATTTCATAACATTCCATTTTATTCCAATTGTTGAAACTACCAATCAACAAAACAATAAGGTTCACAATAAAACATTTCAATTTCATTAACAAATCCTAATTATCCACTACTGAATAATACTACTATTATTTACAAAATATTAGGAAACCATTCTAAAACATAGGAATCTTAATTCTCAAATTTTTAGTTTAAATTCTCTTTATTAAGACTAAACTTAGAAATCATGTTCATATAATCAGTCGCTTTATTTTCTTTAATATATCATTATTAAACTAGTGTTTATTTCATAAATTAAAATCAACAATAATTGCCAACGCTTGTAAACGGACTAAATACAACTAATCAGTAATAAATGATAATAATTAAATATTATCATTTCATGAAACAAATACATTACATATAACTATATTAGTTGTAAAAGAATTATCCCTTTATACCTATAACATATCATGTTAGAAAAAATTATTTCATTTCAAAACTACATTATACATTTTATAACACTAATAAATACGCATTATCGTGTGTGTGTGTATAGACACATATAGACACATACACACTCAAACTCATTCTAGGGTATTACTAACCCTATTTCTAATGTGTCAAACCCCACAAAGCTAAGGTTATCACCAAACCAAAGCTCTGATACCAACTGTAACGACCCACATTTTTGGACTGTTTAAATTGACAATAAACCACACAAGTGCCAAAGCAGGCGCACATGTCAACTCAAACTATTCAAAAGGGATGATTGTTAATGGGGTAAATAAGAAAATAAGAGAAACGAAAGAAAAACAAAAAACAGAATCTCACAGCAGAATAACGAAATATAATAATCAAATAAAAGTTAATGAAGCTGTTTACAAATAACATTTGATTACACTTTTATAATACAGATCAAATTCATACATACAACAGGAAATCAAATAATGCAGCGGCATGATGTAGTGGAATAAATATAATAAATAGTAATAGTATCTCCCTCTTCGTCGTCCAGAAATAGAGTCTTCAACACTGAAAAAGCTTAGGCTGACCCGAACGTAATGAAAAGACAAAACACTCGAGTCAGAAATAAAAGATTTTATTTCAGATAAATCAAAATAAACCGAATTGGTAATTTTAATCACTTTAATTAAAATAAATCCGAAGTCTAAATTAAAACTTAAACATGTCAAATAACTCAATTTCAATACATAATCCAAATTCAAGAAATTATATGGGTATATATTACTTGAACCAGTATCCCAAATTAAAATTTCCAAATCAATAAAAATCGCTCTGGTTTATCATTTCAACCCATCACGATTTTCACTATCTTTAAGGTCATTCGGGTATGTATCATTTCAAACCATAGTGATAACAAAGATATAAACATAAATGAACATCCAATCATCCAAAAGGTAACCTGTAATGACCCAGAATTTTTAGAAATTAAAATATGAATATTTAATTAATTTTAAATATTAATAGGTGAATTTATAAGTCAAATAAATTTTTATTTGAATTATTGGATTTAATTGAATAATTAAATCGATAATTTAATATGTTAAATTATAGAAATAATTGAAAATATAGTTAAATATGATTGAAAATGATTTGTAAAATTTTATTTTATCATATGGGAGTTAGAATGATATTTTAGAACATTTAAAATCGAATTAAAAGTTAATTTGTGAAAATTGAATATTTTAATATTCAAATCGACTAGTAAAAATAGTCAATTTTTGAACAGTCTCAGAATTGAACGAAACCAGTTCCATTGGATCTGTAATAGTTAGTTATTACCGGATTTCAATTTTCGTGTCAATCGAAGTTATCGTTTGAGCGTGGCAGCTCGAAACGCATCGATTTATTTTTAATTTAAATTTAACGAGTGAAAATAGCCATTTTTCAAAAAGTCTCGGATTTCGGCGAAACCAGTTTCATCGGATCCGTAATGTGATATTATTGTAAGGTTTCAAATTTCAAGTCAATTGGATTTACCGTTTGTCCGGTACAAATTAAAACGCCTAGAAATCGAGTTAAATCGGTTTAATTCAAATTGAGCGTTTACAGCCATAACTCGCACATACTTTCGAATTAGCTTCCGAAACCTGTTCCATTATGTCCGGAACGCGGGGTAAACCTTAGAAACGCTTGTTAAGGCGCATAAATCGGAGTTCGGAATTTCCGGGATGAATAGTGTCGTTCGTTCTCTTATAAATAGCCCTACCCTTCATTAATTAAAAAAATATATATATATAATAAATCAAACCCTAGCCGCCAGCAACTGCAATGGATGGCCGAAAATTGCCAACCATTTTCCCCTCTGATCTCTCAATCCATCAAGCTTTGGCTAAAACTTTCAACATGGAAGATGTAGAGGGCAACGAGACGAAGAGATTCAACGGTGGAGATGTGATTTGGAGCGACGATGGGGGAGATAGGGGGTCGCGTGCGTGCCGTGTTCACCCTCGTGCGCGCGCATGTAGAGGGGGCCGAGCTTGGGGATATTCAGGCCGAGTATGGTGTTCGTCGTGCTCTTCTGAATGGTGGTCTCTGATCGAGTTTATATCGAGTATTGAAGGTGCATAATTAAACCCTAGTTGATGTTGTGATGGGTTTTTGTTTCGGCTATGAACTGTAGCCGTGCGTGATGAAGGGGAAGAAAGGTTGGAGGGCTGTGATGGCTTGGAGCTAGATCTCACGGCCCATATTAGTTTGGGTATAAAATTTTTATTTATGTTGTAATTGTTAAGTTAAGAATTCGTATAAACTTCATATATTCATAACTTTTTCATACGAGGTCGAAAAAATGCAAACCCAGTTGTGTTGGAATCGTATGGACGAGCACTACGCGATGGAGTTGGTTTGGAGTCGTTTGGAGTTAGTGAGAATTTCGGGTAAAATTAAACGCGCGTTTAATTTTATTCGAAATAAATCGCTAAAACGGAATTTAAATCAAGGTGAGAACTTCTCACTCAATCGAATCAGTTTCGATTTTATTTTAAATAGTTAGATTTAAAATATTTGAATGCATGTTTGAATGTTGATTGATATCTATTGATTGTTAAAATAGATATTATACGCCGTTAGTAAGCGGATGTTATTTAATAAAAACGTATACCGCGAATATTTCATAAACAGTGAAATTGGTATTATATATAATATCAATATATATATATTGGCATATGTATATATTGGAGTTGTTGATTTCCCGCATTTATTTGTTTAGCGGATGAGACCCTATTGCGCCGTCTATTAAGCGGATAATATTTAAATCCCATATACCGCGATAATTTCGTACTGGAGCGAAATTGGTATTGTGCTAATGTTTGTGGATGCAGGAAAACAGGTTAGAGGGATCCAACTGGATTCCTCAACAGTATTTATTTGATTTCAGATATTTTGATATTTGATGGACTATCATATCGATATATGATGTCGTTGTTGTCGTGATTGACTATTTGGTATGTAGCATCATTGGACCAAGTTTGGAACTTTAAAATGATTTTTAAAGTGATTTTTGAAAATATATTGTATGTTTGGAAATTGATTTATTTTAAATAAATTAACGTTATAATTTTTAAAGTTATAAAAATTATGATTTTTGAGAAATATAGTTAAAAAACTGATTTTTGAGAATATGATGCTATTGAGTTTATAAAATAGTTTAATCGAGGTATTTTAGAATTTTTGTGAAAAGTTTAAATATAGGATTTATAAAATTTGATTATTTTATAAATCAAAATGATGAAATTATAAAGGAGTTTAAAGACGTTTTTAAAATATTAATATGAATTGATTTATATAAGAGATATATAAATGGATATTTGTAAATTGAGATATTGAAATTTTAAAACGAGTTTTTATAAGTGTTTGAATGAAGTGAAAATGAATTTCATTAAAGAATGAAATTTATAGAATTATAAACGGTGAGATTATAAATGGAATTTTATAAACAGTAGGTTTATAAAATTTATAAAGTCATTAAAAGAATGGTTTTGGATAAATAATTGAATCTTATAAGTTATAAGATTTATAATTATGAAGTTCAAAGGAACGATTTTTGTAAAGTAATTGTTTTATAAGTATTTAACTTATAATATGAACTTTTAGTTTATAATTTAGTTATAAACTAGAATAGGTTAATATGGGAATTATAAAAAAAGAAGTTTTTATAAATAAATAGAAATGGAATTTATAAACGTTGTTTATAAATTCGCAAACAACTTATTTTGATAAGTAAATTTGTTGAAACCTATTAATGGAGTTATATTCACGCTTTTGAATAGTGAATAATCCTTTGAATTAAAATGAATAAAAGGATGGAATTTGTTAAAGAAGTATATTCACGTTTTTGAATAGTGAATAATATGTTAAAGAAATTGTTTTAGATATGATGTTTTAAATTGAATTAAAACGATCTAACGATGTTTTAAATGTGTTGAGATTCGAAACCATAGATTTCAACATGCATTGTTGAAATAGATGTTTCGAGAAATAAAAGGAAAGGGTGGACTATAACACTGTTGTTATAGTAAATGATTTCCGAAAGGAAATGTTTTGTATAGTATTGGGATTTATATATCTATTTAATTTCGAATCCCTATACTAGTGATTTTGGGTTGTCGTAACGATGTTTTACGCAACATTCGTTTTTGGCCCAAATAAATATGTTTAAGAGAATGATTTCCTTAAAGAATGAAATATATACTAAATTTCGATTTAAGTATATTGAATGTTTTCTAAGTGTTGAAAATAAATAAAATTTGTGAATTACTTATGAATAAATAAGTATGGAAATGTTTTCCAATATAAAATGAATATTTTGAGAACTTATCTTTTTGAAGATAAATTGAAAAGAAAATTGAAATGAATAATTGAAATTGAATATTCATTGATATCTTGGAATTATAAATTCGCTAAGGAATTTATAAAAGAAAGTGGAATTTGTTTAAAAATAAATATTGATTTATTTTTGAAGTATTGAAATAATATATCTAGTGAAGATATTTTTGGAAAATAAATAATTTGGAAAATTATTTGGAAACTGGTGATGTGTGCATATCTAGTGATAGTTCAATAACCGACTATCAATATTTCCCTTTGAATGGGTAATTGATGTGAATTGTTTGAATGCGAATGCTACACTTATTTTTGAATAAGCGCTCACTATTCGGGTTAACCGGGAAAGGACCATGGGGTCGTATAACCCATTCCGAATATGTGATACGTCGTTGTGAATTGCATTGAAGATCGGTGTTGAAGACCCGGTATTTGCGAGAGCGATAGGATGACCTGTCGATTTACTCTGCACCAAGTAGCTACGGTATAGAGTTCTCCATATGTGATGGGAAATCCGATCAGGATTGTGAATATCCGGATTGCAAGGACTTCTTTGTAAGTGCCTTCGGTTTTGTTCGATCCCGGAACAAACTTGTATGGATTGTATGTCTGACATTACAAGTTGAGATATAAAGCCGATTTCATTCAAATATATTTCTGTTGGTGGCGGAGAATTTATTCTTTTAGCTTAACACCCTTCTCTGAGACGTACGAGCTCAGAGGTTATATAGTTGAAGTTATCAGCGATATATTCCCAATTTGGTAATGTGACATGCTGAGTGATGCTGTAAATGATCATTGTGTTGATTATTGTGATAGGATCGTTTATTTGATCGTCTATCTTAGTGATCATTGTGTTGATCATTTGTTGACCCAAAGTATGGCTTTTGTATAAAGTATGTTTTTGTGGACGTGACTTCGTCGAGCCTCACACCCCGGAAATGGTCAAAACAGGAAAGATGCAGCAAGGTTATGAGGGGTAGCACCCTTTAGGGTATGTACATTTCCTTCTGGATAGAGGTTGTATCATGGTATGGAGCCCAGATATTTAACCTATGTGGTTACTACGAATTTATTACTTTGTGGTTGTTGGCTTTCGGGATCCCGTGAGAAAGGTCGTTTACGATCGGGGAATGGCGTGCTCGTGTCAGTAGTTACCCAGTTAGGGGTAACCCGGCCTTGTGTTGGCAGAGTTCCGGTTTGGTTCTCGGGGATGTCTTTCCAGAGGCATTCTCATGTGGCAATGGGAAGTTCCTTGGCCTGACCATTTGTTGGAAATCCAATTCCCAATACGAAACTTGTACGGTATTAGTTGTAGAACCTGCTATTCACTTACGGTGGTCACCACTGTTTGGATGGTAGCTATAGTAGGCATACGATAATGGTCGTATGTTGGCTAAGATTTATATTCTACTTTCGAAATGAATTTTTTCCCTACACTATGCACTAGTAATAATATCAAATGTTATTTTAAATGCGTATCAAGCATCTTTGACTATCATAAGGAGAAATCTCCTCCGATTCTGCGTTTGCATTGTGTGTGTGTGCGGGAGGCCTTATGGTAGTCTCATTTTTAAAAGCATTGCGAATTGACTTTAAAAATATTCCTCTATTTTTGATTATAAAGATAAATAAACTGTTTTGAGTTCTCACACCAGTCACATGACTGACTTGGAGTTTATTGTTTTCCTTCCTAAACTCTGGGTGCCCACCAATTTCACACGGGCAGTTAAGAGTAAGGTTTATCAGGATATTCTGGATATTCTGGAGTTGCTGGAGGCAAGCTGGATGGCATGGCGTATTACTTATATAGTATTTCTTTTTCCGCTGCACTGTTTGTTGTTGTTGTTGTATACTCTGATGATATGATGTAATATAATGTATAAAATGTAATAACTGATAGTTCTTTGTTTAAAGATTATTCATTTATTATTATATGTTGTTCCGCTGCGAATTGTGAGATTCTGATGTTGTTCTCTTGTTTTCTGTTCTGTTTTCTTTCTGTTCCATTCTATTTTAAAATTATGTTCTATTTTTCTTTCCCCTTCTATGTTCTCTATTCTCTTTTTCTTCTATTTTAAAATTTTCTATTTCCTTTTCCCTCAATCTTCTACCTTATCTATTATGTTCTTTCCTTCTCTTTTCTTCTTTTCTTTTTCTTAAACCCATAACTATTCGGTTTTTCGGCAACGAAAAATCGAAGCGTTACATTTGGTATCAGAGCATATGGTTAAGTGACAACCATGGTTCTGTTGGGTATTACTCATTAGAGATAGAGTCAGCAGTACTCTAGATTGAGTTTGAGAGTAATAATAGCTATGAGAGCGTATTTGTTAGTGAATATAAAATTGTTTTATATTGTGATGATTGGTTTATTGAGTGGCATATGAACTTTCGTCAGCGCGGTCTGTCAAACTATGCCGAAGGGGTTTATAAACATTTGAATAGAACAATTCAACACAATATTGATTTTAAAATTGGGTAAATGAAATAATTTTACCTTGATTATATTTTATATATAAAAGAAATAATTTTTCAGAATTATTAAAGTGTATATAAGTAGATTATTTAGTTGTTTGAATAATCTAAATTAAAGAACAATTGTAAGCAAAAGAATTATAAGAATTGAATTATAATTAGAGTGATTTACAATTGTGAAATAAAACCTATATGTATAAGAAGTGAAACTATATGAATATTTATGAATATGAGTTGTAATAAAAATGAATTTAAAGTTAAATGGAAATTTACTTTAGAATTTGGAATCTGAATTTATTTACAAGTGGGAATTAAGTTAAGTAAAACAAAGTGATGTTTGTAAATGAAATATGAACTCAAGTTATATAAATGAAATTCAACTTTTGTAATAGAATTGAATGAATGGATTGAATATTAATCAATTAAATGTGAATTAAGTTGATATGAAATAATGGATATAAGTATAATTCATTAAAATCTAATGTTATTAGAAAGTTGAATAGTTGAATAAAAATCAATTAAATTAAACCAATTGAAAGCAAAAGAATTTGGTTGTAATTAATATACATTGATTGTTATATGGTTGTTAGTTGATTGATTGAATATAATTCATTAAGTATTAATGAAAGTGAATTAGTGAAATTTAAAGCTATGTAATTGAATTCAAATTAGAAGTAAATAAATTTGAATAGAATTAAAATTGATTTGGTAGTGAACCAACTTGAATATGAATTAGTGAATATAAACTAATTGAAAATGAATGTTAGTAAAAACATCCACTGTTAATGAATCAAATGTGATTAAAATTGAAAAATCAATTCATTGAATATTAATGAGAATATAAATGAATATTTATTGGTTATGGATGTTAGTTGAATGATAGTTGGATGATGTTTGCATTTGTTGTTTTATTTCATTTGCTATGTTAGCATATATAGTTATTATGTTGCTATATGTTGTATATCGATACTATTATCTATATGCATGATTCTCATGTTGTTTGTTGAGTGATTAGTAGGTGGGGATCGCGTTTGCTTCGCATTTGGGGCTCGCTTTTACGCTATATTAGCCGTATATGCTTGCTAATAAAATATAAGGTACATATCTCGGACTAAATATCGTACTTTTATACTTTTTCCCTTCGGGATGCCTCATTACTTGATGAGATGTATATTTGTGATATATATACTGTCATTTTTTTTTTCGGATCGAGCCGCGCAAAGGAGACTATGGCGAATTTTTCCGAAAATTTAAGGCGTTAGAAAAAATTTGAGAAAATTTGGAAAATTTTGAAAACTTTAACTTTGATTTTGGAATTGAAAGTTAAACAATGGTAGTTGTTTTTGAAAGGATAACTAAGTATGATTTTGAAAACTTAGTAAAGATTGCAAGAAGTTTAACTATGAATTTTGGAAAATTAATAGATTCTGCAACTTTTCTTACTTAATAATTTCGAGGACGAAATTCTTTTAAGTGGGGAAGATTGTAACGACCCAGAATTTTTAGAAATTAAAATATGAATATTTAATTAATTTTAAATATTAATAGGTGAATTTATAAGTCAAATAAATTTTTATTCGAATTATTGGATTTAATTGAATAATTAAATCGATAATTTAATATGTTAAATTATAGAAATAATTGAAAATATAGTTAAATATGATTGAAAATGATTTGTAAAATTTTATTTTACCATATGGGAGTTAGAATGATATTTTAGAACTTTTAAAATCGAATTAAAAGTTAATTTGTGAAAATTGAATATTTTAATATTTAAATCGACTAGTAAAAATAGTCAATTTTTGAACAGTCTCAGAATTGAACGAAACCAGTTCCATTGGATCCGTAATAGTTAGTTATTACCGGATTTCAATTTTCGTGTCAATCGGAGTTATCGTTTGAGCGTGGCAGCTCGAAACGCATCGATTTATTTTTAATTTAAATTTAACGAGTGAAAATAGCCATTTTTCAAAAAGTCTCGGATTTCGACGAAACCAGTTTCATCGGATCCGTAATGTGATATTATTGTAAGGTTTCAAATTTCAAGTCAATTGATTTACCGTTTGTCCGGTACAAATTAAAACGCCTAGAAATCGAGTTAAATCGGTTTAATTCAAATTGAACGTTTACAGCCATAACTCGCACATACTTCCGAATTAGCTTCCGAAACCTGTTCCATTGTGTCCGGAACGTGGGGTAAACCTTAGAAACGCTGGTTACGGTGCGTAAATCGGAGTTTGGAATTTCCGGGATGAATAGTGTCGTTCGTTCTCTTATAAATAGCCCTACCCTTCATTAATTAAAAAATATATATATAACAAATCAAACCCTAGCCGCCAGCAACTGCAATGGATGGCCGAAAATTGCCAACCATTTTCCCTTCTGATCTCTCAATCCATCAAGCTTTGGCTAAAACTTTCAACATGGAAGATGTAGAGGGCAACGAGACGAAGAGATTCAACGGTGGAGATGTGATTTGGAGCGACGATGGGGGAGATAGGGGGTCGCGTGCGTGCCGTGTTCACCCTCGTGCGCGCGCATGTAGAGGGGGCTGAGCTTGGGGATATTCAGGCCGAGTATGGTGTTCGTCGTGCTCTTCTGAATGGTGGTCTCTGATCGAGTTTATATCGAGTATTGAAGGTGCATAATTAAACCCTAGTTGATGTTGTGATGGGTTTTTGTTTCGGCTATGAACTGTAGCCGTGCGTGATGAAGGGGAAGAAAGGTTGGAGGGCTGTGATGGCTTGGAGCTAGATCTCACGGCCCATATTAGTTTGGGTATAAAATTTTTATTTATGTTGTAATTGTTAAGTTAAGAATTCGTATAAACTTCATATATTCATAACTTTTTCATACGAGGTCGAAAAAATGCAAACCCAGTTGCGTTGGAATCGTATGGACGAGCACTACGCGATGGAGTTGGTTTGGAGTCGTTTGGAGTTAGTGAGAATTTCGGGTAAAATTAAACGCGCGTTTAATTTTATTCGAAATAAATCGCTAAAACGGAATTTAAATCAAGGTGAGAACTTCTCACTCAATCGAATCAGTTTCGATTTTATTTTAAATAGTTAGATTTAAAATATTTGAATGCATGTTTGAATGTTGATTGATATCTATTGATTGTTAAAATAGACATTATACGCCGTTAGTAAGCGGATGTTATTTAATAAAAACATATACCGCGAATATTTCATAAACAGTGAAATTGGTATTATATATAATATCAATATATATATATATATATATATATTGGCATATGTATATATTGGAGTTGTTGATTTCCCGCATTTATTTGTTTAGCGGATGAGACCCTATTGCGCCGTCTATTAAGCGGATAATATTTAAATCCCATATACCGCGATAATTTCGTACTAGAGCGAAATTGGTATTGTGCTAATGTTTGTGGATGCAGGAAAACAGGTTGGAGGGATCCAACTGGATTCCTCAACAGTATTTATTTGATTTCAGATATTTTGATATTTGATGGACTATCATATCGATATATGATGTCGTTGTTGTCGTGATTGACTATTTGGTATGTAGCATCATTGGACCAAGTTTGGAACTTTAAAATGATTTTTAAAGTGATTTTTGAAAATATACTGTATGTTTGGAAATTGATTTATTTTAAATAAATAAACGTTATAATTTTTAAAGTTATAAAAATTATGATTTTTGAGAAATATAGTTAAAAAACTGATTTTTGAGAATATGATGCTATTGAGTTTATAAAATAGTTTAATCGAGGTATTTTAGAATTTTTGTGAAAAGTTTAAATATAGGATTTATAAAATTTGATTATTTTATAAATCAAAATGATGAAATTATAAAGGAGTTTAAAGACGTTTTTAAAATATTAATATGAATTGATTTATATAAGAGATTTATAAATGGATATTTGTAAATTGAGATATTGAAATTTTAAAACGAGTTTTTATAAGTGTTTGAATGAAGTGAAAATGAATTTCATTAAAGAATGAAATTTATAGAATTATAAACGGTGAGATTATAAATGGAATTTTATAAACAGTAGGTTTATAAAATTTATAAAGTCATTAAAAGAATGTTTTTGGATAAATAATTGAATCTTATAAGTTATAAGATTTATAATTATGAAGTTCAAAGGAACGATTTTTGTAAAGTAATTGTTTTATAAGTATTTAACTTATAATATGAACTTTTAGTTTATAATTTAGTTATAAACTGGAATAGGTTAATATGGGAATTATAAAAAAAGAAGTTTTTATAAATAAATAGAAATGGGATTTATAAACGTTGTTTATAAATTCGCAAACAACTTATTTTGATAAGTAAATTTGTTGAAACCTATTAATGGAGTTATATTCACGCTTTTGAATAGTGAATAATCCTTTGAATTAAAATGAATAAAAGGATGGAATTTGTTAAAGAAGTATATTCACGTTTTTGAATAGTGAATAATATGTTAAAGAAATTGTTTTAGATATGATGTTTTAAATTGAATTAAAACGATCTAACGATGTTTTAAATGTGTTGAGATTCGAAACCATAGATTTCAACATGCATTGTTGAAATAGATGTTTCGAGAAATAAAAGGAAAGGGTGGACTATAACACTGTTGTTATAGTAAATGATTTCCGAAAGGAAATGTTTTGTATAGTATTGGGATTTATATATCTATTTAATTTCGAATCCCTATACTAGTGATTTTGGGTTGTCGTAACGATGTTTTACGCAACATTCGTTTTTGGCCCAAATAAATATGTTTAAGAGAATGATTTCCTTAAAGAATGAAATATATACTAAATTTCGATTTAAGTATATTGAATGTTTTCTAAGTGTTGAAAATAAATAAAATTTGTGAATTACTTATGAATAAATAAGTATGGAAATGTTTTCCAATATAAAATGAATATTTTGAGAACTTATCTTTTTGAAGATAAATTGAAAAGAAAATTGAAATGAATAATTAAAATCGAATATTCATTGATATCTTGGAATTATAAATTCGCTAAGGAATTTATAAAAGAAAGTGGAATTTGTTTAAAAATAAATATTGATTTATTTTTGAAGTATTGAAATAATATATCTAGTGAAGATATTTTTGGAAAATAAATAATTTGGAAAATTATTTGGAAACTGGTGATGTGTGCATATCTAGTGATAGTTCAATAACCGACTATCAATATTTCCCTTTGAATAGGTAATTGATGTGAATTGTTTGAATGCGAATGCTACACTTATTTTTGAATAAGCGCTCACTATTCGGGTTAACCGGGAAAGGACCATGGAGTCGTATAACCCATTCCGAATATGTGATACGTCGTTGTGAATTGCATTGAAGATCGGTGTTGAAGACCCGGTATTTGCGAGAGCGATAGGATGACCTGTCGATTTACTCTGCACCGAGTAGCTACGGTATAGAGTTCTCCATATGTGATGGGAAATCCGATCAGGATTGTGAATATCCAGATTGCAAGGACTTCTTTGTAAGTGCCTTCGGTTTTGTTCGATCCCGGAACAAACTTGTATGGATTGTATGTCTGACATTACAAGTTGAGATATAAAGCCGATTTCATTCAAATATATTTCTGTTGGTGGCGGAGAATTTATTCTTTTAGCTTAACACCCTTCTCTGAGACGTACGAGCTCAGAGGTTATGTAGTTGAAGTTATCAGCGATATATTCCCAATTTGGTAATGTGACATGCTGAGTGATGCTGTAAATGATCATTGTGTTGATTATTGTGATAGGATCGTTTATTTGATCGTCTATCTTAGTGATCATTGTGTTGATCATTTGTTGACCCAAAGCATGGCTTTTGTATAAAGTATGTTTTTGTGGACGTGACTTCGTCGAGCCTCACACCCCGGAAATGGTCAAAACAGGAAAGATGCAGCAAGGTTATGAGGGGTAGCACCCTTTAGGGTATGTACATTTCCTTCTGGATAGAGGTTGTATCATGGTATGGAGCCCAGATATTTAACCTATGTGGTTACTACGAATTTATTACTTTGTGGTTGTTGGCTTTCAGGATCCCGTGAGAAAGGTCGTTTACGATCGGGGAATGGCGTGCTCGTGTCAGTAGTTACCCAGTTAGGGGTAACCCGGCCTTGTGTTGGCAGAGTTCCGATTTGGTTCTCGGGGATGTCTTTCCAGAGGCATTCTCATGTGGCAATGGGAAGTTCCTTGGCCTGACCATTTGTTGGAAATCCAATTCCCAATACGAAACTTGTACGGTATTAGTTGTAGAACCTGCTACTCACTTACGGTGGTCACCACTGTTTGGATGGTAGCTATAATAGGCATACGATAATGGTCGTATGTTGGCTAAGATTTATATTCTACTTTCGAAATGAATTTTTTCGCTACACTATGCACTAGTAATAATATCAAATGTTATTTTAAATGCGTATCAAGTATCTTTGACTATCATAAGGAGAAATCTCCTCTGATTCTGCGTTTGCATTGTGTGTGTGTGCGGGAGGCCTTATGGTAGTCTTATTTTTAAAAGCATTGCGAATTGACTTTAAAAATATTCCTCTATTTTTGATTATAAAGATAAATAAACTGTTTTGAGTTCTCACACCAGTCACATGACTGACTTGGAGTTTATTGTTTTCCTTCCTAAACTCTGGGTGCCCACCAATTTCACACGGGCAGTTAAGAGTAAGGTTTATCAGGATATTCTGGATATTCTGGAGTTGCTGGAGGCAAGCTGGATGGCATGGCGTATTACTTATATAGTATTTCTTTTTTCGCTGCACTGTTTGTTGTTGTTGTTGTATACTCTGATGATATGATGTAATATAATGTATAAAATGTAATAACTGATAGTTCTTTGTTTAAAGATTATTCATTTATTATTATATGTTGTTCCGCTGCGAATTGTGAGATTCTGATGTTGTTCTCTTGTTTTCTGTTCTGTTTTCTTTCTGTTCCGTTCTATTTTAAAATTATGTTCTATATTTCTTTCCCCTTCTATGTTCTCTATTCTCTTTTTCTTCTATTTTAAAATTTTCTATTTCCTTTTCCCTCAATCTTCTACCTTATCTATTATGTTCTTTCCTTCTCTTTTCTTCTTTTCTTTTTCTTAAACCCATAACTATTCGGTTTTTCGGCAACGAAAAATCGAAGCGTTACATAACCAATAACATCCATCACAATCAATATCCAAATCAACCAATAAATCACAACAATTAATTGGTTGCCAGTGTCAGGTGTTCAACTAGTAATTTATATTCAATATTAATTTAAATGGAAGTTTAATTCAATATAAATTTAGTTTAAACTTAAATAAAAATTTAAAGGGGCGGTTATTTAGACACAAAATTAGACACAAAAAATCATGGCCGTTGGATATTTTTGTCCTTATATGGGAGGTGGAAATCAGGGGGCAATCCAATGGTGCAAATCCGATGTGTCACCAATTGTGTCTACATTTTGTGTCGAAATAGACTTTCCCAAATTTAAAATACCAAACAACATTCAATTAATTTCTAATCACATCATAAATTTAATTTTACCAATATAAGATGGTTTTGTATTTATGAGCAGGTTAAAACACGCATCTTCGAATCAGAAAATTCGAATGAACAATACTATAATGAAATCAACTTCACAATGTAGACAGTGTCGATATGAATCCAATGCTGAAAACAGCACAGGAATTCAACCTCGTATGAGAGAGATATGAATTTATTGATATCCAAATTAACTTAAATTTTATTAAAAAAATTAATTAAACAATAATTAGCAAATTAATCACATTTACCATAACCAAATCACGATTACACTAATGCCATCTTGTTCTCTTCGTTCCAGGTTGACTCGCGCATGCGAAACTCATCTACGCTCCGTCTTTCACGAACGTTGCTCCACCTGTAGCATGCCAAACCCTGTCTCGACTATCGCCAATGATGGCATCGACTTCGGCAATCGCTCCCGGCCACATCCCCAGATGCTTCATAAATTCACGTGAAAAAGAACCCAAAAGCCGCCACATTCAATTCCGAATACCGGCCACCGTAGTTCATCTTTGGTCACCAAATTTTGACAGAGCATAGCTCTTGCCGGCCTCAACAGTATCCCTTCAGATATTATCATCTATAGATGATCGGAGATGATGAAACTGGCAGATATAGATCTGACTATCATAGCGATTTGTCATCAATCCACCGTGTCGATGACGATCATGACCTTTGAATAGCTTCATATTATCGAGCTCTACAACTTTGTAGTAGAAGTCAGAGTGGATGGATTGGTGTCGTTGGATAGAGGTGTTTGATATTGGTTGTTTATATTACTAGGGTCGGTTGAAATTTGTGAATGCACAAGAATGAGGAAGGAGGAGAACATAACTGTACATATAGGAAAATGAATACAAGAAGGTACTAAGGTTTATAATAGCTTATATGTAGGCAAAGATAGATAAGAACGAATGGACAGATCGAACTGGTTCGAAACGATTAGGACGATCTGAAAAGTCCCTTCCATTTCCAAAACAAAAATAGGTCATCCCATATATTGAAACATACGTTTTCGATATTTTTAAACTCAATGGAACTATATTTAAACCTAAATTCCATGGTATACAGAAGTTAAAATTTAAAATCAAATTAATTTAATTGAATCCACTAAATTGATTTCTACGCGATTCGAGCTCGCACAATCAAACGATAAGTCTGATCGCTGCAAAACTCGAAATCCTACAATAATTCACTATTGCAGATCCGATGAAATTGGTTTCATCGAAATCCGAGACTGTGGCTAAAATGGCTAAATTTCATGTTAATTAAATAAATTATTATTAAATTTGTTTAGTCCCTTTCCATTCAAAATTAAAAGTTTACAAATTTTCATCATGCCTGATTACATAAGATTCATAATCTTAAATAAGTTTTCGATGTCAAATTCAACATTTAAATATTGCACTAATTACAGCGTTCAACTATAAAGGCAATAAATTCATTAATTATAATTTAAATTCCAATAAATTCATTTATTTTGATTTACATTCTTATTATTCAATCAACAATACTCTATGAACTTTATTAACATAAGTTTACATTTTATTACATTCATTATTTTACAATTAACAACTTTTACCACATTAACTGCAATATTTAATTACATAAATTTTCGCTAATTTCCAAATTTAATTTCAAATGTATTAAATAATGAGATGATAAATAATCAATTGTCACTTTAAGTAATTAATCATATTTATAAATTTATTGTTTACAAATAAAGATTATGACTATTTACCACATCACTGATTTCATATTCTGTAATAAACCTTTCTAACTTATACATGTTATTTCACGTTAAATTCAACATTTAATTTATTCCATATTTACAATTATAGCCAAATTAACTTTAATAAAAAATTTAGTTAATTGAAATTACTTTAAAATAGTTGTTAATAACATTCAAATAATAATATTAAATCATCTTATAATTATATTTCTCATTGATAAATCATAAATTGTAATTTCTCATAATATTAAATTTTAAAATCATCTTTAATTTAATATTTTTAATTATCGAAAAATGCATGTCGTTATAGTATAAGTGATATTTTAACCAATGACAGTTAAGTGTTGAATTTATTTACATAGTCATTGATTATGTAAATATATGTTATTAACTTGAAAAGGTTATTTGAAAAATATGGTAGCTTGTTAAGTACCATGGTGATTGTTACGCCTCCTCTAAATTCAGAAAAAAAATTAATTATTGTTTTGAGGTTACTTTAAAAATAATTACTTTTATGATGAGGTTTAAAGGCAATTATTATTTAGTAATAAATTTTTAAAAGGGATATGATTATTTATTTACAATGTTTTAGAAATAATTTATAATTTTTTAACAATGATTTAAAGGTTAATTGTTTATTAATATGATTCTTAAAAGTTATTTCTTAATGTTATTTAAGAGTGTTTAATTACTACTTAAAAGTTATGTATTTATGATTTAAAAATGTTTTAATCATATTTTAATTAATTATTTAAAATGATTATCTATACTTCAATTTTTAATTAAAGTTAATTAATTATATTGATTTAAGTTATTTAATTGTTTTTAAAGGATAATTAATTTTCATATTAATGTTAGTTTATGGTAAACTAATTATTGTTTTGATAACATTTAAAAGTTAATTAATTATTCTCTTGATACTATTTTGAAGTTAACTTATATAACAATGATGCTTAAAATTAATTTTAATATATTATTAATGATATTTTAAAGTTATTATTTTAAAAGGGGTTTAAAATGAATGGAATGGAGGGATGTTTAAATAATAATTTATTATTTTAAGATTACTTTAAATAAGGTATGGTTTGTCAAGAGGATTTATGGACTTGTAAAGTCTATTAAATAATTTGTTTAAATATAGGAAAAGTTTTATAAATGGTTTAGATATTCATAAAGGAATTTATAGATGAGATTAAGAATCTCATAAGGAAGTTTTATAAATGGGATTTTGGAGTTTATTAAGGATGTTTTATAAAGGGATGGGTATTTTGGGTTTCTCCGTTGAGTGATATTTGGGTTTGATCATTTAAATATGATTTCAAAATAGAAAATCCTTTAAAGTATTGGTGAATATACCACCCAAGTTTGAAAATGAGATGGTTAAATATACTTATACCAGTGAGATAAGTATATGATTATATTTTCTAAGTGTTAAACATATAGTAGTTTGTGAATATACTTATCCTTTTGAGATAAATATATAGAAGAGAATTTCCAAGTATTTGATAAGTGATTTTAAAATAATGGAATTTAATTAAAATGAGGATTAGTTGTTATTTTTATGGGAATGAAACCTTGTTTTGGAATGGTTGTTTATTTAGTAGTTAAATAACCGACTATCAAACCTGGACCAAAACAACTCTAGAAATATCTAGGAGAAACACATGAATTATAGGGCACAGTCATCTCCGATGATATTGTACTGTGCGTATAATTCTTGTTTCGTTCTTCGAGGACGATGATAAGGAAATCCGCTACTAACGGTTAGATGGTGTTCTTCGATCTTATCTTCGTCTGTTTATTTCCTTAAGAACCGGGGTTGAGTTTACTGGAAATTACTGAACGTTGTTTCGAAAAGACCGAGATCGGATATGATTATCTGAAAATCACTTCGATCCAACGAATGCGTTTCAAAGTAAAGACATCAAGAAGAGCATGGAATATAAGATGGAGATTTGGTTTGTTCTGACCTAGAACAACTTATGGATGAATGCTACCATTGCATTATTGCCAAAAGGCTGTGTCAGCATCCCAAGTATATGAATGTAAATCTAAGGTAATACGTAGCCTCAAGCCTCATCAACCGGGAATGACTAAAACAGGGGTGGTGCAGCAGGGCTAAGTGGATCGCACCAAAGCAGGGTATGTTATCATTTTTCTAGATATTGGATATATTATAATTATGAATATGGTTGTGCCTGGAAAAGAAAACACTCGAAAGGGCGGTAACACCAGGAGTTATAACATATTCGTTACTATCCAATATGGGGTAGGGCGGTCTTGTACTGGCAGGGATCGGTAGGTTCGTTCTCGATACATTTTTCTAGAGGTGTACTCTGATGGACGGTACTATAGTAACCCAGTCATTGTATGGAATTAATCTCTAATATGTACATGTACGGTTTTGATTGTGCCCAACTTTGTTAAAATGTAAGATGCACACGTTTCAGCTATTTTCATATTTTATTTTGACCTCTAGACGTTATTATAATATCATTAGATTTTTTGTAAAAATATTTTGGTTATCGTAATGTAAAAATCCGTCCGTGTATATGTGTGGCATGGTTTTACGGGATATATTTGATTTTAAAGGATTTTAAAAGTTATAATAAATAAAATGACTTATGATTTAAGTTCTCATGTTGGTTTTACCAGACTTACCCGGGCGTTGTTTTCCTATAATGCTCGGGGTCAGACGAGCATATTTCTAGGTTTAGATGGATATTTTGGAGCTTTAGGAGAGGAGCTGGAGGCCCAGAGACGTATTCACATAGATGATTATATTTCTATTGTATCCATGGTTGTGTTTATCAGAAATTGTGAGGGCGGGTTGTTATAACTATCCGAGCTGATTAGATTATTACACTCTGATTGATGTCTCTCTGTGTGTGTGTGTGTGTGTCTATATATATATATATATATATATATATATATATATAGTTTTTTTGTGTAAAGATTTGTTATATAATATAGATTATTCGTTCCGCTGTGAAATTTTGTGTTGTTTAGTTTGTTCTTGTCTTTTATCTTCTTTCTTTTTCCCTAACAAATCGGGTTTCCGGCATTTGCTTTCTCGACATATGATACAGTGGATGTACTAGTGTCGATTTTCGAGGGTCGAAAATTGAGTTTGTTACAATATTGATTAAATGCAACATTTCTTCTCACAAATAATTTTAATTACTGTCCAAACATTTATATCCTTTTTGATTCGTTACATAACTAAAGAATGTTGTAACGACCGCTTTACACCTACGATGCAGGACAGTTGTCATAGGAATGAAAAGAAGTAAAGAAGAGGAAACGGAAGAGAAGAGAATGGAAAAGAAGAAAAAGGAAACATAAAATCATCACATAACATGTCGTACACCTCAAATCGCATTAGAGTAAATATAATAGTAAACATAGATATAAAACAGTAGAGATGTTAATAACTATGTGAACTGGTTATCAGGGTTTAATATCCACAGAGTTATACAACACAGTAATAGAGTTTATACAACCAGAAAATAAACCCAACCGATACACTGTCTCATATAATTGCAAGTCAAACAATGTTTAGGCTCCATGGTGTTACACAACGGAATATACAACAACAACTCAAGTATGGGTAAACATGACCTCCTGCTAGTCCATCAGTAGAACTCCATATTTCACACGCACCTGCTCTCAAATCGACTCATTTAATAGTACCTAAGATAATAAGAAAGCATAACACCTTAGGTTAGACAATATTTTAGAGTAAGTGATTAACAATATCAAAATACTATAAAAGTCCATGTATAATACGGATCAGAGGGTACACAAATCATACCTGACATGTCCCTAAAACCAAAGAGTCAGCATATAACATAGATAATATTCTACTTTACAACATCATAAAAAGGGTACACCATACTTAGTATCTGTCGGGGTGCCTAGGTACACTACCTCAATACCTACTTTATACTAAGTAAACCGTCCAAGTGTCTAGGTATCTCCATCCATAATACCTACTACACACTAAGACAAGTCGGGGTGTCCAGGTATCCCTACCATAATACTTACCTCGTGTGACATTCCTAGGGTGACAGGTGGCTAATGAAGCAATCATAACAAACATAGCATTCGTCAAACAATCTCGATAGTCACCAATTTTGCTCTAGATATATGATAACTTGTATGACCCCCATAATTCTAGGGACAAGTTGAAAGTCTTGGTTCTCCATCGTACTCTTGTATCTCGCAGCTCAAAGCTAGATACGTGGCTTGTAGCCCAAAGTTGAACACTAGGCCCAAAGGGTCCAAGATATATAGATCTCATCATGATCCATGGGGGTCCCCACTATACAATATCCTTACTTTGAGTAGAACAGAAAATATTCGAGTCATCAACGATCCCTTAGCATATACACATTCATATAAGGCATATTAGCTCAATACAATTTCCACTATCTCGGATCCCACCTTGTTCCTACACTACCCAAATCCCAATACAATCCCATTCGGTGCCTACTACTTACATGAGTCATAGACCGAAGGTTATAATGTGCCTAATCTCTATACCTTCTACCCCTATGAACCACAAACCGAAGATACTAAGTGACTAATTCTCGGTACCTGCTACCTCCATGAGCCACAAATTGAAGATACCAGTCCATTATGCCATACATTGCCATCCCCCGTGATGCGAGCGAGACAACATATCCAACATGATCAACAAAGTCTTGAACTATCTACCTGAGGACCCACTTCCATCATAAGAGACATCCGAAGAACCAACTCTCATGCCAAGCATTACACCATCTAAGTCAGTTGCATAAACAAACCATCAAATCACGAACCATGAAATCTTATCAACCTTCAAGCCAAAGATTGGCCAAATCACTAATCAGCAATAGTGATGGACATTTACCGCTCTACATTATTCAGCACCGACATCTTAGTCTTGTAACCGAACAGATAAGTACAACCAAAAGAAAACTGGTATCCATCCTATCTGAAGCCTCATCCTCTACCTCAGATCCGTCGGCACGTATCCTAACCCTTATCTACAACTTATCTTGCTCGTTAGGATTGCGCATGTATGAAACCCTAACGTACAAGATATTCCATTAAAAACAGATCACTACTAATACCCATGCATGAGACATGGCCCTGCATATCCATTTCCTTGCTCGATTGATTTCTCACTCGATAATCAACAAAATCTCGATCCGTCTTTGCATTTTGCTCCCCCTTCAATCTGCACCCCACCATATGTCGATCGAGCCTCCCATATAGATCGCGACTTCTAGGTCCACGGTTGTTGTTCAAAACATCACAACCATCAAACAACGATCGGTTAAACCAAAATTCGTGGTGAACGTAGATATCGATGAGAGAAACATGATGGTCATCTCCGATCTGCCCATCATTGCCCCAAAACCCATTGATCTCTGACCCTAGATCCATGGTGGAAGGGTCGATCTTGGTCAATGGTGATCGCACCCTATATCTAGCATATGAGTTCAAAGCTCCCATCGGTACGAACATTCTAGATTTGGTTAAGCAATTTTCAGTGGAGCGGATTTGGGGGTTTTAATTTTTGACTGTCAAGATGAGAGTTCAGCCATGATTTTATAATGAAACGGTAAAGTAAGAAATGAATTTGAAAGGAGAGATGGATTTAGGATTTAACTAAATTATATTCCGTTTACTTACTTTCTCAAGTGAACAATCGCACATTTCTAGTTCGTACGATCATGCGACGCGTCCGGTTGCCATGAAACTCGTCTACGTACACCACCCAATTTTCAGGATCTTAGAGTACAAATTTTGACGCCACCTGAGACTACATTCCGGATTGCTATTTTAGCATATTTCGAGTTAGTTTCGACATCGGTTCATCTGATCTCCAAATATTGCAATCGTTTT
The DNA here is from genome assembly GCA_030765085.1 of Allium cepa. Classification (NCBI taxonomy): domain Eukaryota; kingdom Viridiplantae; phylum Streptophyta; class Magnoliopsida; order Asparagales; family Amaryllidaceae; genus Allium; species Allium cepa. Next base: position 453,970,801 of record CM060928.1, read on the forward strand.
TTTTAATTCGCAACATCAATTCGAACTCAACGAAATTGGTCTCTAGTCCTAATTCTACCATGTACGAAAAATCATATTTTTTGACCTTCATTTAATTAGCGATCAAATATTTAAATATCCGATTGTTAAAAATATGATTTGTTAATTACATTCTCCCTTGCTTAAAAGATTTCCCCTCGAAATCACAAAGCAAAGAGAATGTCTCATAACCCATAGGGCTTTAAAAGTCTCTCAGATTCTAGAAAAATTCTACAGAACCTCCTTTGCACTACTAGGTCCGGGAAAATCCCAATACAACATAGATATGTATACGATCATATCTTTAAATCTACTAGATCATATATAACAATCGTCACAAATAATATGCTATACCAAGACATAATAATCCTGCATGCCTAACAGCCATACAAATATAGGCTATTGTAACGACCCATAAATTTTCCATAAGTAAATTTGGTTATTTTAATAAAAAAATTGTAATTAAATTTAGAAAGAAATAAAAAAATTATAATTTATATTGAAGTAAATGTTAAGAGTGAATTGTAGCAATGGTTATTAAAACTAATTATTGACAATTAAAGTAAAGTCACAATGAAAATGTAATAGTATAAATTATTGCCTTGGTTATAAAATAGAAAATGAGTAAATAAATGTAAGTGTTGAATTAACCAATGAAATAATATTGCTTATTAGTAACTGAACGTAAATTTGGTAATAAGGTTAAAGCAAATTGATAAAATAATACGTAATAATTTGTAGTTGATAGGATTAATGCTAGAGAGTAATTATAATAGTTGTTGTTTGATAATAAAGTAAGAATGAGACCCAAGATTATTAATATAAATGTAATAAAGTGGATTAATTGGAATTAAATGAAATTTTGATCTTTGAATATTATGTAAATAAGAATTGAGATGAAACTGGGAATATTAGTGCATCAAGATATAATCAATGCTAATTTAAGGTTAATAATTAATGGATTGAATGAAATGGGATTAATGTAAATGTTATACTAGGCTATAAATCAAATGTAAGAAAACCAACGTAAATATTGAAATAATTAATGAATCAATATATATTGAATATTAATTGAATGTAAATTAATGTAATAAGATTGATGCAAGTTGATAAGTAACTAAATTTGTGCAATAGCAATTAATTGGAAACAAATAGTAAAGTTATAATTGATTGAAATTTGTAAATTGGGAATGAATTCAAAGTTATATAAATTGATGTAATAATACGTAATAAATTGTAAATTGATACAATCAAGGTTAGATTAGTAATTACAATGTTGTTATTGATAATAAAGTAAGAATGAGAATGAATTAGGCAAAATGGTGATAATCATTAATTGTTTACCCATTTATTTCATCTATTGAATTAGATTTAAATCCATTGAAATAAAACGTAATTAGAAACTACGTTAATGGAAATTAAGAGGAAATTCGAGTAATAATGCAATAACTACGAACTAATGTAAATTGCATCCATTTGATAATACTAGATTGAATATAAGAATGAAAAGTAAATTCAATGGGATTATTAAGAATTTATATTATAATCTGTGAATTTAATGAAATTGAGGTTAACATTGAAATTGATGAATTAGTCAACTCAAAATTGACATTTAAATTTGTTTAAATCATTGTAAATGATTGAAGAATCAAAAATAATGAAATTCGTCAATTAAAGAACTGAAATTGAAAATTTGATTTAATTTGTTAATTTAATTAATTAACGTAAAAACAGCCATTTTGGCCACTGACTCGGATTTCGACGAAACCAGTTTCATCGGATCCGTAATGGTGAATTATTGTAGGATTTCAAGTTTCGTAGCGATCGGACTTGTCGTTTGATCGTACGGACCCGAAACGCCTTGAAATCAGTGAAATTGAAATCAATTTGAAAAATATTGATTTTAGCATAACTTCTTCATATGATGGAATTTGGACTTGAAACCTTTTCCATTGCATTTAAAATATTTTAAACATCAATTTTGATATATGGTTTGACCCTATTTCCTTCCGGAGTCAGAACGGGATTTTCGGGTCATTCATCGTTCAGTGCGTTATTAAATCGGGTCCATCTATTCCCTTTCAACCTTGCCTATAAATACCCGGTTATAAACCCTAGCCTTTCTATTTCTCATTTCACTCTACGTACAATCCAGATGTTCTTCCTCCTCAATGGTAGACAAAACAAAAATTCCCAATTACAATTCCAAATCAAATCCAAAGCCAAAAATTCCAACTCCACAAACAATATCAAATTATATATCGTCGGAAAGCTCTTGAAGAGCGCAATCCAGATCCACTTTCTATTTTTCAATCGGAGTTTCGGTGCATCCGGAATCAATGGAAACATTCACGGCCGTTCATCGCGTGTTGATGAACGTTGTCGGATCGTCGAATCGTTTCTGGATATTGTAGAGTGGATGATGGGGAGTTGATGTACACGTAAATGTGCATATTTTTACCACCATATTTATTCTATTTAAATTAAATAAATGATCATATTGGGTATTTTAACTTGTTTTAACCAAAATTCACATTAATTCCAAATTTTCACATATTCATCTTCATATAGGGCAAAATGGCCATTTGTGCGTGTATATTAATTTGAGAGAATTTAATTGGAAATTTCTATAATATTTTGTAGGAATTTAGCTTCTCATATTAGTGGGTTCATGAAGAAACATGCATGCACAAAATGGATATGAAGGAATGAAGATGGAAATAATTCACAGTGAAGATCATGGAGGACCCCACCTACCCACCTACCTTAATGTACAAATTAAAGGCTAATACACATGCTTATGGAGTTAATGGTTTCATGTACACTTAATGGGGGACTAAGACATGTTAACGATTACTTGGCCTCCACACTTTCTAAGGGGCGTTTTGGGTATTCCACAAAAAAGTGAATTAGGGTTTCAAAATTTGTATATATACCCCTTATGTTTCATGTAATCTCCCTTCTTCTCGTAGTCTCTCTTAGGCATCCTTCCTCTTCACTAGTTTTAGGATCAAAATAAGCTCTTCTTTTTTTTCATGGCTACTTAGCCATTTTTATTCTTATGTAGTTTCCTTTTTTATGCAATTTAATACATGATCTTTTCCTTTCTTTGTTTATTTCCTTTCATGCAAGTAGTGTAGATCTCTCTTATTTCATGCAAGTAGATTAGTTTTTCCTTTCTTTTTGCTCTCTTTTTCCTCTTGTTTGTTTAATGTTGCTTTCTACATTTGTTCATATGATAACAAATACGAGAGCTTAATCCCTTCAATTTAGGGATAATGAAGCTCTCTAGTATGTAGATTCAACATTTTGATATTATTTCTCTCTTTTTATGCTTAATGACAATGCTTGAAGCGGTTTAATTTGTTGTTTTTGTTTTGAATTTGATAGCCTATATTGTTGACACCAAATAGGCTATAACTAAACAATCACTAACACAAATGCCTCTCTATCAAAATATGATTATGGCATAAGAGAGTGATTTAAATTCAAATTTGACGGTCTATATTTCTAATTAATAGTTAATAGACCATACTAAAAATAGATTTCATTTTCAACTTGGTTGTCATTTTCATGAAAGTTAGTAAGTGGTTTAAATTTTGTGTTATAGTTTGATGTCTTATGTTGAGCTAATTAATAGCACAAATGAGTCATGCTTATGATAAACACATCATTTAAATTCACTTATGACCAAAAAAGAGATCACAGTTTCATCAATTGTTGAATTATATGATCTAGAGAGTGGGTTTATCTCTAAATTGTCATTTAACTCTCATATTTTTATAAATTTTATTTTATTTGTTTTTTCTTCTTTTCTAGCTTAAACAATTCTCAACTTTGGTTTAATTTGATTGAATGGAATTTTAAAATCAACGGTTCCCTGCGAATCGACCCGTAATCGCATACGTTCTACATTCGTACACCGTGTGCTTGCGGTAATATTTTTAATTTTTAAATTCTTCAACGGTTTTCTAATTTGATAAAATTTCCGTCGATAAACAGGAGTGCATCGGTGAAATTCGTTCGTTGTTTCAACGGTTAGATCGAGCAGAATAATTCTCTTAGGGTTTGAATATCAAGTGGCGGATGCTATTAATAATTGGTCGAGATCGACGTCATCGACCGAATAGGCAGGGGCGGAGGCCACGTTGGCCGGCGGTGAGCTTGAGGGGGGTCGCCACGCGCTAGGCGGTTGTGAATGGTATCGCGTGCTCATGTAGAATGAGGGTTTTGCACATTTTTGACTGGAGTGAGAAGCAATGATGTACGTGGCAGGTGACGTGTTTTTGGGTGACGTGTATGTTTGTTTTGCTTTGTTTATTTTATATAAATTTAATTTCAAGCATTCTAACGTGAATAAATTTCATGTACGAGGTCCGTTTCATGCATGGTTTTCTCCCCTAGGATCGTATTTAAATTCCGGATATTTTGGCACTGTTTTGGACGAATTCTGAGGCTGTTTGATTTTTGGGTTTAAATTGAATTTAAATTCAATTTAAATTCAAAAGGTGAGTGTTTTAACCCACTCACAACTTATAAAATTTCTTATGTGTGTTAAATTGATATATGATGTGATTAGAAATTTATTTATGATTGTTTGGCATATTTTTAATCATCATCTCGGTTAAGTTTAATCTACTAAATTAAATTTGTTATTTAATTTATTATTGCATATAAACTGCCGGTTAGATGATTTTTTAACTTATTATTGAATATAAACTGTCAATAATTACCTGTTATTTATTATATGCTCTATATTGATGTTATTGTTGAAATTGGATGATGATTGTAATAAATGGTTGATGATTGGTATTGGATGAATGGATGTTGTATTTTATGTTGTTTTAAACTGCAAATTGTTATGCACTTTATTTCATTTAGGATTGCGGCTTGAAATGATATATAACCATATTTTTTTATTTTTAATTGCGGATTGAAATGATAAATATTTGTATCACTTAACCACAGGATAGGAAATTTTATACAGACACCGTGGTCTATATATAAAAATATTTGGAAATAATTTCTATGGTCTGTAAAGAAATATATGATTTTTGAGATATTTATTTGGATATTTTATAAATGTTCTTTTATATATAGTTAAATTCTGGGTTTAAGCTATGAATAAAATTTGTTTGAAGTATAAAATAAGTTTAATAACAAATTTTGATTTTATTAAAATATAATATGGATAAGGATTTAGTTAAATTATATTTTAATATAGAGTTTATATTGATTTTTATAAATCAAAGTTGAGAAGATAGTTTGAAATTGATTGAGATTTTATATAATTAAGAATTATATTTAATAAGAATCCATTTGGAACTTATTTTAAAAGAATATGGTTTTATAACTTAATTCGGGTTTAAGGTGATTAAGTGAATAAATTGAGGAATATCCAGTTTTGTAATTTGATGTTTTATTTAAAGGATATTGGTTTTAGTAAGCAAATATTTCAAAACTAAATAATAGTAAAAGTGAAATTTGTATGAATTAAAAAAATTTAGTTCTGAAATATTGAATATTTAAGCTCTGAAATATATTATATTTAAAATTTAGAAATTCAGGTTGTTTTGGAACTGATTTGTGAAATTTAAGAGGCTAGTTTGTTTTATAAAATATTTTAACATTTAAATCCATGTAAGGGTGGAAGTTATGTTTCAAATTTATTAATTTCAAAGTATTATGTTTCGAAAGTGTTATAGTTTTAAGTCTTTGGTTTCGAAATTTTATAACTTTGAATTACTATGATTTCTAAAATGATATCATATTGATTTGGTTTTGAAATGGAAATGATATTGTATTTATATGGTTTCGAAATGGATAATACATTCTGGTTTTGAAGTATAAATTATTTTGAAATGACCGCGGTGTTGTAATAACGTTCGATTATTAAAGAGACCGGGATCGGAAGTTGTCATACCCTCTGCCAACTCCAAAAACTACTTTAACAACCGTGTACGCGGTGGAGATTCCAAAATGAAGTAGGATGGCGGCGGCTTTTCCTTTGAGGTAAATATGTGGACCCGACTCTCGTAAGTTGGCATAAGGTGGCTAAAACAGGAGTGACTGATGGGCTAATGAAGTAGCACGTTTGATCGGACACATCCCTTCGATATTATACTTTGACTTTTGGATTGATTCGATGACCACTTTTGATTTTTTAATTTGGGGGTGTGGCTCGATGTGGGTGGTAGCTGCGCGCCACGCGTTACCACCGCTCCGGAAGCATAATTGGTATACCTAACCTGGCATTGCCTAGTTGTGTCGTATCACCTACCCTATCGCGCCTTGTATGAGTTTGATTTTTGTCGTACCTATGGAGTATCTTCTCATAGTCTCCCGATCAGGAGATATGCAAGTACTATATAGACTACTGGCACTATTACGTGTTAAGGGCTATATGGTTAACCCCTTAACGTTATTTAATAGTAAGTTTATTTTACTATTAGACATTAGTATAATAGCGAAATATTACTACGTAGTAAATAGTTTAACAGATCCTTAGGAGATGTGAATCCCTACCTGGAGATTTGACCAGGCAACTAAGTACTCGGCATTAGCATACTGTTTGGCATTTATGAGTCGTTCGGCATCCGGATCGTTCGGCATTAGAAGAATGTTTGGCATTCAGGAATGCTCGGCATTTAGGAGCGTACGGCATTAGAAAGTGCTCGGCTTCCAGAGTCGTCCGACACATATGATTCGTTCGGCACTCAAGTTCGGTCGGCATCTATGGACGTTCGGCATGCGAGAGTGTTCGGCATGTGAGAGCGTTCAGCATTAAGAAACGTTCGGTATTGTATATCGCTCGGCATCTATGGGACGTTGGGCATGCGAGAGTGTTCGGCATGCGAGAGCGTTCGGCATTGAGAGACGTTTGGTATTGCATATCGTTCGGCATCTATGGGATGTTCGGCGTGCGAGAGCGTTCGGCATTGAGAGACGTTCGGAATTGAATATCGATCGGCATCTATGGATGTTCGGCATGGAAGGGTCATTCGGCACTCCATACTGCTCGGCATCCAAATTCTTTTTTTTTTTTTTTGAAAAAAGGTCTAAAGCTTTATTGATATTGAAGATTCAATACAAACACAATATATACAAGTAAAACATTCAAATTGTATGCGTCCCAACACATTCTCGACCAAACCCTAAACACACTGCGAAAAATAAGCGATGTTCTTTTCCTCATGGCGGCTCGTTTTCTCTGCCTGGCAAATTTTCCTCTCTTCCAACTATGGTGATGCTACTTTCAGTGCGTCTGGACATAATAGATTTCTCAGCATCATCGTCTTCTCTATCAATCATGTACCTTGAGGATGATGCTGTGGTTGGGAAATTAGGGATCGTGGGAGAGGTAAGGTCTGCACGTGAAGGTAAAATTTCCCATTTAACTAGGATGTCATCGGTATTAACCATACTGTGAGAGAAGAACTTAGATCTATTGATGATTAGGTCACGAACCATATTTTTTATGGATTTGCAAACTGCAATTTTGTCATCGGCATCCAAATCTTGTTCGGCGCAAATACTTCATTTGGCATTCAGGTTGTTCGGCATCACTTTGTTCGGCATTTATGCCTTGCTCGGCATTTTGCCGTTCGGCCTCTCTAGGTAGTCACACAGAGATCACTCTTTTTGGGCCGAGATACCAAGCTGCTAGGCCCACCAGAGAAGTCCAACCTACCTTCGTCTATAAATAGAGAGGTAGGGACACAGTGAAAGGGATCTTTTTTCGAGAACACCAGGAAGACTCTGCCGCATTCAAGACTCATTCAAGATTTATCTTTTTTTTCTTAGCAATTGTATTCAATATAATTGGTATACGGATTGTGTCTGCAATCGATTATCGAGAAAAGCAATAAAGATTAACCTCAAAGTGGACGTAGGCAATTACACCGAACCACTATAAATCTGGTGTTCGTATTTTCTGCATTTAAACCTGCATATTATCCTCTGTTTAACTTACTTTCTTCATTAATCTTTCTACATAATCTCTCTTTAAGGGTGTTAGTGACCAATTATGCTGCTAACATTTTGGTGCTTTCACTGATAATCGAATTCTCAGGACAATAGGATCTACCTTGTAGCTACTGGATTGAAAAATCCCCCGAAGGAGATCCAAGTCATTCGCAAGACATCTGTTGATTCTACTCAGAGTTACAACCGACAACTCTATCATGAGAAGACTACGAACTAGATCAGCCTCTCACAACGCAGATGTCAATGAAACTGCTAGTGTACAACAGACAGGACCTACCGACCAACCAGCAATTCAAGGCGCAGGAACCTCCACTCAGAACCAAGCGTAGGTTGTTTCCCGAACGGAGTTCAACGACTTGATAAGAGAACTCAGGGAAAGTAGAAGGCAACTTGCTGAGCAGATCCAAGCCAATACTAATCTCATGACTCAGCTTGCCCGGCAGCAGCAGCAAAATGCTGGAAGTAGTCCTGCTCCTTATTCTCAATCTGATAGCTCAACCTCAGCTGATGAACCTCCTAGGCGTAGACGCCGTAACGATGAAGCTGCATAAGCAGGTGCCATTGATCGATCCGCCAGGGATCAGGCACATGATGAGACCGGACGCCCGGATCACCAAGACCCAAATCAAGCGGGACATCAACCCGCATGGTCCCATGGAACGGAACCCAACCACCCACCTTCCATACAAACTCCAGATTTATTAGCTATGGTCAGGCAGTTAATGAGAGAGAACCAAGGCCTGACCAACGAAGATAGGGGAGTGTCCAGGAGTCATACTCGCTTCACAGATGTTATCCTACAGGCTGAGTACCCCAAGAAATTCAATATGCCGACTATCCTAGCCAACGAAGGGAAGACTGACCCTAGGCAACACGTGAGGCGGTACGAATGAATGATGGACTCGGCAAGGTCAAATGATGCAACTAAGTGTAAGTGTTTCCCAATCACTCTGTCCGGAATCACCACTATATGGTTTACCCGCTTCCTCCGCGATCTATATCCAGTTTTGACGAGTTAGCAATGAAATTTGTTGAACAATTCAGGATACATGCTACCTGTCCAAAGGACGTAATGTCTTTATCAAGCGTAATCCAGGCTTCGGGAGAGTCTCTGAAAGCATACTTACAGAGGTTTCATGTTGCCGCCACTAAAATTAGCAATCCTAACTATCACGCAATTTTGATGGCGGCAATACGAGGTGTAGATCCAGACTCACTGGTTGGAGATTGGTTGGCGGGAAAGCCCCCAGCTACATTGGAACGATTCTATTCCAATGCTCATCAGTTCATACGGAGGGAGGATGCTCGATGGACGAGACGAGATAAAGCACCAGGGCCTGTTCAGGAGACTGTGAAAAGTAACATCGCCGTGAAGCAGTCTGGCGATAATTCGGGAAAGGTTCAAGTCAACGACCAGAATAAGCCTGGGCAGTCCAAAGGATCCAGAGGTGGAAATCCCGAAAAGAAAAGAGAAGCAGGGAAATGGAAGTCAAGAATTCTGACCTACAATGAATACACCCTGTTGAATACTTCCCTTGAAAACAATTATCTATCTATCTGTAACACCTTTGAATACAGAAAGCCACGCCCAAAGGAGTCCATTGAAGAACAGAAACGGACAGGGAAGTACTGTCGCTTCCATAAGACCCATGGGCATAATATTGAGGAGTGTAGACACCTCCATGACGCCATAGAAAAGTTAATCAGCCAGAAAAAATTGCAGGAATTTGTCCAAAACCCGCAAGATGGAAGGCAAGGAACGTCAGACCCCGAACGCGGTCCGGCTCCACGCCAACCAGAACAACCTGCTCGGACTGTGGGTAGATTGATTATAAACACTATTGTCGGAGGACCTCATCCTACAGACAAGAATTGGTAGGAGATGGAACAATATGCTACCTCCTTTAGGCATGCGGATTATGAATGTTCGAATGTGTAAGATGGAACCCCCACAAAGCAACAACGCATGATGACTGATGATATAGTGTTTAAGACTCGAGACGTTGACAAGATGGAGGCTCCTACTATCGATCCGATGGTTATATCTGCAACAATCGGGCCAGTTTACGTGAAAAGAATCCTGATTGATTGTGGAAGCTCTGTTATCATCATCTTCAAGAAGGCTTATGACCAAATGAAGATGGAAACGAAAGATTTGAAACCATGCAAAGCCCGTATCCATGGCTTTAATGGTGCTGCAACCGATGCGATGGGGTATATAGAGCTACCAGTTGAACTGGGGAAAGGTGAGCGTAGGAGAGTGCGAGTCCTACCGTTCATAGTAATGGATGTTGACTCTCCATGCAATGTCTTTTTGGGTCGTCCAGCCTTGGTAGAGTTTAGGGCTGCTTTGGCCCTATGGTGTTTGACATTAAAATTTTTGACAGACAAAGGAGCTGGTGTTGTACATGGCGATCAGGCGACCGGTCGCGCGTGTTATGTGGCGGAATGGAGAGAAGCTCAACGGAGAGAGAAGGGAAAGGTTGTGGATAGCTCGGTACGTATCCTAAAGACTGATGATTGACAAGTAGTGCCCGACTCCTGACTCGGGCAGCATTCTCGGATCCTTAGACACATAGATCCGAGAGATGATGATGGGGAACCCAGGGAAACGAATGCAGTACTGGCTGAGCTGACGATCGACATCCCAGTCAGCCGGGATGTCCCATCATGAGTTCTTAAGATTGGATCGCAACTCGACCCTTTAGTGGCCGAGGATCTTACTGATTTTCTCCGGGTGAATCTGGACGTTTTTGCTTGGACACACTCTGATATGTGCGAGATTACTCCAACAATTACGAGTCATGTGTTGAACATAAACCCAAAATACGTTCCTGTAAAACAAAAAAGGAGAGGCACAGACCCGAAAAGGTCCGCGGCTCTCAAATAGAAGGTGGACAAACTCAAAGCCAACGGGTTCATCGGCGACGCCCTCTACCTGAATGGGTATCTAACCCAGTGCTAGTGAAGAAAGAAAATGGGAAGTGGAGAACTTGTGCTGATTACTCCGATCTGAATAAAGCATGTCCGAAGGATAGTTTCCCTTTACCTAGAATCGACCAGCTCGTCGACTCTACCGTTGGACACGAATTATTGTCATTTGTGGATGCGTGCTTGGGATACAATCAGATCCCGATGCACATTCCAGACCAAGAGCACGCCAGTTTTGTCACAAATATGGGGCTATATTGCTATGTAGTAACGCCCTTTGGATTGAAAAACGTGGGAGTAACTTATCAGCGTCTGGTGAATCAAATGTTTAAGGACCAGATCGGTAGGACGATGGAAGTCTATGTGGATGACATGCTTGTGAAGTCGCGAAAGTCAAACGACCACATCCGAGACTTAGCGGAGATGTTTGACATACTTAGGCATTACGGGATAAAGATCAACCCCTTAAAGTGCTCTTTTGACATGGCATCAGGAAAGTTCTTGGGTTTCATTGTGAATGCACGTGGAATTGAAGCCAACCCGGAAAAGATTCAAGCTATTCGAGACATACAAGTGCCCAGAACTATAAAGCAAGTACAAAGCTTGAACGGAAAAGTGGCAGCGCTGAGCCGATTCATATCCAGAGCCATGGATAAGTGCAGTCCTTTCTTCGATGTGATAAAGAAGGGAAAAAGGAATTTCGAGTTAACAACTGACTGTGAGGAAGCATTTCGAGCTCTGGTAAGGCATTTGGAGAGCCCCCCGATGCTATCGAAACCAATTGACCATGAAATGTTGTATGTATACTTGGCAGTATCCCAGCACGCTATTAGTACGGCTCTGGTTCGTGAGGAGGACCGAGTTCAAAAGCCAATATATTATGTCAGTAAACGCTTGACGGGGGCAGAAATAAATTATCCCAAGATCGAGAAATTAGCTTATTGCTTAGTGATTGCATTACGCAAGCTTCGCCCATACTTCCAGGCACACTCAATCAGTGTTTACACTGATCAACCCCTGCGATAGGTACTCCAATGACCGGAAACTTTTGGAAGGATGTTAAAGTGGAATATCAAATTAAGTCAATTCGATATTACCTACCTACCGCGAAAGGCCATACAGGGACAAGAGCTAGCGGATTTCATCGCTGAATTCACCATGACAGACGAATCAAACGATCGCAATGTCAGACCTCCCGTCCGATGGAAGATGTACACCAATGGGGCATCTAACGACTGTTGTTCGGGGGTTAGTATAGTTCTGGCAACTCCTGAAAACTGATCAGTTTGCTATGCTTTGAAGCTCGAATTCACGGCAACAAATGATGAAGCCGAGCATGATGCATTGATCACTGGTTTAAGACTCATCAAAGAACTAGGAATAAGATCGATTGAAATTTTTTGCGACTCGCAACTGGTGGTGTATCAAGTGCGTGGAGACTACCAAGCAAGGGGGCAAAGACTTGCCCCGTATTTGGCCCAAGTTCAGGAGCTGCTAGCGAGTCTCAAGTATTATGATATTTCACATGTCCCGTGTGAGCAAAACAGAGCAGCCGATTCATTGGCCAAATTCGCAAGCACCGGTGATGCGCAACAGATGGGATTGTTTCATGTCGAAACCTTACATGTTCCGAGTATAAATATGATGGAGGTATATTTTGTGTTAGAAACAGAAATCGAAAGGGAGTCATCGATGACCCCATTCAAGCAGTACTTGTTACACGGGGCCGTGACCGAAAGAAGGAGCGAAAGACGACAAGTCATTCGTAAGGCTTCTCGTTATGTAATGCAGGATGGAATAATGTATCAGAGCGGATTCTCGACCCCATTACTCCAATGCATTGCCCATGATGAGATAAAACGAGTCCTAAAGGAAGTCCATGAAAGTAAATGTGGCGACCATACCGGAGGGCGGACGTTAGCAAAGAAAATCCTCCGCTATGGATACTATTGGCTAACTGTAAATCGGGATGTCGCAGACTACGTGAGAAGATGTAACAAATGTCAGAAGTATGCGAAAATCCTAAGAGCTCCGCCGATGAAACTCACACAAATGGTTAGTCCTTGGCCATTTGCAATATGGGGAATCGACATAGTTTGTTCCTTACCTCTATCCAAAGGTGATGCAAAATACATGATTGTTGCGGTCGATTACTTTAGCAAGTGGGCAGAAGAAGAACCTTTGGCCACTATCACCACCAAAAAGGTCATTAATTTCATTGTATGAAATATTATATGTCATTTCGGTCTTCCACGAACCATCATCACAGACAATGGAACTCAGTTTGAAAGCAAAGAGTTCAAAGAGTTTTGACAAAAATATGGTATTGAGAAAAAGTTTGCAGCAGTTGCTCATCCGAAAGCTAATGGACAAGTGGAGGCCGTAAACAAGATAATCAAATCCATATTGAAAAAACGTTTGGAAAAGGCTAGAGGCAAGTGGGTGGATGAGCTTCCAACGGCACTTTAGGCTTACAGAACCACCCACAAGTTCGCGACAGGCCACACTCCGTTCGCATTAGCATATGGCATAGAAGCTGTTGTACCCGTGGAACTTGAAGTCCCATCACATCGGGTAACTTATTATGACACTGAGTCAAACCAAGATCTCTTGCTGGAATCATTGGACTTCATTGATGAAAAACGCGAAGAAGCTAATTTAAGAGCGGTCGCGTACAGGCACCGAGTTGCTTGATATTACAATGAAAAAGTCCAACCAAGAATGTTTGGAGTGGGTGATCTCGTTTTGAAATGAGTTTTCCCAGTTCCGTCACACATGAGCCCCGCATAGGAAGGTCCATACGTCATTGAACGGAAGCTTGGAGAAGGAACTTTCAAGCTAGCGACCGTTGATGGTGCGACACTTCCCCGAGCATGGAATAGTGAGCATTTGCGGCACTATTACACTTAGTTCATTTCTATCATATTTTAGTTGCATTTATTTCCAGCAAGTTTTTATTTCTAGTTTACGGCGTGTAAAAAGACAATTTAGCTTATTTGCATTTATAAAGGCTTGAAGCCATTTCTTTTTCCCATGAATTGTCGATGTTTCTGTGTATGATAACGCTGCAACAAATGAATAAAAGATACATTACTCTGTCTGATGAACAAACGCGCACGAGCACTCGAAATCTCCAAGTCCCCGGAATGCAGACTGGAGTATTCTAAGTCCCCAGAGTGCAGGCGCAAGTATAAACGACTCGAAATCTCCAAGTTCCCGGAGAGCGGACTGGAGTACTCTAAGTCTCCAGAGTGCGGACGCGAGTATAAATGACTCGAAATCTCCAAGTCCTCGGAGTGCGGACTGGAGTATTCTAAGTCCCAAGAGTGTGGACTCGAGTATAAATAACTCGAAGTCTCCAAGTCTACAGAGTGCGGACTGGAGTACTCTAAGTCCCTAGAGGGTGGACTCGAGTATAAACAACTCGACACCTCCGAGTCCCCGAAATGCGGACTGGAGTACTCTAAGTCCCCAAAGTGCGGACGCGAGTATAAACGACTCGAAATCTCCAAGTCCCCTGAGTGCGGACTGGAGTACTCTAAGTCCCCAGAATGCGGACTCGAGTACAAACGACTCGAAATCTCCAAGTCCCCGGAGTGCGGACTAGAGTACTCTAAGTCCCCAGAGTGTGGACTCGAGTATAAACGACTCGAGACCTCCGAGTCCCCAAAGTGCGGACTGGAGTACTCTAAGTCCCCAGAGTATGGACACGAGTATAAATGACTCAAAATCTCCAAGTCCCCGGAGTGCGCACTGTAGTACTCTAAGTCCTCAGAGTGCAGATGCGAGTATAAACGACTCGAAATCTCCAAGTCCTCAGAGTGCGGACTGGAGTACTCTAAGTCCCTAAAGTACGGACTCGAGTATAAACGACTCGAAATCTCCAAGTCCCCGGAGTGCGAACGGGAGTACTCTAAGTCCCTAGAGTGCAGACTCGAGTATAAACGACTCGAAATCTCCAAGTCCCCGGAGTGCGGACTGGAGTGCTCTAAGTCACCAGAGTGTGGACTAGAGTATAAACGACTCGAAACCTCCGACTCCCTGGAGTGCGGACTGGAGTACTCTAAGTCCACAGAGTGTGGGCTCGAGTATAAACGATTCAAAACCTCCAAGTCCTCGAAGTGCGGACTGGAGTACTCTAAGTCCCCAGAGTGCGGACTCGAGTATAAACGATTTAAATGTCCAAGTCCCCTGAAGGCGGACTGGATATAAATGACTTGAAGTCATCGAGCCTTTGGCGTACGGACTAGAAAATATTCTAAGTACCCGAAGCATGGAATAAAGAATGTGCAATGCCAAAAGATTATCAACTTATTTGAAAATGAATCGAGAAGCTTATGTAACTCGCAATAGCTTGGGTTTCGACCATGATTATACCGAAAATCGGACAACAGAAATCTTCTGAAAGGCAAAAAGAACTAAGTTTTATTCATTAAAAATAAGTTTCTACTACAACTCCTCCGAAGCTCGGAGTCAAAATTTTATTTACATAAACTATGAAAACAAAAATAATTACATAATCTAAACTAGCTCTTGTTGAACGAGAGCGAAGACTATTTCTTTGACTTCTTCGAATTTTTGCCCGATGACTCCACCCCGGTACGTTTACCCTTGATGGCTTTCTTTGACGGGGGAGTGACAGCCGAAGAAGTATAAGGAACATCCATGGGTTTGGACCCGCCTGGGAGAATGATCTTCAACAGCTTATTCAAAGGATCGTCCGGGTCCGCAGGTTGATGTTCGACCTTGATCTTGATCGTCTTTTCCTTCTCTTTATCAAGCTGCTCCTTCATCTCAGTTCAGACATGTGCTCAGAGATGCCTGTAACTTCAACTTCATAATTCACATCGATGGGGGAGGAAGTCTTAGATTTGTCCTCGTCAAGCGCCCCGATCACATGAGCATCAGGACCGGGAGCCTCTCCTGCATGAGTGGCTTCACTCGTTCTTCCCCTAACCTCCTTGGCGACATCGCTCCTCAGAGTGGGCTCAAGATCAGAACGTCCTGCATAAAATCATGAAAAGCAAGCATTCGAATGCAATAGCTTCTGGTGGAAAGCGAAAACCCTTGGAATGTTAAAGCAAAAGAGTTGCCTACCAGGTTGCGGCTGGCTCTCAACCGTCAGGGGGTTCTCACCCTCTAGAATAGGTGACAAAACATGAACACCAAGGCCGGGGTCCTCCGGGTCATAGCCGATGTGCTGTTCAAAAGGATTGAGTATCGGCCGACTGGTCGGCTGGGTAGGCACATGAGCTGGAGACTCAATCCCGGATGGACCGGCGATAACTTATTTCCCTTTTGTTGAAGGGGAGCCTTTGCAATAAATAGCTTTAGCCGCTGACAGGCTCGAAGGCTCATTTCCCTTAAGGAATTCTTTTATCAAGGCCCCCTCACCAACCTCCTCGATACCGTGTTCGGCCTTCTTGATTTCAATTAAAGTCTCCCACGCCTCGGCCAAAGATTCGAGATAGACCTCGTCCAGAAAAGTTAAGTCCTGATGCATGAGAACGCGGGCATTGAATTCGGCAATAAGCGGGTCGAACATGGTTTTGATTTCTTCTCTACCTTCTTCCTTGGCCGCCTCAAGACGGGAGTCGATTTCCGCGGAGGATTTTTTTCCCTCTTCGCGGGTTTCATTCTTCAGCGCCCCAACTTTAGAAAGCCTGCCCTCAAGTTTCGCTTTTAGGAGTTGTGTTGCAACAATCTCGTCGCAATATCGTTGCGACTCTTCTTGGGCAGCAACCTTCTCCTTTTGTTCTTTGCGGAGTCGCTTCTCAAGTTCTTTAACCCGAAGACAGAATGCATCCCTCTCATTTTGCACCGAATCTTTTTCCAAAGCCAAAGCCCCATGGCATTGTACCGCTTCGTCGAGTTCTTTTTTGTAAGTCGATTCCAGACGAGTTACGGCTTCGACGGTATCCTTGGTGCTCTGCTGGACGGCCTCCAGTTCAGATTTGTAAGTTGTAATCTCTTCGTCCTGAGCTTTAATGATATCTTTGTCTTGGATAGCCTCAAGCTTCAAGCAATCGATCTCATGTTGGCGCTCCATGGAGACTTCTAAAAGTTTTTCAGCCAAATGAACAAACGCATCATGTTGAACATAGACGTCGTTGGTGCAGACGATGGTGCTCTGTTTAACATCTCTAGGTATATAGTGGATCGTCGGGAGAAAATTCAGACCATCAAAGCAGATCTTTGGAAATTTAGCTTTAAGCTAGGCCAGTCTCTCCGATACTGTTGGATCTGTTGCGGGAACAGGAGGAGACGGCTTTGAAAGTTCAGCTTTCCTGTGAGGATCCCGGGATTGTCGCGTGGAAGAGGAATCAGAGTGTTGGTCTTGAGGGACATCAGATTGTGACCCCTTATAGTCGTGCTTATCTTTTCTTTGTTTCGAGTGAGAAGACGGAAGTTGGTGGTACTTGGGCTGATAATATGTTTTCTTCCGAGTTGACGAGTCCCGGGAATGATAATCCCTATCTCCATCACCGTCTCTGTCCCGATGTCTCCCGGAACCTGGGTCACGTCCAAAGTGATGGAAGACAGATGACCTGCGGAGGCGATCAATTCCGTGTGTACGCCCTATGTCACATGCATAGAGTTTAAATAATAACAAATTAGCAAAGAGTAGTGTGACGACGAAAATTTAAGTGCGAGGAAAAGTGCACGTGTTTGTGTGTGTCCTAGTGTTTCCCCCCAATGGACCAGTTTCTTTACTAATGGGAGTTTTTTCTCCTAGAGTTTGGGCTTGAACGCCTGCATCGCCTCTGATGGGCAAGTGAATTTATGTGCCTTCGGATCATCGAAATCATAATTAAGTAGATCGTCGGGTATCGAGAGGCCCTTAAAGAAATTTCTAAATGTTGTGAGGAGGCCTCTTTCTCTGTCGGAATAAGAGTAACTTTAGAGATTGCACCAACTTTTCCCCCCTTATCTTGTACGATAGTTTCTTTTTCCTCTTCGAAAGGGAGTATGACATTTCGATGTCATGAACTTCAACTAGTGGGTTCTGAGTAGGCTCAACGTTCTCATCTTGTGCTTCAGGTGTTTCATTTTCTTTGATTTCTCCTTCTTCTAGTGCGCCAGGAGTGTTGCGTGTTGAAGACTCAGCTTGTTTTTTCCCTTTACCAGAGGTAGTCCTGGGTATGGAAACGCCCTAAGGAAGGCTTTTCCGACAGCCTTCTGCTAACAGTCCAAACCTTAAAAGTGACTCATTTGAAATGAGAGTTCGGATGTCCCGTTCATCGGCAGGAAAGGCTCTAATGGCTTCGACGGCTTCAGAATACCCGCGGCCGTCAGGACGTGGATTGATACGTGAATAGATGGAAAAAAGAGTTAGAAAAGGCATGACCTTGACCAAGCATGAATTCGATCCAGAGAAAGGACTTACTTCCTTCCACCTATCTCCTTGCGAAACCAAAAGGGCAACGCACATAAAACCATTCCTGTTTGTATAGGAAAAACTTGCTGCATTCCCCAGTTAAGATTTGACATTTGTGGTGCGACTCGAGGAACATGAAAGAGGGGTTATCTCTCCGCTTCATGATCATATATATATCTAATGTCACCCGAGGTTGGAGGCCTAGAGAGGACAGTCATATAGAGGATGTAGGTACCGTAGATGAAGGCGTGGCCATTCGGGTGCAATTGTGATGGGGCAATGTCGACGTATTGCAGCACATCCCGAAGAAATAAGTTGACCGGTGGCACACTGTCGACCCAGCACATAAACTTATTGCAAGATGTATATCCAGCTGGGGGCAGGTGTGGACAATCGTGCTCCGATGGAACTAATATGTCATTGAAGGGGATTCCGTGGACGGAGTATATCCGACAGAATGCACTTTCATTGATCTTCGAAGCCTGTGAATCGACCGGGTTGTCCAAGAAAATTGATACCTCCAGGGCGTCGGGAGCTAAGTTATGAGCAGGGGAAGTCGATGGGTTCGAAGTATCTACGACTCCTTTTTCAGAAGATGGCCCAGGTCTATCCAAGATCGTGGCAGAGCAAGATTTCTTAGACATCTTTGGTAGAAATTGAATCTAATAGAGTACATGTTTGAACTATACTTGAAAAACAATCGACGTTAGACTTAACAACACAAATATTCCCCCCGTGTGGTGTGTGGACTAGTGTGATAACTCAAGAAAAAACGCTGAGAAATTGAAAGTCACAGAGTTGATGGTGTAAAGTTGAGCTTCGAATCGTCGCCTTCGAAGACCGTCATCGTTGACCGTCTCCAAAAGCCTGCCCTATGGTGTTTTCAATTTCGGACTCAAACATTGGTGCTATATGTTAGAGAAAATTATGCGTTTCTGTTGATTTAGGTTCGGGCTTGTGATTATTGAAACTAGGAAGTTATCAGTCTAGATTAGTTCGATATGCCAGTTGGCTTAGGTCCTTGTCCTTGTTTTTGTCATAGGATTAGACAAAGTAAATGTTGGTCGGCCTAAGTGTCGTTCGGCTAAATTATCGTTCAGCCTAAATGTTGGTCGGCCTAAGTGTCGTTCGGCCTAAATGTCGCTCGGCCTAAATGTTGGTCGGCCTAAGTGTCGTTTGGCCTAAATGTTGGTCGGCCTAAGTGTCGTTCGGCCTAAATGTCGTTCGGCCTAAATGTTGGTCGGCCTAAGTGTCGTTCGTCCTAAATGTCGTTCGACCAAACTGTTGGTCGGCGTACGTGTCGTTCGGCCAAATTATCGTTTGGCCTAAATGTTATTCGGCCTAAGTGTTCGGCCTAAATGTCGATCGGCCTAAGTATCATTCGGCAGAAATATCGTTCGGCCTAGATATCGATCGGCATCCTGTCCATTCTCCTCTTCCCTTTAATTTTTCCACTCCAATTTCATTCGGCATAGGGAGGTCAGGTCGAACCATGGCCGTATCGACCTACACCAACAGGCCTGGCCTCTAACTTCATTTTCATACTGCCATAGGACCGCTCGGCATTGAAAGATCATGCCGAGCCGCTACAATGCACCTTCCACCTCTATATTCTCCGATCCATCCACCACGAAACCACCTAAGAGCATACTAAGTTCCATCCCTAGAACACGACCGAGCCTCAATTCATCACCCTTATTAACATGCCCCTTACTTTCTACAACCTATGAAAAATTAGCAAATTTGAGTAATATCTAGTGTCTCCTAATTTGAGAGGGTGATCGAAAGCTTCTTACCGAAGAGTATGGAGAGAGATCAAGGATCTGTGAGTTTAGGATTGAAGGTTGTTAGAACCTAACTTAGGAAAGGCTTGATGGATTCCAAGGAGGTAAGTTACGATTTCTTGGAAGTAACGGAGGTAAAAAGTGAAAAGAGAAGAAGAAGGAAAATGTCGACTTTTACAGGAGACGAGGGGAAGACGAAGAGACAATGGCCAGTAGAACCGGTCCAGATGGC
The DNA here is from genome assembly GCA_030765085.1 of Allium cepa. Lineage (NCBI taxonomy): Eukaryota > Viridiplantae > Streptophyta > Magnoliopsida > Asparagales > Amaryllidaceae > Allium > Allium cepa. The sequence goes on from CM060928.1 coordinate 453,991,130, forward strand.
TTCGTTCGGCATCAGCTTTAAAATTTGTTTGGCATACATGGAGCGCTCGGCTTCGGCTGTACCGTTTGGCATTTACATGACGTTCGGCACGCATCACCTTAACTAGTGATCAAGGGAAGTCATCATCAAGGAAACTAAACCACATCTCGAAGTAAAGCATAGTGGACACGTGATTCAAAGCGCACCACGTTCGACCACGTGATGCACTTTGGGGGGAAAGTGTTACCTGGAGATTTGACCAGGCAACTAAGTACTTGAGACAACCCCTTCCTACTTGTCATTTTTTTTTTGACACAATTTAGTTTGGGCTAATTAGGGTTGCCTTCTTTTCTGACCAACTATTTTCTTACTGTTTTTTTTTCCCTTTTTTTTATTTCCCAAGATCCACTCCAATCAATATAAAAATATTGATACACTTCATTGTAAAAACTATTTGATTATTCACATAGTTTTTATACCAGAGTATGTTTTTTTTATATTTTTGTTCTGAGTAACTCAGCCCATTTTTTTTTTACAAAATCAAACTGAATCATTCACAACAAAAACAACCAAGAAGATCCCTTCCATTTGAATCTCTGCGCCATTCATTCAACTAATTCCTACTTGTTTCCTTGTGTTTATCATTGGTGTATTAAGTGAAATATGGGAACTAACTCATAGCATTTCAGCTTACCAAAACTTTCCCTTTCAATGACCAATTTGAGACTGTGCATGTTTCTGTGCAACTGTTTGCACATAATCATGCACAACTGCAGTTTACTTCCTCTTTGATCCTTAAGTGGACTAATTTCGTTTAGGTATGATTCTGAAATGAATTAGCTGAATCTGCAAATTTCACTTATACCAATAATTACCAAATGCAATTTTACTTCTGAGTTACCCCTTCTATGTTATTCTTTTCTTTTCTGTCCATGGTATTTCTTATCTCATGATGTTAGTAGTGACTAGATGAACAGGTTCTAGTTGTTCCTAAACAAATTAATACATAAGCATACTAGTTTACTTATGCTTCAGACCCACTACCAATTTCCTTATCTAATTTTCAAGAAATAGGTATGTTCACAGTTTCTAACATGAAGCAAAAGGCTTTATCATCTTTTACTGAAAATAATGTTCATTACAACATACTTTTCCCAATCATCCTTTACATAGTAATAAAGTTTTTCTTGCATAATTTGAAACATCATTACATAAAGCTTTTACTGAAAACAAAACAGAAGAACTACTCTCCTACAAAATCCTAGCTTAGTTAGTTTGCAATTCCTTCAAGCATCATATGTCTGCATCTTACTATTTAGCATCTTTTCTTCCTGCAACCATCTCAGGGTCTGCTTCACAATGCAAGTGAAACACCCATTTGATGCAAGCAACAAACAGGTCAGATTGAAATCTGGTATGAATAAGTTCAATTGACAAGTACACAAGATTTATGAAACTGATTCCATATCACCTTAAGTTCAGATACTAACTGTTTTACCCAAATTGTTAACCCCTTTCATCAGGTACACATTTTTGTTGTGTCTTTACAGTGAAATGCATGAATTGTTAAATGCATGTATAAGTGCTTAAACCAATTCCTTAGCAAAAATTCTTATTTCAAGAATTCATAGCAGCCATCATACAAATCACACAGGCATTTCATAACCATTGAATAAGCAAAACTCCTACCATTTAGCTAAAGCATCAAAACTGGTCTGCATACCAGTACTCACCATACTCTTAGCATATACATCTTTGCTTATCAATCCATAACACCTTTTTTTTTAAGAGTCCAGTATCACATTTTGTAGTTGCACTGGTGCACACTGCCTGGAAGCTACTATTTGATTTTCCAGTGCACTACTAGCTTTTGGACATAAACATGTCATGTGCAAACTTACACCCCAACCTTGATGCAAGCCAACTACCATGTCATACCCCCTTCCCTCATATCCAACCTGATAGAGGTGACCCATGCCTTGAGTTTAATTACTAAATTCTTTCCCATGACCCCCTATTACCTATGCAGTGTCATGCCCCACCCTGTTGTTCCCCTAATCAATGCATACAAGCAGTTTTATACATCCATCAACCATTCAGTAACCCATGTATTCAACCATCACTCATATTTGAAAGTCATTTCAAGTTAATTTCCTGCAGAAACATATTTTTGGTTGAAGCATAACTCAGAGCATTTCCAAATGGAATGCTACTAGGGTTCTCTAGCAATAAGGTCCTTGTAGCCATCCCATGCTTTATAATGTATTTTCTCAATAACCTTATTTCCAGAGGGTACCCTATGATGCATCAAGATTTAACATGTGGAACTTCCACTGTATCTCAATCATCTTTTCAAATGCAAGACATAAGCCAGAGGATTCCCTTCCCCTTACTGCCTTGCACCCTACTTTTCTTGCTAGTATATACTTAAACCAAAAATATTTTCTCAAACTTAGAATACCACCAGTAAGTCAGTTATTATCATACTATCATTAAATTAACATGTACAATCAAGTCATAATTTAAATAGTAACAAAGCACTGCAAAACACAAAGTCCAGAAACAACAGGAAATTGTCAACTAAAATGCATATAAACATCACAGGAAAATCAAGATAAGCTAAAGGTTTTATGGCTGCCTTTCATAGGTCTTAATGCCTTGCCAAGTGAGGATTTACTCACCATGTTTCTTCTTCCTAGGTCTTGATTCAAGTTTGCCATTGTTTCTCCTTAATCTGTTGCTTACTTCCCTTTTCTGTGTTTTGATTTCTGGCCTTCCAATGTGCACCCGTAGGAGATAGTATGGTATATAGTGGAGTTGTTAGGGTTTTAAGGTTAGTTAGGTAATTTATTTTCATCAGAAATTCCATCATTATTCCCTAATTTCACCCAACAGTTTACCCTCTCCCTGCAGTTCTCCTTTTTCCCTGTCTTAACCCTTTTTGGCAAAGTTCCTTCACACATTTCATGCATGAATTCTTTGGCTCAGGCATTCCTTGTCTTTTCTGGGTGTTAGTTATGCATATAATTTTTATTTGAACGGCCAGCTAGGTGTGTGTTTCTGCTAACTACTGGGTATATGCATGTGTATCCCTATGTGTGTATATTTTCTCTACCCACACAAACTACTGGGTTTGCACTCATGCTATGAAAGTTAGAGCTAAAATTTTCTCAGGATATTCATGCATTTCATTCAGCTATGATGCATACATACCTGATGGTCATGCACTGATTTATTTATGTATTCATTTATATTATTGTATATTTTTTTCCTTGCAAGATTCTTACTGAATTGCTTGCTCTAAGTTGTACACTGCAACAATGTGCACATGCACCACTACATACATCTTCATAGTATAAATATATATTTCAGAAAACTGTTTTTATATATTAGTTTATTTATTTATTTATTTTTAAAATAAAAATTCAAATGACCTAAATTTCTACATACTTGATTAACCAGGGCTGTCACATACACCCCTTCTTTAAGAAATTGTGTCCCACAATTTAACACTTCTTGCCATGTAAATCAAGGGTCAAACATAAATACATATTCTTAATTCAACCAAAACAAACCAGCACACATAATATTGGATGTCATGTTCAACTAAGAAAATTTAAGCATGAATATTAAAAATACCTCTGCCTTAACTAGCTGCTGCAAATAATTGAGGGTATTGAGCCTTTATCTTGTCTTCAACCTCCCATGTGCAGTCATTAGGGTCCAAACTCCACTGCACCTTTACCAGTTTAATTATCTTGTTTCTCAATCTCTTATCTTCCTTAGCTGTAATGCCCACTGGCTTCTTCTCATATACCAGGTCAGGTCTAACTTCCACTTTACTTGGTGGCTGAACTACTGAAGCTTCATCATGCACATATTTTCTCAATCGTGATACATGAAATACATTGTGTATTCCACTCATCTCTTCTGGCAATTTCAACTTGTAGGCCATCTTTCCTATCCTTGCAATAATCTCATATGGTCCTATATACCTTGGGGTTAGTTTCCCTGCCTTGCCAAATCTCAACACTTTCCTCATTGGTGAAACCTTTAAGTACACACATTCTCCTATCTCAAATTCAAGTGGCTTCCTTCTCCTATCTGCATATGATTTCATTCTGTCTTGTGCTGCCTTCATCCTCTGTCTGATCAGTGAAACTTTATCATTTGTCTCTTTTACATGATCTGGTCCCAACATTACTCTATCACCCACCTCTAACCAGCAAGCAGGTGACAAATAAGGCCTTCCATACAAAGCCTCATAGGGTGCCATTCCTATACTACTTTGGTAGCTGTTGTTGTAGGCAAATTCTGCCAAATGTAGGTAGTCTTCCCAATTCCCACCATGATCCAGCACACAAGCTCTAAGCAGATCCTCCAAGAATTTATTAACTACCTCTGTTTGACCATCAGTTTGGGGATGGTAGGCTGTGCTTAAGCACAACTCAACCCCCATTGCCTGTTGAAAGCTACTCCAGAACTTAGATGTAAATATAGTATCTCTGTCACTAATAATGGTGGTAGGTACCCCATGTAACCTTACTATCTCTTTCATGAAGACTTGTGCTAGTTTTGGTGCATTTCTATCACTCTTTACTGGTATGAAGTGTGATGATTTGGTTAGTCTGTCCACCACCACCCAAATACTGTCATTTCCTTTCTTTGATTTTGGCAAGCCATCAATGAAATCCATTGATATGCTTTCCCATTTCCATCTTGGAACTTCCAAGGGTTGCAGCAGTCCACTGGGTCTTTGATACTCAGCCTTGACTTGTTGACAAGTCATACATTTTGCCACATATTCACCCACACTTCTCTTCATTCCTTTCCACCAATAGCTTCTTTTTAGGTCATGATACATTTTTGTGCCACCTGGATGTATGGTGTACTTTGATTTGTGATGAACATCCATGATTTTCCTTTTAAGTGCTTCTGTATCAGGTACACATAACCTTCCTTTATGTCTCACACATCCTTTTTCATCCAGTTCAAACTTGTCAAGCTTTACACCCCCTTTTAACAACTCCTTCTTTTCTCTCAAGAACACATCAGTGTCTTGTGACTGGTTCACTTCTTCCACTAAATCCGACCTTATTGTGATAAGGCTGAGCTTACCATAATGCTCCACATCCTTACCCACCTCCATTGCTTGTTCTCCCATGTATTCTATCTCTACATCTGTCAGTGTTAACAACCCTTTAAACTCCTGTACCAACAGTGTAGCCAACTTGGCATGTTGTCTACTTAATGCATCTGCCACTTTATTTGCTTTTCCTGGAGTGTACATAATGTCCAAATCATAGGCAGCAAGAAATTCCACCCACCTATGTTGTCTCATATTTAAATCTTTTTGAGAAAATAAATACTTTAAAGCCTTGTGATCAGTATAAAGTTCAAACTTTGCTCCTAACAGGTAGTGTCTCCAAAGCTTTAGTGCATATACCACTGCTGCCAATTCCAAGTCATGTGTTGCATACTTGGTTTCACTGGGTTTCAATTGTCTTGATGCATAAGCTATTACCCTACCATCTTGCATAAGGACAGCTCCTATACCTGATCCACATGCATCAGTATATACCACTAAATTATCATTGCCCTCTGGGATTTTCAGCACTGGTGCTTCCATCAATGCCTCCTTTAATTGGTTAAATGCCTCTTCACATTTCTCAGTCCACATAAAAGGCTGGTCCTTCCTTGTTAACTTGGTTAGTGGAATTGCCTTTTTAGCAAAATCCTTTATGAATCTCCTGTAGTATCCAGCCATACCCATGAATGATCTGATTTCAGTGACATTGCTGGGTCTTTTCCATGCTTGCACTGCCATGACTTTACTTGGATCTACTGAGATTCCTTCTTGAGAAATTATGTGGCCCAAAAATTTTATTTCATTCTTCCAAAAAGAACATTTTGCAAACTTGGCTTTAAGGTTTTGTTGCCTTAGTCTACTCAGTACCATATGCAAATGCTCTTCATGTTCATTATCTGTCTTGGAATACACTAATATATCATCAATGAAAATCAGCACAAATTTATCCAAATAATCTCTGAAAATTCTATTCATCAAATCTACAAAATAGGATGGTGCATTGTCAAACCAAATGGCATTACTAAGTATTCATACAAGCCATACCTAGTGTTGAAAGCTGTATATTTGATGCTTTCCTCTTCTACTTTCATTTGGTGGAAACCGGTTGCTAAATCAAGTCTAGAAAATACTTTAGCACCGTTTAGTTGATCAAAGAGATCATCAATCCTAGGTAAAGGGTATTTGTTTTTGATAGTGACTGAGTTCAGTCCCCTATAGTCTATACACATTCTTAAGGAACCATCATGTTTCTTAACAAACACTACTGGTGATCCCCAATTTGAACTGCTAGGCCTAATAAAACCTTTTTGTTCTAATTCCTCTAGTTGTTTCTTCAACTCACTAAGTTCTTTAGGACTCATCCTATTTGGTCTCTTGATGACAGGGCTTGTTCCTGGTTTAAGTCTTATTTGAAATTCTACTGGTCTGTTGTGAGGAATGCCATTCACTTCACCAAACACATCAGGGTATTCATTTACTATGGGTATCTTATTTAAACTTAATTCAACTTCACCACTGTTCAAGTTGAATACCTTTCCCATACCCCTATCCTTGGCTGCCTCATACATAACCACAATCCTCTTTCCATCAGGAAGTTGTAGTGAAAGGGTAGAATTTCCTAAATTAATAATAGCACAAAAGCTTTTTAACCAATCCATTCCCAGTATGACACCCAGCTTGGGGTAATTCAACACATATAATTCTGAGATAAAGGTGTGACCACCCATGCTTATTTCTACTTGCATGCATTTCATGTGGGTAATGCAGCAGCTACCTAAAGGACTATCAATATGCAGTGGTTTATCAACAAGAATACATATTAACCCTAATTTCTGAACTATATCATATGAAATAAAAGAATGTGTGGCTCCTGTGTCAAAAACAACTGATATGGGTATGCCTTTTATAAATAACATACCTTCCACTTGGCTTGGTGCATCCATTGCCTTGCCTTTTCCCTCAAGTACAGCTACTCTTGCCATCTCTGGACACTGCTTCTTCATGTGCCCCTCTTTTCCACAGTTGTAGCATCTAAGAACAGTTGACTTGGGTGCTTGGCATTTGGTTTTAATATGGCCTTCCCTTCCACAATTGTAACAAATCACTTTAGATTTCTTGTTGTCAGAGGTTGCCACTTTACCTCCTTCCTTGTTCATTGCTTCTCCCTTCTTCCTCTCATATGGATGTGCTCTATTCTTTCCTTTCTTGTTATTCCTGAAGTTCTTGAACTTTTCTCTGGCATTGTCATGTTGCTCAAATGACAGTGTCAAATCCATGACTTGGTCAAATGTTCTATCTTTATATGGCAACATGGCTCTACTCAATCCAGCATTCAACCCTTGAATGTACCTAGCATTCCTTGATGTTTCATCTGGAATTAACACTGTCCCATATTTAGACAACCCTTCAAACTTCTGAGTGTATTCAGTAACACTCATAGATCCTTGTCTCAACTTGATAAATTCCTCAAGCAATGAAGCTTTTGTTGATGCTGGGACAAATCTGGCTTCTAACATCTCTTTGAACTGATTCCATGTGATTTCTTGTTCTTGTCTGCCTGCAATAATCACTTCCCACCAGTCCAAAGCTATGCCTTTCAGCTGTCTTGAAGCTATTTGCCTTCTTCTCTGATCATTGACTTGCATATCTCCAAAAATCCTTTCCACTGTTCTTAACCATGCCTGGACCCCTCTGGCATTTTCTGTGCCATCAAAGCTACTGCCTCCCAGATTTGTATATGTTTTAAGCAATTTGGACAGCTCCTCATATGGGTTATCTACCCTAGGGGCCATTCCATCCCTCAGTATTTGAACAAAATCTTGCATGTTAATCATTGGGGGACCAACAGCCATTCTAGTTGCTTGCTCAGTGGTATTAGAAGATTGACCATTTTCTCTTTCTCCTGTGGCTTGGGGATTGATTCTAACTCCTCTGGGCCTCTATTGAACATTTCTAATGTAGTTAGTTCTGATTCTTATTCACTACTTTTGCTTTTTAAAACTAACAATGAACTTATTTGTTTATAACAGGCAAACTAACTCAAACATGCAGCAAACAATGCAAACAAGGCATACAGATTCAAACAAATATTTATTTCGGCTATGTATTTATTAACATAGCTCTGATACCAACTGAGACAACCCCTTCCTACTTGTCTTTTTTTTTGACACAATTTAGTTTGGGCTAATTAGGGTTGCCTTCTTTTCTGACCAACTATTTTCTTACTGTTTTTTTTTTCCTTTTTTTAATTTCCCAAGATCCACTCCAATCAATATAAAAATATTGATACACTTCATTGTAAAAACTATTTGATTATTCACATAGTTTTTATACCAGAGTATGTTTTTTTTTATATTTTTGTTCTGAGTAACTCAGCCCATTTTTTTTTACAAAATCAAACTGAATCATTCACAACAAAAACAACCAAGAAGATCCCTTCCATTTGAATCTCTGCGCCATTCATTCAACTAATTCCTACTTGTTTCCTTGTGTTTATCATTGGTGTATTAAGTGAAATATGGGAACTAACTCATAGCATTTCAGCTTACCAAAACTTTCCCTTTCAATGACCAATTTGAGACTGTGCATGTTTCTGTGCAACTGTTTGCACATAATCATGCACAACTGCAGTTTACTTCCTCTTTGGTCCTTAAGTGGACTAATTTCGTTTAGGTATGATTCTGAAATGAATTAGCTGAATCTGCAAATTTCACTTATACCAATAATTACCAAATGCAATTTTACTTCTGAGTTACCCCTTCTATGTTATTCTTTTCTTTTCTATCCATGGTATTTCTTATCTCATGATGTTAGTAGTGACTAGATGAACAGGTTCTAGTTGTTCCTAAACAAATTAATACATAAGCATACTAGTTTACTTATGCTTCAGACCCACAACCAATTTCCTTATCTAATTTTCAAGAAATAGGTATGTTCACAGTTTCTAACATGAAGCAAAAGGCCTTATCATCTTTTACTGAAAATAATGTTCATTACAACATACTTTTCCCAATCATCCTTTACATAGTAATAAAGTTTTTCTTGCATAATTTGAAACATCATTACATAAAGCTTTTACTGAAAACAAAACAGAAGAACTACTCTCCTACAAAATCCTAGCTTAGTTAGTTTGCAATTCCTTCAAGCATCATATGTCTGCATCTTACTATTTAGCATCTTTTCTTCCTGCAACCATCTCAGGGTCTGCTTCACAATGCAAGTGAAACACCCATTTGATGCAAGCAACAAACAGGTCAGATTGAAATCTGGTATGAATAAGTTCAATTGACAAGTACACAAGATTTATGAAACTGATTCCATATCACCTTAAGTTTAGATACTAACTGTTTTACCCAAATTGTTAACCCCTTTCATCAGGTACACATTTTTGTTGTGTCTTTACAGTGAAATGCATGAATTGTTAAATGCATGTATAAGTGCTTAAACCAATTCCTTAGCAAAAATTCTTATTTCAAGAATTCATAGCAGCCATCATACAAATCACACAGGCATTTCATAACCATTGAACAAGCAAAACTCCTACCATTTAGCTAAAGCATCAAAACTGGTCTGCATACCAGTACTCACCATACTCTTAGCATATATATCTTTGCTTATCAATCCATAACACCTTTTTTTTTAAGAGTCCAGTATCACATTTTGTAGTTGCACTGGTGCACACTGCCTGGAAGCTACTATTTGATTTTCCAGTGCACTACTAGCTTTTGGACATAAACATGTCATGTGCAAACTTACACCCCAACCTTGATGCAAGCCAACTACCATGTCATACCCCCTTCCCTCATATCCAACCTGATAGAGGTGACCCATGCCTTGAGTTTAATTACTAAATTCTTTCCCATGACCCCCTATTACCTATGCAGTGTCATGCCCCACCCTGTTGTTCCCCTAATCAATGCATACAAGCAGTTTTATACATCCATCAACCATTCAGTAACCCATGTATTCAACCATCACTCATATTTGAAAGTCATTTCAAGTTAATTTCCTGCAGAAACATATTTTTGGTTGAAGCATAACTCAGAGCATTTCCAAATGGAATGCTACTAGGGTTCTCTAGCAATAAGGTCCTTGTAGCCATCCCATGCTTTATAATGTATTTTCTCAATAACCTTATTTCCAGAGGGTACCCTATGATGCATCAAGATTTAACATGTGGAACTTCCACTGTATCTCAATCATCTTTTCAAATGCAAGACATAAGCCAGAGGATTCCCTTCCCCTTACTGCCTTGCACCCTACTTTTCTTGCTAGTATATACTTAAACCAAAAATATTTTCTCAAACTTAGAATACCACCAGTAAGTCAGTTATTATCATACTATCATTAAATTAACATGTACAATCAAGTCATAATTTAAATAGTAACAAAGCACTGCAAAACACAAAGTCCAGAAACAACAGGAAATTGTCAACTAAAATGCATATAAACATCACAGGAAAATCAAGATAAGCTAAAGGTTTTATGGCTGCCTTTCATAGGTCTTAATGCCTTGCCAAGTGAGGATTTACTCACCATGTTTCTTCTTCCTAGGTCTTGATTCAAGTTTGCCATTGTTTCTCCTTAATCTGTTGCTTACTTCCCTTTTCTGTGTTTTGATTTCTGGCCTTCCAATGTGCACCCGTAGGAGATAGTATGGTATATAGTGGAGTTGTTAGGGTTTTAAGGTTAGTTAGGTAATTTATTTTCATCAGAAATTCCATCATTATTCCCTAATTTCACCCAACAGTTTACCCTCTCCCTGCAGTTCTCCTTTTTCCCTGTCTTAACCCTTTTTGGCAAAGTTCCTTCACACATTTCATGCATGAATTCTTTGGCTCAGGCATTCCTTGTCTTTTCTGGGTGTTAGTTATGCATATAATTTTTATTTGAACGGCCAGCTAGGTGTGTGTTTCTGCTAACTACTGGGTATATGCATGTGTATCCCTATGTGTGTATATTTTCTCTACCCACACAAACTACTGTGTTTGCACTCATGCTATGAAAGTTAGAGCTAAAATTTTCTCAGGATATTCATGCATTTCATTCAGCTATGATGCATACATACCTGATGGTCATGCACTGATTTATTTATGTATTCATTTATATTATTGTATATTTTTTTTCCTTGCAAGATTCTTACTGAATTGCTTGCTCTAAGTTGTACACTGCAACAATGTGCACATGCACCACTACATACATCTTCACAGTATAAATATATATTTCAGAAAACTGTTTTTATATATTAGTTTATTTATTTATTTATTTATTTATTTTTAAAATAAAAATTCAAATGACCTAAATTTCTACATACTTGATTAACCAGGGCTGTCACAGTACTCGGCATTAACATACTGTTCGGCATTTATGAGTCGTTCAGCATTCGGATCGTTCGACATTAGAAGAACGCTCGGCATTCAGAAACGCTCGGTATTTAGGATCGTTTGGCATTAGAAAGTGCTCGGCTTCCAGAGTCGTCCAGCACATATGATCCGTTCGGCACTCAAGTTCGGTCGGCATCTATGGGACATTCGACATGCGAGAGTGTTCGGCATGCGAGAGCATTCGACATTGAGAAACGTTCGGTATTGTATATCGTTCAGCATCTATGGGACGTTCGGCATGAGAGAGTGTTCGGCATGCGAGAACGTTCGGCATTGAGAGACATTCGGTATTGTATATCGTTCGGCATCTATGGGACATTCGGCATGCGAGAGTGTTCGATATGCGAGAGCGTTCGGCATTGAGAGACGTTCGGAATTGAATATCGATCGGCATCTATGGATGTTCGGCATGGCAGGGTCATTCGGCACTCCATACTACTCGGCATCCAAACCTTGCTCGGCACAAATACCTCGTTCGGCATTCAGGTTGTTCGACATCACTTCGCTCGGCATTTATGCCTTGCTCGGCATTTGCCATTCGGCCTCTCTGGGTCGGCACACAGAGATCACTCTTTTTAGGCCGAGATACCAAGCTGCTAGGCCCACCAGAGAAGTCCAACCTACCTTCGTCTATAAATAGAGAGGCAGGGGCACAGTGAAAGGGACCTTTTTTCGAGAACACCAGGGAGACTCTACCGCATTCAAGACTTATCTTTATTGCTTAGCAATTGTATTCAATATAATTGGTATACGGATTGTATCTGTAATCGATTATAGAGAAAAGCAATAAAGATTAACCTCAAAGTGGACGTAGGAAATTACGCCGAACCACTATAAATCTGGCGTTCGTATTTTCTGCATTTATACCTACATATTATCCTCTGTTTAAATTACTTTCTTCATTAATCTCTCTACAAAATCTCTCTTAAGGGTGTTAGTGACCAATTCTGGTGTTAACATTACTACACTCACGTTAGACACTGGATAGAAGATGTCAAATTCCATAAACATCTCTGACGCCGTTCCACTCATATTTATTCCTGTTGATTTAACTTACATAAGATCTTTTAGTTCTGACTCGAGTGTTTTGTCTTTCAATTCGCTCGGGTCAGTCTGAGCATTTCAGGATTCGAAGACTTTATTTCGAGAGGACGAAGACGAAGAGTGTATCACTATTAACTATTATATTATTCCACTACACCATTTTATTCCACGGCATTATTAATATTCTCTGGTAAGTGTAACTCTGATATGTATTGTACAAGAATAATCGAATATTTTGAAAAACAACATCATGAACTGTATATTTGATTATTATATTTTATCGTTCCATTGGAAGATTCTGTTTTGTTTTATTTCTTTCTTCCTTTTTCTTATTTACCCCATAACAATCCGCCCTTTGTATGGTTTAAGTATGACGTGTGTGGTTTATCGTCGATTTAAAGCGTACAAAAAGGCGGGACGTTACATCTGGTATCAGAGCTTTGGTTTAGCGATAAACCGTAGCTTTGTGGAGTCTGACTCTTTTTAATAGGGTAGTAATACCCTATGATGAGTCGCTAAGTGTATATATATGAGAGAGCGTATTTGTTAGTGTTGTAAAAGGTTTTAATATTATGTTAATTTGTTCCGTTTCGTATTTATAAATTCTGGTTGATGCATGGGACGCTATGACATCAATAGAAATTTCTAAACACTCAATAGGACGAACCGACACAATATTTGTTTTAATATACGTGAATAAAATAATTTTTCCTATTATATTTTCTATATAAAATATTTTATAAAGGTTATATTTGGTTGCAATATATTAGTTGTTAGGTTATGAAATTTATATATAATACTTGAAATGAGATGGAAAATGAAATAAAAGAAAAATAGAAATTTAGAACTTAAGTTTCGGGATTTCAAAACTTCCTTTTGAATGATTTTGAATTATAATAATAATATTTTAGAAGTATTTTCTGATATAAATATTTCAATATAATTTGAAAGAATTGTTTTAAAGAAACTCTAGAAAGAAATAAGTTGTACTCCCCTCTCTGTCGTTGGAAAAATAATTTCGGTGATGAGTGCACGCATCATCGACATTTATTTTCGAGTTTCGAAGTGGAAAGGCCACGTAGTAGTTTTACTGCAGAATTATTTTTATAGGCAAATGTAAATTTCAAATTTGTTTTAAATATAATTGGATATATAAATTGTAAGTATATAAATTTATCTATTATTTTAAAATGATTTGAAATTAACCCGGTATTTAATTCTTAAGTTTCCGTTAATTAGTAGTTTCTATTATTGTAGTGAAATTGAATGTAACTAATTAATAATTGGAACCTCTAATTAAAATAAGAGATTAAATGCTAAGTTACAAGTATATGAAATTAAAAGAAATTTGAAATGTATAACCTATAAGACAAAGGATACTATTATTGAACATTAAATTAATTAAAGGAAATAGAACAAACTTGTATAACTTTCGATTACATTTCTAAAGGCGTATATATAACTTACCAAAAGATGTAAAAAGTTGGAATGTTAATAAGCAACATAATGAATATTATACAAGTAAAGCTTATGTAATAGAAAGGTTCAATGAATTTCTTTTATAAATAAGAATTTGATGTTGAAATTGTTGTGAACTTAAGGATAATTTAAATATTACTGCAATAAAGGTAATAGGAAGTAAGTATTGTAAGTATAAGATTATAAACTTAAGTAAATGAATTAATATGCAAAGAAATTGAATTAAAATATGAATACTATGGATAAATGAATGAAAATAAATGAAATTGAGAAATGAATGAATGTAACGCAATAAAAAGGAAAAATTTGCAAGAAATAAATGTAAATTAAAAAGATAAATCATTATATGAAAAAAATAAAATCAAACAACAAATATTATGAAATGAAATTAAGAGGAACGAACGTTGTCTATTGTTTGAAATAGTTGTTTGTTTGACTTATAGCTGTTTGGGCAAAAATATTTTAAATTTGTTTGGATGAATGAATAATCTATTTAGTTTCATCTAAGACTGTTAAGTAAATGGTGCAATTAATAGTTTATTTTCCCTTCTGTGCAATTTAAAGTTGAACCCGAACAACTATTTGTTTTGTTTGATATGAATGAATGATTGATTTGTGTTGATTTTTATGTGATGGTTGTATGCCTTGTTGCAAGTGGTTGTGGGTTGTATTGATTTGTTGTTTATGGTTGAAACAACTTTAACATTTCATTTTATATAATTATTACCTCTTCTGGATTATATAAGTGAAATACAGGTTATGGAAGCAGTTACTACTGCTTTTGGTTTCATAATTTAAGCGTTGTTTGTCCAACAAATAGGTACGTTTTCGGATTACGTATTTATAGCGCTATTATATTGGTTTCCCGTATTGGGATATATTATTTTGGAAATTATATGTTATATATTGTTATATTTGATATTATATTTTCTTACGAGCCTCTTCGTACAAAGAAGACTCTGCCGAAATTTTCCGTAAATTTTGGACTTAGAAAATATTTTGAAATGTTTTCCAAACTTTATTAATTTAAGTATAAAAAGATTTAATTGTTATAAATTGGTAAATTTTATTTAAATTAATTAATTTTGTAAATTTATTAGTTTATAAATTTAATTTTAAATAAGATATATTGATTTCTTAGTTCTTTCTTTTCCCTTTCTCCTTCCTTTCCGAGGACGAAAAGTTTTGAGTGGGGGAGAGTGTAACGACCCGTAAATTTACAATAAGTAAATTTGGTTACTTTAATAAAAAAAATTATATTTAAATTTAGAAAGAAATAAAAAAACAATAATTTATATTGAAGTAAATGTTAAGAGTGAATTGTAGCACTGTTTATTAAAACTAATTATTGACAATTGAAGTGAAGTCACAATGAAAATGTAATAGTATAAATTGTTGCCATGGTTATAAAATAGAAAATGAGTAAATAAAAGTAAGTGTTGAATTAACTAATGAAATAATATTGCTTATTAGTAACTGAATGTAAATTTAGGTAATAAGGTTAAAGCAAATTGATAAAATAATACGTAATAATTTGTAGTTGATAGGATTAATGCTAGAGAGTAATTATAATAGTTGCTGTTTGATAATAAAGTAAGAATATGAACCAAGATTATTAATATAAATGCAATAAAGTGGATAAATTGGAATTAAATGAAATTTTGATGTTTGAATATAACGTAAATAAGAATTGAGATGAAACTGAAAAATATTAATGCATCAAGATATAACCAATGCTAATTTAAGGTTAATAATTAATGGATTGAATGAAATGGGATTAATGTAAATGTTATACTAAGCTATAAATCAAATGTAAGAAAACCAACGTAATTATTGAATTAATTAATGAATTATTATATATTGAATAGTAATTGAATGTAAATTAATGTAATAAGGTTGATGCAAGTTGATAAGTAACTAAATTTGTGCAATACCTATTAATTGGAAACAAATTGTAAAGTTATAATTGATTGAAATTTGTGAATTAGGAATGAATTCATAGTTATATAAATTGATGTAATAATACGTAATAAATTGTAAATTGATACAATCAAGGTTAGATTAGTAATTACAATGTTGTTATCGATAATAAAGTAAGAATGAGGCTGAATTAGGCAAAATGGTGATAATCATTAATTGTTTACCAATTTATTTCATCTATTGAAGTAGATTTAAATCCATTGAAATAAAACGTAATTAGAAACTACATTAATGGAAATTAAGAGGAAATTTGAGGATATTTATGCAATAACTACGAACAATATAAATTGCATCCATTTGATAATAATAGATTGAATATAAGAATGAAAAGTAAATTTAATGGGATTATTGAGAATTTAAATTATAATTTGTGAATTTAATGAAATTGAGGTTAACATTGAAATTGATGAATTAGTCAAATCAAAATTGACATTTAAATTTGTTTAAATCATTGTAAATGATTGAGGAATCAAAAATAATGAAAATTTTCAATAAAGAATTGAAATTGAAAATTTGATTTAATTTGTTAATTTATTAATTAATGTAAAAATAGCCATTTTGGCCACTGACTCAGATTTTGACGAAACTAGTTTCATCGGATCCATAACGGTGAATTATTGTTGGATTTCAAGTTTCATAACGATCGGACTTGTCGTTTGATCGTACGTACTCAAAACGCCTTGAAATCAATGAAATTGAAATCAATTGAAATCAATTTGAAAAATATTGATTTTAGCATAACTTCTTCACACGATGGAATTTGGACTTGAAACCTTTTCCATTGCATTTAAAAAAATTTAAAACGTCTATTTTGATATATGGGTTGACCCAATTTCGTTCCGGAGTCAAAACGGGCTTTTCGGACCATTTATCGTTCAACGCGTTATTAAATCGGGTCCATCTATTCTATTTCAACCTTGCCTATAAATACCCTGTTATAAACCGTAACCTTTCTATTTCGCATTTGTCTATACGTACAATTCAGATGTTTCTCCTCCTCAATGGCAGACAAAACAAAAATTCTCAAATACAATTCCAAATCAAATCCAAAGCCAAAAATTCCAACTCCACAAACAATATCAAATTATATATCATCAGAAAGCTCTTGATGAGCGCAATCCAGATCCACTGTCTTTTTTTCGATCAAAGTTTCTGTGCATCCGGAATCAGTGGAAACATTCACTGCCGTTCATCGCACGTCGATGAACGTTGTCGGATCGTCTAATCGTTTCTGGGTATTGTAGAGTAGACGATGGGGAGTACATCCGTGAAATTCGTTCGTTGTTTCAACGGTTAGATCGAGCGGAATAATTCGCTTAGGGTTTGAATATCAAGTGGCGGATGCTTTTAATGATTGGTCGAGATCGACGTCATGGACCAAGTAGGCAGGGGCGGAGGCCACGTTGCTCGGCGGCGAGCTTGAAGGGGGAGTCGTGACGCGCTAGGAGGCTCTGAATGGTATCGCATGTTTATGTAGAACGAGGGTTTGCGCATTTTTGACTGGAGCGAGAAGTAATGACGTACGTGGCAGGTGATGTGTTTTTGGGTGACGTGTATGTTTTTTTTTTGCCTTTTTTATTTTATATAAATTTAATTTCAAGCATTCTAACGTGAATAACTTTCACGTACGAGGTCCGTTTCATGCGCGATTTTCTCCGCTAGGATCTTATTGAAATTCCGGACTTTTTTGTGATGATTTGGACGAATTATGAGGCTATTTGATTTTTGGGTTTATATTGAACCTAAATTAAATTTTAAATTCAAAAGGTGAGTGTTTTAACCCACTCACAACTTATAAAATTTCTTATGTGTGTTAAATTGATATATGATGTGCTTTGAAATTTATTTATTATTGTTTGGAATATTTTTAATCTCAATTAAGTTTAATTTACTAAATTAAATTTGTTATTTATTTTAATATTGCATATAAACTACCAGTTAGATGATTTTTTAATTTATTATTGAATATAAACTGTTAGTAATTACCTGCTATTTATTATATGCTCTATATTGATGTTATTGTTGAAATTGGATGATGATTGTAATAAATGGTTGATGATTGATATTGGATGAATGGATGTTGTATTTTATATTGTTTTAAACTGCAATTTGTTATGCACTTTATTTCATTCAGGATTGCGGTTTGAAATGATATATAACCGTATTATTTTTAATTGCGGATTGAAATGATAAATATCCGTATCACTTGACCATAGGATAGAAAATTTTATACAGACACCGTGGTCTATATATAAAAATATTTTGAAATGATTTCTATGGTTTGTAAAGAAATATATGATTTTTGAGATATTGATTTGGGTATTTTATAAATGTTCTTTTATATATAGTTAAATTCTTGGTTTAAGCTATGAATAAAATTTGTTTAAAGTATAAAATAAGTTTAATAATAAAGTTTGATGTTATTAAAATATAATATGGATAAGGATTTACTTAAATTATATTTTAATATAGAGTTTATATTGAGTTTTATAAATCAAAGTTGAGAAGATAGTTTTGAAATTGATTGAGATTTTATCTAATTAAGAATTATATTTAATAAAAATCCATTTGGAACTTATTTTAAGAGAATATGGTTTTATAACTTAATACGAGTTTAAGGTGATTAAGTGAATAAATTGAGGAATATTCAGTTTTGAAATTTGAAGTTTATTTAAAAGATATTGGTTTTAGTAAGCATATATTTCAAAACTAAATAATAGTTAAAGTGAAATTTGTATGAATTAAAAAAAATTAGTTCTGAAATATTGAATATTTAAGCTTTGAAATATATTAAATTTAAAATTAAGAAATTAAGGTTGTTTTGGAACTGATTTGTGAAATTTAAGAGGCTAGTTTGTTTTATAAAATATTTTAACATTTAAATCCATGTTAAGGGTGGAAGTTATGTTTCAGATTTATTAATTTCAAAGTATTACGTTTTGAAAGTGTTATAGTTTTAAGTCTTTGGTTTCGAAATTTTATAACTTTGAAAAACTATGATTTTTAAAATGATATCATATTGATTTGGTTTTGAAATGGAAATGATATAGCATTTATATGGTTTCGAAATGGATATTATATTCTGGTTTTGAAGTATAAATTATTTTGAAATGACCGCGGTGTTATAATAACGTTTGGTTGTTAAAGAGACCAGGATCGGAAGTTGTCATACTCTCTGCCAAATCTGAAAACCACTTTAACAACCGTGTACGCGGTGGAGATTCCAGAATGAAGTAGGATGGCGGCGGCGTTTTCTTTGAGGTAAATACGTGGACCTGACTCCCATGAGTTGGCATAAGGTGGCTAAAACATGAGCGATTGACTGGCTAATGAGGCAGCACCTTTGATGGGACACATCCCTTCGATATTATACTTTGACTTTTGGATTGATTCGGTGGCCACTTTTGATTTTTTTGATTTGTGGTTGTGGCTCGAGGTGGGCGGTAGCTGCGCGCTACACGTTACCACCGGCCTGAAAGCGTAATTGGTATATCTACCCAGGCATTGCCTAGTTGTTCTGTATCACCTACCCTATCGCGCCTTGTACAAGTTTGATTTGTGTCGTACCTATGGAGTATCTTCTCGTAGTCTCCCTATCAGGAGATATGTAGGTACTGTATAGACTACTGGCATTATTACGTGTTAAGGGCTATATGGGTAACCACTTGACGCTATTAAAAAGTAAGTTTATTTTACTATTATACGTTATTGTAATAGCAAAATATTACTACATAGTAAATAGTTTAACGGATCATTAGGAGATGTGAATCCCGAGAATCTCTTAATTTACTGCACTCACGTTAGACACTGAATATGAGATGTCAAATCCCGTAAACATCTCTGACGCTATTCCACTTATATTTATTCATGTTGATTTAACTTACATAAGATCTATTAAGTCTCCCATATACTTTCACCTTCACTTTCATTCCACTAAACCTCTACTACTCCATTTTCCTCCTCCTAACTTGTTAATTATCACATCTATCGGTACGAATATGCCTACGAGGTCTCAAAGTCCTTGGGTAAGTCTCAATATCGTATAATCGATTTGGTGCCTAATTCCCAAACGCCTCTTGTATGTTCTTCCAAAACCCACTATCAACCAACGGGTCTTGGCTACTTACAATGCACTTGGCGCACGATGGAATCACACTATCCACCTCACATATATCTCAGCAAATATGAATGTCATTCTACTGGACTTAACGAATAAAATCTAGCATTATTCATCAACCAATCGATTATGACTCAAATGTTATCACACTATCCTCGTTCATTGGCAATCCATCGATGTAGTCTATAAATATATGTTCCCCTACCCGAGAACAAAAAATCTCTCATCCCTACAAAACCAAAATCCTTCGTTGGGTCTGCACTGCATCACCCCTTCAAACATTACTCAATCTTCTAGCTTAGCAACGATCTCCACTAGTCTAGCCAAACGCTTCTCACTAGTACTAATTCATTAGATCAAAGTAGGTGTGAAGATCAAACTAGCCATCACCCTTGGCTATAGCTTATCGGATCCTAAAGTCATAACTAGCGATAAGCTCAACTACTTCCCACTCTATAAATATCACTCCCAATTTGGTATAACTTCTGCTCGAAACATCAATAACTACATCCCCCATATGATTATATAGGAAATGTTAAATCCATCGGAGGCCAGGAACTCTAACCATCGCTATTAGCGAAGGTCAAGATCCTTCTCGGAGAAGAAATACTCCAATGACATAGAACCACCGAACAATTAAACTTGTCTCCTAATAGATGGTGCCTCTAAATCTCTAAAGCGAACTCTATCACCACCGACTCAAAATCATAAGTTGGATATTTCCTCTCATGCGGTTTCAGCTGTAAACCAACATGTGAGAACCTTACATTTCGGTATCAATACTACATCCAGTTAAGTACCATAAACAAATGTATACCATCATCTCCTCATTCCCGCTCGGAATGAATAACATCGGTGCACTCATCAACCTCTCGGTCAAACTAACTAACGTGTGTCTGCACCTAGCATCTTAAACAAAAGTAGATCCTCTCTCATCAAAATAGGTCAACTATGCTACTACCTTGGATCTATTTAAATTCTGGATTGTCATAATAACAGGATGTATAGCAATGTCCTACCCCTAAACAATGTGACCCAAGTATATTACTTCCCTCATTTAGAAGTGATATTCCAAAATCCCATCATTAATCGGTGTCTTCTCAACACCTACAACACAACCATTAATCGTGCTTTATGCTCCCTTTTCATTCATGAATAGACAAAAGTATCGTCAATGAACACAAGCAAAACTCACTCAATCAACCTCTCAAAATATGGTCCATGAGATCAATAAGGTATGCTGACACACTGGTTAGCCCGAATGGCATAACCAATCCATTCCAAAAATCAAGGTAGTACACAAAACATTATAATCAGCACAATCTCTCCAAATACTCTAAGTGAAACCTTACCATAAGGTCCAATTAAGATAATATCCTCGTGCTATAGAGCTGATCAAACAAGCCATCAAAAAACGAAAGTAGAAACTTGTTCATCATCTCATCTAGCTCACAACAACCAAAAAATAAACTCCAAAGAGCCATTTACCCTACCGACGAACAATATAAATGCATCCTACCCAAATATATTCCCGTGAATGAACCGTCGCCTCTAGTTTCCTAAGCTCTTTAGGCATTATATTCTTTAAAGGATTAAACACATGTCTAGCTCCTCTAACCAGATAGATACAAAGCTCTGTCCTCATATGTTGGTAATTCGATCACCCCATCGAATATGTCCAGACTCTCTCTAGCCACAGATGACAACTCATCATGTGGAATATCGAGTGAGTATATAAAGCTAACCATAACTCCATCCTTTATATGTATCCAATCACCATCGTTCGCTCCTCCACAGCCCTAATACCATCAATGGCCTCTCACAATCCACCAATATTTTATATCCCCTTAAGCCAGTCCATTCCTAAACCACAATAACAACCTAATTAAACCTTGAATAAAAAAATTAGTAAACAAACAAACAACAACATCTTTGACTCGATATGCCAAGGTCTCGACAAACTATGTGTAGGCTTGCTAAGCCCTTAATCGGGTCCACCTCAATCAAAAGTCAGTAATTATCTCGAGTTTCAAGCCCTATCAATCTATCAAATCACTAGATATGAAGAGATATGAAATCTAGATGTCAAACAAAATATGTATGGAAAGCCATAAGTGAAAACCATATCTCAAACAATAATTCCATTTCCCTTCCCTTTAATTGATGGAGCACTCGATGAAATTGGATTGGCAATCAATATATATGCTTCTACAGTCTATCCTACTTAGCTGATACGGGATAACTCTTCTACACTGGGTATAGGACCTCACATCGTATAGCCTTCTCGATCATCTTCTAGAAGCTCTCGTTAATACGATCAATCAATCACTTCCTAAGAAGATCAGTCAACCCAATGATATTCATTCTTTAAAGCAAACTATGAACTCATCCAAGTAAATTGATCCCCGAGAATCGAAGCTATAGAGGAAACCGACTAGATCATTGTTCATTCCTCGAGTCATCTAGAGGTTACCCATGGCATCATCTAACTCGAAGCCATCGAGGATCTTCTTACAAGTAACCATCTAATCTTACCTTTCAATAGCCGACTTCATTTCAAGGAACGATCTTCCTCCTAGACTCCTATAGTCTATATACAGCTCGGAAAAGTTGACTCTAACCATATTCACTTGAGCACCATAGCCATCCAGAGAAACTTGGGCATCCTAGAAAATGAATCGCGCCATCTCTATGGACATCTCCTTTTAATCAGGATTGGTGGCCCGGATCCTTCCTAATCATCATCTTTAATATAGAACAAATGATAGTTTTTCTCACATGCTGGATCTTTCATGTTCTATAATAAGGATTACCAGTCTCTCACAATGAAAACTACATCTATAGTGCTCGTGTGTGCAACCGAACTCATATACCATATATGCTACTATATAGTTACGAAAACCAAAATATATATACAAATACAAACTCTGTCATTTATACACACACTCTAAATCCAGTGTAAGGTGATAACACCTACCCAATCTCTAAAGATCACGGTACCAACTCAAGTTAATCTTGTAACCAAAGCTCTGATACTAAATGCAACGACCGTCCTACACCTATGATTTATAACGGTTATCAAAGAAAAGAAAAGAAGTAAAGAAAAGGAAATGGAAGAGAAGAGAATGGTAAAGAAGAAAAAGAAGCATCAAATCATCACATAACATGTCGTATATCTCACATCACATCAAAGTAAATATAATACTCAACATAGATATAAAATGGTAAAACAATATTAACAATGTGAACTAATCATCAAGGTATGAGATCCATAAAGTTACACAATACAGTAAGAGAGTTTATAAAACTGGAAAATAAACTCAAATGATACATTCTCTAATATAATAGTAAGTCATATATTGTCAAAGCTCCACAGTGTCACATAGTGCTATATACAACAACTCAAATATAAGTATGAGAAATGTCACCTTCTATTGGTCCATCAGTCGAACTCCATATGTCAACCATACCTACTCTCAAATCTACTCATTTGAGAGTAGCCGATATAATAAGAAGCGAAGCATAATACTTCAGGTTAGACAACTGTCTAATGTGAGTGATTAAAAATTTCAAAATGTTATAAAAGTCGATATAATATACATAGTAGAGGGTATACAAATCATACATGATCTGTCTTTACAACCAAAACGTCAACACATAACATAGATAATATGCTACTTCATACCATTATAAAAATGGTACACCATACTCAGTATCTGTCGGGGTGCCTACGTATCTCCATCTATAATACCTACTTCATACTAAGTAAACTTTCTAGGCGTCTAGATATCTCTATCACTTCACAGTAAGTCAAGTCGAAGGTGTCTAGGTATCCCTACCACAATACCTACCCGTGTGACTTCCCTAGGTGACAGGTGGCCAGTGAAACAACTATAACAAACATAACATCCATAAAAATACTAACTGTCACCCAGTGTGCTCTAGATATATAATAACTCATATGAACCCTATAATTCCAGGGACTAGTGGAAAGTACCAGTTCTCCGTTGTACTCTCGTATCTTATAGCCCAAAGCTAGATACATTTCTCACAGCCCAAAGATGTACACTAAATCCAAAGGGTCCAGGGTATACGGAATCCATCACGATCCATGGGCGTCCCCGCTATACAAAAACCCTACTTTGAGTACAACGGAAAACACTTCGAGTCATCAATGATCCCTTAGCACATACATGTCCATCCAAGCCCTACTAGCTCAATAAAATTTCCACTATCTTGAAACCCACCTTTTTCCTACACTCCACGTGTCCCAATACGAGACCCTTTAGTATCTACTCCTTGCATGAGTCACTAACCGAAGGTTACGAGGTACTTAAACCTTGGCACCTACTACCTCCACGAACCACAAATCGAAGATATTAAGTGACTAATCCTTGGCACCTGTAACCACCATGAGCCATAAATTGAATATCCCAATCCACCATGGCGTACATCTCTATCCCCATGACGCGAACGAGCCAACATCTCTAATATGATCTATATAGTCTTGAACTACCTATCTCAGAACCTACTCTAAAAACAAGCCAAGTCTGAACTACCAACTCTCATGCCGAAGCATCACACCGTCATCTTGTCATCTCAATCGCTTTCCCTGGAGTAATAACATCAAGACTCTAGGTCCGTCTCATGAACAAACCATCAAATCATGCACCATGAAATCCCATCAACATCCTATCCGAAGATCGGCCAAATCTCCAATCAAAAATAGTGATCGACATTAAGCACTTTATAATGGTCAATGCTAACTATCTTGGTCTTGTACTTAACCGAATGGATAAGTACAAACCAAATGAAAACGCTCGACATCCATCCAAAAGTCTGAAGTCTCATCCTCTGCTTCAGATCTATCGACACGTCCTAACCCTCATCTACAACTTATCTTGCTCATTAATGTACGAAACCCAACGTACAAGATTTTCCCCGAAAACCCGATCACCGCTAATCGGCATTTTCAACCCAAACAGTCAAACAGGCAAAGCAACAAAACATACATGCAACGACCATACATCCATCTAAAACAGCATACATATAACAGTTATAATCTGTGCATATCAACCAATGTGGAAAATCATATCAATAATAGCTCAGATCTAATAATTACCAAACTATGGCTCGTCGATGGAAAATAAGATATTCTTTTTAAATCACTTTTATAAAAATCTAGCAGGTATATAAGTATAGAGAAATCACATTTTAAAATCAAAAATCATTCCCAAGTGTTAATCTAATACTATACAACCAATCATAGTACGGTGAGAGACAATATAACTCACTTCTATAAAATCTATCTAAACTAGCTCCAAATTGTAGATATCACAATTATGAGTGCAACTCAAGAAACCACATTCAAAATGTGCCTCGTACGCAAAAGATATGACCAATATAAAGTTCGATATTAATAAGTTAGTTAATTAACAAATTAAAATGCTAATTACTTAATTTATATTTAATCATTCTTCTTCTCCTATTGCCTATCCCGTGCAGGAGACATGGTTGTGCATATCCATCTCCTTACTCCATCGATTTCTCACCCGATAATCAATAGAATCTCGATCCTTCTTCGCCAAATCGCCTCTCTTCACACTATCTTCGATCTGCACACCGCAATATGTTAACCTCACCTCCCATATAGATTGGGACTTCTAGGTCCATGCCTTTTACTCAAAACATCACGACCATCAAACAACGATCGGTCGATCCAAAATTCCCGATGAGCGTAGATATCGATGAGAGAAACATGATGATCACCTCCAACCCACCTATCATTTCCCCAAAATCCATTGATCTCAAACCCTAAATCCACAGTGGAGGGGTCGATCTCGAACAATGATGAGCGCACCTTATATCAAGCATATGAGATCGAAGCTCTCATCGATATAAACTTGTCTGATTTGGTTTAGCGATTTTTAGTGAAGTGGATTTAGAGATTTTAATTTGTGAATGTCAAAATGAGAGTTCAACCATGATTTCTAATGAAATAGTAAAGCAAGAAATGAATTTGAAGGGAGAGATGGATTTAGCATTTAAATAATAATATTATATTCCACTATTTAAATTCTTAAATAAATGGTTGCATGTTTCGAGTTCATACGAGTGCACAACGTGTCTGATCTCCACGAAATTCATTTGCATACATCACCTTATTTTTCTAGATCCAAGGGTTCATCATCATCTGATATTGTGCACCAGAATGCTAATTTCACGTATTTCGAGATCGTTTCAACTATCATATTGTCCAATCTCCAAATATAGTGATCTTTATACTTATTTTAATTTGCTACGTCCAATCACCATGATTTTTTTTTAATCTCCGAATATAGAAATCTTTAAGATGCAATGTCATGTAGGAGCAATATAGCCGAGAAGCGGCATTGCCGTTACCTCTGGCGTTAATAACGGCATGGACGTCGACATTTATGTTGGTGTCACTTCAAGGATGCTCTTGGCTCATAAAGGCGACGTAAGTTATTACTTCGGTCTTTGTCATTGTAATGACTGGCTTTTGATATTTTATTTTTCCTTTTACGCTCATTCACTTTGAAAATTATATGGATAACATTTTCCTACCTCCTTATATAGAAGAAGCTTTTTACACTTTAGTGTAAAACCAAGAATTTTGTTGCTTTCTCGATTCCTCGTGAGATTTCTTTTTCAATCCCATTTTCCCGCAAAACATAAAATAAATATTAATTTTCGTCATTAACTTTGAACTTAATTTCAATTCTAGGTAGTCCCCTTTTGAATTTGATTGAGTTATAAATGTTGTCTATATTGACTGCATGAATTAACATTATAATTTTTCCATTAAAAATCAACAACAATAAGTTTTTAAATAGAAGCCCAAATCATCTATTAATAGCATAGGAGGGAGCATCAGAAATTTTCTCTAGCAACATCAAAAGACCAAAAGCCCATTTAGAAGAAGTGATATTCCATGTAGGGAGCTAAAAATTTATCATGAAAGATGACAAGATAATCCGTCTAAGTAGAAGGCTTGATAATTGTCTGGCACTAACGGAAGACTGGAAAAACCATCTGTTAATGGTAATCTGAATGGAACACCAGAAAACCTTCTGGCAATAATAGAAGATTAAAAATTATCTTATAATTATAGAAGATTAGAAATCCCATCTGATAATAATAGAAGACCAAAATATCTTATCTAGCAAAAATAGAAGACCATAAATCCGTACCTGAAAATAATAATAAAAGACTAGAAATAATAATAGAAGGCTAGAAATTCATATCTAGCAATAATATTAGAAGATTAGAAATCCTCATCTGGCAATAATAATAGAAGACCAGTAATCCATATCTAGCAATAATAATAGAAGATCGTAAATAGTAGAAGACAGATGCATATCTTCCAATAGTAATAGATGACTAAAAATAATAATAGAAGACTAGAAATCTATATGTGGCAATAATAGAGAAGATCAAAAATCTATATCTGGCAATAATAAAAGAAGACAAGAAATTCATGTTTAGCAATAATAGAAGAAGACCGGAAATCCTTATTTGGCGATAATAATAGAGGACCATAAATCCTCATTCGACAATTATAATAGAAGCCCCAAATCCCTATTTGGCAATCATTGTAGAAGACCAGAAATCCTTATATGACGATACTAATAGAAGAGCATAAATCAGTATCTAGCAATAATAGAAGAAGACCAATATCCATATCTGATGATAATAGAAAAAGATTAGAAATACATATGTGATAATAATAAAATAAGGTTAGAAATAGAAGACTGGAAATTCTTATCTGGTGGCTGAAAATTGCATCTTTTAGGAAGCATAAATGGCTCATACTCGATGGACTTTCTTTAGAAGATTTGTTCGATTTAAAACACTATTTGGCTTGGATTTTGATAGATCTTCCTTTAGAAGACTGATTGATCTGGATCACTACTTGGCTCTGACTTTGATAGATCTTCCTTCTTGAAGATTGATTCATTGCTTTAGTGAGGCCTTTGATGACGACACTAAAACCTTACTCCGTCCTCCTTCTAAGAGGCACTTCAGTAAGATTTTTGATGATGGAACTAAAGCCTTTCCCGCTGTTTTAGTGTGGCCTTTGATTACGGTACTAAAGGTTTACACCAACCTCCCTCTAGGAGGCTCTTTAGTGAGGCATTTGATGATGGCATTGAAGGCTTTCCTAGTGATTTAGTGAGTCTTTGATGACGACACTAAAGGCTTACTCCGACCTCCCTTTAGGAGGTGCTTCGGTAAGGTTTTTGATGACGGTACTAAAGGGTTATATGGCCTTTGATGGTCAAGGACCTCTTGCGGTCATAAGCATTTGATGACTATGGCTTTTAATGGCCAGGGACCTCTTGCGGTCATGAGCCGTTGATGGCTAGGGCCTTTGATGGCCAGAGACCTCTTATGGTCATGAGCCTTGATGGTTAAAAGCATTTGATGGCTAAAAGATGGATGCAGACCTCTTATGGTTAGGATCTTTAATGACCAAAAGCCTTTGATGGTCATGGACCTCTAATGGTCAGGGCCTTTGATGGCCAGGTTTTTTACGTTAAGATACCCCTACTTCTTTCCAATTTCCCCTTAGCGGCTAGTCTGTCGGATTATTGGTAGTTTCCATTACATTTCGGAGCACCATATCTCCTTTTTCAAAAACGATCTTCCTATTATTTTAGAACTGTAATACTTAGATATTCTCTTTGATGGTTGGACGTTTACTTAGCTTTTTTAGTTTATTGATCATATTTGGAGACTTTCTTTTATCTCTTAACCCTTTAATGGAATTTAATCTCAAATTTGATTGGAAGCATTACTTCTTATGCATAGGAAACTCTATCTATCATGGCTTGATATGCCTAAAGTGTGAGTGGTGGTTATTATATCCAATTTACTTTTCATAAAGTATGTAGCAGGTTGGGAGTACTCCTTTATATATGTAACCATTTAACGAATCTATGCCTTTTAGGAGTAATTGTCCTTTTTGATACACATCACGTTCAAATGCACTTTGTGATTTCATTGGTAATTGGCATTCATGTTCTTGTAAAGAGAAATCCCATAATTATTCTGGATACTTTGAATTGATCATATGCTGAATCCATACTAAGGTAGGGATCATGAATGCTTTTAGAATTTAAAGAATAATTTTATCCAAGTAGAAATCGAAATTGGGAGTATTTTGGAATTTGAAGCAAACTCCGATTAAGCCATAATCCATGGTACCTTTTACCGCTTTGTAATCTTATTATACTTTTGTGAATGATTTTTGTAGATCTAATTTTAATGTTGTAGCTTGAAAATTCATTGTTGATAATGATTTTACTTTTGAGTTTTTGATTTTCTTCCTTGCTTTGTCTTGATGTATCAATCATCTTGCCACTGATTTTTTGTCTTTTATTTTGCTTTACCTGATTAAGATAATCCTTTAAAAACTTTTTTTTGAATTTCTCCTTTCTTAACAAATTCTGGTTTGATGGATTTGTTCTCCACTAATTGCTCATGGTCGTGATTCTTGAGGAATGTTTTTTCATTCTTTGAAAATTATTTAGGGATTTTGTTCCTAACGTTCAAAGCACGAAGGAAATTTTGTAAAAAATTATAATCCCTAAATAGAAATTTACTAAATCTCGAATCAGGGGAATAGTCATGATTCATGAACCGATACTTTTTTATCCGAGAGTAGACTCTTCAATTAGAGTTTTTTAGTGTAAATGGTTCGTGGTAATTTTTGAAACTTTTCAAGAAAGGTATATATAAACTTCTATTTTTCAAAGGCAAGTATAGTTTCCGATAATGAGCACTTGATAGGCTATATAAATCTTCTTTTGAAACAAATAGGCATTATCCTCCGATCCGTGAGGTAATGCAAAATAATTCCTTTAATTGAAAATATTTTCTCGTAGAGGTGCTTGGTAAAATCCCAAGTCTTGCTTAGCGAAAAAAAGAATCTTACTTGTAAGTCTAAAAGTCACGATTCATGAACTGATAGATTTTACGAATAAAACACACTTTTTTCTAAGAATACATTCTTCTAAGGGGACGTTGAGTGCTTGTTTTTTTCCCGAGAATCGTTTCCTGGTGAAAAATCAACGATGACTTAGCAGGCCGTGGAGAGGTCCACTATCTTATATAAATCTAGGCTTTAGCATAAGAATTATTTTGTCTTCGATATATAAACTATCTTTTTCACCCAAAAATCAAATGATAATAAGAAGACTGGAATCTCATCCGATAATAAGAAATCCAAAATTTCATCTGGTAACGGAGATTCCCGCTACGTTTAGACAAGAAAGTCCAAAACTTCCTGGATGTCAACTCATAGTAAGTTAGTCCTTGTTTCAACCTATAATGAAGTTTGAATTTCGTGTCATTATGTGATGAATTTTGAGTATAAATTAAATCTTTGAAATTTTAATGGGTAGAGTTGATCCACGATAGGCAAGTGTCTTGAAACTTCAATAGCCTAACTAGAATTTGAATTTGAAGCTGCAAAAACAGATTATCTTCGTGAATTTTAAATTTCTAAACCAAGTGTAATAGGAAATTTAATTTTTAACCTTTCACAAGATTTGGTACTAAAGTGGTATGCGGAGAAAATAATTATGTATGACTCTATTTGTCTATGTTGACAATAAGGGGTATTTATATGCAGGCGATGACGTACTACAAAGTACAACTTTCATGTGTGATATATAAGCACGCTAAAAGGTCCAATTATGCACCCTATATATTTTATTTTATACTACCATTCCTTGTTGTTCATATGCGTATTTGATAAAATCGCCTCTGATCAAACTGAAACTTCCTGGTATGGTGCGAAACCCTATGTATATATTCAATGCAATTTATCCCTTTGAAAGTTTTTTATATTTACGAAATCATATAAGACCTTACATATTCAAAATCTTACATATTTAAAACTTTATACCGGCGAGACTTTGTATTCACAAAACTGTAAACATGTGTGTGTGTACATTGACATATATCCCAAAGCTAAAACCATGTAAATTTAAATTTTTGATAACATATGTATTTGAGATCAGATGTTTACTCTGTTTGAAGCTTAATGCATTTGAAACCTTGTATGTGCAAACCTTTGATGCACACAACTATGCCCATCTAAAACTCTGTGCCTGTGTACAAAATCATTTCAATTTAAGCCTTGCAAAGATATATGAGAATGTGTATGCAAATATATATTGAACCTGTGTGCAATTTAACATATATATCTGAAGCCAACATATTTAACACTGTATTTATAAAATCAATATGTATGACGTTGACTAATATTTTGAAACTTACTTATATCCAAAACTTTGCATTATTCAAGACTTTGTCGATGTATATACTTAGGGCCATGTGCACTCAGAACTTTTGTGCTTCCCAAAATCTGACATGTATATATTTGAAGCTTTTTATACATATATATGGAAGTATGGAACCTTATAAATTTTCAAAATCAACCTTATAAATTTTAGAAATTACATACGGGCGAAACTTCGTGTTCAAAACTCTGTACTTTTGACACCCATACGCATTTAAAATCCATGTGCTCTCCGTTTTATATTCATTTGAAACTGATGTGTATTTTATACGCTATACAAATAATATGCATAACTTGAAACCAATATGTACTAAGTTTTACATTCGTTTGAAACTAGTACATAATTAGAATCATAATGATGTATACGTTTGAAATTTCTTATCATAATTCTTAATGTATCTGGAAGCTAAATATTTTATGAAATCCGTTCTTCCTCCAAATCTATTGCATTCAGAAAGCCAACGCCTTTAAAATTTATGTATTCGAGGCCATATGAACTATACACACACACACTCTCGGGTTTTTTTCCAAAACTTACACATCTGAGATTGCTTACTCTTGAGACTTATAATGTACTCAAAGCTGCATGTACGCTAAACTGTCCAATATTCGAAATTTAGTATGTGTTCTTGAGGCCAACACGTATAGAAAATTATATATATTATGAAACCATGCAACTCGAACTTTGCTAATGTACATTTATTCCTAACCATTTGCATATGGAATAATATGTATGTTCGAACTCATACATTAATGAAAGGTCACATATTTGAAAATTATAGGCATTTAAAAGCTGTACTTATCAAGATTTGAACCATATACCTTCAAAGCTTGTCCATATACAAAGTTTATATATACATCAGGTACCTCTGTTCATGAAACCAAAACACATATATCTGAAACTAATATATCTTTGTAACCTTTATGTCTTCATAAGCTGATATAGATGAACTTGTCTATATACATACTTGAAACCCTGTATATAAATTTTGTATTTTTATACTTTCAAGATCATAAAATGTTGTATATGTTTGTAAAACCCGTGTGTGTATATATATATATATATATATATATATATATATATATATATATATATATATATATATTCAACAAAGATTATCTACAAATAACTAAGAAAACAACACTAATCCCTTCATAGAAGAGTTTACGTCTGTCAAGCGTGGTGGAGACGTAACCCAAAAACAAAAACCAAATTGCACTTGCAAAATTCCGGACCAATACCAAAAACAAGAAAATGATAACCAATGCCAAATACAAGATAATGTTAATCAACATAGTAATAGTCTCACTATAACAGAAAAACAACCCTTATGTTATGAAATAAATAATATTGACTTTGAGATGGAAACAGACTTTATCCAACCGAACAAACTAAGTAATATATTATTAACAACTGATGACGTAACCAAATTGTCAATAGACATGAAAAACTAGGAATTATAAAACCATTAAAATACTAGAAAATAGACTTTCTATACTGTAAATTAGACATAATTAACGCAGACATTAAAATTAAAACCAGATCACTCAAATACGATAATTGGATGATTGAAGAATTTAAAACGCATATAGATATTTTGAATAAATTAGGAATTACCAGAAAAACAGATTCTAGACATAGAACGTCAG
The DNA here is from genome assembly GCA_030765085.1 of Allium cepa. NCBI lineage: Eukaryota > Viridiplantae > Streptophyta > Magnoliopsida > Asparagales > Amaryllidaceae > Allium > Allium cepa. Next base: position 454,024,183 of record CM060928.1, read on the forward strand.
CTTTTATAGTACAAAAAAATCTGAACGTAAAAGAGAACAAAGTAGAATGATCATGAATTATACACGACTAAATGACAATACAAATGAAGATGGATATTGTATCCCACACAAAGAAGTACTGATCGATAAAATACAAAATAATTATTGGTATTCACAATTTGATCTAAAATCAGGATTCTAACAAATAAAAATGCACGCAGAATCAATACCCTGGATAGCTTTTACTTGTTCGAAAGGACATAATGAATGACTTGTTATGCTATTTGAATTAAATGCTCCACAATATTCCAAAGAAAAATAGATAACATATTTATACACTGCAGTAAATTTACATGCGTATACATAGATGATATATTAGTCTTCTCAAAAACAAAAGAAGAACATATTTCAAACTTATATACGGTTTTCAAGCTTTTTGAAACACATGGATTAATAATCTCTAAAAAGAAAATTGAATTGTTGAAAAATACTATTGACTTCTTTGGAGTAAAAATAGAAAAAAGATAAATAGGATGACAACCTCGTATATCCAGAAAAATATCAGAATTTCCAAATAAAATAGAAAATTTAAAACAAATACAATCATTTTTAGGATTAATAAATTATGTCAGACCTTTTATACAAAATTTGTCTAAATACACTGGACCCTTATATAATAAAGCAAGCCCCATAGGCAAAATAGAATTTAACACTGAAGATATAAAACAAATATGAAAAAACAAAAGAATTAGCTAAAAATTTAAAACCATTAACTTTACCACTGTCTACTGATTACTTAATTATAGAAACTGACGGTTCTTCCTTAGGTTGGGGAGGAATATTATTAAGTAAAAAATATAAAACTGATCCTAAATCTACTGAAAAAATATTTAGATATACTTCAGGAGCATATAAAGAAAAAGGCTATATGACTTCATTAGACTTCGAAATTTTAGCTATAATATATATTTTAGATTCGTTTAAACTTTTTATAATATCACAAAAAGAAATAACAATAAGAACGGATTGTAAATCTATAGTAAAATATGCAAATAATAAAAGGAAAAAAACATAATAAATAACAAATGGTTAAAATTCAAAAATGCAATCCTAAACTGTGGTACTAAGATTATATGGGAACATATCAAGCGTAAATCAAATATATTACCAGATAAATTATCAAGACTATTTATTGACTCCTTATTAAATTGTGATACTGTCAATAGAGAAGAAGAAACAAATATGTCTACCACAAATCAGTTGACAAACAGTAGGAAATTCCTGAAAAAATATACACAAAATAGAATTGTTACATATGCTCAAGTAACTAAAGAACGATAAATGGTGCTAGACAACATATGGAACTTATCTACAGCAGCATACGACAACAAACGAAAACTCAACATACTATACACTCTTGTTGAGATTCTCAAAAATACAGAAGCAACAAAGAAATTCACACACTATTGTCTATTCAATGGACCTAGTGCTGGTATATATCTCTCTTGAGAAGAAATAGTTTCTAAGTTAAAAAAAATGGACAAAACCCTAGGTATGGAAGACCATACTACAAAAGATGTTACACGTATGAGACAGCTGAAATTGCAATAGAAAAATTTCTTGGCAAAGATTACATAGTCTTAGACACTATCAAACAAATGCGAATCATATCCTCGGGTGTAAAAATAAAAGAGGAAACAAAAAATTGCACAGAAATAAACTTTAGGCCCAAAGAAACTTTTGCGACAATTACTACAAAGGAAGCCTAAAAAAGAAAGATGATCCAACTTAGCCATATTCCACAAAATACTCCTCTACAAATGAAAAATATGGCAATATGCTTTCCAGAAACCTTTAACAGAGAAATCTAATTTCTCCAGACCACAAAGAACAAAATGCTGCCACATACAAAGAAATTTATTCTTTATCGACAAAAATTTATACACAAAGAATCCTTAGATTCAAAATTACTTGGGAAATATTAAAAATCAAAATATTCCATGTACAAAAAAAATTACAGATTGCAAAGACTTTTCAACAAATTACAGGTGTATAGTAATTGCATCCATGTCACTTATAAGTTTAAAGCTTTCGCAGTACAAATACTTGGTCCATGAAAATTTTCTGTTGGATCCAACTACCCTATTAAATTATGGATTCATCAAAGATGTATACATAAATGGATGGCTCCAACTAGAATTGTCAGAGCCTCTTTGTTCTAATACAGATTACTTCACAGAGGTTCTTAATACATAATTACATCTTGGGATTACAACAGTCCCTCCTCACTATGGCAATGATTTACTTGATCCAGCCAGACATATTGTCAAAATCAAGTCACATAATTTTGACTTGGATTATTCAGATTGGGAAGATCCTACAGAATTTCTAGACAAATCCACCTCTAAAATAAATGAACAACATTATGAAAGGTACAGAACCTACATAATTGGAAGGAATCTAAACTGGGTCATCATAGATAAAAGGAGCTTCAAATTATATGCTGAGTCTCCAATCACAAAGCTCTACATAATCAAAAACATAGAAGAATTTGGACCAGAATATAGGCCTTTTGACATTTTCCACCCTAAGCCAAACATCATAAACATTTACAGAAAAACTCCAAACAAAACTTCAAGAAGAAGAAGAAGGCTCCAGCAGCAGTAAAGAAATAAAAGAAGAAATGACTGACATGAAGGCATGATTTGAAAGAAACCTACTACAAAAAATAAATATCCGCTCAAAGGGCAAAGGTGGAAAAACAAAGACATGAGTGAGAATCTACTTTTTGTTAGTGGGACTATAGTTTTTCCCACTTTGTGTTACTTTTTATTAAAAAATTGTTAGTGGGAATATAGTACTAGCCACTTTGTATCATAATGTGAATCTATCGATTCTCCATTGACACTTGTATGTGTGTAACCGAGTGTGATAGGCTATATAAACACCCATAGTCAGTTGAAGAAGTATAGAAGTAGCAAGGTTTGAGTTGTAATATATTAGTGAAATTAAATCCTCCGCTTTATGCAAATCTTTGTTTTAATGGCAATTCCTACATGAATGAGCTAAAACTTCATTGGCGTAAATCAAAGAAGAAATAGTGAAATGGCCTAGGTATGATTTTTTCATTTTCCCCCTCATTTAATTTTTACTGATGAGATGCTTATATTTCTAAGTTAACAATATCCTTCATGTAATTTAGTTCAAAAGATGTAAACTCGTTTGAAAGAACTAAGTACATGTCTCAAGTGTTTTCATGAAGACGTTAGCCGTTTAGGGGAAGTAGTTCTTAGAGAAAAGGTGAGAATTAATTACATAAGAGTATTTTACTAATTGTTAAATAAAAAGCATCAAGTTGAGTTGGAATGGTTGAGGAGGAAAATGAAAAACTCAGAATAGTACCTATTTCGCAAAAGTATTCTAAGATTCATGTCTCCATTCTCACATCAAAATTCCTAAAAACGTTAAAAATTACAAATATTTTAATGTAGTACTTACAAAATCACTTAAAAGAAGAATTTCTAACAAAACTACTTTTGTTCTAAAAAATACAGACCTAAGTCAGAAAGACCAATATACTATTGCAAACATATTTAAAAACAAGTATGTTACTGAATCTATAGACATAAGAGATTCTAACTTAAATTTATAGAATGTAATGAATAAAATAGATATATTTCATTATCTTATGCGAACAAAAAATAAAAACATAACTTTAAGCCAAAGATTTCTAAAACAATTCCATAAAGAATGGATGAAAATGTTAATGGAATATGAGAAAAGAAGCAGATATATATAATATAACTTTGATATGGATCTTTACCATGACCAAAAAAATCTAATACCAAGACAAAGAGACTAAAGGAGTCTAAATAAAAAATTAGAAGACTTTGACAATAAAGACAAAACTAAAAAACCAATTAGTTCCCTAATTCCTTATTTAGACATCCACTTAATGAACCTTGGGTTGAAAACCTCCAAAGTTGGTTGAAAACCTGCAAAGTTGCATTAAGGTAGTCCCCTCGCTCTTATTTTTACTGGTATCAGAGATTATGATCAACAAAAATGAATAAACTAAAACCTTTTGAAACAACTGACCGCAAAAAGTTTGAATACCTAAATTCAGAAATAAACAATCCGTCAAAAGGAATTATTTCATTAGAGAAACAAAAATATATGTGTTATATATATAGCAGTTATAAACATATGCTACATTCTGAATCATATCATTTGAATGCAATAACAGATTTAGTTATTGAACCAGGGGACTCTCTACATTGGTACAATGAAAAGTTCTATACATTAGTTGGACTTATTTATGAAAGTATGGTTTCTAGGAACAAAATACTTCAAAAATACAAGATAATGAGAATTACCTAAAAATAGGATTACAAAAAATATATAAGTTTGATAGTACTATACAAAAACTAACTAACAAATTTAAAGCTCTACAACTAAAAAAATTTCCAAATAAACAAGATATAATTTCCTTAAGACAAATGATTGAAGAAAACAAACCTAAATAAATCCAAATACAGTCTAAAGACTTAATTTTACAAATTAAAAACAATTTTGAGGCAAACAAAAAACATTTTGAATTGCAAATACAAAACTTAAACAAATGTTACAAGAAATAAAATACGTATAATTGAATTAGTATGGGATATGATAATAAGCATTATTCTGAAGCCAAAGAATATGTTCATGTTATTAAAACAAACTGATACATTGACAACATGATATAATAAAGACACTTTTGCAAACAAAGCAGATAATGTATTATGCATAATGACTAATATTATAATAGCAATGTTAACACAAGTACATGATAGACTAAACTTGATGGACAAACAAATTATAAATCTAGACAGAAAATTAAATAACTTAGACAAATCTACACAAGAAAAATATTATGCTATCAATCAACTAACCGAAAAGCTATCTGTCACGACCCGAATTTCAGCGTTCGAAAATCGACACCCCTACTTCATGAATGCCGCAGATTCAACCGTTGAAATTCAATTATTGCCGGAGCTTATAACACATTAAATACAACAACATAGCGGAAGAAAAAAGAATATCATTGATATACAATATTCGATACAACAATCTGATACAAATGATATCAATATCAGAGATACAACAGCGGAAAGATAATAGCATAGCGGAACAATATCACCAAAACACAAAAGAGTCTCCAAAAGAATCCAACTCTATAGCACAACTCCATCTCCAAAACTCCAAACCAAAGATAGCTTAAACCAAAAGCTCGAACCACCATCATCGATGCATTAAGCAAGGTCAGTCCCGAATGCGATCGCCAAGATCCAAAGACCGGATGCTATTGAATCTATACCTACTATCGGACTATCTGAAAATCTAACTCTAGACTGCCTGTGTGGAAAATTGTGGACACCCAGAGTTTAGATAGGGAACAATAAACTCCAGGTCAGTCATGGAACTGGTGTGAGCAAACAAAAACAGTTTATCTTCAACAAAAACAAAACAAAAGATTTTAAAAGAAATCTGCAATGCTTTTTGGAAAATGAAACTACCCTAAGGCCTTCCAGCACACACACAATGCAATCGCACACTTGGGGGAGATTTCTCCTTATGATAGTCAAACATGATTGATTCGCAAAATCCTTTTTGTAAATATTATTAGCGCATAGTGCAAAAAACAATTTCGAAAGTATAATATTAATCTTAGTCAGCATAGGCACCATTATATTATGCCTGCTATAGCTACCATTTAAGAATGACAGGTTATACAACTGCAATAGTAAAGGGCGCGTATTGGAGATTGGATTTCCAACAAATGGTCAGGCTAAGGAACTTCCTATTGCCACATGGGTATGCCTCTAGAGGGTCGCCTCGAGAACCTACCCAGATCTCTGCCAACACGAGGCCGGGTTACCCCTACCCGAAAGTAACACCTACAAGTATGCCATCCCTGGTCGTTGGCGACCTTTATCCAAGGATCCTCAACCACAAAGCAACCAAAAAGTAATAAATTTGCAGTGTCCACAGGAGTTAAGTATCTGGGCTCCATACTATAATACCACCCTTTTCCAGAAGAAATGGACATACCCTAAGGGCGCGACCCCTAATAACCATTCTGTATCTTTCCTATTTCGACCATTTTCGGGTTGTGAGGTCCTATGCAGTCTCGTCTACAAAGCTACGCTTTACACAAAGCCTTGTTTTGATCAACAAATGATCAGCAGCACTTCATATGCTATACTATCAAATTGGGAATGTGTCACTAGTAACCATCAACTACATAACCTCTGAGCTCGTACATCTCAGAGATGGGTGTTAAGCTAAGAGAATAAATTCTCGGCCACCAAATAGAAATGTATTTGATAGAAACCAGCTTTACATCTCAAAGTGTAATGTCAGGCACACATCCATACAACTATGTTCTGGGTTAGAACAGAACCGAAGGCACATCATAAACAATCCCTTGCAAATCCGGATAATCCCTCATTACTTCCGGACTCCCCATCACAAAGGGTGATCAAATCTCTATACCGGGGCCATTCGGTGCAAAGACATTCGACGAGTTATCGTTTTTCTTTCAAAAATATCCGGTCTTCAAATGCTTTCCATATCGTCGTATCACTATTCGAAATGGGTTATATGACTCAAGTTCCTCTCCCGGCTAAACCGAATAATGAGCGCTTATTTCAAAAACATATGGATATTGGGATCTTAGTTAAGTTACACCTTTAAAACCCAAAACCTTTCTTCAAACGGTTTAAACAAATTACCATTTCTAATCTTTTAAACAAAAAGACTCATTTCACAAAGTTCACCAATCTTTCACAAAGATTAATTCATAGTCTTTCTAAACAATTTTCCTTTCAAATTGGATTAACTCATCCATTCTTTAAATCAAAGATTCAATTCGTAGCTTTCAAAACCATTTCCATTTCAAATCTTTTATACTAAAGATACACCTTTTAGATCCTTTTCAATTTCAAAACAAAGTTCAACAATCTTTCACAAAGATTTATTTATAGCTTCCAAAACAACTCTATTTCAAACTTGGAATCTTTTCAACATAAATTGGAAATCATTTCTTTATATGAAAGTTATTATTATTTGAAAAAAACCTTTTCGTTTTGGAAAAATCCGATTTCATTTGCACAAGTTAAATCCCTTCAAGTATAAAACTTGGTTAAATTCGAATTCCCAAAACAATACTTTTAAAATGGTTTAAAACCCATATAAACACAATTATAACTTGTACAACCTTTTTAAACCATAATTTTCAAACATAGAATTCAATTTCAAATCTAGAATTCAAATTAAAATCAAATTATTTAAATTTCAAACCTTTATCAAGTTATTCAAAATAAATTTTATCTTTAAAATTCTTTTTCAAAAGCTTTTTATATTTAACCCAATTCCATTTCCAAACTATTTGAGTTCAAAATTCATCTTTAAAACTATTTCATTATTTTGAATAAAATAATATTAAATTCAAATATCTATGACTTAACTAATTTCCTCTTTCAATCCATATTTGTCTGTGTATGGTGCAGTCTAGGGGTTTTACACAATAGTGCAACATCATCAATTCACCACGGATTTAAGCACATCAATATCGATAAGTGGTATATTTCTATAATGCTTATCTCCATTCACCGATTAACAGATAAATAAAATAGATTCATCACACATAAATAAATTACATTCATCACAGCTCAAATCAAAACAATTCATATCACAAACCTGTACACACCAGGGATATCAACAATTCAACATTCAACAGAATCCAAATATCCATAAATACGATCAATTAATTATCTGATTAATTTAAATCTGATTAATTACTTATGAATAAACTACTAATCCTGGTTAATTAATATTAATTAATTACAAACCTCAATCATTAATTAACCTTTAATCATTTATTAATTAACCTATAATAAATTAATCAATCAACTTTAATTAATAAGTTAATCAACCTTTAATCATTAATTATCCTCAAAAATTAATTACCCTTAATTAATAAATTAATTAACCTTAATAATTACCATTAAATTAATTATCCTTAATAGGTGATTATCCCTATTCACTTTCATTAAATAAATCTTTAATTAATTAATTATCCTCAAATTAATTAATAAATCACACAAATTAATTATCCTTAATTAATTATAATAAGTAATTATCCCTAATTACTTCATTAACTTTAACCATTCATTGATTACTTTTAACTAAGTAATTATCTTTAAGTAATTAATTATCTCTAATTACTTATATTAATTAATCTTCTAATTAATTAATTATCCATAATTAATTACATTAATTAACCCTTGATTAATTACCATTTAACTAATTTTCCTTAATTAAATATAATAAGTGATTATCCTAATCACTTAATCAACTTTAACCATTAACTACTTTAAGTAATTATCTTTAAGAAATTAATTTCTTTCAATTACTACATCACATAAATCAATTATCCTTTAATGTAATTACACAAAGTAATTACCCCTTAATTACATTAAGTAATTAATTTCATTAAGTAATCATTCCTTAATTACTTACATTAATTAAATCACCCTTAAATTAATTACAAGATAAAACGTCTTATCTTAATAAATCTTAATAAATTATCTCCTTAATTTATTAAAGTAAAAATAAATTTTTTTACAACCTTTATCTATCCAAACATTTGAATAAACATTTGTTATTCTTAAAAAGAAATATGTGTAAGGAAATAGTTTAAAATTTGATTTAATCTAAATTTTTGAAAACTTATTATTATTTTAAAACTTGGTTAATCATTTTAACCCGACCCGAGTCTTTACCAAACCAATCTCGAGTCCATACCCAAGGAAACTACCCTCATTCATTTTTTTTCTTTTCAAAACTTATTTCTGTTTAAAATTTGAAAACCATTACCCATAGTAACACATGCGGGAATTACCCGAAACAAGACTCGAGCAAACAACCCAAATTTCTTGAGTTCATCTTCGAGCTCCTTTCTTCTTCTCCTTCCACTATTTCAAATCACAACCCAGACACCTCCATATGCACCATGCATGTGTACGCTCAATTGCTAGAGCTCCGATCGATGCTGCAACTTCATGCAAGTCGTCGACAACCATAACAACTCCATCGATCACCCAGATCATTGACCTCAACAGCGAATCAAAATCGAGCAACTCAATTATCACCTGGAACGAAACCAACATCCAAAAATCCCACACATTTGCCACCACCGATGATCTAATGTCGTGCAACCCCGGCAACACACTCGTATGTCTTCCACACTGCCTCCCCCCAAGTCTGGTGTAACTCGATCCCCTAAGGATGACGCAGCAACCTCTATTCCGAGCTTAACCAATTTAGGGTTTAAAATCTATTTCAACCCACTGCTGCTGCCACGATGGCTTAAACCTCCTTCCACCATTTTTTCCACCATCTCCGATCACCCAGCTAGCTTCAACAGAAACTCCGACCTCCAAAGACTCGACGATCAACAGAATTTGATCAAAACTCACTTCACGTTTAACATGCAATCCCTCTCGAATTTCACACTTAAAAATCATAGTATTAACATCAAAAATCCTTATTTTCATATGCTAATCAAGTTATGAAATCAAAACATAAAATTATATCGTTTTATTTTTCTGACCAATTTTAGTTTATCACTGTAATATCTATTTTTGGGAATAATTGCGTAATATAATTTCTCGAATTTATTTTTATAAATTGGATCTGATGAATATAAACAAATTTCTTTTAAACATTATGTGCTAAAAGAGATCAGAGAAGGAGAAATAGATTTTTGTGTTGGTTTGTTTATCAACAAAGATTTGAATGCATATGTACACAGCCCTGTACAAACATTCATTTATATTACTATGCATGCAACATTTAATTTCATTTGTGCAAACATTTCACAACACTAATTTAAGCATACATTAAAAGATTACACTGATCAAATTTCTAAGGGAATAAGTTTACTCATAGTAAAATAAAGACAGAGCCTAGAAATTTGCAACTGGAGGATGATTTTGACCTAGATATGCTTTATCTTAACTGTTGTTTGTTGAAATCTTTACTTTGCTTGATAAAGTTGAATTCAATTTGCATGCTTGATTTTCGGTTTTTATTCCAGGTTGAGATTGAATTAGTTGTTTTGCTTTAGATTTATATCTGACAATTGATGGTTGATTTTGCATCTGTTTTGTTTTAGTTTGGAATCAGATTTGGAAATTATTGAGCTCGAACTAGATTTTTGATCTAGCAATTGAAGCTGATCTTGTTGCTTGATATTTTGGTTTTAATTCCTAGACTTGAGATGCTTTGTAAAACCGTTTTGATTGATTTTCTTTTGTTCTGTTATTTGTTTTCAGGTTTGAAAATTTATGAACTGAGAATATCTTGGCTTCTTTTCATTTAGTATGTTATTTGTAATTCCTTTTATTAATAATTTTCTTTAAAATAAAATGTAAATGACACTAGTTTAATTATTATGTTATCTTGTTTACACTTGTTTTATTTTATTCTTCATGTTTTAACATTTGTCATAATTCTTTAATTGATGTTTGAACCCTCTTCCCTAATTTATTTATAAATTATGGTTAAAACCTTTACTTTAATAAATTTATAGATTTAGTTTTATATATTTACATATACAATTTTAAATTTATATGTACAAACTAAATTTATTTCAAGTATGAAAGAAAAGTGATTTTAAATCTTTTTATTAATTCTATGTATATATACATACAAACCATATTTATTTTAATATGTTTATCTCATAAATTTCAAAAGATATATGTATATATAAACTTTAATTCATTCTTGTTCTATATTTGTATTCACACATTTTCTATTATTTACAACTTTATAAGAAAATGATTTAAAAATGTAATTATATACAAATTACAAATTATATATACATATTTATTAGTTCTTTAAAATATAAAGATTTTTTACTTCAATTATAAAATATTTAGTTTTGAATTCCTAATCAATATATATATATATATACCTATATATACATTATAATATTAGAAAGCAAATTTTTATTAATTTTAAAATATAGAGTTTTCAAATCCGATTTATTTTTCAAATGTATTTATTTTGAATTTCAAATCGAAATTCTATTTAAAATCAACTTATATCATATATTTAAATAAAAAACAAATATTTTATTTTATTTTAAAATTTTAAATTAATTCACCAATTAAATCCAAAAATTTATATTAATCACCAATTTTAAATTTGACTCAAAAATCAGGATCGTTACAGATTCCCCCTTAAGAAAATTTCATCCCCGAAATTTGCCAGGGAGACGACAAAGAACAGATGTGAGATAGAGAAATATCTTTCCAGATTAAACTGAATAATTATTCCACATTTGGCTTACTAAATCAGAATATCAATAATAATTACAAGAATGAACTCGTTCAATACTACATAAGATACCCGGGTCACCAGATCTACGAGATATACAGGGGCATTGGTTAGTTTGAAGGACAACTAACCATTCGTAGAATGTATCTGGACCCCCAAAGAATAAACAAAGGGATACTCAATTCAGGTCGGCATATTCCTAAGTATATACAATCTTGTCCCTCCTCGGACTTGAATCCTCACAAGAAATTACAATAGAATTTTCCAAAATTTATTTTTAACCAAAATTGTTTATCGATACAAATTAATTTAACTTCATATTTGTTTTACAATTATTTCAATTTAGATTCCAACTTTATTAAAGTTAAAACAGAAAGTTGAAGGAAATGGATGATTAGAATATGAAATAGGAACTAGAACCTTTTCTAGAATGATTCGTAGGGCCACTATCACACCAAAGCTTCTTCACGGAGCTACCACGAAGCAATCAAAAAAATTGGTACTGGATCAAAGAAGATTGGTAGAGAAAAGTTATTTCCGTTGTTGTAGGGTATTGGCCATTTGAAGTGGTACTCTCCTGTCCCCTACCTCGTCTTCTTCTTGCATTCATACTTACTATTAGTGGATAGTAAGAGAATTTACTGAAGCACGCGAACGGATATCTTAGGGATATACTCATTTTAGGGTATACTTCACCCTATCTCTAATAAGTTACTTAAGGTGTTATGCTCCAAAAGCTAAAGTTCAACCTTTAGCTCTGATACCAAATGTCACGACCCGAATTTCAACGTTCAAAAATCGACACCCATACTTCACTTGTACTCGAATGCCATAGATTCAACCGTTGAAATTCGATTCGCGTCGGAGCTTATAACACATTAAGTACAACAACATAGCAGAAGAAAAATGAATATCATTGATATACAATATTCGATACAACAATCTGATACAAATGATATCAATATCAGAGATACAACAACGGAAAGATAATAGCATAGCAGAACAATATCACCAAAAGACAGAAGAGTCTCCAAAAGAATCGAACTCTATACCGCAACTCCATCTCCAAAACTCCAAACCAAAGATAGCTTAAACCAAAAGCTCGAACCACCATCATCGTTGCATTAAGCAAGGTCAGTCTCGAATGCGATCGCCAAGATCCAAAGACCGGATGCTATTGAATCTATAACTACTATCGAACTATCTGAAAATCGAACTCTAGACTGCCCGTGTGGAAAATTGTGGGCAACCAGAGTTTAGATAGGGAATAATAAACTCCAGGTTAGTCATGGGACCGGTGTGAGCAAACAAAAACAGTTTATCTTTAACAAAAGCAAAACAAAAGATTTTAAAAGGAATCCGCAATGCTTTTTGGAAAATGAAACTACCATAAGACCTCCTGGCACACACACAATGCAATCTCACACTTGGAGGAGATTTCTTCTTATGATAGTCAAACATGATTGATGCACAAAATCCTTTTTGTAAATATTATTATTACTGCATAGTGCAGAAAACAATTTCGAAAGTATAATATTAATCTTAGCCTACATAGGTACTATTATATTATGCTTGCTATAGCTACCAATTAAGAATGACAGGTTGTACAACTGCAATCGTAGAGGGTGCATATTAGAGATTGGATTTCCAACAAATAGTCAGGCTAAGAAACTTCCTATTGCCACATGGGTATGCCTTTAGAGAGACGCCACGAGAACCTACCCGGATCTCTGCCAACACAAGGCCGGGTTACCCCTGCACGAAAGTAACACCTACAAGTATGCCATCCCTGATCATTTGCGACCTTTATCCGAGGATCCTCAACCACAAAGCAACCAAAAAGCAATAAATTTGCAGTGTCCACATGAGTTAAGTATCTAGGCTCCAAACCATGATACCACCCTTTTCCAGAAGAAATGGACATAACCTAGGGGTGCGACCCCTAATAACCCTGCTGCATCTTTCCTGTTTCGACCATTTCCGGGTTGTGAGATCCTGATGCATTCTCGTCCACAAAGCTACGCTTTACACAAAGCCTTGCTTTGATCAAAAAATGATCAGCAACACTTCGTATACCATATTATCAAATTGGGAATGTATCACTAGTAACCATTAGCTACATAATCTCTGAGCTCGTACGTCTCAGAGAAGGGTGTTAAGCTAAGAGAATAAATTCTCCACCACCAAACAGAAATGTATTTGATAGAAACCAGCTTTACATCTCAAAGTGTAATGTCAGACACATATCCATGCAAGTCTCTTCCGAGTTCGAGCAGAACCGAAGGCACTTCACAAAGAAGCCCTTGCAAAACCGGATAATCCCTAATCACATCCAGACTCCCCATCCCAAAGGGTGATCAAATCTCTATACCGGGGCCATTCGGTGCAGAGACATTCGACGAGTTATCCTTTCGCTTTTGAAAATATCTGGTCTTCACCACCAGTCTTCAAATGCTATCCATATCGTCGTATCATTATTTGAAATGGGTTATATGACACAAGGTCCTCTCTTCGGCCAAACCGAATAATGAGCGCTTATTTCAAAAACATATGGATATTGGGATCTTAGTTAAGTCATAACTTTAAAACCCAAAACCTTTCTTCAAATGGTTTAAACAAATTACCATTTCTAATCTTTTAAACAAAAAGATTCATTTCACAAAGTTCATCAACCTTTCACAAAGATTAATTCATAGCCTTTCTAAACAATTTTCCTTTCAAATTGGATTAACTCATCCAATCTTTAAATCAAAGATTCAATTCATAGCTTTCAAAACCATTTCCTTTTGAAATCTTTTATACAAAAGATACACCTTTTAGATCCTTTTAAATTTCAAAACTAAGTTCAACAATCTTTCACAAAGATTTATTCATAGCTGCCAAAATAATTCTATTTCAAACTTGGAATCTTTTCAACATAAATTAGAAATTTTTTGTTTATACGAAAGCTATTATTATTTGAAAAACAATCCTTTTCATTTTGGAAAATCCAATTTCATTTGCATAAGTTAAAGCCCTTCAAGTATAAAATTTGGGTTAAATTCAGATTCCCAAAACAATACTTCTAAAATGGTTTAAAACCCATATAAACACAATTATAACTTATATGACCTTTTTAAACCATAATTTCCAAACATAGAATTCAATTTCAAATCTTGAATTCAAATTTAAATCAAATTATTTATATTTCAAATCTTTATCAAGTTATTCAAAATAACTTTTACCTTTAAAATTCCTTTTCAAAACCTTTTTATATTTAACCTAATTTCATTTCCAAACTATTTGAATACAAAATTCATCTTTAAAACTATTTCATTATTTTTGATAAAATAATATTAAATTCAAATATCTATGACTTAGCCAATTTCTTCATGTAATCCATATTTCTGTGTGTATGGTGTAGTCCAGGGGTTTTACACAATAGTGCAACATCATCAATTCATCACAGATTTAAGCACATCAATATCGATAGGCGGTATATTTCTATAATGCTTATCTCCATTCACCGATTCATAGATAAATAATATAGATTCATCACAAATAAATAAATTACATTCATCATAGCTCAAAACTATTCATATCATAAAGCATTACACACCAGGGATATCAACAATTCAACGTTCAATAGAATCCAAACATCCTTAAGTACGATCAATTAATTATCTGATTAGTTTAAATCAGAATAATTACTTATGAATAAACTACTAATCCAGGTTATTTCATATTAATCAATTACAAACCTTAATCATTAATTAACCTTTAATCACTTATTGATTAACTTTTAATAAATTAATTAATCAACTTTAATTAATAAGTTAATCAACCTTTAATCAATAATTATCCTTAAAAATTAGTTACCCTCGATTAATAAATTAAATAAATTAATTAGCCCTTAATTAATTACCATTAAATTAATTACCATTAAATTAATTACCATTAATTAATTACCATTAAATTAATTATCCTTAATTGGTGATTATCCCTAATCACTTTCATTAAATAAATCTTTAATTAATTAGTTATCCTCAAATTAATTAATAAATCACACAAATTAATTATCCTTAACTTATTATAATAAGTAATTATCCCTAATTATAATTAACTTTAACCATTCATTAATTACTTTTAACTAAGTAATTATCTTTAAGTAATTAATCACCTCTAATTACTTATATTAATTAATCTTCTAATTAATTAATTATCCTTAATTAATTACATTAATTAACCCTTGATTGATTACCATTTAATTAATTTTCCTTAATTAATTATAATAAGTAATTATCCTAATCACTTAAACAACTTTAACCATTAATTACTTGAAGTAATTATCTTTAACAAATTAATTTCTTTTAATTACTACATCACATAAATCAATAATCCTTTAATGTAATTACACAAAGTAATTACCCCTTAATTACATTAAGTAATTAGTTCCATTAAGTAGTCATACCTTAACTACTTACATTAATTAAATCACTCTTAAATTAATTACAAGATAAAACATCATATCTTAATAAATTATCTCCCTAATTTATTAAAGTAAAAATAATTTTTTTACAACCTTTATCTATCCAAATATTTGACTAAACATTTGTTATTCTGAAAAAGAAATTTGTGTAAGGAAATAGTTTAAAACTTGATTTAATCTAAATTTTTGAAAACTTATTATTATTTTAAAACTTGGTTAATCATTTTAACCCGACCCGAGTCTTTACCGAACCAATCTCGAGTCCAGACCCGAGGAAACTACCCTTATTCATTTTTTTTCTTTCCAAAACTTGTTTTTATTTAAAATTTGAAAAACATTACCCATAGTAACACATGCGTGAATTACCCGAAACAAGACTCAAGCAAACAACCCAAATTTCTTGGGTTCATCTTCGAGCTTCTTTCTTCTTCTCCTTCTACTATTTCAAATCACAACCCAGACACCTCCATATGCACCGTGCACGTGTATGCTCAATTGCCAGAGCTCAGATCGATGCCGCAACTTCAGGCAACTTGTCGACGATCATAACAACTCCACCGATCACCCAGATCATTGAACTCAACAACGAGTCAAAATCGAGCAACTCAACTATCACTTGGAACGAGATAAACATCCAAAAACCCCATGCATTTTCCACCACCGATGATCTAAAGTCGCGCAACCCCGGCCACACACTCGTAAGTCTTCCACGCTGCCTCTCCCCAAGTCCGGTGTAACTCGATCCCCTAGGGATGATGCAATACCTCCTATTCCAAGCTCGACCAATTTAGGGTTTAAAATCTATTTCGATCCACTACCGCCGCCATGGTGGCTTAAACCTCCTTCCACCATTTTTGCCACCATCTCTAATCACCTAGCTAGCTTCAGCAGAAACCCCGACCTCCAAAGACTCGACGATCACCAGAATTCGATCAAAAATCACTTCACATTTAACATGCAATCCTTCTCGAATTTCACACTTAAAAATCATAGTATTAACATCAAAAATCCTTATTTTCATACGCTAATCAAGTTATGGAATCAAACGTAAAATTATATCATTTGATTTTTCTGACCAATTTTAGTTTATCACTGTAATATCTATTTTTGGGAATAATTACTTAATACAATTTCTTGAAATTATTTTTATAAATTGGATCTGATGAATATAAACAAATTTCTTTTGAACATTATGTGATAAAAGAGATCAGAGAAGGAGAAATAGATTTTTGAATTGGTTTGTTTATCAACAGAGATTTGAATGCATATGTACACAGCCCTTTACAAACATTCATTTATATTTCTATGCATGCAACAATTAATTTCATATGTGCAAACATTCCACGACACTAATTCAAGCATACATTAAAAGATAACACTAATCAAATTTCCGAGGGAAGAAGTTTACTCATAGTAAAATTAAGACAGAGCCTAGAAATTTGCAACTGGAGGATTATTTTGACCTGGATATGCTTTATCTTAACTGTTGTTTGTTGAAAGCTTTACTTTGCTTCATAAAGTTGAATTCAATTTGCATGCTTGATTCAGGTTTTTATTCCAGGTTGAGATTGAATTAGTTGTTTTGCTTCAGATTTGTATCTGACACTTGGTGGTTGATTTTGCATCTGTTTTGTTTTAGTTTGGAATCAGATCTGGAAATTGTTGAGCTCGAAATAGATTTTTGATCTAGCAATTGAAACTGATTTTATTGCTTGATATTTTGGTTTTAATTCCTAGACTTCAGTGCTTTGTAAAACTGTTTTGATTGATTTTCTTTTGTTCTGTTATTTGTTTTCAGATTTGAAAATTATGAACTAAGAATAACTTGGCTTCTTTTCTTTTAGTATGTTATTTGTAATTCCTTTTATTAATAATTTTCTTTAAAATAAAATGTAGATGACACTTGTTTAATTATTATGTTATCTCGTTTACACTTGTTTTATTTTATACTTCATGTTTTAACATTTGTCATAACTCTTTAATTTATGTTTAAACCCACTTTCCTAATTTATTTATAAATTATGGTTTAAACCTTTACTTTAATAAATTTATAGATTTAGTTTGAAATATTTACATATACAATTTTAAATTTATATGTACAAACTAAATTTATTTCAAATATGTAAGAAAAGTGATTTTCAATCTTTTTATTAATTATATGTATATATATACATACAAACCATATTTATTTTAATATATTTATCTCATAAATTTCAAAAGATATATGTATATATAAACTTTAATTCATTCTTGTTCTATATTTGTATTCACACATTTTCTATTATTTACAACTTCATAAGAAAATGATTTAAAAATGTAATTATATACAAATTACAAATTATATATACATATTTCTTAGTTCTTTAAAATATAAAGATTTTTTTACTTCAATTTATAATATTTACTTTTGAGTTCCTAACCAATATATATATATATATATACACTTATATATACATTATAATATTAGAAAGAAAATTTTATTAATTTTAAAATATGGAGTTTTCAAATCGAATTTATTTTTCAAATATATTTATTTTAAATTTCAAATCAAAATTCTATTTATAATCAATTTATATACGTATATTTAAATAAAGACAAATACTTATTTTATTTGAAAATTTTAAATTAATTCACCAATTAAATCCAAAAATTTATATTAATCATCAATTTTAAATTTAACTCACAAATCGGGATCATTACAACATCAAATCTAAATCTAGGACCAATAGACACCGATAAAGGTAAAAAGACCAAAATAAGTTTTCTAACATTTAAAAGATTTGATAACATATGATGAATAAAAGATCTTTTACAGGAACATCCAGAATTTTAGTGGATAGACCCACAGAAAGTAATAGCTTAGCCACAAATACTTGGATAGATAGCATTCTAAGGAGATTTGTGAGTTCACAATCCCAACTAGAAGAAATTATAAATATAGAAAATGACCTAGAAGTATTTTCAAACAACCAACTAAATATCCTAAATTCAGGAGAACTGTATAGAAAATGCATATTTACAATAAACACAGGATTATATAGACATCATAGGAAATAGATTCTCTCCTTAAGCGATGGAAATCAACAGATTATTAATTTAATGTCCAATGAAGCCATTAAACAATTAAGAATACAAAATTATAAATTAATCCACCTAGGACTTATTGTTATAAAAATAAGAGGATTAATCAGACAAAAGATAGGAGCTAAATTATTAATAGTTCTAATAGACGATGGACATCAAGATTTAGACAAAGCTATATTTGGAACAATAGAAGTTGGTATGAACAATAACATTGGTATTACTTATATAACACCAAATTTTACATTGACATTCCACGACTTTTATAAACATATAAAAGTAGTAGTCCAAACCAAAGGATTTGAAAATTTTAATGGTAAAACATATTGCTAGACATAACATTTTTGGATAAATGTATGACCAAATTTACTCCTAAGATAAAAATTAAACTTAACAAAGTAATAAAAACACTAATATCCACTGGTATTAGATTTTTAAGACCAATGGAGATAGACTCATCTATAATGTGAGGACATGAATGGAACATTCAAAATCCTAATGAAAACAGGGACACGCTAAAATCAAATGATGTTGTAACTTATACAAACCCTAATGGGATATTATCCTTAAGATTTAAGATTATGGACCCTCTAATTAAAAAGACATAGACACTAATGATGAATCTAATTCTGAACTCCAAAGAAATTTATAATGGATGAAAAATTTATCCCAAGAACTAGGAATGGTTCTTGAACCATTTGAACTATATGAATTAGAACAACAAATTAGATAGAATAACCAAATGATGATAACATATTTATCTATACAGATGATGAAAATAATGTTAGGATTAAAACAATATGTACATTAGAAACCTTTTTAGAAGATTCTAATGAACTAGTTAAACAACAAAATAATAATTGACTAATTGCGGAGTTAATTAGTGGATACGTTGAACAAATAGATTTGATGGAAGGACAAGGAGAAAGTTCTATAGTAAATTATCCTAAAGATCCCTCACATAAGATGGATTATCCTTTAGGACACCCACCAAGAATAAATGTAAACCTTATACTAATGAAAATAAAAATTTAAGAACTATAGGAAAAAGAATACCTACTGAAAAAACATTCTTTGGAAATAATTCTGTAATTCTTAATCTTACAAAATGTCATCCACAATTATTAGATACTTACTTAGAACAATGGACTGCTTTAATAGCCAAAGATTGTTCAGCCAAACACCCAAATATAAAAACAGGAGAAGAAATGGTTAGAATAGCAGAAAATTATGTAGGTGATATAGCTAAAGGAATGTGGGAAGCTTACAAAAGCAATTTTCCAGATGTAGTAGCATCCTTGGTAACACAAGGTAATAATATATATAACTTTGCATATCTAATAATAGGATGATAATTGGTCGAGAAGTAAATACAGTATCAACACTTAGATAACAAGAAGCCATG
Organism: Allium cepa; assembly: GCA_030765085.1. Lineage (NCBI taxonomy): Eukaryota > Viridiplantae > Streptophyta > Magnoliopsida > Asparagales > Amaryllidaceae > Allium > Allium cepa. Next base: position 454,044,501 of record CM060928.1, read on the forward strand.
AGAGATCTAGAACAAATACAACTACTAGATTGGAAACATATAATAAAATATCTAGATGAATTCTTATACTACGCAACAATATCTGGAAACTACTACTCTAAAGAAATTGGTGATAGATTATTTTCTAAATTATCTGGAGACCTAGGGAAAGATATACATATATCCTGGAATGAAATATATTCTAATATCCCTAAAACGTATGATAATACAGGAATTAGAATAACTCATATACTTTACGAACTCAAAAAGAAGTGTACGTATATACAAATACAAAAAGAATTGAAATAGAAAAATTATGGGTACTGTTCACAAATATAAACACCTCAATTATGCGGATCTAAAGAAACTATTAACACAAAGACTAAACTTAAAAAACAATATACCAAAGATATTAGTTAAGAAGATCTAATGCTAAAAAACCATATTTGAATAAAAACAAGCTTGTTAGGAAATATAATCCTAGGAAAACGTATACAAGCACGATTACATAGTTCGCATGTAGTGAGAAATGACACTTACCATCTACTTGTCCAGAAAAACATAATTTATATACTAGAGGATCAAATCTAGTAGACTCTGTTAAAGAAGACATATTATAAGTAGATGTCTCTGAGACTTCTACAATATATTCTATTGTATCATTAGAAGGTTTAAAAAAGCAAGAAGGAACTTCTAACTCAGATCACTCTCTAATAAAATATTAATAAATAGCCAAATAAAATCAACAGATTTTAGAAATATCCCTATAGAACAATTTCTAAACTTAATGGATTATGAAGAATGCATTCGTGAGTTTAAATATAAAATGGAAACCAATACAACAAAATGTTATTTTTGTCCTTGGTATCCCGCCTTTGACAAAAGATTCAAATGTATAAAATGCACTACAGAAGTATGTTACAAATGTGTAGAAAAGTATTTTAATTAAAAAACCCTTACTGAAAGAAAATTACAATATACTGATAAAAACAAAATTAATGAAGATAGAATAACAATATTAGAATATAGAATAAACAATTTTGAAATTGAAATAAGTGAAACAAAAAGAAAATTATTTGAAAATGACAAAGGAAAAAGTATTATACACATACAAGAAAAGAATCCTAATAATACAGAAGAATCAATACAGGTACCTTTAATCTGTAATCCTGAAAACTTAAGAGAATGAAAAATACTAACCTTAATAAATATCAAAGGATTAGAGATAAAATTATTAGCATTTATAGACACAGGAGCTACCAGCTCAACAATAAAGTCAGAATTAATACTTCAGTATCTCATAACAAAAGCTAATAAACCCAAACAAAGTACACAATTTGATGGAACGATTAATATCATAACTGATATAATTACAAATCTACAATTAAGATTTCACACTACATGTAATGAATGGTCACAACACTATAACTTAAAACAAATATGGGTTACAAAATTGAATTTAGGAAATACAAATTTAATACCGGGCTTAGACTTTTTATTAAGTGACAGTGGAAATTTTTCATTCAACAAAGATAATCTACAAATAACTAATAAAACAACACTAACCCCCCTCATATCCGAGTTTACGCCTGACAAGCATGGTGGAGACATAACCCAAAAACAAAAACCAAATTGCACTTGCGAAATTCCAGGCCAATGCCAAAAACAAGAAAATGATAACCAATGCCAGAAACAACATAATGATAATCAACATAGTAATAGTCTCACTATAACAAAAGAACAACCCTTATTTATGAAATAAATAATAATGACTTTGAGATAGAAACAGATTTCATCCAACCAAATATACTAAGTAACACTTTATTAACAACTGATGACATAAAGCAAATTGTCAGTAGACTCGAGAAACTAGAAATTATAAAACCATTAATATACTGAGAAAAAGACTCTATATATTATAAATTGGACATAATTAACCCATACATAACAATAAAACCAGATCATCCAAATATAATAATTGGATGATTGAAGAATTTAAAATGCATATTGATATTTTGAATAAATTAGGAATTATCAGAAAAACAGACTCTTGAAATAGAATGTCAGCTTTTATAGTACAAAAAGAATCTGAACGTAAGAGAGGACAAAGTAAAATGGTCATGGATTATAACGACTAAATGACAATACAAATGAAGATGGATATTGTATCCCAAACAAAGAAGTACTGACCAATAGAATACAAAATAATTATTGGTCTTCAAAATTTGATCTAAAATCAGAATTCTGGCAAATAAAAATGCACCCAAAATCAATACCCTGGACAACTTTTACTTGTTCAGAAGGACATTATGAATGGCTTGTTATGCCATTTGGATTAAAAAATGCTCCACAAATATTCCAAAGAAAAATGGATAACATATTTGGACACTATAGTAAATTTACATGCGTATACATAGATGAGATACTAGTCTTCTCAAAAACAAAAAAATGAACATATTTTACACTTATATACTGTTATCAAGCCTTTTGAAACACATGGATTAATAATATCTAAAAAGAAAATTGAACTATTTAAAAATATTATTGACTTCCTAGGAGTAAAAATAGGAAAAGGACAAATAGAATTACAACCTCATATATCCAGAAAATAATAGAATTTCCAAATAAAATAGAAAATTTAAAATAATTACAATCATTTCTAAGATTAATAAATTATGTCAGTCCTTTTATACAAAATTGGTCTAAAGGAAAAAGAGAATTTAACAATAAAGATATAAGACAAATACAAAAAAAAAGAATTGGCTAAAAACTTAAAACCATTAACATTACCACTGTCTACCGATTACTTAATTAGAAACTGATGGTTCTTCCTTAGGATGGGGAGGAATATTATTAAATAAAAAATATAAAACTGATCCTAAATCTAGTGTAAAAAAATGTAGATATACTATAGGAACATATAAAGAAAATGACTACATGACTTCATTAGACTTCGAAATTTTAGCTATAATACATTTTTAGATTCGTTTAAACTTTTTATAATATCACAAAAATAAATAACAATAAGAACAGATTTTGAATCTATAGTCAAATACGCAAATAATAAAAACGAAAAAAGCATAATAAATAACAGATGGTTAAAATTCAAAAATGCAATCCTAAACTGTGGTACTAAGATTATATGGGAGCATATCAAAGGTAAACCAAATATATTACCAGCTAATTATCAAGACTATTTATTGACTCCTTATTCGATTGTGATCTTGTCAATAGAGAAGTAGAAATGGATATGTCTACCACAAATCAATTGATAAATAGCATGAATTTCCTGAAGACATATGCACAAAATAGATTTGTTACAAATGCTCAACCAACAAATGATGCTAGACAACATATGTAACTTATCCACAGCAGCACAAGACAATAAACAAAAACTCAACATACTATACACTCTTGTTGAGATATTCACAAATAGAGAAGCAACAAGTAAATTCATATACAATTGTCTATTCAATGGACCTAGTGCTGGTATATATCTCTCTTGGGAAGAAATAGTTCCTAAGTTAAAACAACTTAAACAAAACCCTAGGTATGGAAAACCATACTAGAAGGATATTACACATATGAGATAGCTAAAATTGCTATAGAAAAAATTCTTGACAAAGATTACATAGTCTCAGACACTATCAAACAGATACAAACCATATCCTCAGTGTAAATGTAAAAGAGGAAAAAACAAATGCCATAAAATTAAACTAAAGGCCCAAAGCAACTTTTGTGGTATGTACTACAAAGGAAGACCAAAAAGGATAGATGATCCAATTTGGCCATATTCCATATTCTACTCCTCTACAAACGAAAAATATGGCAATATCCTTTCCAGAAACCGTTAACAGAGAAATCCAATTTCTCCAAACCAAAAAAGAACAAAATGTTGCCACATAAAAAGAAATTTATTTTTTACTAACAAAAATTTCTGCACAAAGAATTCCCGGATTCAAAATTACTTGGGAAATGTTAAAAATAAAAATATTCCATATACAAAAAAATTTACATATTGCAAAATCTTTTCAACAGATTGGTACAATAATTGCATCCATGCCACTTATAAGTTTAAAGCTTTCACGGTACAAATACTTGGTCGATGAAAAATTTACGTTGGATCCAATTACCCTGTTAAATTATGGATTCACCAAAGATGTATACATAAATGGATGGCACCAAACATAATTGCCATATCCTCTTATGGATTCATCAAAACTACTTTTTGTTATAAAAATACAGACTTAGAAAGACAAATATACTATGGCAAACATATTTAAAAATAAGTATGTAACTGAATTTATAGACATAAGAGATTCTAATTTAAATTTATTCAATATAATAAATGAAATAGATATATTTCATTATCTTACACAAACAAAAAAATAAGAACATAACTTTAAGCCAAAGATTTCTAAAACAATTCCATAAAGAATGGATGAATATGTTAATGGAATATGAGGAAAGAAGCGGATCAACAGAAAATGACTTCAATATGCATTTTTTCCATGACAGGTAAAATCTAATACCAAAGCAAAGAGACTAAAGGAGTCTAAGTAAAAAATTAGAAGACTCTGACAATAAAGACAAAACTAAAAAACCAAATAGGTTCCTAATTCCTTATTAGACATCTACTTAATAAACCCTTGGGTTGAAAACCTCCAAAGTTGCCATTAATGTAGTCCCCGTCGCTCTTATTTTCACCGGTATCAGAGCTACTGACCGACAAAAATGAATAAACTAAAGCATCTTGAAACAACTGACCATAAAAAGTTTGAATGCCTAAATTTAAAAATAAACAATCCTTTAAAAAGAATTATCTCATTAGTCAAACAAAAACCAAACAGCAGTTATAAACATATGCTACATTCTAAATCATATCATATAAATTCGATAACAGATTTAGTTATTGAACTAGGAGATTCCCTACATTGGTACAGTGAAAAGTTTATAGATTAGTTGAACTTATTTTTGAAAGTATGGTTTCTAGGAACAAAAAACATCAACAAATACAAGATAATCGGAATTACCAAAAAACAGGATTACAAAAAATAGATAAGTTTGATAGTACTATACAAAAACTAACTAAGAAATTTAAAGCTCTACAACTCAAAAATTTCCTAAATAAACAAGATATAATTTCCTTAAGGCAAATGATTGAAGAAAACAAACCTAAAGAAATCGAAATACAATCTAACGACTTAATTTTATAGATTAAAATCCATGAGGCAAACAAAAAATATTTTGAATTACAAATACAAAATTAACAAATGTCACAAGAAATAAAATACATATAATTGAATTAGTATGGGATATGATAATAATCATTATTCTAAAGCCAAAGAATATGTTATCATGTTATTAGAACAAACTGATGCATTGACAACATGATATAATAAATACATTTTTGCAAACAAAGCAGATAATTCATTATGCTTAATGACTAATACTATAATAGAAATGTTAACAAAAATACATGATAGGATAGACTTGATGGACAAACAAATTATAAATCTAGACAGAAATTTAAATAACTTAGACAAATCTACACAAGTATCAATCAGCTAACCGAAAAGATATCAAATCTAAATCTAGGACCAATAGACACGGATAAAGGTAATAAGACCAAAATAAGTTTTCTATCATTTAAAAGATTAGATAACATATGATGAATAGAAGATCTTTTACAGGAACATCTAGAACTTTAATAGACAGACCCACAGAAAGTAATAGCTTAGCCACAAATTTAGATATATAGCATTCTAAGGAGATCCATGGGTTCACAATCCCAACTAGAAGAAATAATAAATATAGAAAATGACCTAGAAGTATTTTCAAACAACCAACTAAATATCTTAAATCCAAGAGAATTGTATAGAATAGGCATATTTATAGTAAGCATAGGATTATATTGACATCACGGGAAGAGATTCTCGCCTTAAGCGATGGAAATCAACAGATTATTAATTTAATGTCCAATGAAGCTATCAAACAATTAAGAATAAAAAATTATAAATTAATCCACCTTGGACTTATTGTTATAGGAATAAGAGGATTAATCAGACAAAAGATAGGAGCTAAATTATTAATAGTTCTAATAGATGATAGACATTAAGATTTAGACAAAGCTATATTCGAAATAATAGAAGTTGATATGAACAATAACATTGATATTGTTTATATATCACCAAATTTTATAATGACATTACAAGACTTTTATAAGCATATAAAAGTAGTTGTCCAAACCAAAGGATTTGAACATTTTAATGGTAAAAACATATTGCTGGGCATAACATTTTTGGGAAAATGTATGACAAAATTTACTCCTAAGATAAAGATTAAACTTGATGAAGTAATAAAAAACACTAACATCCACTGGTATTAGATTTTTAAGACCAATGGAGATAGACTCATCTATATTGGCAGGACATGTACGGAACATTATATATGTGTGTGTGTATGTATGTATGTATGTATATATAGAAACTAATGTACACCTTGAATCTATATATACACTAAACTTTATATTTCAAAGTCGTTCATCTTTGAAAACTTCGCATATACATGGAATTGTATTTATTTGAAATTTGTATATTCGAAATTATCAACATGTAACTAAAGTCTGACAATATACTTAATCCAATATTTTCAAAACTAGCTTTATATCGAAGCTTTATATGCTCAAAACTGTATATATTTAGAACTACATGATTCTTCAAAAGCTTGCATATGTTCAAAGTTTCTATCTATTCAAAATCTGTTATATGCAAAACCATATATATTTAAAGTTAAAAACAGAATTAAGTTTATTTTGAAAAACTCCGATACATCCCACATCTCGTAGTGTTTAAATTTTAGTACTTTAGAGTTTAGAGTTTAGAGTAGAATATATGTATAAGGAATCTGTAGTTTTTGAGAATTTCATTTTGAAAAAGAAATTTTATGTCCAGATTTGTAAATTCTAAAATAAATGAGTCCCGATAACTCGAAAATAAAATTCGGTGAAACATTTATGCAGAATCTCATATCTATAGTAGGTTTCAAAACTTGTTAATATTGTTTGTAAAATACATATTATAACGTAATTAAAAGGAACTTCTGAAGAAAAAAGGAATAGTAAGAAACCATGAAAGCTCTAATGGATGACTGCTCTAGTCGGATCTTAAAGGCCAATCATTATATCACACTGGAGCCTCCTCCTCTTATTCCCCCTTCTTCTTGGTACTACCTAAAATCGACAAGGAGTTTCCAAATAGTTAGGAATCGCCGGAACAGGAAGAAGACCCTTCACCAATCAAATCCAGCCTAATACCGCACCATATTAGACTTATTTTGCTTCTTTTGTGATCGAGTATTCATTGGCAGTTGTGCGTATATTAATGGAAGGGTTAAATTATGATAAGATCTTGAGTTTTATTGCAATGGAAAGTATAATGAAGGTGCATGAGTAGTAGAACAAGAAGACTAAAAGAAATGCAGTAGGGAAAGAACAAGAAATACACAGTAATTTCAGAAATTGTAAGAAGGAAGAACAGCATGAAAATAAGAAGAAAAATTATAAAATTCTTTATTGAAATTCTCAACAAAAACATTAACAACTGCTATGGCCACTATATATAAAGTTCATACGAAGACCAATTCATGATCAATTATCATAACAGGCCATGAGTAGAATGCCCAAAAGATCAGATTGCATCCAATTTATTTTGAACTTTTTATATGTGCACAGCCTGTGCACATGCACAACTATCCAAGGCATATCTGGAGTCGTAGCTTGGCGCCTTGACATTCGCCTCACCTAGCTCATCTGTTCCATGCTGAAAGTGAATCCCACTTTGACCTGGATCATCAACGGTGGAAGTGGAAGACTCTGGGAAAATTGTGTTTGATGAAATGCCACCTTTCTTCATCTTTAACTCCAACATGTTCGATCTTTCTCCTTCAACCCTAACACTCTCCCCTTCTTTAAAATTTGACATTTTCTCAAGGTGAAACGTTGGAAATCTTTTGATTTACTCCCAATAGTCTTCCCATGTTGATCCACTTTCGGGATTTTGTTCCCACTTGATCAACACCTGCGTTAGCGCCTTGTTGTGCTTAGGAAAAATCCTCATATCCAAGATCGCCTTTGGTTCATCGATTTCTTCTTCAGTATAAGTGGAAGCATCGACTTGTACAACCACTCCTCTTCTAAACTTTCTTTTAAGCTGTGAAATTTGGAAAATTGGATGAATCTTTGCTTCAGGGGGCAGCTCTAATTCATAGGCAACATCTCCAACCTTTCTTCTAATATGATAGGGGCCATAATACTTTGGTGAAAGCTTAGTTGTTCTCAAGTTGCTTACAGTAACTTGGCTATAAGGTTGCAGTTTGAGATATACCCAGTCTCCTAACTGAAATTCCCTTTCTGTCCTCTTTGCATCAGCGAACCTCTTCATTCTTTCTTGGCTAAGAGATAGACTATCCTTCAGCAGCTGTAGCACTATCTCTCTAGAAAATAACTCTTGTTCCACCTATGGTAATTTGGTTGTGTGGGGTACATATGATAATAGTGTAGGAGGAGAATATTATATACTATTGTGAATGGAGTTTTGTTTATGGAACTATGCCAGTTTGTGTTATACCAATACTCTACAGCAGCAAGCCACTGTGACCATTCTTGTGGTTTGTGGCATAAAAAGCAACGAAGATAACCTTCCAAAATCTTGTCGCCTCAGTTTGTCCATCAAATTGTGGATGGTCCGATGAACTGAGCTGGAGTGAGCATCCTTGTAACTTAGAAAGTTCTTGCCAAAACATACTGGTGAAAATCGCATCACTATCTTTGACTATGCTCTGTGGTATTCCATGCAGTTTGAAGACCCCTTCAAAAAAGATTTTAGCTATATCTCGAGCTGTGTAGGGATGTTGTAGTGGGAAAAAATGGGAATATTTGGTTAACCTATCAACCACCACATAGATAGCAGTATATTTGTGGCTTTTTAGCAATCCAATAATAAAATTCATGGAGATATCACTCTAAATTCGTTCGGGAATGGGTAATGGTTGCAATAATCTGGGTATTGGCACATTTTCATGCTTATTCCTCTGACAACTATCACATTTCTTGACAAACTTCTCCATGTCTGCTTTCATTCCCTTCCAATAGAATACTTGCTTCAGTCTATGTTTGGTCTTTTTGACTCTAGTGTCTCCACCAAGTGAGTAGAGTGGTATTCCCTTAGGATGGTTGTAATGATGTCTTTAAAATTATAGTCCAAATATATCTTTATTTTATAGAGAAATAAGGCCACTACCATCTTATACTTATCAGTGTTAATTTTCCCTTCAATAATTCTTCTTGTTTTTTCCTTGTAATCCCCTGATAGTGACATGTGCTATTTTTGTTCTTACAATCCCCTGATAGGTATATATATAGCTGCATATTTATATGATAGGTTAATATATCTATATATATAAATTTTGTATAAAAGGTTATTCATATCAGTTTCGTATAAAACATTGTTTGTATATGTTTTGTTACAGTATATTTCACTTAGGTTCCTATAGGCTATTATACACCTTTTGTTGTCTGAATATTAAAATTTTGTTTTAAAAGGTTAAACTAGATATTAGTTTTAGGGTATACATATGTATATTTATAAGTTCAGATATATATATATATATATATATATATATATATATATATATATATATTGGTTTATACGTATAAGTGTGAGTTTGCATGTGGTCTTTAATGTTTACATTCACTTTAAATGTTACTAGTATAAGTTATTATGACAGCTCAAAGTATATGACAGTTTATATAGTGTATAGTAGTACACACTGATGTCATAATGGTACTGGAACATAATGGTTACGGTAATAAACGTACAGTTGTTTTCAATTTTTATGTGCGCGCGCTATATATTATACGTTTCTTGTCTTTATAAAAGTGGATATTTGAATTGTATAAATATAAGTTGATTAATAGTTGGTATGAGTATATTTATATTTATATAATATTTTGGGTTGTGTTACGTGTTAACTACGTTTATACTGTAATATCATTAACTTACATAGATCGATACTAATATTCAGAAATGGTATAAATTATAACTTGTTTCTGCATTGGTTGTCTGTATATGTTTCGTATATTCTGAAATGTATATATACTTTTAAAAAAAAAGTTTTTTTTGGCGCTAAGTTAACATATGATATTATATATTAGCTACATATAGTCATATATGTGCACTTATATCACGTATCATCATCGATTCGGTTCTAATTTGATTTCGTCAATTTTCTTTATCTATCAACTTTGTCCGCCGTGCCTGTTTCTTCATCGAATCAGATCTACCAAGCATTGCTTCGAAATTTGTAGCTCATTCCTTTGTCAAATCCATAGCCTAATAAGGTAAGAAATCACTCACGATTAATGTTCTTTTATTTATTAAATTTGATTTCAATTGAAACGACAAATTGAAATATGCTACTGTTAGTTATTTACACTGTTAAATATATGTTATTACCTGTATCAGTTCATCTGTGACATCTGACACAATTATATGTTAATTATGCGATGATAATCCAGTTTGATTTATAATTGATTGATTGTTTGATGTTACATTAGACGTTAAATTGTTAATGTTTAAAGTGATAAATAATATGTTATTGGATTTGATATAGGAAAAATTGTTATATGTGCTAAATTTGATTTGTTAAAAGTTGTATAATATGACCCTTTAAATGTTAGATTGACTGACACGTAGAAATAGTGTTAACTACACCTTGAACCATTGAATGTATGTTGTATAAATTGAATAATGAATGACAAGTGAATTACTGCGTAAAATAGATAGTGTAATAATCTTTAATCTACATGAAATGATGGTGTAGATTATAGAAATAATTATATTAATTTTCACAAACAACAATGTGAATTAATACGATTATTCCGGGATTATTTGAATTAATTATTGAATTGATATTGATTGTTGTATTACGTGTTTATTTACTTTGACATCATCCCAGTTATCACACTGCAAGTTCCCTTTATTATGCTTTGATTTTGAATTGAAATGGAATCGGCTTGAAATGATAAATACCCAAATGAATTTGACTTAGGATAGAGAACTAACTAACCGATTGGTCAAAATTTGGTTTAAAAATAAAATAAAGATTTTATTTGAATAAAGAATAAGTTTTCGAAATGAAGTTGGAATTTGAAATTTCAATGAAAGAAATAATGATAATATTTAATAAGTTGAAACAAAATATTAACATAGTAGTTACTGAAAGAACGTTGTTTTAAAATAAATTATTTGACAATAAATTTGGAATTATTCATTGAATTAAGTTTGAAATGATTTGATAATTAAGTTTGAATTTATAATTAAGTTTGAAATTATTTAATAATTAAAATTTGAAATTATTTAATAATTAAGTCTTGAGATTATTTAATAATTAAGTTTAGAATTATCTAATAATAATTAAGATTGGAATTATTTAATAATTGAGTTTTGGACTTAATTAATAATTAAATTTTGAATTATTTATTAAGTTTTGAAATTATTTAATAATTAAATAAAATTGAGTTATTTGATAATTAAATAAAAATTTGAATTCTTCGATAAGAAAAATTGAACTTTTGAATAGGTGAATTTCAACTTTGTTAATAAATGAAATTGGGTTTCTTTGTTAATTATGCTTTGGGAAATTTAAGTAAGTTAATAAGTGAAATTGAACTTCTTGAATATGTGAAATTGAGTTTCTTTATTAATTGAGTTTTGAAATGTGTAACTAAGTAAATAAATAAAGGAAACTGAATTTCTTTAACAAGAAATAAAATGTGATTTATTGGAATAAATGTAAGTCTTGTAAGTTAAAGAACTTGATTGACGAATCTAATGTAATTCAAATTTGAAGTTTTGATACAATAAAGTTGATCTTGAATAATTGATTTAATAAATTGGAAATTTAATGGAAATTGTTTTGAATAATAAATTTACTTAATGAATATTGAATGAAATCTATCAATGAGTTTAAATTGGTTTGAATGTTAAATTAAATTAATTTAAATATTTTCGGAATGAAATTTATATACAAACTTGAATCAATATTTGTTTTGTTAAATAAAAGTTGAAATCGAATTAAGATTTTGAAATGGTAATTTGGAAGTTATGAAACATAAATTTTGGAAATTGATTTAGAAAGACAAATGAAATGTTGGTTTACGAATTGAAATTGAAATTGAATTTGATTTGGTTTGAAATATATCAGATGACCAATCGGTGTAATAATTACGAAAGTTATTAAAGAAACCGGGATCGGTTCTGGATATACTCTCTATCTAAACTGAAAACCACTTTAATAACTATACGCGGAGTTGTGATCTAGAATGAAGTGGTTGGAATGACGTACGCGGTGACCGAAGAAAGAGAACGATAATGGATAGCCTTGACACTTGTGTTATATTGGAAATGACTAAACAGGAGCCGTGCCGGGCCAAATGGAGTTAGCCACCTCGAGCGAACACACTTTTTCGTAAACTACTCATTACTTGTTATTGATTGGTGCACCCTCGGAATTTCAGGAGTGTTGTTTCGCGGTGTTGCGATCGTTGCGGCGATGAGTTTTCACCAGTCCGGATCAGGCAAACGGTAGTTTCACTACCTTGGGTATTGCCTTATGTGCCTTGTCATACTTGTATCCCTATATACGCGACCACTATGAATTTGTTTTGTGTATACCTATGGAGTACTCTCTGATATCCCACTAGTTTACGGTGGAGTTTACAGTACTGTATAGACTATGACGCTTATATAAATGTGTTAAGGGAAATAACGGTAACGCCTTAACACTATTTTCATATTTTATATTACTGATAGACATTATCTATTTAGCGTACACTACTACATAGTAGATAGTTTAACGGATCCTTAGAGGATGGTTATTCCAACATCCTTTGAGTTACTTGTATTTCAATTGTTATTTCACTTGGTTGAATTTATTGATATAAGAATGTTAATTCTGACTCGAGTATTTTGTGTTTTCCTTTACGCTCGGGTCAGACTGAGTGGTTCAGCATTCAAGTCTCACCTTTGGAGTTGGAGCTTCGCCTTGGGATCCAACTATCCATCCAGTTTTCAGATATCCAGTTGATTCCAGTAATGTATTCTGATTATTGTATTTGACTATTGTATTCGAGACTTATGTTGTAACTTATTAACTCTGTTATATATAGTAGCTTCATGAACTACTATCTTTTGCTTCCGCTGCATATTATTACTCTGTGTCTGTGATTCTGTGATTATTTATTTACGGTATATCCGAGTTTTGCTAAATTTAAATTAACAATTCGGTACTTTGAATTATTCAAGTCCGACATGTGCGGATGCGAATAGTCCAAAATTACGGGTCGTTACAGTTGGTATCAGAGCTTTTGGTAGCTCCAGGTAAAACTCAGCATATAGGGTAAATGTATTTACAGAATCACTCTCATTCGAGTTTCAATCTCTTCCTTTTGACTCAATCCCTTTGAATTTTGGAACGTTCCCTCGGTTCCGAAATTCATTCTTGTCCCTCACTATTCGTATTCATCTAAATTCTGGAGTTTCCCATAACTTCACTTCGAATGACCCTTATAATGGATTAATAAAATAATTTGTTGTCTGAAATAAATTTTGGAACAAACAATGATAAATTGAAAATAAACCAAGTTAATGAAATTCCTTGAGTTTAAAATCAATTATTGAATATTAATTAATTAAAATTAAAAGTTATATGGTTTAAACTAATGGTTTTATTTTGTTTTCAATCAATTTTCTTTCTGGTTATTTTATTCTCCTACCTTCTTCCTTTTCGAGGACGAAAAGTTTTGAGTGTGGGAGAGTGTAACAACTCGGATATTTTAACGGTTTTAATTAATTTAATTAACTGAATTTGTGTGAAATTTAATTAAAATGAAATAAATAAAATAAAATTTTAAAATAAGAATTTGATATTTGGAATGCGTCTAGTTAAACATAGCAACCGGTAAATTTTCGTCCGAAAATATGAAAGTTTATTTCGTGCGTAAATTTGCTTCAATTTAATCAGTTAAAAAGAGATAAAAATAAAATATTTTCGGAACCTAAATATTTTTACATAGAAAAATTATAAACCATCTGCTGAGCAAACACTATTTTTCGTTTTTCAAAATTCGGACATCTTTAGCTCCGTCGATCTTATTTTTCTGTGTTTTTCATGCATTTTCCGTAGTAGAAAATTTTTAATTTTTACAATTAAATCTTACCACTGATATCCATATGCCGTCTTGATCGTCTCGACATGCGAATCCCTGCAGTATGTTCAATTGTGTATTTTGTCGACAAATGCGCGTCGGAAACAACGTAACGGTTCTTCGTACCGATTCCGCATTCGTGTCTTTCACACTTCTGTGTCCTTAGCCATTCAAGTATAGTAACTAGCTATCGGCGGTTGACCATTCCTGAGTTCAGCCTTAATTATTACTATTCCCAACGGCTAAATTTTTTGATGGTTTGCTTGGTGCTTTTATTTCTATCTGTTGAAAGTTGAATTATAAAGGGAAATGACTGTACGTCTACCCTTCTTTATAGGTCGAAACAAACAACCATTGATATTTGTATTCCTTGAATTCAATTGTACTGTGTATCATCTATCCACTTTCATCTCAACATTATCAGTGCACTTTTATCCTTTGGTTCACTGCCTCTCTTTGTTCTTCTTCATTTTTATGCTCAATATAAATACCTGAAGCACGTGTTCAACTTCCTAATCCCAGTGCAACCAAGCAACATCTTCTTTCTCCTTCTTATACACGCGAGCCACCTTCAACTCCACCTCGGCACGCGCATGGCCCCACTCCAACGCGCAAGCTCAGTCACCTCACCGATTCCACCACCGATAGCCGTCACCATCCCCTGCCTCGTCCGAACCCCTGAGCAGCCTCCAGATATGTTTCGGCCCACTTGCCAGCATCCACCTTCGACCTCGTCCCTTGTCCTCCGCCTGAGAAACCGCCGTGCCATGCTAGCAACCCACCGCCTCCACTGCGTTCTCTTCCCTTGTTCTTTACCCCACTGCAATCACCTACCAGCCTCACCCTCTCCATTAGCCAAGGCAGCGTTGTGCCTTCCTCTGACCAACCGGCCATCACCACGTTCCGCAAGCTCAACCGAAGCCACCAAACCTCCTCACTACTCGCAACCTCCACCACCGCACCAAGGCAGTCTCCGCACCTCAACACGTGCCATCCTCGGCCGTACACTGAAGCCTTTCCTCCCCGAGCTGTGTCAGTCTTCTTGTTTTCTTTCAGAGGTGTACATTTTTCCCTTGTTTGATTTCACCTATGCTCTAATAAGTGAATTGGGTCAATAACTATAAGTTTGAATTTTTTTATCAAAACCTAAAATGAAAGCTTGTTTGTTAAATATATTTCATGCGTAAGTCTTATACTGAGAGGTACTGATATCATAGAGCACGTACATATATGATGCTTATACGTAAATGTATGTCACAGTGAAATTTTAATGTGTTATAAAATACAGAATTTATATATATTAATTTATGCATACTATTTGGGTTATATTTGTTATCATAATCTGTAAGGTCTATAAGTTATATGAATGTTTACATAATTTTACATAACCTAGTTTTGTATATACATATAGGTATATATATATATATATAGCTGCATATTTGTATGATAGGTTAATATATCTATATATATAAATTTTGTATAAAAGGTTATTCATATCAGTTTCGCATAAAACATTGTTTGTATATGTTTTGTTGCAGTATATTTCACTTAGGTTCCTATAGGCTATACACCTTTTATTGTCTGAATATTAAAATTTTGTTTTAAAAGGTTAAACTAGATATTAGTTTTAGAGTATACATATTTATATTTATAAGTTCAGATATATATATATTGGTTTATACGTATAAGTGTGAGTTTGCATGTGGTCTTTAATGTTTACATTCACTTTAAATGTTACTAGTATAAGTTATTATGACAGCTCAAAGTATATGACAGTTTATATAGTGTATAGTAGTACACGCTGATGCCATAATGGTACTGGAACATAATGGTTACAGTAATAAACGTATAGTTGTTTTCAATTTTTATGTGCGCGCGCTATATATTATACGTTTCTTGTCTTTATAAAAGTGGATATTTGAATTGTATAAATATAAGTTGATTAATAGTTGGTATGAGTATATTTATATTTCTATAATATTTTGGGTTGTGTTACGTGTTAACTACATTTATACTGTAATATCATTAACTTATATAGATCGATACTAATTTTCAGAAATGGTATAAGTTATAACTTGTTTCTGCATTGGTTGTCTATATATGTTTCGTATATTCTGAAATGTATATATACTTTAAAAAAAAGTTTTTTTTGGCACTGAGTTAACATATGATATTATATATTAGCTACATATAGTCGTATATGTGCATTTATATCACGTATCACCATCGATTCGGTTATGATTTGATTTCGTCAATTTTCTTTATCTATCAGCTTTGTCCGTCGTGCCTGTTTCTTCATCGAATCGGGTCTACCAAGCATTGCTTCGAAATTTGTAGCCCATTCCTTTGTCAAATCCATAGCCTCGAAAGGTGAGCAATCACTCACGATTAATGTTCTTTTATTTATTAAATTTGATTTCAATTGAAACGACAAATTGAAATATGCTGGTGTTAGTTATTTACACTGTTAAATATATGTTATTACCTGTATCAGTTCACCTGTGACATCTTACACCATTATATGTTAATTATGCGACGATAATCCAGTTTGATTTATAATTGATTGATTGTTTGATGTTACGTTAGACGTTAAATTGTTAATGTTTAAAGTGATAAATAATATGTTATTGGATTTGATATAGGAAAAATTGTTATATGTGCTAAATTTGATTTGTTAAAAGTTGTATAATATGACCCTTTAAATGTTAGATTGATTGACACGTAGAAATAGTGTTAACTACACCTTGAACCATTGAATGTATGTTGTACAAATTGAATAATGAATGACAAGTGAATAACTGCATAAAATAGACAGTGTAATAATCTTTAATCTACATGAAATGATAGTGTAGATTCTAGAAATAATTATATTAATTTGCACAAACAACAATGTGAATTAATACAATTATTCCGAGATTATTTGAATTAATTATTGAATTGATATTGAATGTTGTATTGCGTGTTTATTTACTTTGACATCATCCCAGTTATCACACTGCAAGTTCCGTTTATTATGATTTGATTTTGAATTGAAATGGAACTGGGTTGAAATGATAAATACCCAAATGAATTTGACTTAGGATAGAGAACTAACTAATCGAGTGGTCAAATTTTGGTTTAAAAATAAAATAAAGATTTTATTTGAATAAAGAATAAGTTTTCGAAATGAAGATGGAATTTGAAATTTCAATGAAAGAAATAATGCTAATATTTAATAAGTTGAAACAAAATATTAACATAGCAGTTATTGAAAGAACGTTGTTTTAAAATAAATTATTTGACAATAACTTTATTCATTGAATTAAGTTTGAAATGATTTGATAATTAAGTTTGAATTTATAATTAAGTTTGAAAGTATTAAGTTTGAAATTATTTAATAATTAAATTTTGAAATTATTTAATAATTAAGTCTTGAGATTATTTGATAATTAAGTTTAGAATTATCTAATAATAATTAAGATTAGAATTATTTAATAATTGAGTTTTGGACTTAATTAATAATTAAATTTTGAATTATTAATTAAGTTTTGAAATTATTTAATAATTAAATAAAATTGAGTTATTTGATAATTAAATAAAAATTTGAATTCTTTGATAAGAAAAATTGAACTTTAGAATAGGTGTATTTGAACTTTGTTGATAAATGAAATTGGGTTTCTT
Source organism: Allium cepa (assembly GCA_030765085.1). Classification (NCBI taxonomy): domain Eukaryota; kingdom Viridiplantae; phylum Streptophyta; class Magnoliopsida; order Asparagales; family Amaryllidaceae; genus Allium; species Allium cepa. The sequence continues at coordinate 454,062,406 of CM060928.1, forward strand.
TGTTAATTAAGCTTTGGGAAATTTAAGCAAGTTAATAAGTGAAATTGAACTTCTTGAATATGTGAAATTGAGTTTCTTTATTAATTGAGTTTTGAAATGTGTAACTAAGTAAATAAATAAAGGAAATTGAATTTCTTTAACAAGAAATAAAACGTGATTTATTGGAATAAATGTAAGTCTTGTAAGTTAAAGAACTTGATTGACGAATCTAATGTAATTCGAATTTGAAGTTTTGATACAATAAAGTCGATCTTGAATAATTGATTTAATAAATTGGAAATTTAATGGAAATTGTTTTGAATAATAAATTTACTTAATGAATATTGAATGAAATTGATCGATGAGTTTAAATTGGTTTGAATGTTAAATTAAATTAATTTAAATGTTTTCGGAATGAAATTTATATACGAACTTGAATCAATATTTGTTTTGTTAAATAAAAGTTGAAATCGAATTATAAGATTTTGAAATGGTAATTTGGAAGTTATGAAGCATAAATTTTGGAAATTGATTTAGAAAGACAAATGAAATGCTGATTTACGAATTGAAATTGAAATTGAATTTGATTTGGTTTGAAATATATCAGACGACCAATCGGTGTAATAATTACGAAAGTTATTAAAGAAACCGGGATCGGTTATGGATATACTCTCTATCCAAATCGAAATCCACTTTAATAACTATACGCGGAGTTGTGATCCAAAATGAAGTGGTTGGAATATTGTACGCGATGACTGAAGAAAGAGAACGATAATGGATAGCCTTGACACTTGTGTCATATTGAAAATGACTAAAACAGGAGCCGTGCAGGGCCAAATGGGGTTAGCCACCTCGATCGAACACACTTTTTCGTAAACTACTCATTACTTGTTATTGATTGGTGCACCCTTGGAATTTCAGGAGTGTTGTTTCGCGGTGTTGCGATCGTTGCGGCGATGCGTTTTCACCAGTCTGGATCAGGCAAACGGTAGTTTCACTACCTTGGGTATTGCCTCATGTCCCTTGTCATACTTGTATCCCTATATATGCGACCACTACGAATTTGTTTTGTGTTATACCTATGAAGTATTCTCTGATATCCCACTAGTTTACGGTGGAGTTTACAGTACTGTATAGACTATGACGCTTATATAAATGTGTTAAGGGGAATAACGGTAACGCTTTAACACTATTTTGATATTTTATATTACTGATAGACATTATCTATTTAACATACACTACTACATAGTAGATAGTTTAACAGATCCTTAGAGGATGGTTATTCCAACATCCTTTGAGTTACTTCTATTTCAATTGTTATTTCACTTGAGTTGGATTTATTGATATAAGAATGTTAATCCTGACTCGAGTGTTTTGTGTTTTCCTTTACGCTCGGGTCAGACTAAGTGGTTCAGCATTCGAGACTCACCTTTGGAGTTGGAGCTTCGTCTTGTGATCCAGCTATCCATCCAGTTTTCAGATATCCAGTTGATTCCAGTAATGTATTCTGATTATTGTATTTGACTATTGTATTCGAGACTTATGTTGTAACTTATTAACTCTGTTATATATAGTAGCTTCATGAACTACTATCTTTAGCTTCCGCTGCATATTATTACTCTGCGTCTATGTTTCTGTGATTATTTATTTACGGTATATCTGAGTTTTGCTAAATTTAAATTAACAATTCGGTACTTTGAACTATTCAAGTCCGACATGTACGGATGCGAATAGTCCAAAATTGCGGGTCGTTACAGTTGGTATCAGAGCTTTTGGTAGCTCTAGGAAAAACTCAGCATATAGGGTAAATGTATTTACAGAATCACTCTCATTTAGGTTTCAATCTCTTCCTTTTGACTCAATCCCTTTGAATTTTGGAACGTTCCCTCGGTTCCGAAATTCATTCTTGTCCCTCACTATTCGTATTCATCTGAATTCTGAAGTTTCCCATAACTCCACTTCAAATGACCCTTATAATGGATTAATAAAATAATTTGTTGTCCAAAATAAATTTTGGAACAAACAATGGTAAATTGAAAATAAACCAAGTTAATGAAATTCCTTGAGTTCAAAATCAATTATTGAATATTAATTAATTAAAATTGAAAGTTATATGGTTTAAACTAATGGTTTTATTTTGTTTTCAATCAATTTTCTTTCTGGTTACTTTATTCTCCTACCTTCTTCCTTTTCGAGGACGAAAAGTTTTGAGTGGGGGAGAGTGTAACAACCCAGATATTTTAACGGTTTTAATTAATTTAATTAACTGAATTTGTGTGAAATTTAATTAAAATGAAATAAATAAAATAAAATTTTAAAATAAGAATTTGATATTTGGAATGCGTCTAGTTAAACATAGCAGCTGGTAAATTTTCGTCCGAAAATATGAAAGTTTATTTCATGCGTAAATTTACTTCAATTTAATCACTTAAAAAGCGATAAAAATAAAATGTTTTCGAAACCTAAATATTTTTACATAGAAAAATTCTAAAGCATCTTCTGAGCAAACGCTATTTTTCGTTTTTCAAAATTCGGACATTTTTAGCTCCGTCGATCTTATTTTTCTGTGTTTTTCATGCATTTTCCGTAGTAGAAAATTTCGAATTTTTATAATTAAATCTTACCACTGATATCCATATGCCATCTTGATCGTCTTGACATGCGAATCCCTGCAGTATGTTCAATTGTGTATTTTGTCGACAAATGCGCGACGGAAACAACGTAACGGTTCTTTGTACCGATTCCGCATTCGGGTCTTTCACACTTCTGTGTCCTTAGCCATTCAAGTATAGTAACTAGCTATCGGCTGTTGACCATTCCTGAGTTCAGCCTTAATTATTACTATTCCCGACGGCTAAATTTTTTGATGGTTTGCTTGGTGCTTTTATTTCTATCTGTTGAAAGTTGAATTATAAAGGGAAATGAATGTACGTCTACCCTTCTTTATAGGTTGAAACAAACAACCGTTGATATTTGTATTCCTTGAATTCAATTGTACTGTGTATCATCTATCCACTTTCATCTCAACATTATCAGTGCACTTTTATCCTTTGGTTCACTGCCTCTCTTTGTTCTTCTTCATTTTTATGCTCAATATAAATACCTGAAGCACGTGTTCAACTTCCTCATCCCAGTGCAACCAAGCAACATCTTCTTTCTCCTTCTTATACACGCGAGCCACCTTCAACTCCACCTCGGAACGTGCATGGCCCCACTCCAACGCGCAAGCTCAGTCACCTCACTGATTCCACCACCGATAGCCGTCACCATCCCCTACCTCGTCCAAACCCCTGAGCAGCCTCCAGCCATGTTTCGGCCCACTTGCCGGCATCCCCCTTCGACCTCACCCATTGTCCTCCGCCTGAGCAACCACCGTGCCATGCTAGCAACCCACCGCCTCCACTGCGTTCTCTTCCCTTGTTCTTTACCCCACTGCAATCACCTAGCAGCCTCACCCTCTCCATTAGCCAAGGCAGCGTTGTGCCTTCCTCTGACCAACCGGCCATCACCACGTTCTGCAAGCTCAACCGAAGCCACCGAACCTCCTCACTACTCGCAACCTCCAACACCGCACCAGGGCAGTCTCCGCACCTCAATACGTGCCACCCTCGGCCGTACACCGGAGCCTTTCATTCCTGAGCCATGTCAGTCTTCTTGTTTTCTTTCAGAGGTGTGCATTTTTCCCTTGTTTGATTTTACCTCTGCTCTAATAAGTGAATTGGGTCAATAACTATAAGTTTGAATTTTTTATCAAAACCAAAAAAAAAATGAAAGCTTGGTTGTTAAATATATTTCATGCGTAAGTCTTATACTGAGAGGTACTGATATATTAGAGCACGTACATATATGATGCTTATACGTAAATGTATGTCACAGTGAAATTTTAATGTGTTATAAGATACAGAATTTATATATATTAATTTATGCATACTATTTGGGTTATATTTGTTATCATAATTTGTAAGGTCTATAAGTTATATGAATGTTTACATAATTTTACATAACCTAGTTTTGTATATACAAATAGGTGTGCATATATATATAGCTGCATATTTATATGATAGGTTAATATATCTATATATATAAATTTTGTATAAAAGGTTATTCGTATCAGTTTCGTATGAAACATTGTTTGTATATGTTTTGTTGCAGTATATTTCACGTAGGTTCCTATAGGCTATACACCTTTTGTTGTCTGAATATTAAAATTTTGTTTTAAAAGGTTAAACTAGATATTAGCTTTATAGTATACATATGTATATTTATAAGTTCAGATATATATATATATATTGGTTTATACGTATAAGTGTGTGTTTGCATATGGTCTTTAATGTTTACATTCACTTTAAATGTTACTGGTATAAGTTATAATGACAGCTCAAAGTATATGACAGTTTATATAGTGTATAGTAGTACACGCTGATGTCATAATGGTACTGGAACATAATGGTTACAGTAATAAACGTATAGTTGTTTTCAATTTTTATGTGCGCACGCTATATATTATACATTTCTTGTCTTTATAAAAGTGGATATTTGAATTGTATAAATATAAGTTGATTAATAGTTGGTATGAGTATATTTATATTTATATATAATATTAGGTTGTGTTACGTGTTAACTACATTTATATTGTAATATCATTAACTTATATAGATCGATACTAATATTCAGAAATGGTATAAGTTATAACTTGTTTCTGCATTGGTTGTCTGTATATGTTTCGTATATTCTGAAATGTATATATACTTTAGAAAAAAAAAGTTTATTTTGGCACTGAGTTAACATATGATATTATATATTAGCTACATATAGTCATATATGTGCACTTATATCACGTATCACCATCGATTCGGTTCTGGTTTGATTTCGTCAATTTTCTTTATCTATCAGCTTTGTCCGACGTGCCTGTTTCTTCATCGAATCAGATGTACCAAGCATTGCTTTGAAATTTGTAGCTCATTCCTTTGTCAAATCCATCTAGCCTCGAAAGGTGAGCAATCACTCACGATTAATGTTCTTTTATTTATTAAATTTGATTTCAATTGAAATGACAAATTGAAATATGATGCTGTTAGTTATTTACACTGTTAAATAAATGTTATTACCTGTATCAGTTCACCTGTGACATCTGACACCATTATATGTTAATTATGCGATGATAATCCAATTTGATTTATAATTGATTGATTGTTTGATGTTACATTGGACGTTAAATTGTTAATGTTTAAAGTGATAAATAATATGTTATTGGATTTGATATAGGAAAAATTATTATATGTGCTAAATTTGATTTGTTAAAAGTTGTATAATATGACCCCTTAAATGTTAGATTGATTGACACGTAGAAATAGTGTTAACTACACCGTGAACCATTGAATGTATGTTGTATAAATTGAATAATGAATGACAAGTGAATTACTGCGTAAAATAGATAGTGTAATAATCTTTAATCTACATGAAATGATGGTGTAGCTTATAGAAATAATTATATTAATTTGCACAAACAACAATGTGAATTAATACGATTATTCCGGGATTATTTGAATTAATTATTGAATTGATATTGATTGTTGTATTGCGTGTTTATTTACTTTGACATCATCCCAGTTATCACACTGCAAGTTCCCTTTATTATGCTTTGATTTTGAGTTGAAATGGTATCGGGTTGAAATGATAAACACCCAAATGAATTTGACTTAGGATAGAGAACTGAATAACCGATTGGTCAAAATTTGGTTTAAAAATAAAATAAAGATTTTATTTGAATAAAGAATAAGTTTTCGAAATGAAGTTGGAATATGAAATTTCAATGAAAGAAATAATGCTAATATTTAATAAGCTGAAACAAAATATTAACATAGTAGTTATTGAAAGAACGTTGTTTTAAAATAAATTATTTGACAATAAATTTGGAATTATTCGTTGAATTAAGTTTGAAATGATTTGATAATTAAGTTTGAATTTATAATTAAGTTTGAAAGTATTAAGTTTGAAATTATTTAATAATTAAAATTTGAAATTATTTAATAATTAAGTCTTGAGATTATTTAATAATTAAGTTTAGAATTATCTAATAATAATTAAGATTGGAATTATTTAATAATTGAGTTTTGGACTTAATTAATAATTAAATTTTGAATTATTAATTAAGTTTTGAAACTATTTAATAATTAAATAAAATTGAGTTATTTGATAATTAAATAAAAATTTGAATTCTTTGATAAGAAAAATTGAACTTTTGAATAGGTGAATTTGAACTTTGTTAATAAATGAAATTGGGTTTCTTTATTAATTAAGCTTTGGGAAATTTAGGTAAGTTAATAAGTGAAATTGAACTTCTTGAATATGTGAAATTGAGTTTCTTTATTAATTGAGTTTTGAAATGTGTAACTAAGTAAATAAATAAAGGAAATTGAATTTCTTTAACAAGAAATAAAACGTGATTTATTGGAATAAATGTAAGTCTTTTAAGTTAAAGAACTTGATAGACGAATCTAATGTAATTCAGATATGAAGTTTAGATACAATAAAGTCGATCTTGAATAATTGATTTAATAAATTGGAAATTTAATGGAAATTGTTTTGAATAATAAATTTACTTAATGAATATTGAATGAAATTGATCGATGAGTTTAAATTGGTTTGAATGTTAAATTAAATTAATTTAAATGTTTTCAGAATGAAATTTATATACGAACTTGAACCAATATTTGTTTTGTTAAATAAAAGTTGAAATCAAATTATAAGATTTTGAAATGGTAATTTGGAAGTTATGAAACATAAATTTTGGAAATTGATTTAGAAAGACAAATGAAATGTTGGTTTACGAATTGAAATTGAAATTGAATTTGATTTGGTTTGAAATATATCAGACGACCAGTCGGTTTAATAATTACGAAAGTTATTAAAGAAACTGGGATTGGTTATGGATATACTCTCTATCTAAACCGAAAACCACTTTAATAACTATACGCGGAGTTGTGATCCAGAATGAAGTGGTTGGAATGACATACGCGGTGACTGAAGAAAGAGAACGATAATGGATAGCCTTGACACTTGTGTCATATTGGAAATGACTAAAACAGGAGCCGTGCCGGGCCAAATGGGGTTACCCACCTCGAGCGAACACACTTTTTCGTAAACTACTCATTACTTGTTATTGATTGGTGCACCCTTCGAATTTCAGGAGTGTTGTTTCACGGTGTTGCGATCATTACGGTGATGCGTTTTCACCAGTTCGGATCAGGCAAACGGTAGTTTCACTACCTTGTGTATTGCCTCATGTGCCTTGTCATACTTGTATCCCTATATACACGACCACTACGAATTTTTGTGTGTGTTGTACCTATAGAGTACTCCCTGATATCCCACTAGTTTACGGTGGACTTTACAGCGCTGTATAGACTATGACGCTTATATAAATGTGTTAAGGGGTATAATGGTAATGCCTTAACACTATTTTGATATTTTATATTACTGATAGACATTATCTATTTAGCGTACACTACTACATAGTAGATAGTTTAACGGATCCTTAGAGGATGGTTATTCCAACATCCTTTGAGTTACTTGTATTTCAATTGTTATTTCACTTGAGTTGGATTTATTGATATAAGAATGTTAATCCTGACTCGAGTGTTTTGTGTTTTCCTTTACGCTCAGGTCAGACTGAGTGGTTCAGCATTCGAGACTCACCTTTGGAGTTGGAGCTTCGCCTTGGGATCCAACTATCCATCCAGTTTTCAGATACCCAGTTGATTCCAGTAATGTATTCAGATTATTGTAATTGACTATTGTATTCGAGACTTCTGTTGTAACTTATTAACTCTGTTATATATAGTAGCTTCATGAACTACTATCTTTTGCTTCCGCTGCATATTATTACTCCATATCTGTGATTCTGTGATTATTTATTTACGGTATATTTGAGTTTTGCTAAATTTAAATTAACAATTCGGTATTTTGAATTATTCAAGTCCAACATGTGCGGATGCGAATAGTCCAAAATAGCGGGTCGTTACAGATCGTCTCTTCACTTGGCTCATGGCTCCTTCGATGATCGAATTCGATCTTGCTCCGGTATGTAATTTGTTGTTTTGCTTTACTGTTTTTGCTTGCTTGAACTCGATGATAAAATTTGCCGATGATGTTAATGTTTATATAGGGTTCGAATCCCTATTTTCTCGTTCGTATATATTTGTTTGAATTTGTCAATTGATTTGCATTGGCCATTGGTCTTCGTTTGGATGCTTGAGATGATTACTGACTTTTTCAATTTACTTGAATAACACGGTGTTGATTTTGAACTGTTCATTTTCCTTGGTCATCACAGTTTCGATTCTGGTTTGACGATGTTGATTTCATTTGTGGCCACCACGATTTCGATTTCTGTTGACTTCGGTCACTTGATTTGATTATGTTGATTTTGGCATTAAAATGTTCAACTTGCAACTGATTTGCTTTCTGGCCCTTTGTTCATTAGCTGGTTCACTGCTTGGTTTTGAGTTCTGGTAGCACTCGATTCTTCTTGCATCGAGCTCTGTCCACTGTTCTTCGAGACATGTAGTTCATGTGTACATCACTGACTTTTTCTTTACTTGAGTTCGAGTTGCTACCATTTACTGCTGCACTGCTTCATCGATACATATGTATGTCTGGAATAGTACAACGAGCATTTTTGCTTGTAACTGTGTCACGGTGATGCATCAAGTTGTTGTGTTTGAAACTCGAACTCTGTTGGTTCATCATTGTTGTTGCACTTTTCTCTGTAGCATATTTGGATGTCTTCACTGTCTTCACATTTAACTTACTGATGTACCATGATTTCGGCATTGTTTGAGTTCATCATGGTTTGCACCTTTTTATATTTTTTTGGCACAGCTTCAGGTTGCTCTACTTGATCACAGTCACTTGTTTACTTTGTTGCATTTCTTATTTCCTTGGATTCGCACTGTATGTTTTAGTAGCTGATATTTCATTCATCATATATGTACATACAGGGTTTGTCATTTGATGTAGAGGCCAGTTGCAGTTTAATATTGTTCTTGCAGCTTTTTTCATTATGTAGCATTGTGTACATGTGTGCAAATTGATGTATATGCATTTGCCACTGTTTGTATACTTTCATTCTGCTGTGTTTTATTGTGTGTCAGCACAGGTGTATGCATTCATCTTTTGCACTTTGTATTTGATAGCCTCGAGCCTTCGTGACATTTGCAGTTTGATTATGCAGTTTCACTTTGTTGATGATGCTTTGACTGTTGAACTTGGTTTGGATTTGTGGTCTTGCTAACATGTCTGCATTGATAATCATGTTGCCAGGCTTGTGTATATATGCACATGTTCTATTTTACTTTGGTATTGAACTGTGTTTTATTCGAACATGTATATGGCTGCTTTCATTTGTATGTGTGTATATTGTTGTTGTTAAGCCACCGAGTCAGTTTGCATTTATTTGGTTTGGTGCAGTTTCATGTTGCACCTCTGTTTGCTTTCACCACTTTGCACTATGGTTTCTCTGACCAGTTGCACTATTAGCTTCATGTGTACTTTCTTGCTTTAACCTGAACTGGTCTAGTTTGCTTCCATATCATGGCTGGTTAGAGTTTTGCTGTCGCTACATGTATGTATACATGTGTATATACATATGTGTATATATATATGTTTGTGCATTGTCTTCATGTAGTTTGTACCATTGCCTTTGTGTACTATTTGGTTCATATTGCATTTGTACATTTGGATTTTGGTCGAGGCTTGTTTTAGTTGTCTTGACAATTTTCATGAACTTGCACCTGTGTTGAATCCAGCTTGGAACTCGGGTTTGACCTTGTGCTGATATTGTAACATTATTTTTATTGCACTTGAGTTGAACCCGGCGTTTTGGGTTTGACTTGTGTTCATCTGTCCCTGTAATTTTATCAAGTGTATATATCGGTGCGCATGGCCTTGTGGCATGTACGGTGATACACTGTGCATGTCACAAGCTGTTCGTGTATGATGAATTCAAATTTAAATGGTGACGAACAACCCAAATAACCGAGGCAAATATTGTTTTCAAAATTCACATTTTATTTTATACTGAAAAAATATTTTATTTTCAATTTTACAGCGTCAATGTATATTTTTGCATAGTGCTCAGATGCTGGATTCACATTGGAATGAAGTTGAAGATAAATATGAGTGTGAGTGATATGTAGTGAGGTGCAAATGTAAATCTGAATTGTGATGTAATCGAATTTGTATTGTAATTGAAATTGTATATATATAGTGAGAGCTTGAAATCTGTACTGTTCAAAAATTGTAATAAATATTTTTTTGAATAAAATATCCGTTTGAACTCAAATTCTATGTTATTTATTTTATTCATTAAATATTTATTTAATCTGTGAAAATAAAATAGTATATTAACAAATACATTTAAATGAATATATATATATATATATATATATGTTTATTATCATCAAACAAAAATCATATAATCGCATATTCAACAATCTCACCCTTTTGATGATAACAAACATATATTTAAGATTTTGAATTTGTTAAATGTATTTGATCATTCAATTTGCTCCCCCTATTTGAATGCATCCTCTCTACACAAAGCTCCCCCTTCATATATGCATACAACTAAAAATATGTAAATGAGCCTACATGCAAATAGAAAATATTTGACCTTTACTTGATTTTATTTGACAAAATCTTAACTTTTCTCCCCCTCTTTTGTTATCAACAAAAGAGTAATAGTGTTAGAAAAATGGAGATAGAGTGATAGATATTAATACAATATTAAAAATCAATCGAATATAAATATAAAATTTCAATAAAATATCAAACAAAAATCATAAACACTCTGTTAGGCGCATATTCCACTTTTAGAATGATGAGAATGATATCATCATATAAAACCACACAGTTGTGCCTATTTGTGGTATATTTATATCAGAAATTTGAATATCTACCAACCATGCATAACCGTTAGGACTTGTAAATGAGATTCGTAGTATTCCAATTTTATTTTATTTTAAAATGAATTCAAGTATCTTCTAACCACGCATAACCGTAAGGACTTTTAAACGGGATTAGAATCAACTTGTTTATTTAATAAATCAATTTTGATATGCGTTCCATACATGCATAATCGTGAGGACTTTTAAATGAGCATGGAAGCACATAACAAATTCCAAGTAATTCACCTATGCATAACCGTGAGGACTTTTAAATGAGAGCGAATACTTTGGGTTTTTTTTTTTATTTTATTTTATTTTATTTTAAAAAAAATGAAAAACGAATGATTCCTGTTTAAAGTACCACATATCGACAAACTATATAGAATTTTGATGAGTGATGGTCGTTAGAAATATGATAAAAATATAGATGGTCATGGAATTTTTACCAACAAAAAGTTTTTATAACTCTTGTTCAAATTTCTAAAGAAATTTACTAAATATACCGTCTCAAGTTATAATATATGATTAATATTAGCACTCATCACTTTTTCAATCACTATTTATCCTTTTGATATCATTAGGGAGTCAGACTAGTCAATGTAATCATTTAAAATCATATTCAAAAACAATTATAAAACCAAATTTTCCAAAATGACTAATCAGTAAACAGGTCAAAAATGATATTTTAGAAGGGGTTTTATAAAAAAATTCTGCAATTTGAAAATTATTTGAAGTGAAAATATGCTGATATTTTCTTTGAAGAACAATGCAGTTACTAAATGTCTCATCATAAATCACGTTCCACTAGTAATTTTTCTATCAACTAGATCACCAGTGTAATCTGCATCTGAATTTCTTTTCACTCAAACTTATTATTAGTTGAATGTTTCAAACCAGATCATGAGTTGTGCAACAAAATATCTCAAAATCATTTTTAACAACTTTTTAAATGAAATTCTCTTGAATTTTAATTGAAGCCATGTAAATAATCAAAAACCGTGAATATAGAGTCAGCCGTAGAATAACCAAATGTGTTATCATCCAATAAAACACTATTATTAATCCAAACTACTATATATGAAGTAATTAGAAGATTTTAGTGATTTTTATAGTGTTCTTGGCATGAGAATATAATTGGCCAACTATTTTGAATACGTCAGAATCAAATCATCATTTATTTCATTATCACATTATTGCTGATTTAATTTTGATTACGGTGCACATTATCACATTTAATATATCGTTCAAAATAAATATACCATTACCTGTTTTACCTTTACGATATTTTCCGTCGTTGCCCATTGTGATTCATTCACCTTTGTACTAGGCTAAGGAGCTTTGCTTTGTCGCCTGTTGTGTTTCTGGAACACCCAGAATCCAGATAATACTATTATTGTTCCTTAGCGTGCCACCACTCCTACACGATAAAAGATTTTTGCGACCTATTTGTTTTTATAGGTCCATGATTGTTAGTGGCAGAATATTTTGAAAAATAATTTTGTGGAGACCCAAAAATATTTATATATGTTCCTTTCGGCAATCAGATTTGTTTAACTTTGAGAGATTTTATATTTGTGCCTTTTGGAACCCAAATTGGTATAGTTTTCACGTGTTTGGGTCTATACCAACAATTGTTTTGATAGTGTCCAAATTTTCTACAAATTGTGCATGTTGAATTGACTTGATCAATTTTATTTCTAACATTTTCAGATTGATTATATCCAAGTCCTTGTCTAACTGTATTAACAGTTTGTTTTCCTAATAGCATATTCAATGATTTTTCACTTTTTGAAAATTTATCTAAAGTCGTTGACAGTTGTTGGACTTGTGTTTTGAGAGATTCATTTTCGTTTAATAATTATGTGCACTTTTTAATAGAATTTTCTCTTCTTATATTTTCACTCTCTTTCAAAATCAGAATTTCATTTTCAAGCAATTTAATTTTGATTTCTAATTTTTTAATCTCTTCTTCGAATGTTGGGCACTTATCACACTTAGGGATCCTACTTTGATAGGTTTTAACTAATTGTTCAAGCTGTTTATTTACTTCTGTCAAACTATCTCTTTGTGATTCAATTTTAGCATATTTCTCCCTAAGTCGTTCAAAACAACCATTTACTTCGTGGAAATATATAAGTAATTCTAGGGAGTGAGTTTTGATACCTCGCTTGGCACATCATCGTCGCTATCAGTTATATTACCTTGAAGGCACATATCTGCTTTCTCATTCCCATTGCTAGTACTTTGATTATCTTCATCACTTGTATTCCACGTGGCTGCAAAATTTCTCCTTTTTGATTTCTTTTCAAAGTCGCGTCGATTTTGAGGACAATTGGGCTTGATGTGTCCGGGTTGGTTGCACTTATGACAGATGATTTTTTGTTGTTCTGTGTTATCTAAAACTTTGATTATTATTCTTTTTAATTTTTGATTTAGAGCTGGATTTCCATATTTGCGATTCCACTTTTTTAATTTCTTTATTACCATTTCCAGCTCTGCTGCTCCATCACCATCGTCATCTTCATCACTTTCAGTTGTTCCTTTGAGAGCTATTGATTTCTTTCGAGTATCTCCTCCTTCACGCTCTTCCTTGAATTTCATTTCTAGCTCATAAGTTGTGAGATTTCCGATGAGTTCTTCAACTGTGATTTGTTTTAAATCTTTTGATTCTTGAATGGCAGTCACTTTTGCTTCAAAACTTCGTGGAAGGACTCTGAGGATTTTTCGGACTATCTCCAACTCTGTGTATGATTTTCCGAGTGCTTTTGATTTATATATGATATTGGAAAGTCGTACATACATCTCTTTAACATTTTCTTCCTTCGCCATTGTGAAGTTCTCGTATTCGCTACTTAGCATGGCAAGGCAAGATTCTTTGACTTGTGACGTTCCTTCGTGAGTCACTTTGTGTGTGTGCCATATTTCCTGTGCAGTTAGACAATGTGAAACTCGATTAAATTCAAATTGATCTAATGAACAAATAATCGAATTCATAGCTTTTGCATTAGTATTCTGTAAATTATTTTCTAGATCTGTCCATTGATCTTTCGGTTTATTTATTTCCTGATTATTTACAATTATAGTTGGTGCTCTATACCCTGTCTCAACAATATCCCAAGTGTCAATGGTTTTCAGAAAAATTTCCATCCTATTTTTCCAGTAAGCATATTCACCATTGGACATTGGTGGTCTAACTATGGATTGACCTTCGGTAAAAGCATTATTAAAAGAAGCCATTTCAAAAATTCAAATTTTTAAAACAAAAATTGGCTTTTTTAAAAAAATCGAATTTTTAAAAACAAAAGGTGACTTCTATCCCTAGCTCTGATACCACTTATAGGATCGATTTCGCCCTAAAGGTGGTGAATAGGGTGATGCAATTAATTATAAAAATTATTGCGGAAGCTTATAAAATTATTTCAACACAGATATATCAAAATAATAACAGCACAGATAATAGCAGAAAATTAAATGCAGAAATAGAACGACATGGAATTTATCCAGTTTCGCCAAAACCCTGCCTACGTGTTGCCCCTAAGGTTTCTACTAGAAATTAAGCAGTCAGACACTTACACATGTAAACTCGCGACACCCGCTATCCACTAGCCTTAACTCTACGCTCAAAACCCTGCCACAACTCAGCCACTGAGTTGAGAATTCTCAAACTATGCCACGTAGTTTGTCCCCTAATCATACGACTACAAATTACACCGTTTAAAAGAAGAATTTAAATTTAAAACAAATTTAAAACCCTAATTTAAAAATTAAGCCCAACTTATAAACAAATAAAAATGTTATAATGGCCGGTCCGCTTTTCTTCTATCTCTAATCGGCCTGTCTTTCTTTTATTTACTTCGTTCCTTTCTTTCATGAAAATGGTGGCCGTTCCTTGTTCGTTCTTCTTCGATCTGTAATTAGGGCTTTGGAATGCCGACTTTAAATTGATCGATCGAATTGGGATTTCTCTCTCTTGTTTTGTCGATCGATCGTCTCTTCACTTGGCTCATGGCTCCTTCGATGATCGAGTTCGATCTTACTCCGGCATGTAATATGTTGTTTTGCTTTACTAGTTTTGCTTGCTTGAACTCGATGATAAAATTTGCCGATGATGTTAATGTTTATATAGGGTTCGAATCCCTATTTTCTTGTTCGTATATATTTGTTTGAATTTGTCAATTGATTTGCGTTGGCCATTGATCTTCGTTTGGATGCTTGAGATGATTACTGACTTTTTCAATTTACTTGAATAACACGGTGTTGATTTTGAACTGTTCATTTTTCTTGGTCATCACAGTTTCGATTCTGGTTTGACGATGTTGATTTCCCTTGTGGCCACCACGATTTCGATTTCTGTTGACTTCGGTCACTTGATTTTATTATGTTGATTTTGGCATTAACTTGTTCAATTTGCAAATGTTTTGGTTTCTGGCCCTTTGTTCATTAGCTGGTTCGCTGCTTGGTTTTGAGTTCTGGTAGCACTCGAGTCTTCTTGCGTCGAGCTCTGTCTACTGTTCTACGAGACATGTAGTTCATGTGTACATCATTAACTTTTGCTTTACTTGAGTTTGATTTGCTGCCATTTACTGCTGCACTGCTTCATTGATACATATGTATGTCTGGATTAGTGCAGTGTGCATATTTACTTGTAACCGTATCACAGTGATGCATCAAGTTGTCGTGTTTGAAACTCGAACTCTGTTGGTTCATCATTGTTGTTGCACTGTTCTCTGTAGCATATTTGGAAGTCTTCACTGTCTTCATATTTAACTTACTGATGTACCATGATTTCCGCATTGTTTGAGTTCATCATGGTTTGCACCTTTTTATATTATTTTGGCAAAGCTTCGGGTTGCTCTGCTTGATCACAGTCACTTGTTTACTTTGTTGTATTTCTTATTTCCTTGAGTTCGCACTGTATGTTTTAATAGCTGAAATTTCATTCATCATATATGTACGTACAGGGTTTGTCATTTGATGTAGAGGCCAGTTGCAGTTTAATATTGTTCTTGCAGCTTTGTTCATTATGTAGCATTGTGTACATGTGTGCAAATTGATGTATATGCATTTGCCACTGTTTGTATACTTTCATTCTGCTGTGTTTTATTGTGTGTCAGCACAGGTGTATGCATTCATCTTTTGCACTTTGTATTTGATAGCCTCGAGCCTTTGTGACATTTGCAGTTTGCTTATGCAGTTTCACTTTGTTGATGATGCTTTGACTGTTGAAATTGGTTTGGATTTGTGGTCTTGCTAACATGTCTGCATTGATAATCATGTTGCCAGGCTTGTGTATATATGCATATGTTCTATTTTACTTTGGTATTGAACTGTGTTTTATTTGAACATGTATATGGCTACTTTCATTTGTATGTCTGTATATTGTTGTTATTAAGCCACCGAGTCAGTTTGCATTCATCTGGTTTGGTGCAGTTTCATGTTGCTACCTCTGTTTGCTTTCACCACTTTGCACTATTGTTTCTCTGACCAGTTGCACTATTAGCTTCATGTGTAATTTCTTGCTTTAACTTAAACTGGTCTGGTTTGCTTTCATATCATGGCTGGTTTGAGTTTTGCTGTCACTACATGTATGTATACATGTGTATATACATATGTATATATATGTTTGTGCATTGTCTTCATGTAGTTTGTACCACTGCCTTTGTGTACTGTTTGGTTCATATTGCATTTATACATTTAGATTTTGGTCGAGGCTTGTTTTAGTTGTCTTGACCATTTTCATGAACTTGCACTTGTGTTGAATCCAGCTTGGAACTCGGGTTTGACCTTGTGCTGATATTGTGACATTATTTTTATTGCACTTGAGTTGAACCCGGCATTTTAGGTTTGACCTGTGCTCGCTTGTCCCTGTAATTTTATCAAATGTATATATCGGTGTGCACGGCCTTGTGGCATGTATGGTGATACACTGTGCATGTCACAAGCTGTTCGTGTATGATGAATTCAACTTTAAATGATGACGAACAACCTAAATAACCGAGGCAAGTATTATTTTCAAAATTCACATTTTATTTTATATTGCAAAAATATTTTATTTTCAATTTTACTGCGTCAATGCATATTTTTGTAGATGCTCAGATGCTGGATTCATATTGGAATGAAGTTGAAGATAAATACGAGTGTGAGTGATTTGTAGTGAGGTGCAAATGTAAATGTGAATTGTGATGTAATCAAATTCATATTGTAATTGAAATTGTGTATATATATATATATATATATATAGTGCGAGCTTGTAATTTGTACTACTCAAAAATTATAATAAATATTTGTTTGAATAAAATATCTGTTTGAATTCAAATTCTGTGTTATTTATTTTATTCATCAAATATTTATTTAATCTGTGAAAATCAAAATAGTATATTGACAAATACGTTTAAATGAATATATATATATATATATGTTTATTATCATCAAACAAAAATTATATAATCGCATAGTCAACAGTTTTTAGTGTAGTATGAATATCTATAGGGTCTGAGACAAGTAGGTTTGGAATTTGGTATCAAGGGTATCTTATGTTCACAGTTCCTTTCATGCGGCAATGAAGGTAGAAGATTTGTCACTGAGGGTTATTGATGTAAAGTAGATTGTATATCTGTAGGTAGGTTGGCAGGAAGGATACTGGTTGCTTGTGATTGTTGTTCCTTATAGTACAAAAGAAATGATAATTTCCCTTATGCGCACTCCTTGGTGATATCCATATTAGTCATCCATTTGCTGCTGTCTTCAATACCCTACCAAGTATGCGAATAACCATGATAAAAGAATTTAATTTGTAATTTTGCAAAATTTAAGGATACATCTCCCAATTCCTTCATCCACTGTGCACCCAGCACAACCTGACAACCTTCCAAAGGTATCACCAATAAATCAATTGGCATGGTATAACCTTGGCATTTGAATATGACTCCTTTACATTGGCCTCTGCCTTGTATTTTTTCACCATTAGCTATTTGTACAGAGTACTCTGAAGAATCTTGTATATTTAAATGCAATTTCTTGGATAGCTCAGTATTTATGAAGTTGTCCGTAGATCTTGAGTCAAAAAGGACAACGATAGCCTTACCATTAATCAGTCCTTATACTCGTATGGTGTATAGTGTAGGGATGCTGCACATGGAACTACGGGTTATAGCATAGAATTTTTCCTTATTTTCTCCTGTAGACTTGATAATTCATTTAATTCCTTACTGCCCATCACTATATCATCTTTTGACATGTCCATACACTCTTCTTGAAGTGACATAAGCCCCTTCAAAAACATATACTTGTATATTTTTGCATATATGGCCAGGATGTCGTCTTTCATTACACCTATAACACAAATTTCTTCTCTTCCTTTCAATTATTTCTTCTGGAGTGAGGCCCTTACTTCTTGCAACCGAGTCTCTATTAGTTCTTTCAGCACCAGCCATTCCATTTGCATTTCCTTGTATACTGCTTTTGGATACATTGCTATATTTAATTTTCTTTTTACTGGCTCTTTTGCATTCAAATACCTTGGCAAGACTCACTGCTGTTGTAAAATCAACATGATGTAGGGCTAGGACATCATAACTTATATCTTCTTTGAGACCATCTATAAAATTTTCCAACAAAAACTGATCTGGGAGTGCATCACACATTTCTTGTGACTATTCAAATTTGGTGAGATAAGATCTGACAGTGGTTGTTTGTATAAGATTAGATATTGCTTCATATGGTCTTTGTAAATCCTCAGGTGCAAACCTTACTAGCAGTTCTTCCTTGAATATCACCCACTGTTCATAATTATCACCTTTTTTATAAGCTAGCTGAACCACAGATGAGCTTCCCCTTTCAAATGAAAAGAGCATGTGGGTACCCATTCTACTATAAGTGTGTTGTGGTAATGAAAGAGGTGCTCCACTTGGCTAAACCCATTCTACTACACTGCTGTCACCATTGAATGTGGGAAATTTCAGTTTGATGATTGTATTTTGTAGAAGTTTTGGTGTTTGATGGTTTGGTGGAGTAAGATGGCCTGGGGAAATTGAAAGAATGCCAACAGTGTATCTTGATGTGTCAATGGTTGAGTTTGGATTATTTCTTGATAAATTAGTGTGGTTTTGGAGGTGTGGTTCGATCATGAAGCTTTCTTGATTGATTCTTGCTTGGTTACGCTGTGCAGGTGGTACATAGGGTGCTTGGGTTTGATTCTTGAATTCTTTTAGTTCATTGCAATGTTGTTGATCACCTCACTATTGCTGTCCACCTTAACATTGAGTTCTCGACTTGTAAATTTTGATTTGATTCTTGCAATTCTCTAATGGCCATTGTAGTATTAAGATTTATTTGCTCTTCTCTCGTCTCTGCTGGTGAATGATGAGGTGTATCCCCTAATCTGCCTATGTTTTTTTTACCAGAAAGATCAGTGTGAATCTCTGAATCTTGTGACTCTGATACCAATTTGTTAAACCCCTTTTGCTTCATTTGTGATCGAGTGTTCATTAGCAGTTGTGTGTCAGTGGAATGGTTAAATTATGGTGAGGTCTTGAGTTTTATTTTAGTGGAAAGTATACTGAAGGTGCAGGAGTAGTAGAACAAGAAGAATAAAAGAAATGCGGTAGGGAAAGAATAAGAAATACATAGTAATTCCAGAAATTGTATGAAGGAAGAACAACAGGAAAATAGGAAGAAAAATTATAAAATTCTTTATTAAAATTCTCAACATTACATTAAGAACTATTTTAGCTACTATATATAAAGTTCATTCGAAGACCAATTCATCATCAATTATCATAATAGGCCTTGAATAGAAAGCCCAGAAGATCCGATTGCATCCAATTTACTTTGAACTATTATACATGCGCACAGCCTGTGCACGTGCACAACTAACAAAGGCATATCTGGAGTCGCTGCTTGTCGCCTCAACATTCGCCTCACCAAGCTCATATGTTCCAATTTGATGAAATGACACCTTTCTTCTTCCTTAACTCCAACATGTTCGATATTTCTCCTTCAACCTTAGCACACCAAGAATCAAACTCAGACAAATTACAATGATTTCAAAGATTCAAAAAACATCAATTACAATTACAGCTTAAGTCAAAAATCTCAAAATTTCTTCATATCTGCTGCCACAATATAGATAAATCAAAATTGCAATGGTGCATTGGCAAAACAGATCTACACTATATACAATAAAGGGTCTTTCTCTCATAAAGCATCTTCTTGGGCATATTTTATCAGAGATGGATGTCTTAGCTATGATTCCGATCTGGAGTATCATCACCTATAACCATTAACAACAAGAAAATGGTCATAATGAAGGATGGGGTAAGCAGAAGAACAAAGTCCAAGTGGAGTTGCTCGGTAATAGAATACATGTTTATGGCAATAGGCCTTTTTATCATCACTTTAAAGCATTTGGGAAAAGAATATGGAATCCTACATGTAACTTCGAAATTTTCAAAAGAAATAATGGATTTGTTATAATCAGATTTGCTGTTCAAAGTGATTGTAGAAAAATAATCAACGGAGGACCATATTTTATCAATGGAAAGTTAATTATCTTGAAAAGATGGAGTAAAAAAATTGCATTTAATAGAGATCTGCTAATCACTATCCCTATATGGATTTTTTTTCCAAAATTAAGTTTAAAATATGGGACAGAGAAGCATTCAGGGCCATTGGAAGTGTTATAGGCATTTATCTAAAATTAGATAAATGAATAGCGAAAGAAACGAGATTAAGCTATGCAAGAATTCTCGTTGAAATAAAAGCAACTGGAAAATCCCAAAGAATAGGCTATATCAGACCTTGTTATACTAGAGAATTCAGATGAGGATATTAATCAAATGTAGGAAAATGAAAATGAAACATCTTCAACAGTAAAGCGGCCTGTGAAGGATCCTAGTGCATAATTATGCACTCCCTTCTTGAAGATGATATTGAGATAATAGATGAAAATATGGAAGTTAGCATAAATATATATGAAAAATTACCGATGTTGTTGTTAGGAAAAAATTCATTAATCATATCACTGGTCCAAACATCTCACAACAAAATCTATCAAAGGATATTGTCCAAAAAGCCATAAACCTAGTTCCAAAACCTTTTTTCTAGCATAGAAGAATAAAAAAGAAAGGAAAAAAATAAAACAAAAAATTTGTAGAAAATCTTATCCCAAGGCAATAAAGAAAATTGTGAAAATGATGATTTTCAAGAAAAATATATCATGAGAAATCCAATATGGTTTGAACATCTAAAGATTAAACACAGAAAATCTCTTAAAAGGAAAGTACACAAAAGTTCAGATTATTTGGAAGAGAAGAGGGATAAGGAGAATATGGAAGCGTTTCCCAGCCTCTCTATACAACACCAAAGACATCCTTATCATATCCTTTATATCATTTATTTTATAAATAATATCTATTATTAATTTGAATGTTAGAGGGTTAAACTCTCCTGAAAGAAAATTGGATTTAACCAATCTACTTTTTATAAATAGGCCAAATATTATTGGTACTCTAGAATATAAACTTGAGGATTCACAAATTCAAAATTTACATACTAGCAAATTTAATAAGTAGGGTATTGTTAATAACAACATTATGGAGGTAATGGTAAAATAATGGTTATGTGGGATCCAATGTTTGGAGTCTTAGTCATCATTTTTACAACATACAATTTATTCACTGTAAAGTAATAAACAAAGGCGGTTTACAACTAGAAGTTACTTTTGCTGCTTCAAATAGTGAAAAGAAAGAAATTTACTCTGGAATGATCTTGAATCTTTAAATTATAACATGCTAAAGCCTTGGATTATAATGAAGGATTTCAATACTGTTTTTCATTCATTTGAAAAGAGGGGAGGAATTCCAATTTCCTTTAGAAAATTGGAATTTCTTAATAATTTTTTTTCTAAAAACAGACTTAATTGAACCCATTATTTTAGGGAAAAATATACATGGAAATCTGATGAATTCAGAAATATTCACTGTAAACTTGACAGGATTTTAATTAACCATGCTTTGAAAAATCATTTTCTATTTTCCGATGTACAACTCTCCCCCAAGCCACTAGTGATCATACCCCTATTCAAAATTTTCCTACTGAAAATCATTATTCTAGGAAAAATATCCCATTTAGGTTTGTTAATGGGTGAACTTTTGAAAGAAATTATATGGATATCATTAAATACAGTATAATTCCTTCTAATCATGGCTCTACCCAATATAAATTTAGAAACATTTTTAAAAATGAAAATGGAAATTTGAAAATTTAGAACAAAAGTAGAAAAAGAGATGATATTAAGCTTATAAGAAAAGAGTGTGAGTCTCTCCAAAATATTATTGATTTTGATGGCTCAGATAATTCTCTTGTTAATAAATTTTTCCAAAAGCAAGATAAATTAAGTAAAAGTTTGCATGTGCAAGTAATCAACATGAGACAGAAAGCCAAGATAGACTGGCTTACTAATGGTGATGAATCTAGCAAGTTCTTTTATGCCAAGATGTCTAATAGAAAAAATATCAATGACATAGGAAAATTGCTAGATTGTAACGACCCGTAATTTTCATTGATTAAACTTAGTTAATTAATAAGATTTTTGTGATTAAATTTAGAAAGAAATAATATTTTATAATTTATAATGAAGCAAATGTTAAAAATGAAATGCAACCATGGAAATTAAAGCTAAGTATTAACAATTGAAATGAAAATGTCGATTAAATGAAGTAATGTAAATTATTATACTAGGCTAAGAATTGAATATAAGAAAACAAAGGCAAATAGTGAATTAATTAATGAATTTATAATAATAAATAGTAATTGAATGTCCCGTAAGTATTTATAATATTATTAATGGAAATAATAACGTGGATAAGATTGGTAAGTAAATTTTTAATAACTTGAATGTAACAATATAAATGCAAGTTAATTGTAAATAACTTGGATGTAATTCCAAGTTGTGAAACAATGTAAATGTTGATTATATTTTGACTATAATAAAAGAATGTTCCAAAATGAAATGATTTAATTGGTTTAAAATCTTAATTTATGTGTGCATTAGTTTATAATAGGATATAAAAGGTAAATTAATAATTTAAAACGTTGGCTTACTAATAAAATAATGTATAAGGAATGGAAATGGAATAAATTAGTATATGAACTAATGGTAGCACTTGTTGTAAGCTAATAAGTAAATTTAAAACGTAATAGTGCTAATTTAGGTTAATAATTAATAGGTTGAATGAAATGTTAATTAATAAATTTATTAAAATTGTAAAGTTATAATAACATATGGTAATTGGTTGGGAAGAAAAAAGATAACTAAATGTACTTTATTTATAATTAATATTATAACTGAAAGGGTGAATGTAAATCTAAATTAGAAACGTAAACTTATTATAAGGTAGTAATTGGTGTAATAGAAGCATGAGACCAAGTAAGTAAATTTATCGGGAATATTAAATGAAATTGGATGTAGATTAATGGAATAGCGTTAATGCAAACTAATTTAACGCAATCACTATTAATTGAAACCTATTGCAATAAATGGCATCAAATATTACCTTAGGGTGGATTTAAGGTAATATTTGGTAATAATGGATTGTTAATGGCTTATGAATGAATTGAAAATTAAAATGAAAGGTAGTGATGATAATATAAGTTGACTATAAATAAGTGGAATGAAATCCCAATAAAGGAAGTAATGCAAATGTATATTTAGCAAAAATTTCAATACTAGTGGAAATTATAGTTAATACACAATAAAGAAAGTAAGTTGAGTATATTTATGTAATGTAATGTAAAAACCAGCATTAACTATGTTATTTGAATTTTTTTTTTAGCAAAGCTAAGCGGGTTTGACTGGCCCTAACCAGTTTATTGCGTAAACAATAAATAAAATTGCACCATAACAAATCTATGGAGCAACAAGAAAAGAACAACTAAAAAAAAACAAGTAACCAAGTAAAATAACCAAAGCAAACTGTGACAACATGCCCACAGTCAGATCCAAAAACTATTAACATCAGTGGTGAACTGAAACGTGCATTTTCTAACACCATCTTTGATGGAGCCAATCAGCCAATTCCACAATTCTATTTCAGTTTTGCTCTTGCTATTGAATACTCTGTCATTTCTTTCCCTCCAAATTACACGTATAAATTTTTTGAGGACTAGAAGCAACATTGTACCAGAGTCATTCTTCCATCTTGTGGCGCTAAATAGAAAGCACCACTCACCATTGCTATTTCTAGTTCTGTGTCCATGACCTAGTAAGGCAGAAACCCTATTCCATAACATATGTATAACCTTGCAACTGAAGAATAGGTGAACATTAGTTTCGGTTTCTTCAAGACAAAAACAACATGTAGCATTAGAAACCATGCCAATGCGATGGAGTTTGTCTTTGAAATTCATGGCATTTCTGAGGACCTTCCAAAGTAGAAAGTTGTCATTTTCTTTGCAGTGACTATCCCAAACTCTTTTTTCCCAGGAGAACCAAGGAACGGTCGTGATGTGGGAAAGACAATCATATATGTTGGCAATGGAGTGAACGACAAGATCAGGAGACCACGGCACCCTGTCACAAGTGACAGTAGGGTACTGTTGCCTGCTGATCTCCCGCCACAATTGTCGTGTGGATTGCTTGCTGGTAACCGGTAATGAGATGACTCCATTAGTTATGAAGTTCTTGGCCTTGGCATCCATTGGAATACCAGTCTGAAGTATTTGGTTGTATGTCATCGTTTTACTGAGAATGAGACCATGCATAGCCCATGGATCATTCCAGAAGCTCACATTGCCACCAGGAGACGCAATGTGTTTTAAATGCGGAAGCAACAGTGGCCGAAGATTGAGGATGGATCTCCAAGTCCAAGTACTGCCGTGGGCGATGTCCATTCACCAAAAATAATTGTGTTTAAGCTGATGCTTCTTCGTCCACGTCACCCAAATATTGTTTTTAGAATTAAGCAGATTATCAAAATGCGTACTAAAGGCGGCAGAATTCCAATTTCGTATGTTAATAATGCCTAGGCCACCCATGCTTTTCTTGGTTTCAACTTTGTCAAAGTTTATGGGTTTGAGCTTATTAGAGTGTATGCTACCAAACCAGAGAAAATTACACATGGCCTTCCTAATCATGTGAATGAGCTTCCTGGGTAGAATGAAGGTTCTGGACCAATATGTTGTGAAAGAGAATAGCACAGATTTAATAAGGGTGAGTCTTCCCGCCTGAGTAAGAAACCTGTTGGCCCAGGCTTTCATGGTATGCGTTATCTTGTCATATAGTTTTATGCACTGAGTTGTAGTGACTTTGGAGGATGTCATAGGGATCCCTAGGTATGAGATATCATCAGGAGCATGGGGCAGGTGACAATCATTAGCAAGGGTCAGGACAGTAGCGACATCAATGCCAGCAACTTTGATTAAGGACTTGTCAAGATTAATAGCAAGCCCACTGAACTTGTGAAAGGCATTGAGACAATCCATCAGATTGCTAATTGATTGAGAAGTAGGCTTGGTGAAGACAATAAGGTCATCAGCAAACATGAGCGAGGAAATAAGGGGGTCTTTGCATTTGGGGTGGGTGAGAATTCTTTTGCATGTGATTTCATGATTAATCATAGCTGTGAGCACTTCCATGATTAGAATAAAGATGTAAGAAGACATAGGGCACCCTTGTGTGATTCCTTGCCTACTCTTGAAGTAGCCAACAGTCTTACCGTTGAGATTAATTGAAAAGTGGGCTGTCGAGATGCAAGTGTAGATCCATGAGGAAAAGTGGGGGGGGGGGGAAATTTCATTTTGGCAAGGGTTCTAGAGATAGTGGTCCATTGAAGAGTATCATATGCTTTCTTTATGTCAAGTTTCAACATGGCTCTTGGGCTTGTCGTGGATTTGTTGTAGTCTTTTAGAAGTTCATTAGTTAACAGGACATTGTCAAGAATACTCCTCTCTTGAATAAAAGCTGCTTGGTTGGGAGAGATAAGATGGTTGATAACAACTTTCAACCTGGAGGCTATTATTTTGGACAGACATTTGTAAGTGGTGTTGCAACAAGATATTGGTCTGAAATCACTGACACTGATAGGATACTCGGTCTTTTGTATTAAGGCGATATTGGTTGCATTTATTCCAGTTAGCATTTTGTTATGCTTGAAAAAGCTGTTCACTGCCTTGATTAAATCAACTTTAATAATGTCCCAACAGCTGGTGAAGAAGTTAGCATTGAAACCATCCGGACCACCACACGATTCCTTATTCATTTCAAATATGCTTTGCTTGATTTCATTTTCAGTAATTACGGTGGATAGGAAGGCAGCTTGATCTGGGCTTAGACATGGAAGTACCAGATTATCAATGATTGATAGGTCGGGTTGGAAATCAACATCATTTCCAAGAAGGTTGGAAAAGTAGTCATGGAATGCATTGTCAATTTCGAGAGGTGTGGTACAAGTCTTACCCAAACGGTCAATGATGCATTGAATGTTGGAATTGGAATGCTTGACTTTAAGGCTTTCATGAAAGTATTTTGTGTTCCTATCACCAGCATTTGTCCATTTGTATCTGAGTTTCTGTTTTCTCATATTGTTCTCCACTTCAAGAGCTTTACTATATTGTTGTTGTAAATTGTATTCTGCATTGGCTAATTCAACATTGTTAGGAGTTTGCATAGCTTGTTTCCTGGCATCAGCTAGAGAGATTGCAATTGTGGTAGATAGAAGGTCACCAGTGCCAAATCTATTTCTTGCCCATTTCTCATGTGCTCTTTTCACATTCTTCATTTTTTCCTGCAAAACAAACATGGGATTGCCAAAATAGTAAGTGCACCAGGCGTTTTTAACAATACTTAAAAAATCAGGCTCATTTGCCCAAATGTTAAAAAATTTAAAAGAGGACTTTCTTAATGCGCAACCATTTTCCATTTGGATGATTTGGGGGGAGTGGTCAGAGAGTAGTGGGGGAGGGAGGAAAATGGATAACTTTGGCCAAGTGTTAAGCGACTCAATGTTGCAAAAGGAGTGATCTATTTTGGTGTAAATTCTCCTGCCAGATCTCCTTCGATTGCCCCAAGAGTATCTGGCACCAGAGAAGGGAACATGTATGAGATCAGCAGCATTTGTGGATGAGATGATGGGTTGCACCTCATGCAAAGTGACATCATTCCCACCGGTTCGATCATTGATGGACAAGAGGCAGTTAAAGTCCCCTGAAACAATCCATGGATGAGTGTTTTGGGCTAAATGTGGTAGGTAGTTATGGAGGGTAAGTCTGCTACTGGAACAATTTTCAGCATACACTATAGTGAGATATAATGATTTGGATGTGGGCTTGTGAGTGAGGTGAGAATGGATGAATTGCTTATGAGATAGGATCGGGGTTAGAGTGTACATGTTTGGGTCATATAAGATCAAAATTCTGCCATAAGGGGCTTCAATTAGGTTGTGGCATGCTTTCCACATCGGGTTGATGAAGTGCACAGCTTTAAGGCTAAGGTCATGGTTTAATTTGGTTTCAAGAATGGCAATGAGGCTGAGGTTATACTTGGAAATGATGCTTTTAACTTGGATTAATTTGGTTTCAAGGTGCGCTCCTCTGATGTCCCATACAGCAAAAGTTTGTGTCATTGGTGTAATTTGTTTGAAGTGGTACTTTGGTTTGTCTTGCTTCTGGTTGCAGAAGATGGGCTGTCACTGGTTTCAGGGAGGATTCTTGTTGTCGTGGTGATATTGGGGTTATTGAGGTCAATATTGGGTACAAAGGCACTATGACTGTTGCCCCTGTATTTTAGTTTGGTTTTGTTTTTGTAGTGGTGTGGCTTTGAGGTCGGGGATGAAGCTTTGTGGGAAGGTGTTATCATGTCAGTGTAACCAGGAGGAGCAATAATATTGGAGTAAGGTTCCGGGGGGAGGTGGATAAAACGTTTAGGACTATGTCATCGTTGTTGATGTGGAAAGGGGTGGTGGATGACTGCTTAGGTTGTGTGTTGGGAATGGGATTGGTTGCGGTTGACTTGCTTGGTTGCTGATTGGTAATGAGTGTATGAGGCAAATCCATGCACGTATCACCTGTGCATGAAATGCTGGTATTAATATTTTCCACTGTGATCTCTGTGTTTGTTTCTTCCTCTTCAGCAATAGTTTCAACCAGTGAAGATAAAACCGAAAAACTGTTTTTCCCTGTGAAATCACCCAGATCATTTTCCACAACAATGCTGGTCATGTTTGTAGAATCAGTGTTTTGTTTGACTGGGATAATTACATCTGCATGACAGTTAGTTAACTGATCATACGGTTTGCTTCGGGGAATTGCTGTGTTTTCCATGTTTTTACTCGGGTCATTTGTATTGTTCTCTGCAGTTTTTCCATGGTGCTCGCTTTCACTACAATCTTTCATATTTCTGCAATTTGTTCCAGACGTCACATTTTTATTTAGACTTTCATTATTCTTGTACATTTGCTTTCTTTTTGTAATCTTCTTCCAAGGTTGTTTTCCTGCACTTATTTCTTTTTTCTGAGTTTTTTCCCCTTGCATTATGTTTTCCTGTT
Source organism: Allium cepa (assembly GCA_030765085.1). Lineage (NCBI taxonomy): Eukaryota > Viridiplantae > Streptophyta > Magnoliopsida > Asparagales > Amaryllidaceae > Allium > Allium cepa. Next base: position 454,090,874 of record CM060928.1, read on the forward strand.
CTTGATTGGGTTGATTCACAATCTCTTGCATCACAATCTTATCACACACAATAGATATGTGGCCAAACATCTTGCAGTGTACACAAATCTCGGGTTTCCACAAATAGTTGACATGCACATTTTGCTCACTTCCATCCAACAGCATAACTGGGAATTTCTCAACTAATTCATATTCTGGTGTAACTTCAACTAAACACCTAGCATAATTTATTCTTTCCAATTTTTCAGTGGATTCATCAAGACATATCAATTTACCAATTCGATTCGCTAGCCAGTTTATTCCAAGATGTGACCATGCATAGATTGGGATGTTAGATAGTTGAAGCCATACTGGAACAGTTTTGATTTTGCCTCTGACATTGTCAAGCTCAAGGGTCCATTGTTTCATAATGAAGATCTTGTTTCTTATAAAAATAGGATCACTTCTCAGAATTCTGATTTTGTCCTCTTCACACGAGAGATGAAAGAGAAAAAGAGCACCATCATATCTAACTTTGACAAATCCTTTCAGTTTCCATGTTTTTTTGAGAAATTCGACAACAGTGGTGAAAGACAGTGGTTTGTCAAGAAAGAAACCAACTATGTAGTCTTGCCATATCTCCTTACCTGTTGCCAGCACGTTTTCAGGGGGAATCATAGCTTCACCATTGAATTCTAGGTTGATGTTGATCGACAAGTAGGAACCAGCATTACGTGGTTTGGATTTGAAGAGGTTTGTCCAGGCGCGACAGGGTGCGGGTGGTTGGATAGGTTGTGGGATTTGCGTAGGGGGGTCATCAGGATGGGAGGAGGAGCTGATGGTAGGTAACGAAGATGGAAGGGTTGCACGATCTGACATAGGGTTGATGGGTACAGGAGAGTGCGGAACGTGGATGACAGAGGGCACGGATGTGTCAGGAAGCATGGTGATGGAAAGGGTCAGAGAGATGGGTACGATGGATAAACGGCTGCCATTAAAAAAGTATTTTAATTATCAAAACTTTGGGGACAAGGAGACTATGTCGCCCTGACCTTTGGTTAAGCCGGTTTTAAAGTGGCCGTGCACTATGTCTCATTATTGTGGCCGCTGGGAATCGAACCGGTGCTACTACAACACAATGTAGCAACTCCAATCTGTCGAAACCACTGGACCACTAGAACTTGACAAAACTTTGGGGACAAGGAGACTATGTCGCCCTGACCATTGGTTAAGCCGGTTTATAAGTGGCCATGCACTATGCCTCATTATTGTGGCCGCTGGGAATCGATCCGGTGCCACTACAACACAATGTAGCCACATCCACTATGTCGAAACCACTGGACCACTAGAACTTGGCGGAAACATTCAATGATTGGAGTAATTGCAATCAATTGAAATATAATATTTAAATATTACGTAAATATTAATTTAGATGAAATTGAAGATATTTATGTAATAAAGTATGAATCCGATGTTAATTATATTTATAAATGACAGTTGGTTGAATAAAAAGGAACGCAAATTAAAGTTTGTCTATATGGGAATTTAATGTATGATAATAGTATTAATTGCAATTAAAGGTAATTAAATAGTACGTTTATTGAAATTAAGTTAAAATGGGAGGATATTAAGGACCAAGATTTAAAAGCAATGTTAGCTATATTCTTATTGTAAAAAAAGACTCGAATAAAAGGGTTAAGAATTTAATAAATGGATTTTGGAGTTTTATTTCATAATTTCTAAATTTAATGAAATTGAAATTAATTATTAAAATTGAGGTTAACATTGGAATTGATGAATTAATCAATTCAAATTTGACATTTAAAATTTGTTTAAATCATTGTGAATGATTGTGAAATATAAAAATGATAAAATTTGTCAATTATATAATTGAAAGTTAAAAATTGGGTTTAATTAATTAATCATATATTTATTTAATTAACTGGAAAATAGCCATTTTGGTCACTGACTCGGATTTCGACGAAACCAGTTTCATCGGATCCGTATCGGTGAATAATCGTAGGGTTTCAAGTTTCATAGCGATCGGAATTGTCGTTTGATCGTACGAACGTGAAACGCTTTGAAATCGATTAATTGAAATCAATTTGAAAAATATTAATTTTAGCATGACTTCTTCATACAATGGAATTTGGACGTGAAACCTGTTCCATCGTGTTTAAAATATTTTAAAACATCTATTTTGATATATGGGTCAACCCAATTTTGTTTCGGAGCCGAAATGGGCTTTTCAGGCCATATATCGTCCAGTGCGTATATCCGATTGAAATCATTTCTATACGTACAGAAACTTCTATGCTCCTCTTCCTCAATGGATGTAAACCCTAATTTATCCAATTCAAAAATCAAATGAAAATTCAGTCTCCTCAAATACTATCAAATTTTATATGGATTCGAAGCTCTCGACGAGCATAACTCAGATTTGCAACTCATTTTTCGATTCGACGTATTGTTTGTCCACAAATCGAAGAACAATTTTCGGCCGTTCATTGCGCGTCGATGAACATCGAGTGATCGACGAACCGTTTCTAGGTTTTGAAGAGGAGGCCGAGGGGATCGCATCTGGATGATTAGTTTTCGATTGGACGGTTAGATTTGGCAAAACATTTCGATTTAGGCCTAGGGTTTGGCCGCGGCGGTCGGATTTTGCTTCGATTGGAGCGAATCCTGAAGGTCACGAGCTATGGAGGTGAGGCGCAGGGGATGAGGCGTCGACTGGTGAGGTAGTGTGCTTGGCCACGGCCGGCCTTAGGCGACGGCGTCGTGTGTTCTGAAGCGTGCGTGGTTCTGGATCGATGGAGGGCGGTTCTCGAGTGTGAATGTTGGCCTATAGGAGAATAGTGACGTGCCTGGTATTGTTATTTATTTAATTTAATTTTAATTTAATTTCAACACGTTCAAATCAATGTAGCTTGTGCATACGAAATCCGTTTTACGCGCGGTTTCTTTTGTTAGGTTTGTATCTGAATTCCGAAGATTTTGTCGCTGGTTTGGATGAATTCTGAAACTGTCAAAATTTTGAATTTAAATTGAATTTAAATTCAAAAGGTGAGTGTTTTAACCGACTCACAACTTTTAAATTTTTTTATGTTTAGTAAATTAATTTATGTTGTGGTTATGCATTTATTTATGGTTGTTTCCTATATTTTTAATCATCATCTCAGTTAATTGCATTTATTGAAATTAAATCATTATTTATTTTATTATTGAATATAACTGCCAGTTAATTACATGTTATATATTATCAGTTATATATTGATATTTATTTATTGTTTTGTATGATGATTGTGATGGATGTATGATTTTATGATGGATGAATGGATGTCTTATTTATATCATCAAAATCTGCAAGTTGTTATGCATTTATTTTGATTCGGGATTGCGGTTTGAAATGATATACAATCGCATTTTTATATTTAAATTGCGGGTTGAAATGATAAATATCCGTATCACTTGATCATAGGATAGAAAATTATATACAGACACCGCGATATATATATATATATATATATATATAATTATTTTTGAAATGATTTTTATGGTTTTGTAAATAAATATGTGGGCTATACGGATATTGATTTTAGATGTTATATAAATGCTATTTTATTATTGATTTAGCTATGTATAAATTTGTTTGAATTATAAAATAAGCTAAATAATAAAGTTTGATTTCTTTTATATAATATGGTTAAGTATCTATTTAAATTCTATTGTATGTAGATTTTATAATGACTCAAATAAAATTTAGGTTGGAAGATAAATGTGAATTTGATTTGAATTTATCAAGTTAATGTAATTGAAAGAATATCCAGTTATTTGAAGTCTAAAGGTTTTACTAAAATGATATTTGATTTATTAAGTAAACATTTCAAATCTATATAATAGTAGTTGAAATTGATATATATGAAATTATCAAAGAATAAGTTTTGAAATGGTGGAATAATTAAAGCTTTGAAATATATGGAAACTATATTGGTTTATTTGGGAATAAAAAATCCATATTGGAACTAATTTGTGAAGGTGAAGAAGCTATTTTACTATATAAAGTAATCAAATATTTAAACCATTTAAGTGGTGTAGTATGTTTCAAAGTTATGAAATTCAAAGTTTTATGTTTTGAAAGGCTATATTTCAAGTTTTGGTTTCAAAATATTATAACTTTGAAATGTTATAGTTTTAGAAAAGGATATATTTGAAAATGATATCACATTTGAGTTGGGTTTTTAAAAAGAGGAAATGATATCGTATTTACATGGATTTGAAATGGATATTACATTCTGGTTTTAAAAGTATAATTATTTAAAAGACCCCAGTGTTATAATAATGTTTGGTTGTTAAAGAGACCGGGATCGGAAGTTGTCATACTCTCTGCCAACTCCGAAAACCACTTTAACAACTGTGTACGCGGTGGAGATTCCAGAATGAAGTAGGATGGTGGCAGCATTTCCTTTGAGGTAAATACGTGGACCCGACTCCCGTGAGTTGGCATAAGTTGGCTAAAACAGCAGCAATTGACGGGCTAATGAGGTAGCTCCTTTGATCGGACACATCCCTTCGATATTATACTCTGACTTTTGGATTGATTCGGTAGCCAATTTTGATTTTCATTTTTGATGGTGTAGCTTGAGGTGGACGGTAGCTGCGCGCTAGGCGTTACCACCGGCCCGAAAGCGTAATTGGTATATCTACCCTGGCATTGCCTAGTTGTGTTGTGTCACCTACCTTATCGCGCCTTGTACGAGTTTCTATTTGTGTCGTACCTATGGAGTATCCTTTGGTAGCCTCCCGATCAGGAGGTATTACGGTACTGCATAGACTATTGGCATTATTACGTGTTAAGATGGAAAATGTAAAGCCTTAATTCTATTTAAAAGTAAGTTTATTATACTAATATACACTATTATGATAGCGAAATATTACTACATAGTAAATATTTTAACGGATCCTTAGGAGATGTGAATCCCGAGCATCTCTTGAGTTACTGCACTCACGTTAGACATTGGATAGGAGATGTCAAATCCCGTAAACATCTCTGACGTTGTTCCACTCATATTGTTTATTGTTGATTTAACTTACATAAGATATTTTAGTTCTGACTCGAGTGTTTTGTCTTTTCAATTCGCTCGGGTCAGCCTGAGCATTTCAGGATTTGGAAGACCGTATTCTAGAGGACGAAGACGAAGATTTATTATTATCTATTATATTATTCCACTACACTTTATTCCGCTGCATTAATTATTAATATTCTCTTGTAAGTGTAACTCTGATATGTATTGTATAAGTATAATCAAATATTTTGTAAAACAGCTTCATGAACTGTATATTTGATTATTATATTTTACCATTTCGCTGCAAGATTCTGTTTTTTTTCTTTCTTTCTCTGTTTTTCTTATTTACCCCATAACAATCCGCCTTTCCGTATGGTTTGAATTGGCACGTGTGTCGATTTAAACTGTGCGAAAAGGCGGGATGTTACATAGATAATAATAGGGTTATCTTAAATGTTGTCTCTCATATAGAGCATAATGCGGTAAAATATTTTTCTGATCTTTACAATAACGATTCATATAAGAGAGAATTCCCAAGTATTGAAGCAAAATTTTTGCTTAATTAAAATAGCAAAGATATTCTCTTAGCCCATGTTATTATTGATGACATAAAGAAATTGCTTTTGGCTCTAATATAGATAAAAGCCCAAGTCCTGATGGGTTTGGTGCTAAATTTTATAAACACGTTGGGAGAATATTAAATTTAAAATTTATGAAGCTGTGAATGAATTTTTTTCAACTGCAAAGTTTCTGAAATATTTAAATCATACTTTTATTACCTTAATCCCTTAGGTTAAAATTCCTAAAAGAATAGAGGATTACAAGCCTATTGCATGTTGTAACTTTATTTACAAAATCATAGCTAATATTTGGGTAATAGAATATTTTTTAAAAATACTTGATTTCATAAAATCAATGTGATTTTATACCAGGTAGATACATTACTGAAAACACCCTTTTGGCGCATTAAATGATCAAAAACTTCAACGGGGGCTGTAAAAATAAAGTTTGTATTAAAATTGATATTCACAAGGCATTTGATAACATCAATAGATATTTTATTATTCATATGATGAGACAAATGGGTTTTAATGAAAAATTCATCAACTTAGTTAAAGAATGCATTGACACTACCTCCTTTTCCATTTTAATTAATGGATCACCTTGTGGGTTTACAAATAGCAATGGGGGAGTTAGACAAGGTGATCCTCTTTTCCCTTATTTATTTACAATTTCTATGGAATTTTTATCTTTGCAAATGGAATTAGAACAAATGAATGGAAATCTTAGACCAGTAAACAGAATTATGCCTAGTATTACTCACTTATTATATGCTGAAGATTTGCTATTGTTTATGATGCAAACTCTAACGGTGCTCTATCAATTACAAAAAAATTTAAGTACTAAATGGTTATGCAGGTCTGCAAATCAATAAGAGCAAAAGAAAAGCTTATTTTAGCAAATTTTATGAACACATGGGGGAAATTCTTCATATTTTATAAATCTGTTAAATACTTAGGCCTTCCTCTTAGTATAAATCAAATTGTAGACGAAGACTGCCCTAGACTTTTGGACATCATTCAAGGCAAATTAGAAAGCCGATCAAGCAAAGTATTATCAATTGCTAGAAGGCTTGAACTCTCATACTGTCATTATGGCTATCATAATGTATTGGATTCAGACTCACAATATTCCAAAATCAGTCGTTCACAAAATTGCAAAAAATGTGTGCCAATTTCATTGGAGAGGAAAAATTCATAAAGTCTCCTGGGACATTGTTTGCAAACCAAAAAAGGGCAGGTGGACTAGGATTAAAAAACATTAAGGATTTGAAAGAATCATGTAATCTGAAATTATTTTGAAGGTTGTGGAGGGCAAGTCATTAAGGTTAAAATGGAAGAAAAATAAATTTGTCAAAAACAAAAATTTCTGGACCATGCTTATTAAAAACCATCACTCTAACTGTTGAAAAAGAATTTTACAGAGCAGAAATAATGGTATCAAATCATTGGAAAGAAATTTCAAAGGTGGGAAAAATACTAGCCTCTAGTTTGATCCATGGATGAAAGGCAAAACTTCAATAAGCTTATTAGGTTGGTCCAATTTACTGCCTTTTTAGGGAAGCAAATTTAAATGTTGAGAGTATCATTCAAAATCGTAGATGGAATTCAAACCTTCATTCATCAACTTCTATATTCAAAAAAGCCATTGAAAGCATTGAAATTGATTCAAGTACAGCTAAAGATTGCTGGAAATGGAAACTTTAGACAAAAGATAAATTCTCTTTTAAATCTACTTGGAAATATATTAAAGGCTTTGAAACAAAAATTGATTGGCATGTTACTATTTGGAATATGGAAAACTGCCTAAAAATGGCACATTGTGCCTACTTTGCTTTGATAAACAGATTGCCAACAAGGGATAGATGCAGAAAATGGAGCAAAAAAGATGAAATGAAATGTCTGTTATGCAAAACAGAAAATGAAACAACAGAACACTTATTCTTTGATTTTAACTATGCAAGTCACATTTGGTTCATTGCAAAAAGCAAACTCAATATCAGCCAAAATATTCCAGTTCAAAGCATCAAAGCCAGTATTCACATATTCAACAAAGTTATAAAATCATCGAAAGAATTCAACAAAGCAAGAATGATGCTAACAACTGTCATATATCATTTATGGAAGGAAAGGAATTGAAAAAGGAAGCTGAAATCATTCAAACATGGAAATGCATCGAAGTAGAAAATCATATTCTCAATCGAAAAGCAAACAAGGAAATTTCATCATCCCAAAATATATATACAGATATTAAAGACCCTGATGATTATGAAAACAATGTGGAAACATACTTACAGAGTGGGAAATTCAAAAATGACATTTCCCATAATGGGCATTTCCAACTTAACAATTACTAGTCTTACAGATCTTCGGGGAGAGAAGCTAACAACTCCATTAGCACCAATGCAGGAGGTGACATTCCAACTCCAAAACTAGGAGTAACTCCTACAAGGGAAGATAACAGAACTCAATCTTTTATAATTCATTAAATAAATATAATCAAGATAAAATTAGAAACTTTTTTCTACCTGATTTTGGCAGGAGCTACCGCTTTTCTTACAAGGAACCAATGAAGCAGTTGCACCTCCTAAATCATAGCAAAACAAATGTAATATCCCCTATCTAGAGGCCCAAAACTAAGCACTACAGATGCTGCAATCATTTATAGTTTTAGATTCTGATGACTAAATACGGCTAGGTTGATGATATCAATAATATCAGAAGCACTCGGATATGAAACACAGATTTCAAAACAGCTTTACTTCATTATATTTCAAAACCAATTGTTTCACATTCACAACACGTAATCCCAAATTGTTCCCAGGCACTGAAAAAATATAATTATAACAAATTACATCATGAGCGGTATAATGATACCCCCTTGGTTGATCAGAGTCATATGGTCATAATAGACCTAATACAATCAAAGAAGAAATATATCAAAACATAACAAGAACTGCAAATCCTAAATAGCTATCTGTTTACCTCCTGCATGCCTCCGTAGCCTTATTCGTCATCCTACTAAACCTGAAAAAGTCCTTAGTCCTTCAACCCACTCAAATTGATTTTGAGCGCCCGAGAGTTTAAGGGGAAAACATAAACTTCGAGTCAGACATAAAACCTGGTATGAATAATACTATACATCCTGGTTAAATATATTAAGTGAGACCATGCCGCTTAACGGAACGGGTTTCCCCGCACCAACATCCTTTTTTTAAAATATATCTTTGCAAATCGTTTTACAAAACCATATATTGTGCTCCTGCATCCATAATGGTTAAATACTGTAAATTAATCATTATGTAAACATGCATAAATCTCAGGTAATAGTGAGCTATCTGTTCAAATACATAAGTTTTGTTTGGATAACTTTTAACCTTTGGCTGACTCAGGCCTATCAGATAATATAATCAAAGTTAACCTAACACCTGTTAGGTATTCTTCTTCTGGATTATATATTCTTACAAATCTGTTAAACACTTTACTTTTGGACGATCTATCCCTAACGTCTTCCTGATCCTAATGGTCATACAACATATATTCCTTTCATTGCGTTATCATAATATTAGCCTACCTGTGATCAAGCCCTACACACTGGAATTTTCGGACAACAATTAGTTGGGGATAATGGCTAATATATAGGGCATGACCCCATACTAGTCCCATCTGTATTCAAATATGCGAGTCATTTTCTTATAAGGATCCCCTCCCATAACTTTCCTTGAACACATTTCCAAACCGATTTAATTTAAACCTTTAAATCAACTTTAAAGAAATAGTATATAATTTATATACTTTACTCAAAATCATATCGCCATGTTATATCCTCTTTACTCAAACTTTAGTTGATGAAAAGACCTAGTCATTTGAAAGAACCTCTTTCTACACTTTTGAAATCAACTATTTCAAATTCAACTATCAAACCTTTCAAAATCAAACCTTTCGAAAACAGTAGAAATTTGGACATCCTTCGTTAAAATCTCTTTAAAACATTGCCTTGGAAAACCTTCCATCTCAAACCATTTGAAACCCTTCACTTAACCCTTTCGAAGCCATTCAACTAGAACCTTTGGAAATCATTCATTTAAACCTTTCGCAATCAATCATTTAGACCTTTCGCAATCATTGAACTTAAACTTCTCATGGTTGATTATCAAACCTTTCAAAATCATCAAGCCAAAACCTTTCGAAACCATTGAACAAAACCTTCCGAAATCATTCTTCAAACCTTTCGAAATCATTCAACTAAAACCTTTTGAAACCATTGAGTTTAACCTTTCCAAATCAATCTTCAACCTTTCAAAGGCTTGCTGGTTTCAATAAAAAACAAATGGAAAACCTTTTTTTAATACCTTTGGATGTCATTAAATAGGGTTTTCATATCATACATATCATAAAAATTTAACATGAACATATATATAATCCATCAACAATCATATATAAAACTTTAATCATCAAAACATGGCATATACTTGCAAAAACATTTCGTATCTTGTAACTTTTGCGATTTTTCGTTGCCGAAAAAACGAAATGTTAGGGTTAAAGAAGAAGAAAAAGTAGAAGAAGAGAGAAAAAAGATAGAACAGAACAGAAAGAAATAACAGAACAACATCAGAATCTCACAATTCGCAGCGGAACAACATATAATAAATAAATGAATAATCTTTAAAACAAAGAATTGTACATTTATACATTACATCATTATCAGAGTTTACAACAACAATAGACAACAGAGTCAATACATCAATGGACAGTTATATAAACTTGTCCTCATACAGAATACACAGCGGAATAATACATAGATAATATCATATACAAGCGGTACGTCTCGATATGTAGTTCGCCTCCTGAGCTCCATAGCACTCCTAAATCCAGAGTATCCTGATAAACCTTTACTCTTGACTGCCCGTGTGGAAATTGGTGGGCACGCAGAGTTTAGGAAGGAAAACAATAAACTCCGAGTCAGTCATGTGGCTGGTGTGAGAACTAAAACAATTTATTTATCTTTAAAATCAAAATAAAGGAATATTTTTAAAGTCAATTCGCAATGCTTTTTAGAAATGAGACTACCATAAGGCCTCCCGCACACACACACAATGCAAACGCAGAACCGGAGGAGATTTCTCTTTATGATAGTCAAAGATGCTTGATACACATTAAAAAGAAACATTTGATATTATTATTAGTGCATAGTGTATAAACATTTCGAAAGTAAAGATATAAATCTTAGCCAGCATAGGCATTCTGCACTTATGCCTACTATAGCTACCATGTTCAATAGCAGGTTACCGCCACATTCCATGGCAGGTTATACAACTAAAACCGTACAAGATCGTATTGTTTCTTTGGATTTCCAACAAATGGTCAGGCCAAGGAACTTCCCATTGCCACATGGAAACGCCTCTGAAATGACGTCCCGAGAACCAAACCGGATCTCTGCCAACACAAGGCCGGGTTGCCTTTCAAACTAGGTAACTACTGACACGAATATGTCATCCCCCGATCGTAACCGATCTATCCGAGGATCCTCGATTTCCAACAACCACAAAATTTGCAGCAACAACATAGGTTAAGTATCTGGGCTCCATACCATGATACCACCTCTATCCAGAAGGAATGACATACACTAAAGGGGTGTTCCTGTTTTGACCATTTCCGGGGTGTGAGGTCCGACGAAGTCTCGTCCACAAAGCCACGCTTTATACAAAAGCTGTGCTTTGGGTCAACAAATGATCATAGAAATGATCACCAAGATAAATGATCAAACAAATGATCGTATCACAAATGATCAAACAATGATCATTTCACAGCAACACTCAGCATGCCACACTACCAAATTGAAAGTATTTCACTAATAACCTTCAACTATATAACCTCTGAGCTCGTACGTCTCAGAGAAGGGTGTTAAGCTAAGAGAATAAATTCTTCGCCACCAACAGAAATATATTTGAAAGAAATCAGCTTTATAACTCAATTTGTAATGTCAAACATACAATCCATACAAGTCTGTTTCGGGCTCGAACAGAACCGAAGGCACTTACAAAGAAGTCCTTGCATTCCGGATAATTTCTAATCACGTCTGGACTTCCCGTCACTAAGGGTGATAAAACCTCTATATCGGAGATCAGCCGATGCAGAGTAACTCAACGGTAATCCTTCCGTTTTCAAAAATATCCGGTCTTCAACGTCGGTCATCAAATGCAATCCATTACGACGTATCACATATTCGGAATGGGTTATATGACCCCAAGGTCCTTTCCCGGCTAACCCGAATAGTGAGCGCTTATTCAAAAATAAGTGTAGCATTCAAATTCAAGCAATCACAACAAATACCTATTTAAAGGTAAATATTGATAGTCGGATTATTTAACTATCAATAGGTGTGTTCAACATCACCAAATCCAAATAATATCCCAAATTATTTACTTTCCAAAATATCTTTACTAGATATATAATTTCCACACTTCAAAAATAAATCAACGTTTATTTTTAAACAAATTCCCCTTTTCATTTATAAATTCCATAATGAATTTATAATTCCAAAATATCTATGAATATACGATTTTCAAATCGATTTCTAATATTCATTTTCAATTTATCTTTAAAAGATAAAGTCTCAAAATATTCAGTTCATATTGGAAAACATTTCCATACTTATTTAATAATAAGTAATTCATAAATCTATTTATTTTCAACATTTGAAAATATTCAATATACTTAAATCAGAACTAAGTATATATTTCATTCTTTAAGAAATCATTTTCTTAACACATAAATTTGAGTCAAAATGAATGTTGCGTAAAACATCATTACGACGACCCAAAATCACTAGTATAGGGATTCAAAGTTTAAATAGATATATAAATCCTAATACTATACAAAACATTTTCTTTCGGAAACCATTTACTATAACAACAGTGTTATAGTCCACCATTTCCTTCTATTTCTCAAAAACGTCTATTTCAACAATGAATGTTGAAATCTATGGTTTCGATATTTAATGCATTTTAAAACGTCGTTAAAATAATCAACTTCTTTTAATAATATCCATTTTGCCAAATATGACCATTTTATTCAATAATGTATTCACTGTCCAAAATCGTGAATATATTTCCTTTAATAAACTTCAACATTCAATTTATCAAATTCAATTGATTTCGAATTTATAAAAAAAATGTTTATAAATTCCATTTCTATTTATAAGCTTTGATTTATAAATCTCATTTTTAACAAATTCCATTTATATCTCATTTAAATGCCAAAATCCGATTTATAAGATAATTACTTATAAATCTTCTATTTTACAAATCTATTCATTTTATAACTTCACAATTTATAAATCTATAAATTCCGTTCACTTATGAAATCCATTTTTATTTCATTTTTAACACTTATAAAAACTCGTTTTAATATTCCAATATTTTTAGTTTATAAAATATCAAATTTATAAGTCTTTTATATACATCGTTTTTAATAATTCAAAAATCCCAATTTAAACCAATTTATTCTTTTAATAACTTAAAAATCGTTATTTAAAGCTTATATACTTCAAAATCATACTTAAGCATTATTTTCCAAAAATCATAACTTTTATGAAAATAAAATTTTAACGTTTATTTATTTTGACAATTCAAAATTTAATAAAACGTATACTTTGAAAATCACTTTAAAAATTCCTTTTAAAACCAAAAATCATTATTTTAAAACTTCAGAAATGGATTCGATGATGCAGCAGCACCAAATAGTCAATCACGACATCCAAATATCATAATCGATATGATAATCAACAAATATCAAAATATCTGTAAATAAATCAATACAGTTGAGGAATCCTGTTGGATCCCTCCAACCTGTTTCCCTGCATCCACAAACATTAGCACAATACCAATTCCATTCCAGTATGGAATTATCGCGGGGGATTTATAAAATATTATCCGCTTAATAGACGGCGCAATAGGGTCTCATCCGCTATATAATGCGGGAAAATCAATTCCAAGTACATAAATAATACCAATTTCACTGTACTGTGAAATATTCGCGGTATATGTTTTTAATAAATAACCTCCACTTACTTACGGCGCATAATGTCTATTTTAACAATCAATAGATAACAATCATCATTCAACATACAATCAAGAATTTTAAATCTAACTATTTAAAATAAAAATCGAAACCGATTCGATTGAGTGAGAAGTTCTCAACTCGATTTCAATTCCGTTCCAGCCTTTTATTTTCGAATAAAATTAAACGGACGTTTAATTTTACCCGAAATTTTCACTGACTCCCATCGACTCCAATCCAGCGCCATTGCGTAGTGCTCGACGAAACGAAGCCAACGCAAAAAGTTTCATTGAATTCCGACCTCGTATGAACAAGTTATGGCATTTTAAAGTTAAACGAATTTAAATATACAATTTAATTTCAATTTTATTTTTATTTTACAAACCCTCCATCATCCAACCGTCCATTCCTTGCTTTCTCCCATCAGGCCGTCCACCCCCTTTTCTTCCCAAATGTGATTCCCAGTAGAACCGAACCCATATAGCTCGAATCTAGGGTTAAATATTGCAGCCTCCTCGTGTAGTTTGAAGACGATCAACTACCACTATCATGCAGAGCCTCGCGCGAGCCACCTTCGGCTTCAATCCCATAGAGCTCGGACGCCTCCTCCATCCTAGAATTGCATGCGAATGGTTGTACTTCCATCTCGATTTTCCATTGATTCGTGAAGTCTTTTTAGATCATGACCGTTGAATAGCTAGTTCGCAACGTGATCTACAACTTTCATGTTGAAAGTTTCTTCTAAATGTTTGTGGATTTGAAGAGATCAAGGGTAGAAGACAAGAAGATATCGGCCATTGAATTATTAAGAGGCGGCGGCTCTGAATTAGGGTTAGGTTTTGGCAAATTTGTGAAAGTGGAGTCCTTTTATAGAAAATTTCGCAAACACTATTCATCCTGAATTTTCCGAACTCCGATTTACGCGCGGTGACTAGCATTTTTAGGGTTTACCCCACGTTCCAAACGCAATGGAACGTGTTTCGGGAGCTAATTTGGTCATCTGTGCGAGTTATGGTAATAAACGATCGATTTTAAATTAAATCGATTAAACCGATTTCTTGGCGTTTTCGCTTGCCCCGGACAAACGATAAATCCGCTTGACACGAAATTTTAAATCTTACAATAATATCACATTACGGATTCGATGAAACAGGTTTCGTCGAAATCCGAGACTTTTTGAAAAATGACTATTTTAACTCGCCAAATTAATATTTAAACAATTTTGATGCGTTTCGAGCTGCCACGGTCAAACGACAACTCCGATTGCTACGAAAATTGAAATCCGATAATAAAAAATTATTACGGATCCAATGGAACTGGTTTCGTCCAATTCTGAGACTGTTCGAAAATTGACTATTTTTCAGTTGATAATTAAATATTAAAATATTCAATTTTCACAAATTAACTTTTAATTCGATTTTGAAAGTTCTAAAACATCATTCTAACTCCAATATGATAAAATAAAATTTTACAAATCATTTTCAATCATATTTAAACCCAATTTTCAATTATTTCTGGAATTTTCAACTATTAAATAATCGATTTAATTATCCAATTAAATCCAATATTCGAAAATAAATTATTCGACTTATAAATTCCACTTATTAATAATTAAAATTAATTAAATATTCAAATTTTAATTAATAGAAATTCTGGGTCGTTACGTATCTAGTCTTAAAATTGAAAACTCAAGAAAATGGGATGTGGTGACTATTCACCTTGGCTTTGAGATATCAGATGTGAGATTAGAGTTGATTATCTCTCTTCTCTTGACTCCTAGATTTAGTCTTCTTCTTAAGAGTGAAAATGGTGGCCAGCCTTAGGGTTTTTAGTTTGAGAAAAATGAAATGAACGTGAGTTTATCTCCTAAGGGTTTAGGGTATGGCTTTACTATTTTCCATGTTGCCTTTCTCATATCCTAACACGTTATTAATGTTAATTCATTTTAGTTCATCACTTAACATGGCACGGCTACCTTTAACTAATCAAATCCCAACTATCAATCCTCATATTATTTTGTTTAATTTACTAATTAAATATCCTAAATAATGTTATGAAAATATTGGGTGTTACAGACTCCCCACCTTAAAGAATTTCGTCCTCGAAATTACGATAAGGTATATCATACAACAATCAAAGGTAAAATACCATCAAACAGGTTAGGATAATTATTCTTAATCTGGCTCTCTATCTCCCAAGTGCAGTCTCTAGCATCGTCACTCTACTGAACCTTTACTAACTTGACTATCTCATTCATCAACTTCTTCTCATTTCTAACCATAATCTGAATCGTCTTTCTGACTATGGTCAAATCTAGCTCTACTACTAAATTTTCTAACACTGTAGGTGCTATAGTAGTCTCTGGGTCTCTAACATATTTTCTAAGATGAGAAACATGAAAAACATTATGGTGTCCAGTCCAACTACTTGGTAACTCTACTCTATAAGCAAGTTTCCTGATCCTCTCTATAATACAAAAAGGACTAATGAATCTAGGTGCTAACTTTCTTTATTTCTCAAATCTTATCACACCCTTCATCGGTGAAAACTTAATAGACACACGTCCTCGACAGAAAATTTCAAATATTTTCTTCTACTATCAGTATAACTTTTCTGCGTAGATTGATCTACCTTCATCCTAACTCGGATCAACTCATTCTTCTCCGTGGCTTTCTTTACCAAATCCGGACCAAAAACAAATCTATCCTCGGTCTCTAACCAACATACGAGAGACTTGCATGGTCTTCCATACAAAGCTTCAAATGGTGTCATCCCGATACTAGTCTGATGACTATTATTATACGTCAATTAGATGAAGCCTCCCATGATCCACCGAAATCCAGTACACAAGCTCTTATCAAATCCTCCAAGATTTTGCTTTCCATTTACCCATCAGACTGTGGATGATAAGTGATACTCATGTTGATCTTTGTTCCTAATGCTTACTATAAAAGTTTCTAGAACTCACTAGTAAACAAAGAGTCTCTATCACTTACAATACTACTAGGAATTCCATGCAGTCTAACTATATTTTTTATAAATAACTTCACCAAACTAAGTGCCTAGTTGACTTTACCAGAATGAAATGGGGACTCTTGGTCAGTCTATTTATTATGATCCATATACTTTCATTCTCTTTATTAGTCAATAAAATCCATAGAAATAGAATCTCATTTCCACAACGGAACTTCGATCAGTTGAAGCAATCCGCTTGGTTTCTAGTGTTCAGCCTTTGCGTTTGGAAATTCAAGCACTGCTTAACATACAAACCAATATCTCGTTTCATACCTTTTCAGAAGAAACTTCTCTTCATATCCAGATACATCTTTGTTCTGCTTAGATGGATAGTGTACTTTGAACGATGACATTCATCCAAAACTTCCCTTCACATGTTTTCTACATTCGAAACATACAAGCATCCTCTCTTTCTCAACCACCCATTTTGGTCAGGACTGAAATCCTTTAGGTCATCACTCTCCATTCCTTCCCTCAACCTTTTGATTCGTTCAGTCAAAATTTGATCCTCCTCTTGCTTAAAAGCAATCTTCTTAATCATTACCGGCCTAACTTCTAAAGAGGACAATACAGCCACAGCAAGAAAAGTAACTTTTGAATGCAAAGCAAAACAGCGTTTTAATAAAATTTGCTGTCGTTTAGTTATTCTATGAAAGGGAAAATGGTGAAAATGACGTCTCTATGGCAAGCAGTGAAAATTTAGCTCCTTCATGTTTCCTCTATCAAAAATAAGGAAAAAAATTATTTCCTCCCATTCTTTTAATAAACATTTCTCAAAAGAAATTGTTCGATGCTCTTGATTTAATCGAAAAACTAGAGGATAAAAATTGTTCCCTCCACTCTTGTCAAATCGTATCGAACCCTAAAATTATCCCAATTTCTTTCCATTCAAAACATTTATCATACACCCGTCACAATCCTAATCACCTCTACCACAATCTTCCAACGTGATATCCATGATCTTGTTTTCGTCATTGGCCTCCTAATCTCTCAGGTCCTCAGCGACATCATTAAAAACTCAATCCAATATTCTAGGCCCGAAACGTGCATTGCTTTGGAGATCCGCGACTTGCACGAATTGCCTTCCAGTCATTTCCAGTATAGGTTCTTCTTTGTTATCGACTTGTCTTTTCTTGTAAAGGAGAGGGATAAAGCCATTCGGATATCTATTGTATGGACCTTGGCGGGGTTGACTATGTGGTTCAGAGTTTTTCGGAATATCATACTGTTAATGATAAAAATAGCTTTAATGCTAACACCCGGTGTAGCTCGTGATGATGTGAAAGCATCACCCGTTTGCACGGGAATCAAAGTAAAAAGAAAATAGCAGGAAAGTAAAAGAGACAGAGATTTTTATAGTGGTTCGCCTTCTAATAAGCCTACATCCACTTTACATCCTCCATTATGTTTTTCGAGCACACTTTACAAGATTACAACACTTTTACAACACGATCCTACCATTACAACACGATCAGAGAAAGAAGTTTGAACTTTGATGATGGATTGATCTTTGGATTCATGTTGAATGAAGTAGATCTCTTGATGAAGATTCTTCGGTGTTTGAAGTGTATGGAGAGTCGAGAAATCATCAGAGTATAGGCGCCATGAAATCCGGGCCTGTCCCCTTTCCAAGTGGAGTAGATGGAGTATTTATAGGTGAAATCGGAGTTAGGTCGGTAGGGGCGGCTTAAGGAGTTAGGTCGTAAGGAACGACTTAAGGAGTTAGGTCGTAAGGAACGACTTAAGGAGATTAGGTCGTAAGGAACAACTTAAGGAGATAGGTCGTAAGGAACGACATGAGGAGATAGGTCGTAAGGAACGACATGAGGAGATAGGTCGTAAGGAACGACTTAAGGAGATGGGTCGTAAGGAACGACTTAAGGAGATTGGGTCGGTGGGGACGACTTAAGGAGATACGGTATAGGGATGAGCTTCGGTAGGTTTAGGTTGCGAAATAATTAGGTCGCTAGGTCGAACATGTGGCTAAGCCGCTGGGTCGCGGACTTCTTTAGGTCGCTAAGTCGTCTCATCTTTAGGTCGCGATATCTTCGTTGTAGCTTAAGTCGCCTGCCTGTTAACTCGTTAAGTCCTTAGGTCGGAGCCATCTTAGGTCGGAGTCTGCAGTTAAGTCGTGAGCTTACTGTAGCTCCTGGAGAAGTTAAGTCGCGGGGACTTGGAGAATGTTAGGTCGCTGAATGTTGTAGGTCGCTGCATACTCGAGTCGTTGGGTCGCACCGGGTCTTGTACCATCTTAGGTCGCTCTAATGTAGGTCGCTTGACCTTTGTTCTGTTAACCCGTTGGAGTTTTTAGGTCGCGGGGATACTATAGCTTCTGAAATGGTTGAGTCGCTTTAACTCGTTGGATATTCCATGCCCTAGGTCGCATACCATTTTGGACGGGGCGCTGCCCCCTGGACCCCTGCGACCTGACCGGTCAGGTCGGACACCGTAGCGGTGGCGTTGCCCCCGCACCCCCACCTTGAGGGGTTGGCACTCCCCCTGGACCCCCCCTCCGTAGGGGATTTTAGATGAGAAATCATTCAATAGAACTTGCTTTGTTGAGATGCTGAGTTGACCAATCTTTGAGACTAGCTATCTTGCTTTTCTCGGTAGATCTTTTGATATCACGGCCTTGCTAAAAAGGCGGGATAACACTGCCCCCCCAAAACATGCCTTGCGGTAGGAAGGTGTGTTTTGTAATACCATAATCCGTACGTTCATATTCTGTTGACAACCTGTAAAGGAATTGACAGTTTTATATGGCCCTAAAATGACGACCGTTCGAGATCGAGCTATTTGGGATGAAGCGCGACCGTTCATGGTCAAGCACTTAACTTCAAGTGACGACCGTTTGTGGTCAAGTCATTTGAGGTGAAGTGCGGCCCTGCATGGTCAAGCGTCTAAATCCATGCGACGATCGTTCGGAATCGGGTCATTTGTAGTGAAATGTGATCATTCATGGTCAAGCGCTTTACTTCGAATGACGACCATTCGAGGGTCGAGCCACTCGTGGTAAAGTGCGGCCCTACGCGATCAAAATGACAACCGTTCATGATCAAGCGCTTTACTTCAAATGACAACCATTCGGGATCGAGCCATTTGTGGTAAAGTGCGGCCCTGTGCGGTCTAGTGGTAGAGCTCAACCATTCATGGTCAAGCGCCTTACTTCAAATGACGACCATTCGGGGTCGAGTCATTTGTAGAAAAGTGTTGCCCTGAGCGATCAAGTGGTAAAGCGCGGCCGCTCGCGGTCAAGCGCTTAATTCAAATGACGACTATTTGTGATCGAGTCATTTGAGGTGAAACACGACCGTCCGTGGTCAAGCACTCAACTTTATATGATGGTTAGGATCAAGCCAAGTGAGCTGAAATGCAACCGTCCACAGTCAAGCGCTTTACTTCAAACGACGACCATTCGGAGTTGGGCCATTTGAGGTGAAAGTGCGATTGTTGGCGGTGTGAAGCGTGGCCGTTCATGGTCAAGCGCTTAACTTCAAACGATGACCATTCGTGATCGAGTCATTTGAGGTCAAGTGCGGCCTTGCACGGTCAAGCACTTAAATCTATGCGACGATCGCTTAGAATCGAGTTATGAATTGAAGCGCGGCCGACCACAGTCAAGCGACTGTTGGCGGTCAAGCACTTAAATCCATGAATTTTTTGACTGTCCAAAGTCGGATGCCTGTTCATAGGACTTAATCATTGAGACTGTTCGAAGTCGGGTGCCTGTTCGTAGGGCTTGATGATGCCTGTTCGTAGGGCTTACACATTTCAAAATCATGAAAAATCAAATATTCAATTGAAAAGTTGTCAAGTAGAAATGTCTGAAAAAGTCAAATCCAAACATTCGAAGCAAATCGTGAAAGCAATGTGAAACCAAATCCAAACATCGGAAGCAAATCATGAAAGCACATTGGAATTAAATCCAAACATCAGAGGCAAAACATGAAAGCAAAGTAGAGTCAAACTCAAACATCAGAAGCAAAACATGAAAGCCATGTAGAGTCAAACTCAATCGTCGGAAACAAATCATGAAAGCAATGTCAAGCCTAGTCCAAACACAGAAGGCAAAGTAATCAGTCATCAGAAGTAAAATACAAAAGTAAAGTAGCCAACCATCAGAAGTAAAATTCAAAAGCAAAGAATTGACGTCCGAGTGCAAACATCTACATCAGTATGATTTATAGTTGTATCAGAGCATGCCTGGGGATCGATCATCGATCGTGGTCTCATACATGTGTGAACAACTTAATTGTGTTGATGTAGATTTTCCACTCATTCGTCATAACCTTAATTATTCGATGATAGGTCGACGCTTTGATCCTGAGGTGTCTCCAGTTGGTGTTGGTGGTCGTTCTTGTTCCACCGTTGCAGCCTTCTTTTTCACATATTGAGATAGCAAACCGTCCCGGATATGCCCCTCAATTTCATCTTTCAAGTGTCTGCAGTCATTCGTGCTATGGCCATTTAGCTCATGGAACAAGCAATACTTGTCCGACTTTTTCTCGTTGTTAGTTGGATCTCTCTTAGTTGGCTTTCGATAAGTAACATGTCCCTTGGTGTCTTGATAGATTCGCTCCAATGTCTCATTCAACTCTGTGTACGAGGTGAATCTCAACCTCCGCTGTTGGCGTGCTGATTTATCATTGTTATCCTCAGCCTTTCATTTGCCTTTGCTGGTTTCTGCACATTTTCCAGGAGGATTCCCGCTTTTAACAACAAAAACATCGATTCCTTCTCCTTCTTCTATATCATTCTTTGCGTCCTCTAATCGTAAGAACCCTTCGGCCTCATGGAAAAATTCTCCCAAACCCATAGGAGGATCTTTGGTCAATGAGTTCTTGAACTCTGTGCCATCAGCTATGCCCGACACAGCTGCCATTAGAACCATGGATGGATCTGATCGATCCACCGATGTCGCGGCTGCGTTGAATCACGTCAAAACACTTCTCAAAGATTCTCCGGTTCTTTGCTTTAGTACTGTCAAACTCATAACATTCTTGGGCCTCGAGATGTGGACCCTAAATTGTCTCATAAACCTCTCAATCAAATCATTCCACATTTCAATCGATCCATTTTCCAATTGTCTGAACCATAGTGCCGCAATATCTGTCAAGTACAGCGGAAAGCACCGGGCCTTAACTTCCTCTGATGCCCCCAGCACTTCCATATGCCTTATATATTTTGTCAGATGAACTGTAGGGTCTGTCCTTCCATTGTACATATCCAATGATGGTAGCTTAAAGTCTGGTGGGTTCTTAGCTCGTCTGATTGTTACGATAAAAGGACTTCTATTGACATCCTTCAAGTCTCTGTTTACCAAACCACCTTTCATAGCCTTTTTGACCATTTCCACTAATCTATCGTTATCTCTTAGTGACAGTCCTCGCGCTTGGCTTTCGTCTTGCCCCCCGAGTTCACGAGGGGTTGGTGGAATTTGTTCTTCTGGTTGGGCTTTTGTTCCTCTTTGATTCTGCGCTCCAAGTTGCCCAATCTGATGAAACAAATTCTGGATCAAATCCTCTTGCCTTTTCATCATTGCCTCCATCTCCTCTCTTGTAACAAAGGCTGAAGTTTGGCTTGCTCTCGAAGAAGCCTCTTGACTTCCTTCATGCTGACTATTCTCTGGTCTTTGTAATCTACTCGATCGCCTTACCATAATTCTTCAGATTTCTCGAATTCAACTCTTGATTATTCGAATTCCTCAGTTCGGGTTCTCAGTGAAAGCACCAAAATGTTAACTATAAAAATAGCTTTAATGCTAACCCCCGGTGTAGCTCGTGATGAAGTGAAAGCACCACCCGTGTACATGGGAATCAAAGTAAAAAGAAAATAGCAGGAAAGTAAAAGAGACAGAGGTTTTTATAGTGGTTCGGCTTCTAATAAGCCTACATCCACTTTACATCCTCCATTATGTTTTTCGAGCACGCTTTACAAGATTACAACACTTTTACAACACGATCTCTTGATTACAACACTTTTACAACACGATCCTACCATTACAACACGATCAGAGAAAGAAGTTTGAACTTTGATGATGGATTGATTTTTGGATTCATGTTGAATGAAGTAGATCTCTTGATGAAGATTCTTCGGTGTTTGAAGTGTTTGGAGAGTCGAGAAATCATCAGAGTATAGGCGCCATGAAATCCGGGCCAGGCCCCTTTCCAAGTGGAGTAGATTGAGTATTTATAGGTGAAATCAGAGTTAGGTCGGTAGGGGCGACTTAAGGAGTTAGGTCGTAAGGAACGACTTAAGGAGTTAGGTCGTAAGGAACGACTTAAGCAGATTAGGTCGTAAGGAACGACTTAAGGAGATAGGTCGTAAGGAACGACATGAGAAGATAGGTCGTAAGGAACGACTTAAGGAGATGGGTCGTAAGGAACGACTTAAGGAGATTGGGTCGGTGGGGACGACTTAAGGAGATATGGTATAGGGATGAGCTTCGGTAGGTTTAGGTTGCGAAATAATTAGGTCGCTAGGTCGAACATGTGGCTAAGCCGCTGGGTCGTGGACTTCTTTATATCGCTAAGTCGTCTCATCTTTAGGTCGCGATATCTTCGTTGTAGCTTAAGTCGCCTGCCTGTTAGCTCGTTAAGTCCTTAGGTCGGAGCCATCGGAGTCTGCAGTTAAGTCGTGAGCTTACTGTAGCTCCTGCAGAAGTTAAGTCGCGGGGACCTGGTGAATGTTAGGTCGCTGAATGTTGTAGGTCGCTGCATACTTGAGTCGTTGGGTCGCACCGGGTCTTGTACCATCTTAGGTCGCTGTAATGTAGGTCGCTTGACCTTTGTTCTGTTAACCCGCTGGAGTTTTTAGGTCGCAGGGCTACTATAGCTTCTGAAATGATTGAGTCGCTTTAACTCATTGGATATTCCATGCCCTAGGTCGCATACCGTTTTGCACGAGGCGCTGTCCCCTGGACCCCTACGACCTGACCGGTCAGGTCGAACACTGTAGCGGTGGTGTTTCCCCCGCACCCCCACCTTGGGGGGTTGGCACTCCTCCGGGACCCCCCTCCGTAGGGGATTTTAGATGATAAATCATTCAACGGAACTTGATTTGTTGAGATGCTGAGTTGACCAATCTTTGAGACGAGCTATCTTGCTTTTCTCGATCGATCTTTTCATATCACGGCCTTGCTAAAAAGGCGGGATAACACGTACTATTGCTCAGGTTCATTATTTTAACATATTTTTAGACCGTATTGGTAATTTGGTTAGGATTAGCTTTAGTATTGTTTTTATTGTGAATGGAATGGACTTCTGAGCAATAGAGGCGCTCTCTGAAGCTGGTTAACTTATCTATTGTATATCTCGGGTTCATTGTTTTTATTATGAATGCAATAGAGGCAGGAAACACGAGGAAATTGAAAAGTACAACAAAAGAACAGTGAAGATTACTGAGCAATACAATTATGGCTATAGAAGACTTCTTCGGCTTATGGGTGCTTCTGTTATTAAGGCACTCTCTGAAGCTGAAGCTAAGTGTGTATCACTTTGTAAAGCCGGTAAGGTATATGATGTTGCTTCAGAAGATATGGACTCACTTACTTTTGGAGAACCTAGATTTTGCCGCCATCAGATGGTTCCTAGTTCGAAAAAGATCCCCATAAAGGAGTTTGAAATAAATAAGGTGCTGGAAGAATGAGAATTGTCTATGGATCAATTTATTGATTTATGCATTCTCTGTTGATGTGATTACTATGATAACATCAAAAGCATTCGGAGGCAAGAAGCATTGAAGCTTATCACACACCGTGGCTCCATTGAAACTGTACTAGAGAAAATAAATAGAGAAGCATATAGAACCTAAGGATTGGCCATGTGAGAACGTTGTCGTTGGTTTAAAAATCCTATCATCTCTATTGATGTTGAAGAGCTCAAGTGGACTTCTACAGATGGAAAGGGACTCATGAAGTTTTTGGTTGATGAAAGCAGTTTCAGCAACGATCGAATAATAAATTCAGTAGAAAAGATTGAAGTAGATATCAATAAACTCTCCCAGGGCAGTTATTAAAGGTTGCAACCGTCTTTTACACCAATGTAGACTAAGTTCCTTCCTCTCAGGACAAAGATGTGATAACAACACAGTGGCATAATGTACTTAATCTAACCATGGATGTGGTAACTATTTTGTGAATGCTAATTTTTGTAATTTTACTGCTTGCTAATGTAGTGCAGTAGTTTTCATCATCATCAATTAAATGCCGACTCCATGAAATATTTTGATACAAAAAACTAGAAATATGTTGAGGACTGCTAAACATGATAGGTATTGTGGATCCATCCTCCTAGATTTTGATCAATTTCCTTCTTATAAATCCTCTAATCATTATATCATTTTTATGTATCTTTTTCAAAGACACCAATCATATATCTAATGTGCTCAAGTTTGAATATGATAATGCTAGAGCTGCTCGGAAGAAACTCGATACTGATTGAAGAGGTTAGCCGTGCTTTTGAATTTATTCTATCTATTAGTTTATTTATAAGCAAAAACCAAATAAACAGGTAACTGTGTATTGGATGAACGTATGGTATTTTAGTGAAGAACGATTTCGTCTTCATTTAATTTTCACAATTTTTGTTGCAAAGATGCAGCGAACTTTTGATAGGATATCGTTTCATTGAAAAACATTAGTTTGGATACATGATATATGTATGTATATAGAACTCTATCACACCTGTGAGGACAAATCTTTTGAGGATTTTTTGAATATCTAATGGTAATTTCTATTATGAAAGAAGATATTAAAACGGTTCAACTGGAAAATCTTATACAATGCAAAGATAGATTCTGCAAGATATGTAGAAAAACCTATTCAGTTATATTATGACCACTCTTTTTAGATTATTATATTATAATGCAAGTGATGCACTGAATTCATTATAAAAACTGTTTTTGTGAATCTAATTGTATTTGATTTAAAGGTTAGTGGCCAATGATCAATGCGTTTTTGTTCACTAACTTGGTGTTTCAATAAATTAAAGCTAGTTTTTATGCCTCTCCAAATTCCATTATGCTCGGAACTCATTTGTTAATTAAAAAAAAATCGGTATCCTTATTTATTTTCAACTCAGTAACATTCTTAGTGCAGTAATTTTCTCCTTAATTTTTACTCCAAACGGATTAGTTCTTTGCCATATTAGCTTGCAAATTTCCAATTTTGAATTGATCGTGTCAACTTCAATGGCTTAAAATTGTCTTTCAACATACATTTTAGTTATAAAGGTTAAGAGAATGTTGTCTAAGCTAGGCATTTGAAAGGTAAAAAGTATACTTTATGAGCCAAAATTTTAAACGTGGTCTCAAAAGTATCATCTAACTTAAATTAAATCAGTATTAGTCACCAGCTGTATTATGTGACTTTACAGCTTTTCAATACACAAGTAAGCAGTATTCATTTGGTAATCCAAATATGTAATATTTGAATCCTATGGTGTATTTGAATATGATTTAAACTTAGCAATATATTTTCTTAGATTTGAATTCATTTTCAACAATGAATTGAACGAGTACCTTATTTCATCATAAGTTGTATTATATCATTTAATATGCTCTTTTATTTTATGTGTGTTTAAATAACCATTTTGAGTAGCTTGAATATACTAGTTCAATGGGTATTTCATGTTCAATTAGTGAAATATGCTTGTTTTAACGGAAGAGGAAAATTATTCTTTTTATGTACTTAACATTTGTTTTCTAATTTTCATTTTTTTTTCTAATTTATGTACTCAACATTAGTTCTAATAGACTCCATGTGTTTCCAGTCCATAGCTCATCACCTGGGCCATATGCATCCAATTAACGACACAGATTTACAAGTACTCCAATATCCTTCTAGAATTTTTACAACATTGATCATTGTAGGTCATGATTGTGGCAGATACTGAACAAATCATAGCGCTATTGTACACATTCATTCTGCTTGATCGTTTTCCAATTTTTCCACACCACACAATTTCACCACTTTGTCCAACTCTCCAGTTTTTGATTTCTTCCACACCCATCCAAAATCATTATTTGCTTTCTGTATTGTTAAATTTAAGGTTTTTTATTTTTTCCCTAATATCTAAAACAAAAGCATACCATAACTGTACACATCGCATTTATGTGTTACAGGAAATGGCATCCATGTTTCTGGTGCAACATAACTAGGTTTTCCTTTGTCCTAGTTCCTACTACATGCATTTTTTTCACTATCACATAATTTTGTCAATTCAGAATCAGCTATATTTTGGTAATAATTCTTCGCATAAAAGAGAATTATGTGGTTTAATGTCATAATGAATTATTTTTCTCTGGCATTCTTCATCTAGGTATCGTAGACCTTTTGTTGTACTAACTGCAATAACCTAAAGTTTCATCCACGGTATGTTTTTTGTTCTATTGAACAAGTACTTGTCTAGTGATGCATTTTTCATATACTCATGTACCAATGCTTTTGTCATGTCTTCGAAACAGAACACATAGAGTTCAACTAGAGTGATATGATATGTTCTGCCAATGGTACTGACTTCTGCCATGAACTATTCTTTTGCACTTTTATGTAGTATGTTTTTTCAAGTACGTTAACTGCTTTATGTGTCCCGTTCGGAAATCTTCCTTCGTACACTACACCAAATCCACCTAAACCCAATTTGGCGTGTAGTTCTTTGTGAACTCAGTTAGATTCTGCAGGCTAAACCTAGTCGGTTTTCTTTTATGACTTCATCTAAAAAGTTCTCTGCTGATGTTCGACTTTATATTCTACATTGGTGGTTTCAATACCAGCTATATTGTTCTAGAAGCTATATTTTTATATTTTGACATATTGAGGATGATAGCAGTTATGCCTGCATAAGAGATGTTGTCTGTAGTAGTGGTTTTGATATTATTACTGGATGGACTTGACATGTTGATTGATCTAAATGAAGTTATAATTGTGTTGTTCTCATGCCATTAAAATCAACATTCCACTATATGATATAATCAATACACAAGGCTATTCATTTGAACCTTCTGATTTAGTAGCCTGCACAATATTTTTATTTTTATATATTTTGATTTTGAAGACTTAATCGTCAAATGAAATCATATTCAGAGAAGAAACAGTTATTACGGCACTATTTTTTTCAAAAAAAAGGAGAAACATACAAATACCTTTTGTAAAAGTGCTTTAATTTTTCTAACCATGTAATGATTTTCCTCCTAATCAGATTTTTATCTTTTTTCAGTAATTTCAATTGCGTGTAGCATAGCTAAATTTGTCAGGCCAAAGATTATTGCTTGAATTGTTTGCATATAATTTATTTATCAATCTTACTTTATTTTTAGGGTTGATAAAATGCTAAAGCATATAGATGCTTGGTTCAGTATGTCAAAATCTTGAAGGGACTACAGATATACTGCAGTTTCCTGCTAACCAAAGTCAAATTTGGCAAGCTTATGTCCACTTTTTCAAACATGCAGGTCATTGTGTTTTGGTCTATATTTGATGGATCTGGGCTTTGACATTCAATATTATGAAATATACTTAAGAATATCATATTATACTGATATTGTTTGTTATTTTTCAGATTAGATCAGGACGACAATGAACTTTGTTTGGAGGTTAATCCGAAGGTTGCTGAAGAGTAAAATGTGCGAGTATTTTTTATTTTTTTTCTATTTCAATACTTCATCTTTTGAAATAATTTTATATTAATTAATTTTTATATTAAGCATTCAACTCTTTTGCGTAAGTAGGTGACTCTTTTATAGATTTGCACCTTAATTATTCCCTTTACTCTCTTACATAAGTACATAAAACATTATTTTGCTATATGGGTGGTTGCTGGTTAAAATTGCTATCAAAGAATCAAAAAATAATTAATTTGTACAAAAAATTTATGTTAAGCAACTTTTATAAAGAAATAACTAAGCTTGTACAAAATAATTAAGTTTTACAAAAATTAAACTAAGTTGACTATATATTTATAAAGTTAATTAATTTTCAAAGAAATTAACCAAGTTAATTAAGTTTATAAAAGTTAACTAAGTTAACCAAGTTTTATAAAAATTAAATAATTTTCAAAAACTTAACCAAGTTTTAAAAACTTAAATAAAGTCATAAAAATTAACTAAGTTAACTAAGTTTTATAAAAAAACAAAAAACTATAAATATTAAGAAAATTTTATAATAAATAAATTAGCAATATTAAATTTTATAAAAATTTAACAAAATTAACTAAGTTTTATAAAAATTAACTAAATTTATAGAATTAACATAATTTATAAAAGTTAATCTAATTTATAAAAATCAACTAATTTTAATTCAAGTGAACTAAGTTTTACAAATATTAAATAAGTTTATGAAAATATCTAAATTAGTAAAATTAACTAATTTTTACAAAAGTTAACTAAGTTTTATAAATTTTTGACTAGATAACTAAGTTCGAAAATTTTAATCAGGTTTTCTAAAAAATAAATAAGTTTATACAAATTAACTTTGTTTTATAAAAATTTAACTAAATTAACTTAGTTACTAAAGAATTTATTAGGTTTATTAAATTTAACTATGTGTGATTTATTTGGCTATTACTTTAGATTGAGCCGCTGTTGGTTAGGCTTCTGTTACCACTTGATTTAACCATGCATCTTTCATTTTTTGACATTTTAGCAATTCTTCAAGTTGCCTGGGACTATAAATTGAAAAGTTTGTTGTGAGAATTTTTGTTTGGTTAGGAATTGATTTTCTTACTCATTCCTTTAGACAATGGATTATATTTTACAAAATTGTGTTTCACCCTTAAAGCTACAAAAAAACTAGGATATCAAATCCAATACTTGACACTTTACATCATCACATGTCCTAGCCTATTCTTCTACACCATCACTTAGCCACTTATCAATACATTATTCATTTGTTGACTTAGAAAAAGATTCAAGTCTAAATAAAATTACAACATTCGCTTCATACCTTTATTGATATCAAAATTTAGCATGGGGTTCAATGTCTGTTGTTGGTTTGTATCGTTGTGCTGCTGAGAGAAATGAAAAAATGGAATTAGAGAAAATAATAATAAAAAAGTCAAAAAATTAAAAAATAACATGTGATTGATTTATTCAAGTATTTATTATCAAGTTTGGATTGGTTCTTGTATTAGATGTCGAATCTTTTATATGCTTATCCTCTACGAATAAAATGAATATAAGTAAGATGTAAAATTTGGAATTAAATTTGAATTTCGAAAAGACAACGTTGATAAATTATAAAGTAAAATTAGTAAGGCACCATATTTGGTAATTTAGAACCTTTTCAGAAACAGGTTCTAAATTTTAGTAAAGTGAAATTAATAGTCGGCCCATTTATTTTATCGTTAACACACTTTAAATACAGGGCTGCTAACCTTACTTTAAATCACGACAACTCGTTCATGATAGTTTTTCTAACAGATATTCCATAATCCACTGTCTATAAGAATAAAGTTACAAAAATGTATATTAAAATTTAAATAGGCCTGAAGTTTATTTATTTTTCCAAGATGTACTAACCATTCAAAGCAGAAAGTAATTTCGAAATAAAATAGAATATACTGGTTGAAATAAAATCCAAATTAAAATTATTCCAGGAGAAACTAAACAAACAGGCAATTTGAATTCACAGACTATTTGTTCGGTGAAATGAATTTTGAAATTGGAATTAATTCAAGCAAAACGAAAGCACTCATTATATTAAGCAAAAAAAAATGACCATGCAAGTTCATGTTTCAAACCAAAAATATTAGAGTTAGAAACGATAATCAAATCACATCATTATCTTATAGTTGTTGGTTATGAATACCAGGTTTAGATTAGGTGAAGCTTATGCAATCAATGGCTGCGCCTAAGCTCCATAAGGCTATCCCTATGTTGGTTATTAAACAACACTTTAATGTGCTATAACAAATGTAGGATGTAATACACAATAACTACATTTGTAACACTTCCACATTTCACGGCAAGGTATTTTAGAAGTCACATCTATGAAGCATGCCTTAGGAATTTTGGTGAATAACAAAATGGGAAAATGTTGCCTTTAATTTTTCTAAATTTATTTATTTTATTGTGTATATACAGTTTTCTTTTATGATGCGATGAAATATTTAATAATCTTATCCTGTTATAAGTTAAAAATTAACACAATTTTATATATGATTTTATCGATTCTCCTTTCATGTTCATCTACTTAATGTAGTGCTGCTATCTATTTTTGGAAGTTAACATGCAACTACAAACATAAAGAGAAGATTTTGAGATCCAGTAAAAGCAATTTTTATATGGCAACTATGAATGTAACATTGACTCTGAATTTAAGAATATATGTACTAGATTTTTGGTCTTAATTAACCCGTAATGTAGGCATCATTCTGCCTCATTATTATGGAATGAAACCATCGTATCACTATAATACATGAAGTTTGTTATTTTGGAAAGTATCTATGTTCGAGTATTTCAAACTGGGTAATGGTCGGATAAATATTCTAAATGAAAAGAGGCATATGCTCATCTTTTGCTAGATTAAGTCCTATAGTACACACTCTTATAAGTTCTATATTTTAGTTATCTATGATGTACCGTCATATAATGTTGATGTCAATTATGTGAATTAAATTCTATTAGCATTGAATTCCATTCCTTATGTTTTGATGGTCTCTTGGCATAGCTGGGGTCAGTGTATGTTGATTTTTGTCAAAACATTTTGAGTGCACAACGGTCTTGTTTTGGCCATACATTGGTTACCCCAAAACTCATGCCATCCTAATGCAACACATATATACACACTTGGCTTTAAATGTGGCAGGGTTGGTTTTATTTTCATACCAGAGGTAGTATCAACAATATTCAATAGATTGAGAACTAGCTACTTAAATGTTTCACTCTGTTTATGCCTAATCAAGCACACATAACTAACGAACTTTTACTTTGCAGGTGTATAGATATATTTGATGGAAAAAGTAGCAACCTGCCGCAATAAGTCATGGGTTCGTAGTTACTTTTGATGTTAACTACATTTTGATTTGTTTGTTATTAAGTATTACTACTTTTAGTCACTAGCCATGGCTTGTTCTACATTACGGACTTATATGAATTTGATAATTTATGTTTTATTATGTGGTGTTACAATTTGATTAAAAGATTTGATTAATATAATATGTTGATTATAAAGTGTGTGATTAGTATGATATGTATATTCATTTTGAAATATGTGTGTTTATATAGACTGTATTACACATAAATTGTGCCTGCATACCGAACTGTAACTTGCAAATAGATAGGGAACTGTGAAATACAAAAGAATTTCACAAATTGTTTTTAAAGGTTTCTACAACGTTTACTATTGTTGAATTAGTTCAACAACATTTTTTAAATGTCGTTGAAACCTTTAACAGCGTTCAAAAAACGTTGTAAATATTCATCGTGGCAACAACTAGAAATGCTGCAATAAGAAATCACAGCAACGAAAGTCAACGCTATCAAAAGTTAATACAGTTTAATATAACCGCTATGGAATATATTAATAGCAAAGATGAAATGCTATGGAAAAAATTTTTGCTCATCAACAAAACACTATAAAATGTATTAATGGCATCCAATAAACGCTGTAATTATATTGATTCTGCAGCGTTTTTTGTGATCTATAATGGTACGTTAATATACAGCGTAGTTAAAAACGCCATTACAGCTTTTTATAGCATTTTTAGAATACTTATAGGTGCATTTTGTTGTAGTGAGCACTGCGGGTACTAGAACCTTCCCCCGATCTAAACTGCACACTACAAGCTGACAATGCTTTCAAATCTTTCCACTCCGCAATCATAGTCAATATTGCACTCTGATGTTTTCGGCTGAGTGCATCCGCCACCTTGTTTCCTTTTCCGAGTGTGTACTCAATTCCCAAATCATAAGCATCAACAAACTCCAACTACCTCAACCATCTATGTTCAGCTCCTTTTGAGAGAACAAGTACAATGGCTTATGATCAGTATAAAGCTCAAACCGTTCTCCCAAAAGATAATGCCTCCACACCTTCAAAGCAAATACGACAGCAACTAACTTCAAGTCATGCGTAGGATACCTGACTTCATGTTGTCTGAGTTGTCTAGAAGCACAAGCAATCACTTTACCTCTTTGCATCAACACGGCTCCTAATCTGGTTCCACATGCATCGGTATAAACTACCAAATCTTGAGTCCCCTCCGAAACCACAAACACCGGTGCATGGATCAATAAGCGTTTCAAGGTCTGAAATGTTTCCTCACACTTATCAATCCATACAAACTTCATATCTTTTCACGTAAGCATAGTCATCGGTGCAGCTGTCCATGAAAAATCCTTATAAACCTTCGATAATTGCCTGCCAATCCAAGAAAGCTTTTAATCTCAGTCACCGTCTTGGGTCTCTTCCAATTATTCACTATCTCAATCTTAGTTGGATCTACAGACAACCCTTTCTCTGAGACGACATGACCAAGGAACTACACTTCCTTTTTCCAAAAACGACATTTCGAAAACTTAGCCTTCAACTGATGCTCCCTTAGTGTTTCGAGCACAACTCTAAGATGATCTTCATGCTCCCTTCATCCTTAGAGTATACCAAAATGTCATCTATGAAGACCAACAAAAATTTATCCAAGTGTGCTCGAAAAATCCTATTCATCGGATCCATAAAGAATGTCGGCCCATTAGTTAGTCCGAACGACATAACTAACCATTCGTACGATCCATATCTTGTCCTAAACGTCATCAAAGGAACGTTATCTCCATCACTTTAAGCTGATGAAATCCCGTAGCAAAATCCAGCCGAGAGAATACCTTGACTCCACTTAACTGATTGAATAAATTGTCTTGGAAATAAATATCGGTTTTTTATTGTCTTCTTATTCGACTGACGACAATCGATACACAGCCTTAACGATCCATTCGGTTTCTTAGCAAATACAACGATAGCTTCCCATAGCAAACTACTTGATCGGATAAAACTCTTGCCTTCCCAATCAACCAACTGCACCTTCAAATCTCTCATCTCGATAGGAGCCATTCTACTTGGCGGTCTACTCACTAGTTCTGCTCCAGGCACTAAATCCATCTGAAACTCAATGGCTCGCTTTGGTGGCAACCCAATTACCGGCTCAAAAACACATCTGTGAATTCTCTAACTATAAAGACTCGATGCAACTCATCCTCCAACTTCATAGTACCCAATAAAGCATACATTTCAGAACTAAGGTTCTCTATGGTATAAACTATCCGATCACCACAATCCGAGTGACTAAGTTATTTTCCTATCATGGAAAAATATCATATCATCATATTTACTTAACCAGTCCATCCCAAGGATGATCCCAAATCCCCCAATGTCAAACACATGCAAACATCACTCTAAATTATGGCCTTGCAAATCAAATTCTAAATGGTCGCACCACATCCTTATCGTTGCATACCCTCCTATCAAATTTGCAACTCTTAAGGAAGTAACTAAATATGAGGGTTCTAGGTTAAACTTATCTACCAAATATACCGAGAATCTGCAGCGAGCCTCCCAAAACAGCCTCCCCATTGTCCTGCACAACTGGCCTTGAGGTTGTGGGCTCCAAATCATAAACTTGCCCCTTTCCTTCTCTTGCAGGCTCTGGGCACTTGTTCTTGTAATAACCGATCTGATCACAATTAAAACATTTAACATTCTTCTTTCCACCAGACTCTTTTCCTTTTCCTTTACCGGTTCGGCACTCATTAGCATAGTGTCCCTTTTTGTCTCATCTGTAGCTAACCACTTCAGTCTTTCCTTTCTTCTTTGCTCTCCCTTTTTGAGCATTGTATTTCTGGAAAGACTTCCTTTTCTAGCTCTGTCCTATCTGGGCCTTGATCGTCTTCTTTCTTAAGCAAGCCAACGTCTCTTCCTATTTTATGCCATTTCAACCACTACATCACTGGGATCTCTCAAATGCGGCAAAGTGGCACTTATCAATGGCCTTAAGCCCCTTATAAACTTTTCATTCCTCTGGATCATGGAGTCTACCAAAGCTTACCAGTATCGAGCCAACTCCTCAAACTTCCTTGCATACTCCAAGATAGACATATCTCCTTGTTCCAATTCTACAAACTTCCTCACCAACGCTGACTTTGCCATTACAAACATTAATCTTTATGAAAAGCTTCTCCTAAACTCATTCCAAGTTATGGTTTCCTCATCAACCCCGGTAGTGACAGTATTCCACCAGACCAGAGCAGCTCCCTGCAGTTGCCTCGAAGCCAATCTCCTCTTTTGTGCATCTTTCAATCCTAAATCAGCAAAAATTCTCTCGTAATGTAGTGGCCAATTTTCTACGTCGATCACATCTTCAGTACCAATAAACGGCTTCCCTCCAAGTCTGATGTAAACCCTACTTAGGTTAGCATACAGATTGGCCATCGGAATTCCTGAGCTCCACCTTCAATAACATTACCTCCGACAACTCCAGCTGCAATTTCAGCTTGCATCATGTTTACAAAGTATCGACACATTGCCTCCATGTCCATCTAGGGAACTCCTGCACCAATAGTTTCTGCTTACGCCTGACCAGGACCACTCTTAGTGTTTGTTCAGGCATTTCCATTAGTAGTGGTGCTATCTCCTCCGAGATAAACTCTGCCTCTTATTCCATCCATAGCTGTATTCAAACCTCGTAAGATACATATGAATATCCTGAATAAGATAGGAGTTTAGAGATGTAGTGTATACGTATATATATGTCACAAATACAAATATGATACTATAGCGTTATCTCATACCCTGATCTTAATTTTAATTTCTAAAGATTATGTTTTCAGAAACCATTTTCAGTTAAAGTATTTCATAAATCATGCTCTGATACCAAGCTGTAACATCCCCTATCTACAGGCCCAAAACTAAACACTATATATGCTACAGTCATTTATAGTATTGGCTTCCAGTAACTAAATACGGCTATGTTGATGATATCAATAATATCAAAAGCACTTGAATATGAAATAAAACATAGGTTTCAAAATAGATTTTACTTCATTACATTCCAAAACCTATTGTTTCACATTCACAACACATAATCCCAATTATTCCGAGGCATATATAAAATATAATTATTACAAATTACATCAAGAGCGGTATATGATGATACCCCCTTGGTTGATCAGAGTCATATGGTCATAATAGACCTAATACAAGCACAGTGGAAATACATCAAAACATAAGAGAACTGCAAATCCTAGATAGTTATCCGTTTTTCTTCTACATGCTTCCGGTAGCCTTATTCGTCATCCTACTAAACCTGAAAAAGACCTTAATCCCTCAACCTACTCAAATTGATTTTGGCCACCCAAGACTTTAAGGGGAAAACATAAACTTGGAGTCAGAAATAAAGCCTCGTACGAATAATTCTATACATCCAGGTTAAATATGTTAAGTGAGACCACGTCGCTTAGTGGAACGGGTTTCCCCTCATTAGCTCCTTTTTTTAAAAACATATCTTCGCAAATCCTTTTACAAAACCATAAACAGTGTTCCTACATCCATAGTGTTCAAATCCATAAGTTTTGTTTGGATAACTTTTAACCTTTAGCTGACTCAGACCTACCAGACAATGTAATGAAAATTCACCTAACACCGTTTAGGTATTCTTCTTCTGGATTATCTATCCTGATCTGTTCTTTACTTCTGGACGGCCTGTCCCTAACTTAATTATCTCCTTAGTCTTCCCGATCCTAATGGTTTTTCAGGCTCACCAATAACCTATCTATATACAACATATATTTCTTTCGATGTGTAATCATAATTTTAGCCTACCTATAACCAAGCCCTACACACTGGAATTTTTGGACAACAATTAGCTGCGGTAGATAGCTAATGTATAGGGCACGACCCCATACTAGTCCCATATGGTATTCTAATATCTAAGTCATTTTCTCACAAGGATCCTCTTCCATAACTTTCCTTGAAAACATTTCCAAACCGATTTAAACCTTCAAATCAAATTTAAACAAGGAATAGTATATAATATATATACTTTACTCAAAGTAATATCACCATGTTATATCCTCTTTACTCAAACTTTAGTTGAGCAAAATATTTAGCCATTCGAAAGAACCTCTTTCTACACTTTTGAAATCATCTATTTCAAACTCAACTATCAAACCTTTTGAAAACAATAGAACTTTGGATATCTTTCTTTGAAAGCTCTTTAAAACATTGCCTTGGAAAACCTTCCATCTCAAACCTTTTGAAACCATTCACTTAACCCTTTCGAAGCCAATCAACTAAAACCTTTTGAAATCATTCATTTAAACCTTTTGCAATTAATCATTTAAACCTTTTGAAATCATTGAACTTAAACTTCTCGTGGTTGATCATCAAACCTTATGAAATCATTCAGCCAAAACCTTTTGAAACCATTGAACCAAACCTTTTGAAATAATTCAGCTAAAACCTTTTGAAACCATTGAGTTTAAACTTTCAAAATCAATCTTCAACCTTTCAAAATCATTTACCTAAAACCTTTCGAAATTATTTACTTACTCTTTCGAAGGCGAAGTGGTTTCAATTCAAAACAAATGGAAAACCTTCTTTTAAAACCTTTCGAAATCATTGGAAGCAACCTTTCAACTAAGCTAGAAGCTCTACTTCAAAAGCTTTAAATATGTCCTTTAAAACGACTCTTTCAAAAGCTTTTGGTTATACTTTAATTTATAAATCAAGGATTAGACACCTAAGTCGAAAGATTCCTTTCGAAAGTATTGGGAGAAGCGGTTGATTTTAAAACAAGCATGCCTTTCATCTTTGCCAAAGCGTTCAAAAAAAGAAAAGAAAAACAAGGATGCAGCAACCTTTTCGACTATGTCGAAAGGTTTTAAATGAAAACCTTTGTTTAAACATTTGAGCAAAGCAGGCGCAAGCTTTTGATTTATAAAATAAACATACCCCAACCTCTTTGTCCATTAATCTCTCGACTAAGAACCTTTCGACCTTGTCTAATTCATTACGTACCAAGTTACATGATACCATATGCATTAGTTTGACCTTTCCGAATGCTTTAACCTCTCGACTTGGTCGGAAGGTCTGGGCTGGAAGGTTTCTATTATAATAGGCTTAAACATGCTAAAAGTATGATTTATTTATTTTTAACTTAAAAAGGATAATTTTTCAACGAACCTGCCTTTTTTTAATCAAATTTTCATTGGTTAAAAATTCTATTTAGAAATGTGATGCTACCATTTTTGAAATTAATTATCATTTTATTTTACAAGATGCCCCTTCTTCTTAATTAAATATATAAAACATTTAAGTCCTGTACCTTAAATAATTTTATATATTCATCAAAACACTTGGATAAAACTACAAAAATCTACAAAAATCTATTTTAATATGTTTCTTAACATATAAAAATTTCAATCCTAAATAATTATTAATTTAGCTTAAAATAATTTATAACCCAATAAACTATTTCCTTCACTAGAAAATTAATGTAAAATCCACCAATATTTGGAAAATTATGAAAAATGAAACCCATCTCTAAAATATCATTACGGACTATATTCAAATTTTCAAGGCATTTTCATGTCATTAAATAGGGTTTCATGTCATATATATCATAAAATTTAACATGAATGTATATATGATCCATCAACAATCATATATACAACTTTAATCATCAAAACATGGTATATACCATCAAAAATATTTCGGATCTAATCTTTAAACCAAATAATACAAGTAAATGGGATGTAGTGATTATTCACCTTAGCTTTGAGATATAAGATATGAGATTAGAGTTGATTATCTTCCTTCTCTTGACTCCAAAATTTAGTCAACTCCTAACTTTAGTTGACTCCTAACTTTATTCTTCTTCTTGAGAATGAAAATGATGGTCAGCCTTAGGGTTTTTAGTTTGAGAAAAATGAAATGAATATGAGTTTCTATCTCTTAAGGGTTTAGGGTATAAGGCTTTACTATTTCCCATATTGCCCTTCTCGTTTATGAATGTTAATTCATTTTAGTTAATCATATAACATAGCATGACTTCCTTTAACAAATCAAATCACATCCTATCAATCCTCACATATTTAATTTATTTTACTAATTAAATATCCTAAACAATGTTATGAAAATATGGGGTGTTACAACAAATCATTCAGATCTCAACATCCAAAGAATCGGTGAATATCATTACATTAGCAAGCTTAATGGACAATTGTATCACTTATCTATATGGGAGAAGGGCGAAAGCAGCAAACTTTATAGCAAGTCGGACCACTTGGTTTCTAATGAGAACGAAAGCAATAAGCTTTATAGCAAGTCAGACCATTTGGCTGCTGATGAGAACCGATCTACTAATATTAACAGCAAATTGATCTCAGAAAGGTGCGTTGCTACCAATAATAGTGATGAGAAGGGAGAAAGCATCTTTCTTTATAGCAAATTTGAGCATTTTGTTGCCGAGGAGGACAGATGTAACAACTTTAATAGCAAATCAATCTCAGGGGGGGCATGATGCTAACTGTAAGGGAGAAGCGAAGTACTGGGATCCGCCATAGTGGGCTTCAAAGTTTCTTTTGTTCTTGTTGCGAGAGTTTCTTTCATATTTTGGTGTTTATTTTGTGGTGGAGGAGTTGTTTGAAGTCACCAATTTTTTCTTTCTCTGTTAGTTTGGAGATACGGCTAGGGGTTGTTTATAAAGTTTGTCGATTTATCTAACCCTAGCAAGCCTTGTGCCCTGTAATGTTTAAGCTTGGGTCTTTACCCAACTTTGTACCCATTTGCAAAAAAAGGAGATTCGATGAACTCTGATATGGGGTCTGAATTTTAACATTGAATTTGGGTTTTGATATGGGGCTAGGCTTCGATATGAAGTTGTTAATGAACTCCTTGTATCATTTTTTTTTTTGCATTCTATCGGTATGGAAATAGAGGATGTTGATGCCTTCATCTTCGACATCACTGACTAGTCATACTCGACATTATTCCTCTTAGACACTCATGGCATCGCACATTGCTGGTACTTGATGTCATTCTCGACATTGCTTGTAATGAATGGAATTTTTGACCGTCGAAAATCGACATTAATACATCTGTTGTATTGCGTGCTGAGCATTCAATTGCCGAAAACACGAACCATTAAGGGTAAAAGAAAGAAGAAAGCACAGAAGAAGAAGAAACTAAACAATTACAGATTCTCACAATGCAGTGGAATAATATATAATATAACAGTGATCCTTTACAAAAGGAAAAACTGTAATATACATACATCCATCATAGTATAACAACAAATCACTAATCATCAGCCTGAATAATTACAACAACCTATCCTCACAAATGCCGATAATTTTAAACAACCAATATAGCAGAAATAATTTAATAACCAGCCATCGATGAAATTCCTGCTTCTAGCTCCTCCAACATGCATTTGAATCTAATATGAAAATATACTTGGTCTGATCCGAGCATTAAAAGGGAAGAATGCCCGGATCAGCCTGGTAAACCAGCGTGAGAAAACACATCTCAATTGGATTTTAGTACTATAAATCCTTTTTGAAATAAATGTATCTGGTAAGACCGCGCCGCACATAAACACGGATAGATGTTTACCTTACGATAACCAAAACATTTTTTATCAAATCATTTGATATTATTTCTAATGACATTCTTTGAAAATCCTTTTTAAATAAAATATTTAAATAGCTAGAATCGTTACATTAATTAAATTCCAACAGACTGGTTCTATGATCAAAACTGTTAAAGCATGTATTGGAGAATAGATTTCCAACAATGATAAGGTAAGAGATTATATTCTGACAGTACATATCTAGAAGAACGTACTAAGGCATAGCCCCATTGCCCTCTACTAACATAGGACTCGCCTACGTCTACCATAGGTAGTACCGAATATGTCATCATCTCGGTCGTTCCTGACCTATCCATGGCCACATCATACACAACAAACCCGAAATATAGAGGGTAATCTAGAAAGGGGATGAACATATCCTAATGGGAGCGACCCACTTAACCCTATCGCATGTATCCTGTTTTTTTCCATTATCGATCTGTGAGGCTTGAGGTAACGTTTTACCGTTCACATGAAAAATCCCACTTTGAACTCCACGTTGCCATTTCCGATGGCACACCAATTGGTTTTCACAAAAGTAAAACCCTCAGTTCATACGCCTAAGGGAATGGTGTATGTTTGTAAAAACCAATGTACATGGTCTTAGAAATGCAATTCCAGACATTTGTCCATATAGGTTATCTAAGTATAGGACAAACCGAAGGTACTCGTACTATATCATGCTTGGGAATCATATCTAGGTTTAGTAGCGAGCAGTCCTTGCAAATCGAATATTTTCATAATAAAGGCACTACTGCCACCATATATATATATATATATATATATATATATATGATATGTGAATCAACCTAGAGGCTAGTGGCAAGCAAACCTACATCATGAAAATCATCATCTTTCAAATCTTATCGTCTCCAAGTAAATTTTTCTTTCGAATGCATACGTTGGTTTGTAGTGGTTTTCGGATAAATCCGATCACGCTCTCTCTAAACCAACAATCGATAAGAGGTCCGAGGAACCAAAATACAACTTAGCACACATGCTGCACTACGCTTGTTTAATTAATCTTTTATTAGCTAAATCACTTTTCAAATATTTATCTCAAAATATCCTTCTGAAGATATATTCTCCAAACCACTTTTAATCTTCAATATTTGGAAAACATTTCCATATACTTATCTCAAAGGTATAAGTATATTCACAAACTTTTCATTTCAACACATAGAAAATATCGGTATATATTTAAACCATAATAAGTACATTTACGAATATTTGGGGAAAGCTTCATATTTTTCCAAAACACAGTTTATGGGTTAAAAAAATGTTGCATAAAACATCATTACGACAACCCAAAAACACTAACATAAGAATATGATTACTTATACCTAATATTAATTTTCGATGTCGAACTTAAACTATTTAGTAGTTAATAATGAAGCCGATCAAGTTGGGGTATCATTATCTCTCAAACCTTGTATGGACGACATTCTTAATTTCGAAATAGATATAAGTTACCCACCTCGAATATTACATCAAATATAGGATATGAATAAATCCCGTATACTATATAAAACATCACCTTTCAAATCACTTACTATAAGAGCAGTGCTATAGTCAATGTCTTTCTCACTTTCTCGAAAAGATTAATTATAACAAAAATGTTGAAATCCATGTCTTCCTAACACATTTTAAATCACCGTCAAAACTATTAACACCATGCCACAAAGTGAATCAGACAACAGTCATCATACAACATAAGCTAGATTTGCTGTAATCCCAATATTGACAACCGTTTCACACAAAACATGGAAAAACCATCTGTTGTGTGTCATAGCCTATGAAATCTTTGTTTTATTGAGACTTATCAATGCCATTCAAACAACATTCATATATTGTCTGATTGAAATTATCAAAAATTTGGTTTTTTCCTTATCAGTATTTCGTTTTCCTCTCTCAAAATTGTCTTGATATTTCATGGCCGCATTTTTCATTTACTTGTGATAACCCAGATTTCTGGACATCTATAATTGATAAAATAATTAGGTTAATTAATAGAAATACTGAATTATAGATTGAACAAATGAATCTGATCAAATAAATATTTATATTTGTAATTGTGTTGTGTGTGTATATATAGATTTTAAATAGAATTATTATATACAAATTGAAATTGTATTTGTTTAAATATATTCATATATTAAATTGATTATTTTTAAAATTGGATTTGAAATTTAATTTGAATTTGGATATTTAAATTGAAATTTAATATATATATATATATCATAAATCATACTTTGATTTTAAAATGTATTTTATATGATTTTATTTAGAACATAAATTGTTTTATATTGTTTTCTTTTAAAGGAATTTATTTATATATGTATTTATTAATTAGGAAATTAATTATGAAAATCTTTTTAAAGCATTTAAAATTTTTATTTATGCATGCAAGTTACATGTGTTAAGATTTAAACCTCTCTAGATAACATGTGTAATTAGATTAACAAGCCTAAATGACAAATGTTTATCTTTTTACAACTGTCACCTTTTTCATTTTGTTTTCTTTAATTTTACGTAAATCAAAATTAAATCTATATAAACATACTTCTTCTTATTCATTCTTTTCTCCCTTATCTCATTTTCAATAGCAAAGAAGAATAAGCTAGTAAATTTGCAAACCAGAAAATTGTATCAACTTCCAACCTAAAATTAAGATAAGGAATCAAATTCTATTTAAAATTCTCAAATCTGTAATCAATTTTCAAAAGCCTGGGCATCAAGCAAGCACTCTTCTCAGATTTTTAAAAGCTGCATCAAATCAGTTTTTTTTAAAAGAGCCTGATCATTTCAACAAAGCAAACAAGAGCAAGATCAAATCATTCAACGACTAAATCAAAGTTCAGGCATCTCAGTTACAACAGATTTCTAGCATTTTTCTACCAAAAGCTCTCCGGTTTTTAGCATCTGCTTCCAAAAGTAACAAGTGAGTAAACTTAATAAAAAACAAGGCTTAAGTAAAATTAAATATGTGTATGAAATTATTGGGTTATATTGTGCTTGCATGTGAATATATATATATATATATATATATATATATATATATATATATATATATATATATATTGATGCAGCAAGGCATATAGGAATTCAGAAGTTAAACCATATTAAATCGTGCACGAGTCAAGGAGCTTTGGATTTAACTCGTGAGTCGTACACAAGCTTAAAACGTGCATGCTTGATAAGTCGGTCACGAGATGGAGGACGCATGAGTCGGTTCCGGTTTAACAAAGCCTGGAGGAGTTCGAGTTGGATGAGTCGTTACCGACTTAAGAGATTACAAGGGGGAGATAGCATAGGTCGAATGGAGGCAACTTTAGAAGTAAGTCGTCCACGACTTAACTTGAGTCGTCTACGACTCAACATGAGTCGTCCGCGACTTAACAATCCAAGAGGAAAAAGACTGCGACCTAATGAGGCTGAAGGAAAAATGACCGACCTAAGGAAGCCGGAGTGGGAAAGGTGCGAGCTGGTGAAGAGGGCTGAGTCGGAACCGAGCTAATGGGCTACGACCTAAGATGAGTCGGCAAGGAGATAAGCTGTGGATCTTGAGTCGGTCGTGTTGAGTTGAGTCATGTATATATGAGTCGGTATTGTATGAGTCGTGAGTCGTCTTGTTCTTGAGTCGGAGGAGTTGTATTGGCAGGGTTGTTAAGTCGCTGGATTTGATGAGTCGGTTACCTTTGAGTCGGACCTGTATGTAATGTGTTGAGTCGTATTAACTGCTGTGTCTATAAGTCGTGCCTTGTTGAGTCGGCAGCGACTTATGTTGAGTCGGCCGAGATGAGTCGTGTTTGTTGAGTCGGTGCCGACCTAGGAGTTGAGTGTTGTATGTTGTGTTGAGTTGTAATGCCTATAAATAGCGGGTGTGTTGTAAATTTTTGGGTTGTTGATTTTTGAATAAAACTCTCTTTTGTTAGCTTTGTGCTTTCATACCAATTGGTAGTTGAGTGTAATCTCCTATCTCCACTTACGTCATTCGAGTGCGCTCGAATCCACGTTTGTTGAAGCCGATTCACGGAATCTAGTGCGCTAGATCAACGTGCGAAGAATCGTAGATCTTTGAACACGGTATAGTGCGCTATCAACGTGTTTGAGATAGCTAGAGTTCGGTATCTTTGGATCAACGAACTTGGGCATTTTGGTATCTTCAACTCACCGATTGCTACATTTCATCGATTGAAGTTTTGTTTGATTAATCCGCTGCGTCATTATTGGTATCAAAGCCATACTTAGCCAATCATAGCTAAGTTTGATTCTTGGAGCCAAGTTTTTGAAGTTTTTGAAGTTTTTGAAGTTTGGAGTTGTTCAGTGTGTTCATATTGAAATTGCATCAAGTTTGGAGTGTTTGATCCATTTCATTTTGGATCGAGGAGTTGGACTTTGTTTGGATTTTGAAT
The DNA here is from genome assembly GCA_030765085.1 of Allium cepa. Classification (NCBI taxonomy): domain Eukaryota; kingdom Viridiplantae; phylum Streptophyta; class Magnoliopsida; order Asparagales; family Amaryllidaceae; genus Allium; species Allium cepa. The sequence continues at coordinate 454,135,565 of CM060928.1, forward strand.
TGGAGTTTTGCGCGCCAAATTTTGAAGGGTTTTGGAGTTGTAGGCCGAGCTAAGCAAGTGGCCGAGATAGTGTGAACTGAGTTACCTTGAGCCGTGAAAGCTAGCCGACTTAACTTGAGCCGAGATACATTGCCGAGCTAAGCTGAGCCGTTCCAAGTGTTAGTTTGAGCCGAGACAAGCATAGCCGTGTAGTGTTGAGCCAAAACTTGTTATTTTGTTGAAGTCTTGAAGTCTTGTGTTGAATTTTTGAAGTCTTGGGAAGTTTTTTCAACCATGCCACCGAGGAGAGCTAACCGTCATCAAAACGTTGAAGCTTTGTATCGTAGAGAAGAAGCTGAACTTATGGAACAACGTATTAATGATAAATTCGATGAAGGCATTGGTAAACTGGAGAAATTGATGATTGATATGAGTCAGAATCGAAGAAGAGTTTCACCTGAATCAAACCGTGGAAATAGCAGAGTTTCATCACATTCTGAACGGGAGAGAAGAGGAAGTCAAGAGCATAGAAGTGTTGACAATCGAAGTAGGAGGAATGTTGATGATCATGATAGAAGGGATGTTGGTAGTAGGAGTGGTGTTAGAGATGTTGGAGGACGAGAACGACAACGATATACATCAGACTTTGAGGATGAGTTTGACGGTGAAAGAGGCAGTGTTCATTACAGAGATAGAGATCAAGGACAACGTTCGTATCGGGTTATTGATGATGATCGACGTTGGGAATCGGGTATGAAGATGGAAATTCCGGAGTTTAAAGGCGGGATGGTTGCTGAGGAGTTTTTAGATTGGTTGTCTAATGTGGAGGAAATCTTTGATTTCAAGGAGGTGCCGGAGAATCGAAGGGTGAAGTTAGTTGCTACAAGGCTGAGGGGGAGAGCTTTGGCATGGTGGCAGCAAACTAAACTTACTCGTGAACGAATGGGGAAGTCAAAGATAGAATCTTGGGAAAAGATGAAGAAGTTGATGAGATCTACTTTCTTACCTTATAATTACCAATCACTTATGTACCAAAGGTTGCAGAATCTGAGGCAGGGGACAAAGTCTGTTAGTGATTATGCTGATGAATTTTACCAACTCATTGCCAGGAATGATATCATGGAGACAGAAGAGCAGTTAACTGCTAGATTCGTTGGGGGTTTGAGAATGCAGATCCAGGATATGGTTAATATGTTTGATCCTAGATCCGTTGTAGAGGCACATCAGAAAGCGTTAGCTTGGGAGAAACAAGGAAGGCGTGGAGGTGGTGTGTTTACTAATTCCAATAACCAAGCAAGGGGTGTTGGCGGAAGTTCTAATACTCCTAAACCAGTTACCAAGCCAGTGGTGAAGGAGGCTGAGAAGGCAAGGGCTAGTAGTATTTTCAAATGTTATAATTGTCAGGAGTTGGGTCACAGAAGCAACGAATGTCCGAAGCCGAAGAAGAGAACCATGGTTGCAGAGGTTGAAGCAGATGATGGTGAGGAGGCAGAGTATTCAAATGTACTTTATGTTGAGGAGGAAGAAAAGGTGTCGGGTGATGAAGGTTGTAATCTTATGATGAGGAGAAGTTGTTTGACACCTAAGCAAGAGGAGGATTGTAGTTGGCTGAGAAGCAATATTTTTCAATCGACATGTACTATTCTGGGGAAAGTTTGCAAGTTCGTTATTGATGCGGGGAGTTGTGATAATATTATTTCTACAGAGGCAGTTAGGAAGTTGAATTTGAAGACCGAGAAGCATCCTAAACCATATAAGCTAGCATGGTTAAGGAAAGGAGGTGAAGTGAAAGTGTGTCGAAGAGCTTGTGTGAATTTTTCAATCGGAAAGAAGTACAAAGATGAAATCTGGTGTGATGTCGTAGATATGGATGTTTGTCACTTATTGTTGGGCAGACCATGGCAGTTTGATAGAGCAGTTCAGCATGACGGTCGTGCCAACAGTTATAGTTTCATGTTCGAGGGTACTAAAATCACTTTAGTTCCTAAGAGACAGCAGCAGAAGGAGAGCAAGCTAGAAGAGATTGAAGAATTGAAAACTCTGTTGACTTTGAAGGAGTTTGTTAAAGAAGTGGAGGAAGAACCGGAAGTGTTTTTGTTGATTGGGAGAGAGAGTAGTGAAGAAGTTGAGATTCCCGAAGAAGCAAAGCCAGTTTTGGAAGAGTTTGAAGATGTCTTTCCAGAGGAGTTGCCAAAGGAGTTACCACCACTTAGAGACATTCAACATCAGATTGATCTTGTTCCCGGAGCAGTGTTACCACACCGACCACATTACAGAATGAGTCCGAAGGAACATGAGGAGTTACGAAGGCAGGTGGAAGAATTACTTGAACAGGGTCGTATTCAGGAAAGTTTGAGTCCGTGTGCTGTGCCTGCATTGTTAGTACCAAAGAAGGACGGAACTTGGAGAATGTGCACTGATAGTAGAGCTTTGAATAAGATCACTGTTCGTTACAGATTTCCTATGCCGAGGTTGGATGATTTGTTGGATCAGTTGAGTGGGGCAACTATATTTTCAAAGATTGATTTGAAGAGTGGTTATCATCAAATTCGTATCAGACCTGGAGACGAATGGAAGACAGCTTTCAAAACTAGAGAGGGGTTGTACGAATGGTTGGTTATGCCATTTGGATTGTCAAATGCACCAAGTACATTCATGCGGGTGATGAATCAAATTTTTAGGCCATTCATTGGGAAGTTCGTCGTGGTTTATTTCGATGATATTTTGATTTATAGCAGGAGTACGGAGGAACATGTTCTACATTTGAGGGAAGTGTTGCTTATTCTTCGTGAAGAACAATTTTATGCTGCTACCAAGAAATGTGTGTTTATGACACCTAGTGTTTTATTCCTGGGGTATGTTGTTTCAGGGAAAGGTATTCAAGTTGACCAGAGCAAAGTTGAAGCAGTCAAGAATTGGCCACAGCCAAAGACAATTACAGAAGTGAGAAGTTTTCATGGGCTAGCGTCATTCTACCGAAGGTTCATACCACACTTCAGTAGCGTGATGGCTCCAGTGACTGATTGCATGAAGGGTAAACAGTTTGTGTGGTCAGAGGAAGCGGGGGTTGCCTTTGAGAAGATTAAGGAATTGTTAACGTCTGCACCAATTCTTGTTCTACCTAATTTTCAGTTATTGTTTGAATTGCATACTGATGCTTCGAAGGTTGGTATTGGAGGAGTTCTGAGCCAGAATGGGAAGCCAGTTGCTTATTTCAGCGAAAAGTTGTCAGGGGCAAAGATGAGATACAGTACATACGATGTTGAGTTTTATGCTGTTGTTCAGACGGTTAAGCATTGGAGACATTACTTATTTCAGAAGGAATTTGTTCTGTACACTGATCACGAAGCTTTGAAACATTTACAGGGACAAGATAAGATTTCTGCGAGACATGCGTCATGGATTGCTTATTTGCAGCAGTTTACTTTTGTCGTTAAACACAAATCAGGGGTGACGAATCGAGTAGCAGATGCTTTGAGTAGGAGGAGTCATTTACTAACGACAATGAAGATTGAAGTGACGGGGTTTGAAATGTTGCCAGAGATGCTTGAAGAAGATCCTTACTTTGTGAAATATGTTGAAAAAGTGAAGGATGGGATTGCCGATGAATTCATGTTGGTTGATGGTTTTCTGTTTAAAGGAAATCGTTTATGTATTCCGGATTGTAGTTTGAGGATGAAGATTGTGAAGGAATTACATGAAGAAGGGCATGTGGGCCGTGATCGTACTTTACAGTTGATTTCGCAATCTTACTTTTGGCCATCGATGAGAAAAGAAGTTGAGAGATTTGTGGAGCGATGTCATATTTGCCAAGTTTCAAAAGGAACAGCGACGAATGCAGGATTGTATATGCCATTACCAGTACCATCTAAGCCATGGGTTGATATCAGCATGGATTTCGTTTTGGGTTTGCCGAGAACTCAAAGGGGAAATGATTCGATATTTGTTGTGGTGGACAGATTTTCGAAGATGGCACATTTTGTTGCTTGCAAGAAGACAGCAGATGCAGTTCGAGTAGCACAGTTATTTTTCAAGGAGATTTATAGACTTCATGGTTTACCAGAATCTATTGTTTCTGACCGAGATACTCGTTTTCTGAGTCACTTTTGGTTGAGTTTGTGGAAGATGGTGGGAACGAAACTGAAGTTTAGCAGTGCTTATCATCCACAAACCGATGGGCAGACAGAAGTTGTTAACAGGTCATTGGGAAATTTGTTGCGATGTCTTGTACAGGATAATTTGAGAAGTTGGGACATGAAACTATGCCAGGCAGAATTTGCTCATAATCATGCAGTAAATCGAAGCACAGGATTCAGTCCGTTTCAGATTGTTTATTCAAATTTACCCAGGGGGCCATTGGATTTAGCAGTTGTACCACAGTCAAAGAGAACAGTTAAACGAGCTACTGATTTTGTTGATGAGCTGACTGAATGTCATAGAACCGTTCAGGAACGATTGGAGAAATCGAATGAGAAATATAAGAAGTTTGCAGATTTGAAACGTCGAAATGTTGAATTTAAGGAAGGTGATTTGGTTTATGCCGTATTGACAAAGGATCGTTTTCCGGTGGGTGCTTATAACAAGTTGAAGGCGCGAAAAATTGGTCCAGTTGAAGTGTTGAAGAAAATCAATGAGAATGCTTATCGATTAAAGTTACCAGATGATGTTTATACTTCTGATGTTTTTAACGTCAAACATTTAATTCCATATCATGGGGGTGAGATTGTTGAGGAAGAATTTACAAATTCGAGGTCGAATTTTTCTCAACCAGGGGAGGATGATGCAGCAAGGCATATAGGAATTCAGAAGTTAAACCATATTAAATCGTGCACGAGTCAAGGAGCTTTGGATTTAACTCGTGAGTCGTACACAAGCTTAAAACGTGCATGCTTGATAAGTCGGTCACGAGATGGAGGACGCATGAGTCGGTTCCGGTTTAACAAAGCCTGGAGGAGTTCGAGTTGGATGAGTCGTTACCGACTTAAGAGATTACAAGGGGGAGATAGCATAGGTCGAATGGAGGCAACTTTAGAAGTAAGTCGTCCACGACTTAACTTGAGTCGTCTACGACTCAACATGAGTCGTCCGCGACTTAACAATCCAAGAGGAAAAAGACTGCGACCTAATGAGGCTGAAGGAAAAATGACCGACCTAAGGAAGCCGGAGTGGGAAAGGTGCGAGCTGGTGAAGAGGGCTGAGTCGGAACCGAGCTAATGGGCTACGACCTAAGATGAGTCGGCAAGGAGATAAGCTGTGGATCTTGAGTCGGTCGTGTTGAGTTGAGTCATGTATATATGAGTCGGTATTGTATGAGTCGTGAGTCGTCTTGTTCTTGAGTCGGAGGAGTTGTATTGGCAGGGTTGTTAAGTCGCTGGATTTGATGAGTCGGTTACCTTTGAGTCGGACCTGTATGTAATGTGTTGAGTCGTATTAACTGCTGTGTCTATAAGTCGTGCCTTGTTGAGTCGGCAGCGACTTATGTTGAGTCGGCCGAGATGAGTCGTGTTTGTTGAGTCGGTGCCGACCTAGGAGTTGAGTGTTGTATGTTGTGTTGAGTTGTAATGCCTATAAATAGCGGGTGTGTTGTAAATTTTTGGGTTGTTGATTTTTGAATAAAACTCTCTTTTGTTAGCTTTGTGCTTTCATACCAATTGGTAGTTGAGTGTAATCTCCTATCTCCACTTACGTCATTCGAGTGCGCTCGAATCCACGTTTGTTGAAGCCGATTCACGGAATCTAGTGCGCTAGATCAACGTGCGAAGAATCGTAGATCTTTGAACACGGTATAGTGCGCTATCAACGTGTTTGAGATAGCTAGAGTTCGGTATCTTTGGATCAACGAACTTGGGCATTTTGGTATCTTCAACTCACCGATTGCTACATTTCATCGATTGAAGTTTTGTTTGATTAATCCGCTGCGTCATATATATATATATATATATATGAATCTCTGTTTATATGTATGTTAGATATGTGCATGCTGGTTGAATGTCTGTTGCTCTCTGTTTTCAACTATAGAGTTTAAAAACATACACACAAAAATAATCCAAAACCTTTTAATTAATTACCAATTGGCTTTAAGTTTCAAATGAAATAAGTTTGTGTAATCATAATTCAAGTTTTTAAAACTTGTTTAAGTATTTTTAGTTTGAAATCTTCTAAAGCTAAGTAAATATAGTAAGATTTTAAAAAAATGATAAAATCAAATAATTTGATTTGTGCAACCTGAATCAACTCTGGAAAACTCGATTTTTAAAACAAAAATCATGGATTTTAGTTTGGAATTGGTGAAGCATTCATGTATTGACCAGAAATGTGTTTTTGAGCACTAGCGACTGGACGATTTCTGGTGATCGGGGTCTTCACTGGAGAGGGTCGGAATGTAGGAGGACTTGGCAAAAATGCCAAGTAGGTTTACCTTCACCTGCGGCGTCAGTGGTTGGTCGATTTTGTTTTAAACCCTAATTTTGGGTTAGGGTCGGGAATGGGTTGACGGTGTCATCTCTGGTGCATCGAGTGGCTTCGGACCAAATGTATTGGTGGCGTGGAGGTCTGGCGAGGATGAGGTCGGAATTCTACGACCTCTGGTGGTTGGCGATAGGAGTTCGGAGTGATTTAAGGCGAATTGGTAGTTCCTGGAATTGCTCGAGTTTCCTCGATTTTGTTATCGAGTATGTTTTAGTGTTTGGGTGATCGGGATCGATCGTGTGGTCACATCAATGTGTGTGAGGTAACGTCATTGGCTACGGCGCCGTAGTTGATCTGTGCACGTGCATGGAGTTGTTTATGTGTCAGGGGTGTTGGGTTGATGGCTGTCTCGAAGTGGATCACGGGATAGAGGAGGATTGGCACGAGTATTGGTTCGTGTTCGTGTGAGTTATCAACTGTTGTTTGTTAAACTAAAACTTAATTAAAAAAGGGAAGATGAAGAAGAAACTCGAGTTTGGTCTCGAGTCAGAGGCGGGTCGAACCCGAAGCAAGCTTGTAAATGTTTTTTAAAAGTTCTGTAAGGCTAATTTTAAAATTTAAATTTAAAACTGATTTGAACTATTATGTTTAAACTATTTTGATTAAAAAGTTTTATGCTTTGTTAACTTAAATTTGAGAAATGTTAAGTATTATGGAAACTTAATTTTAAACAATAATTAAGTATAAATTAAGATGAAATGTTTTTAAAACATGTATTAATTAAAGTTAAGTGATTGTTGTAAATGTTTTATTTTGGAAGTTAATTAAGGCTTTTATGATTAATGATTACTTTAATTAATAAGGTAATTAAAGTTAAATTAATTAATAATTTAGGATTAGTTAATTTATGAAGGTTTAGTTAATTAATTAAGGATTAATTAATTGTTAATTAAGAATTAATTAATTAAGAAATAAGATTAATTAATTGATAATTAGAGGTTAATTAATTAGCTAATTACTTAATGAAAGTAATTAAAGGTAAATTACTTAAGGGAAGTAACTGAGAATTAATTACTTAATGTAATTAACTAAAGGGTGTATCAATTAAGGAAGTTAAATAGGGGTTAGTCAATTAACAAGTGAGGTTAATTAAAGGATGATTAATCAATGTAAGTGATTATAGGATAATAAATTTGCGTAATTAATCAAGGATAAATGTGATTAATGTGAATGGGTTAAGGTTAATTAATTTGTGTAATTAATTAAGAGTTAATTACTTAATATAATTAAAGGATATTTAATTAAAGGTGATTAATTAAGATGATAATTAAAGGATGATTAATTAACCGGTTTGTAATTAATTAATGTTAAGTAAAGGTAAACTAAGTGATTATAGACTAGTAATTAATTTAATTAGAGGTATATTAAATTAATTTTGTAAGTAATCAATCTTGCTCATGAATGATTGAATGATGTTAAATGCCTTTAGTTGGTTGATATCTCTGATATGAAATGTTTTATGATAAGATATGATTGGGATGAACAGTGATAATGTGGTCATCTATCGATGACGATCTACTGTGTAAAAATAACATCCAGTATTTAAAATTAAATTATATTCACTTGAATAACCTGGGTTAAGATGACATTGGATTCGAAGAGACCAGAGTTGGATATTAGTAAATACCTGAAACCACTTCGATTCTTTATGGATTGAAATGTGAAATCAATAGGTTGGAATGGAATGATTTAATTGATTTGGACCATTTAATCTAAGTTTTGGTACTTAGAAATTGATTTGTGAAATAAGTGATGTCTATAACAAACTATGAATTTGTAAATTGATTCGAGTTACCCCGGGTTTTAAGTAAGATTTATGCATTAGTATTCTTGATTAGTTGGGTTTACTCACGCTGGTTTCCAGCCTGACCCGGGTGGTACTTTGATGTAATGCTCGGGTCAGACCGGGTGTTACAGCTTTTCAGGTAAGGACGTTCTGGAGCTTAGGAGGCGAGCTGGATGGCAAGAACGTATAGAGTGTTTCCAATGTGATATATTGTTGTATCTCTGGGAAAAGTTGATTTTAACTGTCCAATGTTTGTATAAATGTTGTATCTCTGATGTATTAATGTCTATTAATTGATACAATTTTCCTTTATGTAACTGTTATTTTATTTGATATTATATTTTGATCTGCTGCGAATGTGAGATTTTGTGTTTCTTTTCTGTTTCTTCTTCTATCTCTTTTCTTCTTTTCCTAAATATCTGGAATTTTCGGGATCGAAATTCTAGGTTGTTACATTTAGTATCAGAGCTAGGTTAAGCGAGAACGTTGGCTCTGGTGGGATTACTCATTAATGTTAAGGTCAATGGTACCCTAAAATGACTTAAGTGAATATATATATATATATATATATATATATATATATATATGAGAGCGTACTTGTTATTTTTATATAATGGTCTTAAAGTAAAGGATTTTTATATAAGTTTATATATAAAGCAATGATTCTTCTAACCACTATATATTAAGGTAATTGGCTGTCGTATTATTTGAAATAAAATAATGAGAGTTAAGTGGTAATAATAATACAACCAAACTGAAAATTTAATGAAAATAAATTTGAAATAGATTCAAACTGAAACTAAAATCCTGAATTTGTAAATGTGATTTTAGAATAAGATAATAATGAAATATTTTAGGGAAGTAAAACATTTAGGTAAGTATGAATTTTAAATTGGAACTGAAGATGATCTAAATTGTGAAGTTTTAAAACCTAAGTCTAGAAATATTTGAATTGTTTCAAGGTGTTGAAAGAAAAGAATAAATAATATTATTCAGACTATTTTTGAATGTGATCTTATTTTAAAATAAGAAGTTGTTTGGAAATTTTAAAGGAATTTGTTTTGAATTAAAACCAAAGGTGGTTTAAATTTTAAGATCTAACTGGGTGTGCAAAGGAAAACATAGTATCAAAGATGATTTAAGATAAACTCTAAAGTGTTGAGTTTTGATTTTTCCTGAAGTGTGATGTAAAAACCCAAAGTGATATAAGTCTTTGAACTTATAAGCAAGAAGGAATATTGATAGAAGTTTAAAATTTGAAATGGAAAATTCAAATTTTTTAGTGGGATTAATGGGATTAAATTGAATTTAACTTAGAAGAAGTTAAATAAGTTTGAATGAACAACCTGATTTGAAAATTTCAAGATGAAAATTGAGATTTAACTTGGGAAGTTAAATGGTGGATTTGAATTGGGAGTTTGTCGATCTCAAAATGGGTTTGAGATCTGGAAATTGGAAATGGATGGATGGTTTAAAATATTTTGGATAATATTATTCTGTTATTATTAATAATCTTTAAATTGTGAATTGGATTTGTTTAAATGAAGGAATGGAGTGTGGTAATATATTCATTATTGAGATAAAAGGGAAATTAAACTTTAATTTGAAATTAAGGATATGGGATCACTTTGAACTTAAGATTTGAATGTTAAGGACTTGAATTTGTAAATTAAAATTGTTTTGAACTCTTATGTGAACTTTGAAATAAGTGAAGAAAAGATAGTTTAAAATGGAATTTTGAAATTTGGACTCAGAATTAAATTATTTAAAGATTTAGATTGTTGATTTAAAAATAAAAGTTAATTTGATTTAAGGGATTAAATCAAAATTTAACATGGATTTATATAATTTGAGATGGTTTAAAGTTGAGATTTGAATTGAATTAGTTCAAATTGAATTTGATTTGAATTAATTGGAATTGTGATTGAAGATGGATAAGTTTGAAATTCAAATGGAAAATTTGAATTGGATTAATTTTCAATGGAAATTGAAGTTATTTAAATTGGAATTGAGTCAATTTAAATGGAAGTGGAAATTTACCTTGAATTGATAGGAATGGAGATTGGGAATTGAACGATTTGGCTCTGGACTATTTTCAATATAAATTATTTTAATATAAACCTATTTTTTTCTTTTTTCCAAGCTATTTATATGTACAACCTTTCTTTTTAAACCCTAAACTATTTTATACTTATTTTATAATTATTTTTGAAACTATTTAACTATTTTACATCTATTTTACAAACTAATAATTATTTTTCAACTACTTATCTATTTTTAACTCTTTAAGCTATTTTCTAAATTTAAGCTGGACAGAGTTCAAACTGTTAATGGTTAAATAACCATTTGAGATAAGAATTGAAGTGATAATCCAAATGAGGATTATAGGAACCGTGAATAAGTGAGTAGATATCAAATAAATGCGAATAGAAAGAAAATTGATTTGGTTAATAATCAATGAAGACAGATACGTAGGATGTACGTATATTATTCTATTCGCATAACGATTCGAGCACAGAATTTCGAGATCGTATATCAATCTGAGTTAGGATTTTTCACTTGATTTTCGATGACGAACCTGGATATGGATTGTTGTTGATTCTGGATATTCTCTATCATAGTTAGGCTATGCAAGGAGAATGACAGTTTTTGATCAAGAAACCAGATCTGAGTCCGTACTAGGAAGTCGGTTGGACGATACTAGTTTGGAAGAGAAATTGTGTGATCGAATGAGCGATCAGATTGATATAGCGTATGGATGGTATGTGTACATCGTACGGGTTTGAATGAAATTGATATTGAAAAATTGTGGATAAGAACTGTAAATGGTTTTTGGAATAAAAAGTATATTTTGTGAAATATATGATGGAATAAAGTAGAAATTGGATATTTCTATAGTCGAAAGGAAATATGGTTAATAACTTTATGAAAGAGTAATCAAATTTGAATATTTGATTTGGTGCATATTAAAGTTATATATATATATATATATCAGTTATATAAGATAAAACTTCCCTCGTTGAATCTATAGCCAGAAGAAAGGGTTCTTAAAAGTATTTGAAGTACAAAAAGGAAATTTATACAAGTATGAAGTGATCCAAAGATTTTCAAAGTTACATATATATATATATAAAGGATCTTGTGAGAATGATTTTGGGAAAAAGGTTTTGGGAACCTATGAATTTGGAAAAGGCTTTTGAGAAAAATCAATTTTGGAAATTTGGAAAGCCTAATTTGAGAATTATCGATTTTGTGTAAAGGAGATTTTGATGAAAATCATAAAGGGTATGATTTGAAAGATACTATGAGAGCATAGTATAAAGTGTTTTGAGATTGGCTCCGGGGAAAAGGCGCTCTCTTGAAATGAACTTCTCAGAAGTGCCACAGGGTGGTATTGCCTTGAGCCCTAAGGGGGGGTTCTAAAGTTGATCCTATGAGGAGTTCGGACAGACTAGTTCCTGAGGATTATGTGTAGTGGGTAGCGAAAGTCGAGGGTGATGATGCCTATAGAGACATTGGGTTATGCTGTGACGACTGTGTAGCTCGATGTCACTGCGCTCTACTGCGGACCATAGCGGGAGTCGTGTATGCTGCTGAGAGCCAACGGTCTACGTTTGATTTTGCCGGGATGGCAACGTAACATCGGTAGACTACGATCTATGAAGACATAGCAAAAGTCGGGAGGCTGTGAGAGCCTAAGGCTACATTGGGACTTGACTGATGTAGCCTGCGACCTATAAGGGAGTGGAGAAGTTTCATTCTTTTGGCAGCGAAATTCGAGGCTGCTGATGCCTACAGTCACATGGACTTTTGCAGTGATGACAACGTAACCCAGGATGTAACTGCAATCTGTAGCGGGTTCAATGGCATAATCGAGGGGCGCGGAGTGCCGGCGCGAAGTGCCTACAGTTATCTATGGATTTTGCCGGGATGACAACGTAACCATCGGGTTAATTGCGACCATGCATGGAAGTGATGATTTCTAGAGCATTCTCACCGAAGATATTTCCTCTATTTCAAAATGTTTACTATATTTTTATAAAGTTTTTGGAAACGTTTTCCTAGTACTTACACTTGGTGTTCAAAATGGGTCTGCTAAGTACTTATAAATTTTCAGTCCTACGGCGAATCAACATATGATAGTATTTCTGTAAGAACAAGGATGGACTAGTTGAGACATCGAGTTATATAAAATATTTAAAAAAAAATAATTTATTATATTATGTGGATTTTAAAAGTATTTTAAAATGATTAAAAAATAATTATCTGATTTTAAGTATTAAATAAATTCTGCCTTCGTTCCATTTCGAGGACGAAAAGATTCAAAGGAGGAGGAATGTGATAACCCGGATTTTTAGACATCTGTAGTTGATAAAATAATTGGGTTAATTAATAGAAATACTGAATTATAGATTGAACAAATGAATCTGATCAAATAAATATTTATGTTTGTAATTGAAATTGTATTTGTTTAAATATATGTATATATCAAATTGATTTTTTTTAAAATTGGATTTGAAATTTAATTTGAATTTAGATATTTAAATTGAAATTTAAAAGATATATATATATATCTTAAATCATACTTTGGTTTTAAAATTTATTTTATATGATTTTATTTAGAACATAAATTGTTTTATATTATTTTCTTTTTAAAGTAATTTATTTATATATGTATTTGTTAATTAGGAAATTTATTATGAAAAGCTTTTTAAAACATTTAAAAAATTTATTTATGCATGCAAGTTACATGTGTTAAGATTTAAACCTCTCTAGATAACATGTGTAATTAGATTAACAAGCCTAAATGACAAATGTTTATCTTTTTACAAGTATCAACGTTTTCATTTTATTTTCTTTAATTTTAAGTAAATCAAAATTAAATCTATATAAACATACTTCTTTTTCTTCATTCTTTTTTCCCCTATCTCATTTTCAAAAGCAAAGAAGAATAAGCCAGTAAATTTGCAAACCAGAAAATTATATCAACTTCCAACCTAAAATTAAGACAAGGAATCAAATTCTGTTAAAATTCTCAAATCTGTAATCAATTTTCAAAAGCCTGGGCTTCAAGCAAGCACTCTTCTCATATTTATAAAAGCTGCATCAAATCAGTTTGTTTTAAAAGAGCCTGATCATTTCAACAAAGCAAACAAGAGCAAGTTCAAATCATTCAACAACTAAATCAAACTTCTGGCATCTCAGTTACAACAGATTTCTAGCATTTTTCTATCAAAAGCTCTCCAGTTTTTAGCATCTGTTTCATACAGTAACAGGTGAGTAAACTTTAAAAAAAACAGGGCTTAAGTAAAATTAAATCTGTGTATGAAATTATTGGGTTATATTGTGCTTGCATGTGAATATATATATATATATATATATATATATGAATCTCTGTCTATATGTGTGTTAGATATGTGCATGCTGGTTGAATGTTTGTTGCTCTCTGTTTTCAACAACAGAGTTTAAAAACAAATACAAAAAAATCCAAAACCCTTTACTTATTACTAATTGGCTTTAAGTTTCAAATGAAACAAGTTTGTGTAACCATAATTTAAGTTTTTAAAACTTATTTAAGTATTTTTAGTTTGAAATCTTCTGAAGCTAAGTAAATACAGTAAGATCTTAAAAAAATGATAAAATCAAATAATTTGATTTGTGGATTCAACCACGCAACTTGAATCAACTCTAGAAAACTCGATTTTTAAATCAAAAATCACGAATTTTAGTTTGGAATTGGTGAAGCATTTCTGTGTTGACCATAAGTGTGTTTTTGGACGAAAACAGGCGACTGGACGATTTCTGGTGATCGGGGTCTTCATTGGAGAGTGTTGGAATGTAGAAAGACTTGGCAAAAATGCCAAGTAGGTTTATCTTCACCTGTGGCGTCGGTGGTCGGTTGATTTTGTTTTAAACCCTAATTTTGGGTTGGGATCGGGAATGTGTTGACGGTGTCATCTTTGGCGCATCGAGTGGCTTCAGACCAAATGTATTGGTGGCGTGGAGGTCTGGCGAGAATGAGATCGGAATTCTACAACCTCTGGTGGTCGGCGATAGGAGTTCGGAGTGATTTCAAGCGAAGTGGTAGTTCTTGGAATTGCTCGAGTTTCCTCGATTTCGTTATCGAGTTGTTTGGAAGTTTGGGTGATCGGGATAGATCATGTGGTCGATCGTAGATGTGTGTGAGGAAACGTCGTTGGTCGCGGCACCGTAGTTGATCTGTGCACGTGCATAGAGTTGTTTATGTGTCAAGGTGTTGGGTTGATGGCTGTCTCGAAGTGGATCACGGGTTATAGGAGGATTGGCTTGAGTTTTGGTTTGTGTTCGTGTGAGTTATTAACTACTATTTGTTAAACTAAAACATAACTAAAAAAAGGGAAGATGAAGAAGAAACTTGAGTCTGGTCTCGAATCAGAGGCGGGTCGAACCCGAAGCAAGCTTGTAAATGTTTTTTTAAAAGTTCTGTAAGGCTAATTTAAAAATTTAAATTTAAAAATGATTTGAACTATTATGTTTAAACTATTTTGATTAAAAAGTTTTATGCGTTGTTAACTTAAATTTGAGAAATGTTAAGTATTTTGGAAACTTAATTTTTAAAAATAATTAATTATAAATTAAGATGAAATGTTTTTAAAACATGTATTAATTAAAGTTAAGTAATTAATGTAAATAATTTATTTGTGAAGTTAGTTAAGGCTTTTATGATTAATGATTACTTTAATTAATAAGGTAATTAAAGTTAAATTAATTAATAATTTAGCATTAATTAATTTATAAAGGTTAAGTTAATTAATTAAGGATTATTTAATTTATAATTAAGAATTAATTAAATAAGAAATAAGATAAAGGACAAATTTTCAATGTGGGCTAGTTTTCGAATCAATTTCGCGATCGGAGTTGGTTTTGAAACTTATTACCAAACAGGGCTGGTTTCTGCCCAGTCAGCAGCACAGTCAGCGTATTTGTAACTGCCAACGCTGTGCGCAACTCTTAGTTGCGCACGGGAAATAGTTTTCCCAAAAGCGCAACTAAGAGTTGCGCTTGTTGGGGATTTAGTTTCCCCTCAATGCGCAACTAAGAGTTGCGTCCGAGCGCAACTCTTAGTTGCGCAAGTGCAGGCGTAACTCATAGTTGCGCCTGCACAGGTTGCTACTGCTAAAACAGAGGCAGCAGGAACCATCCTCCCCATTCCACCAAAACCCTCCCCAAGCTTCAAACCCACTTCCATGGCCGAACCCAACAACTCCCAACCCAAATTTTAGCCAACTGCCACCATTTTTTCACAAAATTATCAAATTTCTTCCTCTTTCTTCGATTAAACCAAAGCTACAACAATGGAAGCGGGATCCTCTTCAACACAAATAGATTTTGGTAATTTGTAAACCCTAATTTTTTTGATAAATATAAAATTTGCTTATTATTTGGTTGTATTTGCTAGAAATATTGTCGTAGAACTTGTTGTACATCTTAATAATCCAATTTGAAGCGTTGAATCAGTAATTGATCGTAACGATGTGTAAAAATCATTTTTTTTGCATGAATTATGAAGAACCGGAAAGCGGACCGGTAGACCGTAGCGTGCTTTATATGCAAGATAATCACCGCTCTAATTTTGAAGATTTAATGAGGGTAATATTATTCGCCTTGTAATGTTAGTAAATTTTTGCACGTTATTTTGCCTTTTGAATTAACAAAAAGATAGACTTCTTTGTTTTGCAGAGTGTAAAACCGGTGGATTGTATGGATCATTCGCAAAGTTTTGAAGAATTGATGGAGATGGTTGAAGATCAACGGGTTCAACAATTACTACATCAGGCGGGATTCTGGTATTTCATGCAGATTAGATATATCAGATTTGACAGGTCATTACTCACAGTTTTATGCGATAGATGGAGACCGGAGACTTCCACTTTTCATTTTTCCGTTGGAGAAATGACCATTACACTACAAGACGTATCTATTTTGCTTGGCCTTCCTATCGAAGGCGCCGTGTTGAACTACGGTGGTAATGTGGACGCCGATGAGGTTTGTCAACGTTTTCTTGGTGAAATTCCACCTCCAGAAGCGGTGGTCAATAGAAGAGAGTTGAAGGTCAAATGGCTGAATGACCTTATAATCGGCCGGGAGATTTCAGTCGATTCATCTATTGAGGAGATAGAACAGTTCACACGGGCTGTCATATTACTTCTAATCGCATCTCGTCTATTTTCGAACCATTCGAAGGGTAGAGTAAGCGTTAAATGGTTGTACTTGCTAGAGGATTTTGCCACCATTTCCGATTATTCATGGGGTAGCGCCGTTTTATGCGCATTGTACAAGGAGTTGGATAATGTGGCACTAAGAAAGACGAACGGATTAGCAGGTTGCCTAACCCTTCTGCAGGTATGTCGGATTTGACTTATCGGTGTACGAAAGTTATGAAATCTTTTGAAAGACGTTTCTTTAACACTCATAATTTTCAGGTTTGGTCTTGGACGCGTATTTCTGTTGGACGGCCAAACGTTAGTGCCAACGTTGCTCCGGGATTACCGTACGGGTCAAGGTAAAAGCTTCTTGAAATTAGCGGTGAATTTTTTTTGATTTCTGCCAATATTCAAACACTATTTTGATTATGATTGTAGATGGACCGGAGATAGACGTTGGAGAGATAATCCAGCCCGGCATCCTACATTCTATCGCAACGAGCTCGATGTTATGGACGAGCATGCTGTTGACTGGACGCCATACACCGCTGAGATCGTACAGGATCTCCCGCCTATATGTTTGGACGGCGAGCAAAGTTGGTGTGCAAGGACCCCGATTATTTGCTTGCAAAGTGTTGCCATGCACTACCCCGACAGAGTGATGAGGCAATTTGGCCTTCATCAGCATATACCGGATCCGGCCGAGCAGATTTTCCCACATGGTTGGAATAGAGCCTTGTACAACACGTATGTCGCAAGGTGGGATCACAGGTTGGATCACGTTCAGGTCGAACGCGTACCTAGAATTTCAATCGAACAGTACTATAGTTGGTACTGGCATATCACATGGCGATTTGTACTTAAAGAATCGTCAACTAGACTGCCCAGATATGCTCCACGGGGACCGGTGGAACGTGATTTGGTAAGTATCAAAAAGTTTTACTCTTTGAACTTCTTCAACAAGCTTTAATTGCGTCGTTTATTCTTTTATTTTAGGTTCAAGGGTTGTATATGATTTCCAATGAAGTTGACGATGTCCTGGCAGATCCTGCAGATGAGGACAGAGTAAAAGGAAAGTGCTTCAACATCAAGGAAATTATCAAGTCGCTTCTTGGAAGGCATAAGCTAGAAAGACCGCCACCGTATACGCCTCGTCCTCCCCGTGCTTTTGGTATTACCTACTAAAGAAGACATTTTAGAGGCACACGGGGTCCTTCACAAGGTAGCCAGCCGGGGATGGAAATTGTCGAAGCTGGACCATCTCAACCGCCTCCGACGCAAACTTAAATAAAACTATGCTACCGCAAAAATTTAATAAGAAGATAGGGTTGTGTTGGTATGTCGTTTGGTTGCTATGTTTTGAATTTGTATTGACTTGAAACTTGTTTGCTGCGTTGTTGTATTATTGACTTGGAACATGTTGTTATATGACATATGATGAGTTGTATGAAATATTTTACCTCGTTGGATGAATTGTTGTACTTATATGTTGGTATATTATATGAAAGTTGACTTTTGATGAAAGTTGTTTATGGTATATGGTCTCTGGAAAGTTGCAGGCGCAACTGATAGTTGCGCAAAAGGCGCAACTTCGAGTTGCGCAACTTCGAGTTGCGCAACTTCGAGTTGCGCAACTTCGAGTTGCGCCTCTTAGCGCAACTAAGAGTTGCACCTGCATATCTGGGCTATTCCCTGGCCCAACAGCTGCATATGAACAACACAACTCCTCCCAAAACAAACACAACTCCTCAAACCCATTTTCTTTCAGAAACCCTAACATCCATTTCCATTATTTTCACTACTATCAACACAACTTTCCACTCAAAATCATTTAGTTCTACGGAGATAAACAAAAGATTTCACGTTCATCTACACTAGAGGTAAAGAATCGAAACCCTACTCCACCAATTTTCATAGGTATGGTGTTGATAATTAATTTTCTATAATTTTGATAGATCAATGACTACCGTGCCTATTATTTGTCACTATGACGGTGATTTAGTCATCGATGAAAATAGCAAGCCAACCTATGTTGGCGGAAAGCATAAGGGATCGAAAGTCAGGAGGGGTTGCAATTTTCTTAAGCTAAAAACGGCAATTTACAAAGCTACAAAGATTGCTTCTACGGAGTTCGACATCGCGTTGGTTAGTAAGTGGGTAACAGATGATGGACCAATTGCTATTGAGGTAAACGACGACGACGACGTCGATTCTATGTTTTGTGTGGGGATGAAAGTAATTGAGCTGTATGTTAAGAAGACGGAGGTGGTACATACAACTGAACAGCGAGCTCAAATCTTTGATTATACCGGTCAACCCGGACCTAGTAATACTGCTGAGCAAAGTCACACGTACTACCCACCCGACTCCTACCAGCCACCGAACATTTACGCACAGGCGGCCGGGTATGTGTTTATGTGCTGTAATAATGTTTTATTCATGTTTTTGGCACTTAACAATCAAATGTTTGTGTACAGGTACGGTGTCATGGCATATCCATCTTAGTCACCCGGGTATGGGTTCCTTCCATATCCATCGTATCCCGCACAGTCAATTCCAACTCCGAATTCAAACGACTACTTGCATGGACTTCCAGATGAAGATGTTGACACCGAGGATATGGAGGGTGGAAATGCTGATATTGAAATTTCCCATTTGGACAGCATGGTAATCGCTGCTTCACTATACGACGATGAAACATGGATCGATGCTATGAATGTTAACAATGGCGCTCCTTTAGATGATATTCCAGAGGAAGTTGATGACACCGATGACCATATCGAGATGGAAGAACCGTTAGAAGATGACCAATGCAATGATACGATTATGGAAAGATCTGTTGTGTAAGAATTTCAATTTACCGACGAAATGTTTGGGCTAGAATGTGTGGAGAAAGGCCCTCGAGTTGGTATGATTTTTAAATCGAAGGAATCTTTGATTGAACATATAAGTGAATGGTCGATAAAGTGTTCAGTTTCATTTAAAAACATAAAGTCTCGTGCTAGAGAGTTCACTGCTATATGTGATATTGATGCTAATTGTCCATGGCGGCTTCATGCTATTGTGTCTAAAAGAGATCATGCTGGGTGGTGGATGATAAAAAAATACAGTGGTGATCACGCTTGCTCAAATCCAATCATCAACTTGAACCATAAACAAGCAACAACTAAATTCATTTGCACCAAAGTCCTTCCACATGTTCGTTCGAATCCAAGTTACACTGCAAAATCTGTCCAAGAGCTTATGGCACACACATACAAAATTCAAATAAGCTACATGAGAGCCTGGAAAGGACTTAGCAAAGCGGTGTCTACAATTTTTGGCGATTGGGAGTCTTCGTACAACGATTTGCCTCAGTTTCTTCGTGCTATACAGAAATGCAATCCGGGTACTGTTTATCATGTACATAGAGAAGGAGTACAATTCTGGGGGGCTTTCTGGGCATTTGGCCCGAGCATTGCAGGTTTCAACCATTGCCGTCTGGTTCTTTCTATTGACGGAACACATTTGTATGGTAAATATCAAGGTACGTTGCTTATGGCCATAGGAGTTGATGGAAACAACTCTCTTTTTCCTTTGGCATTTGCTATTGTAAGGACAGAGTCTGCGGAAACTTGGGGTTGGTTTTTTTCATGCATGGGACACCTAATTCCATCGTTAAATGCAAGATGCATTACATTCATTTCCGATAGAATGAAAGGAATTCCGACCGCCTTGCAAGAAAAGTGGAGAAGACCACATCATCATCGCTTCTGCCTACGCCATTTGAAAGCAAACTTTAAAAAAGCTGGTTTTGGTAGCAAGATTTTGCAAAACATATTTCATGCATCTGCTGAAGCAAGAGATGAGATAGCATACAAAGCACTCAGAGAGCAACTAAAAAATGTGAGTCCGGCTGCTGACAGATGGATTGATAGAAGTCTTCGACATAAGGATGAACAATGGGCTCTTTACAAGGACAACGGTGAACGGTTCTGTATGATGACTACCAATGCTTTGGAGAGTTTTAATGGAGTTCTTAAAGGTGCAAGATCGTTACCGGTCAAGGCATTAGTGGCACGTACCTTTCATCGCCTTAATAGCTACTTCTACAGAAGACGTACCGATGGAACGGATTATGCATCTTCGCTCACGCCAAATTATGACAAAATGATGGAAAAATATTCAGCAGAAGCATGTAATATGAGCATTAACAGGTTCAGCTTAACGGAGTGGCAAGTAACAGACACAAACGCGTGCAATTACACAGTAAATATTACCAATGACAGCTGCAACTGTTCATGCAATATTCCTATTCTAGCCCATTTTCCATGTTCCCATGTTTTAGCTGCATGCGCACGATGTAGAGGAGCAGCGAACAGAGCTTACCATGATCTTATTTCATCCTGGTTTACGACAGACAGTTATAGACATTGTTATTCTCCGGTTTTTCATCCAATGCCCGACAGTAGATATTGGGATGTACCTGAAGGCCCTACTATACTTCCGCCACCAACGCGAAGGAATACAGGAAGACCGAGGTCTACAAGAATAAGGGGAGTCATGGACGAAATGGAGGACAGAAGACAGGACAGATGTGGACAATGCGGTAACTTGGGTCATAAGAGACGAACGTGTGGGAAGCAATAAATATTTAACCTGTTTCTAGTACTTCTGTTATTCGTGAACTGTATAACTTATATGTTTATTCTGTACGCAACTTTGTTATCAAACGCTATCTTATGTCAAACGTTTAAATTACTTGCTATGTTATGTTATTTTGATTAAATCATCTATTGCATATCCACTACAACAAACCAAGTACAAATACAACCAAGTAATACAGCATTCATTACAACTAAAGCATACATAACTCAATTAAACAAGTTTGATACATATCCATTACAGTACAGTTGCACTACCCAGTTTACTAGACCCCTTTCCAAATTGGATTTATGGACTGCAAATATTCTACTTGATGTCGAAGCTGTCTTTTTTCCTTTTCCAAACGTCTTACTTCGGCTTGCATCTCTAGCGCATATTCCACTCCTCTCGGGGTCAAGGGACGATCGAGCCATTTGAAGAAATTACAGCACTCAACACCTTTCGGGTTAGTTATATGATCAAGGTAACCGGCACATCCATAAAAACGACGTCCAGCATTTGTTTGAGTCTTGCATACAACTACCTCACAAACATCTCCACAGTGGCAAAGTGGATGTTTATCTTCTCTCACTCGTCCTTCCCCGCTAATTTGTTTTTCCAGTCTTTGATTCGGTTTGTCTACACACAATTGATTATCCAAAGCAGATTGAACATCAACATCATTAGCCGGCGGAACTATCTCAAATTGAGCTTCAGGAACGGTTTCAAACTGAGTTTCAGGAACAAATTCATTTTCAGCTTCCATCCGTTCAACATATTGCACCAACACTGCATCTGGAATCTCCCAATTATCCATAATAATTAGTGATAGTGTGAGTGAGGTTGAAGGGATTGTTGTAGCTTTGGTTTAATCGAAGAAAGAGGAAGAAATTTGATAATTTTGTGAAAAAATGGTGGCAATTGGCTAAAATTTGGGTTGGGAGTTGTTGGGTTCGGCCATGGAAGTGGGTTTGAAGCTTGGGAAGGGTTTTGGTGGAATGGGGAGGATGGTTGCTGTTGCCTCTGTTTTAGCAGTAGCAACCTGTGCAGGCGCAACTATGAGTTGCGCCTGCACTTGCGCAACAAAGAGTTGCGCTCGGACGCAACTCTTAGTTGCGCATTGGAGGGAAATTAAATCCCCCAAAAGCGCAACTTTTAGTTGCGCTTTTGGGACCGTGCGCAACTAAGAGTTGCACACAGCATTGGCAGTTACAAATACGCTAACTGTGCTGCTGACTGGGCAGAAACCAGCCATGTTTGGTAATAAGTTTCAAAACCAACTCCGATCGCGAAATTGATTCGAAAACTAGCCCACATTGAAAATTTGTCCAATATTAATTATAATTAGAGGTTAATTAATTAGATAATTACTTGATGAAAGTAATTAAAGGTGAATTACTTAAGGGAAGTAATTGAGAATTAATTATTTAGTGTAATTAATTAAAGGGTTGATTAATTAAGGAAGTTAATTAGGGGTTAGTCAATTAACAAGTAAGGTTAATTAAAGGATGATTAATCAATGTAAGTGATTATAGGATAATAAATTTGAGTAATTAGTCAAGGATAAATGGGATTATGTGAATGGGTGAAGGTTAATTAATTTGTGTAATTAATTAAGAGTTAATTACTTAATATAATTAAAGGATAATTAATCAAGGGTGATTAATTAAGATGATAATAAAGGATGATTAATTAATCGGTTTGTAATTAATCAATGTTAAGTAAAGGTAAACTAAGTGATTAAAGACTAGTAATTAATTTAATTAGAGATAAATTAAATTAATTTTGGAAGTAATCAGTCTTGCTTATGAATGATTGAATGATGTTAAATGCCTTGAGTTGGTTGATATCTCTTATATGAAATGTTTTATGATATGATATGATTGGGGTGAACAGTGATAATGTGGTTATCTATCGATGATGAATTACTGTGTAAAAATAACATCCAGTGTTTAAAATTAAATTATATTCACTTGAATAACCTGGGTTAAGATGACATCGGATTCGAAGAGACGGGTGTCGGATGTTAGTAAATACCTGAAACCACTTCGATTCTTTATAGATTGATATGTGAAATCAATAGGTTGGAATGGAATGATTTAAGTTATTTGGACCATTTAATCTAAGTTTTGGTACTTAGAAATTGATGTGTGAAATAAGTGATGTCTATAACAAATTGTGAATTTGTAAATTGATTCGAGTAACCCCTGGTTTTAAGTAAGATTTACGCATTAGTATTTCTTGATCAGTTGGGCTTACTCACGCTAGTTTCCAGCCTGACCTGGGTGTTACTTTGATGTAATGCTCGGGTCAGACCGAGTATTACAGCTTTTCAAGTAAGGACGTTCTAGAGCTCAGGAGATGAGCTGGACGGCATGAACATATGGAGTGTTTCCACTGTGATATATTGTTGTATCTATGGGACAAGTTGATTTTAACTGTCCAATATTTCTATAAACGTTGTATCTCTGATGTATTAATGTATATTAACCGATATAGTTTTCTGTTGTATAACTGTTATTTTATTTGATATTATATTTTGATCTATTGCGAATGTGAGATTCTGTATTTCTTTTATGTTTCTTCTTCTATCTCTTTTCTTCTTTTCCTAACTACCTGGAATTTTCGGGATCGAAATTCCGGGTTGTTACATTACTTCTCTCTTTTATTTCGTTCGTAGCTAAAAGAAAAAATGGCGGCCCAAAAATTCTTCTCCGTCCTCGCCGTTGCCTTCTCCTACCCATCGTCTACTGCCGACCCTAGCCTTCTTTCTGATTTAGTTTTTTTTGTCTTCGTTTCGGTTTAGGATTTTTGTCTTCGTTTCGGTTTAGGGTTTCTTCTTCGATTACTTGTGATTGATTTCACGGTTGCTTTAGAGTTATTTAGATTGTTCAGTTTGATTTTTTTCCCCTTTTAATTTTTTGCAGCATTCTTGACTTCCACTTTTTTCCAGTGATGATCTGGGTTTATATAGGAATCGATCTCCTATATTTTGTGGTCGCATTCGATTGCTTGGATTTGCTTTCGGTCGCTTGTATATTCTTTAGATTGCTTATGTTTTCTTTTGATTACTTTGATTTTATTTCGGTTGCTCGGATTTGCTTTCGATTGCTTGGATTTGCCATCGGTTGCTTCTACATAGATTGCTGTCGATTTGGTATGTGCATAATTTTGCCCCTTTTCAATTTTATGCTCAAACTCTACTTGATTTTTTTCTGCCAATTATGATCTGAGTATATATGGGAATCAATTTCCTATATTTTTGATTATATACTATGATTTGAGTTACTGATTTGTGTTCTTCCTAGAGTTTTTATCTCTTTTGAACTACTGGGTTTTGATTCTGACTTGATATTTGCAATGATTCGTGTGCTTCCTAGAGTTTTTATCTTTTTCGAATTGTATTATCTTTGTTGGTTTGTACATATATGAGTTTTTCTCTCTGTTGGTTTATAACTTTGTTGGTTCTCTTTTGATGCTCCATTGTTGTTGTATCATTAGTGCTTGTTGTTTTTGAACTAGTTGATGCTTGAAGTGGTAGAAGCAGTGTGCTTATGGTTCGCTGTATCAAATCGTCACTGTTGAACTGTTGATGCCAGCCTGTTGCATTAGTGCTAGCCTGTTGAATTGAATTTGTAATTGAATTGAGGGTTTTGGTTTGTCTACCATTAGAATGAGGAGTTGAGAAAGAAATGTACGTACAGACAAATGAAAATAAGAAGTAGCTAGGGTTTATAATGGACTATTTATAGGCAGATCAGAAATATAAACGAATGGAAAAGATTGATTTACATGTTGAACGATAAATGATCCGAAAAGCCCGTTCTGACTCCGAAACGAAAATGGGTCCCATATATCAAAACAGATGTTTTTGATAATTTAAATTCAATGGAACAGGTTTCAAGTCCAAATTCCATCGTATGAAGAAGTTATGTTAAAATCAGGTCAATTCAAATTGATTTCAATTAAATTGATTTCTAGGCGTTTCGAGTTCGTACGATTAAATAACAAGTCCAATCTCTACGAAACTTGAAATACAACAATAATTCAACGTTACGGATCTGATGAAACTGGTTCGTCGAAATCCATGACAGTGACCAAAATGGCTATTTTCACGTTAATTAAGTAAACTAATATTAAATTAATTACATCACCTTTTCAGTTTAACTTTACTAATTTACGATTTCTATCATTTTGCTTGCTTGGGCATTTTTATAATAATTTAAAGTAAATTTACATATCAATTTCAATGTTAATTACTTCAATAATTACAATGTTCAATTTCAACTGCAATTAATCCAATTAATTAAAATTTAATTCCAATGAATTGATTTTATTTGATTTCAATCTTTATACTCAACTAAATTATTATTCTATAGACAAGGTTTACATTGTTTTATACTTCATTACACTAATGTCTTCCAATTTCCATCTTTTATTTGTATTAACTATTATATTTCAACTATATTGAATTTTGTCAATTTCACATATTAAAAAAAAAATCCCGAATCGATTTATTTATCTTGATTCCACTATTTTATTAAATCAATTATTACATTATGAATATAATTAACATTTCTATGCATTTTGTTACATTCAAAATTTTGAATTATTGCTATAACTCAAATTAATGTAACATTTATTTACATTTAGTTTTAATTGATTTCCAATTATACTTTATAGACTAATTAAATAGGTAACTTATAATAATTGTTACCATTAACTTTTAAATCACACTATAGGTTTATTATTTACAAACAAATGTTACCAATGCTTACCTAACATGGATTTTATTCAATTATCATTACTTCATATTATTTCGTTGGTAAATTCAATATTTACGTTTGTTTTCTTATTTTCAATTTATGACCAAGTGTAACATTTAACTTATTTCAATTAGTTGGGATTTCATTAAAGTTGTCAATAAATAATTTAAATTGATATGGTTACTAGTTCATTCGAGTTATTATTTTCATTAATAAATCACAAATTTTTATTTCTTCCACTATTTAATCACAAAATATTATTAAATTAACTATATTAAATTATCGAAAATTTACGATTCGTTTCACTTACATTATGATGATTGATATTTTGCGGTTCTAGTTACCATTTTTAGCTTGCTTCCTTTAGTTTGGTTTTCTGATTTGAGTTGCATTTCCTTGCGCACCTGAGTTGAGCCCGAGGAGGCTTGGGCTTGACCTTATGCACATTTGCACTGTGTTGAACCTTCGAGCTTGACCTTTGCAATAGTCCATGTGAGTTAATCGATGTCCAGCCTTGTGATATTCATAGTGATACATTGTGCCTATCATAAGTTGTTCGTGCATATATATACACACACATATACATATACATACATACATACATGCATGCATGCATACATATACACACACACACACACATGTTTTTGTCCCTGTCTAAACCATGAAGAGAAAACATATCCATAAACTGAGGTAATATTAATATTCTTATTCAATTTTATTTTTGCAATCTAGGTTTGTTTCCCTTTCCATTTTACTGCATTTTTTATTTGATAGTATAGGAGATGGTTGGACACAAGCTGGAGCAAGCAAAACTATAAGGTCGTTCGGGTACGTATCGTTTCAATCCATAGTGATAACAGAGATATAAACATAAATGAACATCCAATCATTTAAAAGGTCAAACAATAACATCCATCACAATTAACATCCAAATCAACTAATAAATCACAATAATAAATTGGTTACCATTATTAGGTGTTCAACTAGCAATTTATATTCAATATTAATTTAAATAACACTTTAATTCAATATAAATTCAGATTAAACTTAAATGACAATTTAAAATACCAAATAGCAATCAATAAAGTTCTAATCAAATCATAAATTTAATTTAACTAACATAAGATGGTGTATTTGTAAGTGGGTAAAACACTCACCTTCGAATTAGAAAATCCGAACCCATCAAACTATAACGAAATCAACTTCATAACGTAAACGGTGTCGATACGAATCCAACGCTGAAAACGGCACAGAATCCGACCTCGTATGAGAGAGATATGAATTTATTAATAACCAAATTAACGTAACTTTTATTAAACAACTTAATTAAAAAATAATTAGTAAATTAATTACGTTTACAATAACCAAATCATGATTACACTAATTGCCATCTCGTTCTCTTCATTCCAGGTTGACTCACGCATGCGAAACCTATCCATGCTCCGCCATCCACGAACGTCACTCCACTTGTAGCAAGCCGAACCCCGCCTCGAGCATCGCTAGATCTGGCCCCGACTTCGAAAATAGCTCTAGTGCCTGCTCTGTCCCCGGATGCTCCGCCAATTCACATGAAAAACGAACCCAAAAGTCACCGCATTCAATTCGAAATTCTGGCTACCGTAGTTCATCTTTGGTCACCAAATTTTGACAAAGCGTAGCCCTCGCCGACCTCAACAACATTCCTTCAGACATTGCCGGCTGTAGATGATCGGAGATGATGAAATCAGCAGATATACGTCTAACTGTCATGGTGTAACGACCCGATATTTTGGACCATTCGCATCCGTACATGTCGGACTTGAATTGCTCAAAATATAAGATTGTTAATTTATAGTTGGCAAAACTCAGCATATGCAGTAAAATAAATCAATCACAGAATCACAGATACAGAGTGGTACAATAATACGCAGCAGATTAAATAAATAGTAGTTCATGAAGCTACTATATAAACATTGGAGTTAGAAATAAAATACAATAGAATATCTCAGATGCAGTGAAATCTCCAGTACCAGCAGACGACTTCTCTGAACCAATCAACTGGAAAAGCTGAAAGCTGAATCGATAGTTGGATCTCCAAACGAAGCTCCAAACTCCAAAAGGTGAGTCTCAAATGTTGTATCACTCAGTCTGATCCGAGCGTAAAGAAAAACACAAACACTCGAGTTAGGATTAACATTCTTATATCAATAAATCCCACTCAAGTGAAATATCAACTGAAATACAAGTAACTCAAAGGATGTTTCGGATAACCATCCTCTAAGGATCCGTGGGACTATCTACAATGCAGAGATATACACTATAACACTGTGGTCATTTCAAATTAATTTATACCAAAATATCATTTCATTTCAAATATATATATATATATATATCCAAATTTTATCACTTTAAAAGTTGCGATTCAAATCTACTCAAATTCCAAATTCAAATTTAATCCCATCTCAATTTATAAATTCAACTCAATTCATAAATAACCATTTCAAATTTTATCGATCTCAAATCCGGGTTTGAATCACAAAATACCCATTTATATTTCAATATATTTCAAAACTTTAAATATTCAACATTTTAAACTAAATTTAACAATTTCTTATAGATTTAGTTTATCTTCATTATTATTTAGTCTTGAAGTATTCCCTCATTAGATTCAATATCATTTAAGTAACCTTAAATTACATTTTTCTAAATATTTTCTTTAGTTTATTGAAACGTGAAACATTCATTAAATCACATGAATCAAAAATCCAGTTATAAAATCATATCTTTAAATTTCACATTCAATAACTTCAAATCAATTTAATTAAATAAAATTCTTAATTAAATACCATTTCAAATACACCCAAATTTATCTTCCCAACCTTACTTATTCAATTTATCACAAAATCAATTTGAAAAATAGATTTACATAAATACTTAACCGTATTATATGTATTAAATCAATCAAATTTAAATTAAATATTATTATTAAATCTGTATATAAAATTACATTTATATATAATATTTTAAGGACCAATATTAAGTAAAACCATATTCTTTTCCGAAACCATAGAAATTATTTTCAAAATATTTATATATGGACCAACGATGTCTGCATATAGGATTCTATCATAAGGTCAAATGATATGGATATTTATCGTTTCAATCCGTAATTTTAATATATACGGGTAGATATCACTTCGACCCGCAGTCCCAAATTAAATTCAATTGAAAATCGCTTGGGTCTATCATTTTAACTCTTAACGATTTTCTCCTATTCTAAACTCCGTTCGGGTATGTATCATTTCAACCCACAGTGAATTCTATACTAAAAGGAACTTGCAGAGTGATAACTGATAATATAAAATAAAACAACAGGCATATATCATCAATAACAATATGATATAAACAACAGGATATGGTGTCATATCCCACAGGTGAACAGTTACGGATAACAACATAAATAACAATTTAAATAACTACAGCAGCATATTTCAATTGTCGTTTCAATTGAAATCAAATTTAATAAATATAAGAAATTTAATCATGAGTGGTTGCTCACCTTTTGAGGCTAGAGAGATTTTACACAGAAATGAGCTACTAAATCCAAAGCAATGCCAGATGGATATGATTTGATGTAGAAAACAGGCACGACGGACAAGGCTGATAATGGAAAATCGATGAGAACGATTGAATTAGTTTTGATATAACGGAACTATTTAAAATAATTTCAAACATATATTTTCAAATCCATATCATGTCCTAAATTTTTTAATTTAAACAAAACTCAATATACAATGTTTATACAATTCATACATTTCCTTAAAATTTCCTTAAATCCATCTTAGACGCTATAACTAATATAAGTTTGAAAACCGACCCAACATATATGCAGACAAACACAAATCCATATGCAACGATATATATACATACATACATATATATATATATATATATATATATATATATTGTGTTCCCATGAAATCAATTAAATTTTTAAGACGAATGTTAAAAATCATTGTTTACATTTAAAACGCCTAAGCAGATTAGATGTTGAAAATAGTACATATATTAAAATACTTTAAATAGTTTATGTATTAAAATAATTTGTATATAAATTTTAAAATTTTAAACACATATTAAATTAAATATGTATCTAAAATCATCGTTTTAAAAAAAAATAACAACATATCTACATAATATACTTTATATAATACTTACAGATATGCTGCCTAACACAAACAGATACTTAAACAAATATATTTCGAAATAAGCTAAAATATACACAACAGGTTGAACCCATGTTAACAACTTTACTAAACACTTAACTTATATTATTATACAAATAATAGGCTATATGATTTACATAATTGATTCTATATGCATAACAAACTATACTGTAAGCTTCTCATATTATGTTGTTAGCCTATATATGCATGCACTATATAACTATATGCTGCTAATATAATTTTATAGCTTAAGTAAACTTATAAAAACAATGTAGCTAATAGATTTGCAGGCTCATATAAAACTTATACCTACCTATATTTTATTTCATTTTATTATTTTTTATTTTTATTTTTAAAACACACGTACACATTAAAAATCAACTTATATATAACTATACTGTTCGTACTATAACTTATACATATAAAAAATTATAGATATAAAACAGTAAACCTATTTAAGCAAGATCAGATAATAGATTTATATACACTTATGGATATATATACCTTTAAATAAAAGAGAGGAGCAAGGCCGAAAGGCTGGATGCAGTGGTGGCGGCCAATCTTGTGTGTGAAGCCAGGGAAGGGAGAAGGTCGGGATGGGTGGTTGGAGGGGCGCAGGCCTGTCGTGGTGGTGAAGAGCCGAGCACTTGATGGAGTGAAACAATGGAAACAAAAGAAAAACAAGAAGAAGAAAAAGAAAAGAAATAAGGAAAAAATAAGTGCAGCCATTTACCTACAGGAGAAGCTTCACATGCAAGAGAGGTGATGAAAGCCAAATAATATGCGGTGGGCATTTGTGTACATGGGGTGTAACGATCCCAGATTTTGATTTATTTTAAATTGATAATTAATTTAATTTTTTGAATAAAATTGCAAAATTTATCAGTAAATAGATTCGAGTTTCTCCAAATTCAAATAAGTGTTTATGTCGAACAAATATTTCAAACAAATTTATAGATATATAAAATAGAAATTTATTTATATTATAAAATAATATGTACAAGACATACAAGGAAATTAAATATTTAGGCTAGAAATAAAAATAAATGTATATATAATAAACTATGAAATATAAAATTAAACACATTAGCAAATTCAAGCAACATATTAAAATAGAAGTTTAATTATATTATAAAGTAATGAGCAAAGCAAAAATATATTCAAGTAAAAGGACAAGGTAAACAATCAAGTACGTAGTGGTAAGATACTTGCTTCCTGGTAAGCAGGTCGCAGGTTCGATTCCCGTCTGGCCTGCTCCCAATTTCAAGGCGCGGAGATGGGTCCCCATTAATCCAACAAAATGGTTGGGGGCATCAAATCTCTGTGCTGGGCTAGCTTAAAAGGGGGGTCAGTGTGGCGGACAGCTGAATTCCCTAGCTCTACTCTTCGGAGTAGGGTTTTCAAAAAAAAACAAAATATAACTATCTATGGATTAGCCTGTAAAAGAAGATAGTCAGAGTACTTTCAAGTGTGTAAAAATGCAAGATAATAAATATACTACAAAGTATAAAGAAAAATAAGGCAATTTAAATACTTAAGTTAGAAATGCAAAGCTAAGAACAAAGTAGTGAAAATATCTAAAACAAATAAAGTATAGAAATGAAAACATAAAGTATAAAGCAAGCTAGTCAAACAGTATGTTGATAAAATTATGTAAAATATAAAGTAACACATTAATTAATTTAAAACAACAAATATACTTAACTCAAACATAATAAATACAGCTGAAAACAAGTTATAAACAAAGCATAAAGGACATGCATTTAATACCCCATCACTACTTTACACAAACAAAATTATCACCCGAGACAAGAAGATACATAATCAAGTATGGGAAAATTTAATAAGCATAGATTTGTACAATGGCATTTAATGTTTACATCTCTAGTATAACTAAAGTCAGTTCTTTGCTATTTACAAATAATATAATCAACCTGTACATTCTTTCCTATATATCAACTTCTTTTATCAACTTTCCATTTCAGTTCGATCCATCAAAACTAAGAGAGAGAAAAACTGAAGTAAACACCATTTCATACTTAAAACAAAACTCAAAACATAAACAAAGATTCAACTTTAAACAATACCATGAAATCAACTCAAGCCAGAGAATCAAGTGATGGTTTCAACTGGAAATACAAGCCTGTTTCAACATAAATGCAACTCTGTTCTTTCTCCTGGAAACATCGGTGAGTAAAAAAATTTATATTGATACCTAAATATCATCAAGTTTGTGTATAAATATATGGTGTATGAAGCTCTGTTTTGTTTTTGTGAAGTTGTTCTGTGAGTTGCTGTTCTTTTATCTCCTCTGTTTCCTTGTTCTTCTTCCTTATTGACTGAGTTACAAGTTTAAATAAACAAGAAACTTCGATCTATTAGTGTAAATATCATCAAGTGGGAGAAAGGCAAGAAATTTTTTTTAAAGTGGCAAGAGAAAATTTAGGCATTCATTTCTATTAAATATACAGAAGTAAATGGAAAGAAACAAAAGATTTTGAAACGGCTAGTGTAAATCAAAGATTATATTCCTATTAAATACGGAGACACAAATGAAAGTGGAATGTTTTACATGTGATTTGTAAGGCAGGAAATCATATTTGAACGGCTGTTGATTGATTTTTAACAGCTAAGATATGAAGTCAAAGAGTGCGTATAATAGATGCCATAATTAGAACGAAACATATGCCCAAAATAATTAACAAAGTAACGTAATTTTAAATCTGTTCGTTTCTTATTTATTTAGTAAATATGCTAAAGAATATATTAGGAAATAACATACCATTTATAGCGCTAAATAAATTAAACAAGAGCGGATATAAACATACCAATTTAAAACGTATAATTTATTGCCTTTTTACAACATTATTTATTACTTAATTTAAATTTATTTGTTTCTTTCGTTAAATCCATTAATTACAATTAATGTATTTCTTTTTTTTGCCTTTTTAATATTGAAAGGTTCCAAATCGACATAAATGTAATTAGTTTCAAAATTACACTTTAAAGCGGATCCTAACAAACGTACATTTCTTTCATTAAACATCATTAATTTTAGTTAAATTCTCTTTTCCTTTTATTCAAATATTCCAAGTTAAATTAACGGCAATAAATTTCAACATTAGAATATAAATCGGAACATGATTAATGGATAGATAATTAAAAAAATTGAAATCTTTTTACAATAACTTAAATACATTTATAGAATTGTTGTTTACACATAAGATAATTAAAACAATTGGATTCTTTTTACAGTAACTTAAATACATTTATAGAATTGTTGTTTACATAAGATAATTTAAACAATTGAAATCTTTTTTTTAACAGTAACCTAAATACATTTGTAGAATTGTTGTATACATATAAGAGTTATAAATTAACTTGCTTAAATAGTATCAATGACATACAAACAACAAAATTTATATTTATATTTAATTATTATTGATAATTTCACCAAACTTCAATAGTTTAAATTCGATTAAATTTTGTAGAGTTCTTAATTAAATACAATTTCAATTAATTCAACTTTATCTTCTCAAATCATGAATCATTTAACTAATTAAGTCTTATTAAATTAAAATTTATACTTCTTTCCTTTTATGTAAAATCCAATTATACTAAATTTTATTAACAAATTAATTTCAATAGGTTGATATGTAAGAAGAGCGAAAATCGTGACTAAAATTTAAATAAGTTTGAATACATAATTATACATTTATTGTTTACAAATAGATTAGAATTTAATTTACAATTAAAACCCAATTCTAGTTAATTATAAATTGATTTCATGCTTTACATAATATTAAATCTGTCCAATTAAACTTTTATTAAACCATACGTTTGAAATCACATAAAATAGTTGTCACTTTATTAAATCAAAATCAGATGTTAAAATTCAAAGTAAATTTTATTTAAAATCATAAAATTTTAATTTCTTACTGTATTAATTCTAAAATTTGAATTTTCTTCTTTTCAAAAAATACGGGTCGTTACACTCTCCCCCACTCAAAAGTTTTCGTCCCCGAAAAGAAAGGAGGTAGGAGAATAGAACGACCTGAAATAAAAGTAGATTGAAAGTTAAAATTAACAATTAATTTGAAACTATATAAATTTTACCTGAAATATTCATACTTTTCAAAACCCGTTTGTAAAATTTCTTGCTTCCTCTACAAATATCATTTATATGTTTAAATAACACTTTTATAAATATATGAAAACTATTAGAAAACAATTATTTACATCATTACTTATATTTACAAAGAAGCTATTGAAAACATTAATCCATAATTCATAAGTTTATAAATTTTATCTCAAGATACCTTTCAAATATTATTAATAAATCAATAATCATTTACTTTAAATATGTTTTATTTAATTAATAACTTCTAAAATATTTATAACACTAAATTTTTCTATTAAACCTTGAAGTATATAAATAAACAATATTTTAAAAGGACATATTCAAAAGGAAAGGAGGTAGATTCGAAAAACAGAATATAGGTGAATAAATAAACTGAGCAGATAAGGTAGATTCAAAAGAATAGTACCGGGCACGAATAGTTAATCCAATACAAAATTTTCTTTGTTGGAAATACCATTATAACAAAATACCTTTATATCGAAACAAATTTTCCTTTCGAAAATACTTCTATAACTCGATGTTTCAACAAGTTTATCCTCGTTCTTGCAGACTCTGGCCATGCGTTGATCTGGCGCAAAGCTAGAATTCTTCAAGTACTTAGTAGACTTGTTTCAACACCCAGTGAAAATACTTAAAAAACTTTTAAAAACGGACATGGAAAGTACAATCCAAACAAATCAACCAAACCATTTGTCCAACCATGGATCGTAGATATACAAAGGTTACGCCTGAATCTCCCAAGAAACATCTGTATCCTTAAGCTTTCTCAGCCCTGCGAATTTTGCCACGATGACTAGTAGACCGCAGATACACAAAGGTTACGCCTGAATCCCCCAAGAAACATCCGTATCCGTAAGCTTTCTCAGCCCTGCGGATTTCGCTACTAAAAACGACCTAAGTAGATCACAGGATGCACAATGGTTACGTCTGAATCCCCAGGAAACATCCGTACCCCAGGGCCATCTCAGCCAGGCAAATTACGCTACGCTGTCGCGCCAAGAAAAGAAAAACAATGGGTTATGCCACGGTAGGACACTCGAGTACCACATGCGGAAAAACCAAAATCAGAGAGAATAATATCGATAGAATGAATCAAAGATGTGGCCACTTCAAATCACTTTCAAATATCATACTTATATAGACTTCGATAATATAAGATTTCACTTTTCAAATTGAGTACCTTTCCAAATCAATAGTTTTCGAATCAACTTCATACTTATACAAATCAGTTTTATATAAGTCTGATAACTCCCAAATCAAGTATTTAGTAAAATAAGGTTCTCAATTTCAATTTGTTTCAATATCTGATCAGTTTCAAGCCATAAACTATTTCACCAAATTATTACTTCCAAATTTAGTATCTTCAGTTTCAAAGTTTCCAAAATAATAGGCTTAGAAAATAATCCTAGCTCCCAAATCACATAATTTACGTCAAACAAATTCATTTCCAAAATCATCATATAAATACTGGGTTTTAAATTCCAAATCTATTTTTGAAACCGGATATTTTTCAAAATCAATTTTTTACCCCAAAATGGTTACTAAGTTTTAAAACCATCCCTTTTTAAAACCTTTAAACTATTTATTTCTATATGAAAAAAAATCCAATTTACCATTGGAAAGATTATTATTCTATATATATATACACTTTATTCAAAACATTCAAATCTATATTTCATACTAGTATAATTCAAAATAGTCTTATTCATTTACTTAACAAAGAAGTTTCAAACTTATTTAAATCATATTAAAACATACAAAACTAATCTTATAAACTTATCAAATACTTTATACTTTCCCAAAATTACTTAGCTTTGAAAAGTTAACCTTGATTTGGAAGTGCTCGAACCTTCAAAATAGTCGAAGAAATCGTATTTTCAATCCATGAGTTGGAAATAACCAACAGATCAGTAAATCAAATTTCAATAAATAGGGTTATACCAAATCAAATCCGAAACTCGAGGACTGAACACCGGCTTACTTCAAATCGTTTCATATATATATATATATATATATATATATATATATATATATATATCTTTTGAATATCGAATTATACTTCGGAATTTGAAATCAAAATTGGTTTCACAAAATCACTCGCATAGAGAAGCTATTAAAGTGGTCCCTCCCCTACTTTGAAACTCGAAAATCAATGTCGATGATGCATGCACTCATCACCGAAATTATTCTCCAATGACATAAGTGAGTTCTGGACTTCTATTTTCTTAAAACTTCTTTGAAATTTCTTTGGAATCATTAAAACTCGTTTGAGTCATTTGAAACACTTCTTATTCAGAAAATACTTTCAAATTGTACTATTATATATTTTCAAAAATCTTAAAACCAATTTCAAAACACTGCAATTCAATCCCTCGAATTTCAAATTAAAACCTTTCAATTATAAATTATTTTTATATAAATCCATTTCTTATTTAATCTTCAAGATTTCAAAATACAAACAAAACCCGTTTTCGAAGGATGATTCAAGAATGGATTTCAAAACGAAGATAGAGATTTAAATTAGAGGAACTCTAATCAATAGAATCCTGATTCGAAGATAGACTCGATTGAACATGAGATAATTAAATTACAAAATAAAAGATGGATATACTTCTATAAATCACGAGCGACCTTAATCGGGTCAACCGTGACTTCAGGAATATGATCAATGCAGAATTCCAAGGCAAATCGACATTCGATCGCCAGATATAGAATTTGGCATAACCAGAGATAGCAGCATCTAAACCGAGGATATATAAATCTTCGGTGAATCGATGCTATTGTAAAGGAGTTTCACCCCTTTACAAATCATTCAATGGAGCTATGGGATACTCCAGAATTTAGAAAACACGCATAGGGAAAGACAAGAATGGATTTGGTACTGAGGGGAATGTTCCAAAATTCAAAGGAAACCGAATCAAATAGGAGGAGATTCAAGCTCGAACGAAAGTGATTCTGTAAATAAATTTACCATATATGCTAAGTTTGCCTAGAGCCAAAGCTCTTATACCAACTGTAACGACCAAATATTTTGGACCATTTGCATCCATACATGCCGGACTTGAATTGTTATAAAATATCAAATTGTTAATTTATATTTGGAAAAATTCAGCATATGCAGTAAAATAAATCAATCATAGAATCACAAATACAGAGTAGTACAATAATACGTAGCGGAATAAATAAATAGTAGTTCATGAAGCTACTATATAAACATCAGAGTTAGAAATAAAATACAACAGAATATCTCAGACGTAGTGAAGACTCCAGTACGAGAAGATGACTTCTCTGAACCAATCAACTGGAAAAGCTGAAAGCTGAATCGATAGTTGGATCTCCAAACGATGCGCCAAACTCTAAAAGGTGAGTCTCAAATGCTGTATCACTTAGTCTAACTTGAGCGTAAAGCAAAACACAAACACTCGAGTCAGGATTAACATTCTTATATCAATAAATCCAACTCAAGTGAAATATCAACTGAAATACATGTAACTCAAAGGATGTTTTGGATAACCATCCTCTAAGGATCTGTGGGACTATCTACAATGCAGAGATATACACTATAACACCATGGTCATTTCAAATTAATTTATACCAAAATATCATTTCATTTCATTTCAAATATATATATATAAATATAAATATAAATATATTTCCAAATTTTATCATTTTAAAAGTTGCGTTTCAAATCTACTCATATTCCAAATTCAATTTTAATCCAATCTTAATTTGTAAATTCAACTCAATTCCTAAATAGCCATTTCAAAATTTATCGATCTCAAATCCGGGTTTGAATCACAAAATACCCATTTATATTTCAATATATTTCAAAACTTTAAATATTCAACATTTTAAACTAAATTTAACGATTTCATATAGATTTAGTTTGTCTTCATTATTATTTAGTCTTGAAGTATTCCCTCATTAGATTCAATATCATTTAAGTAACCTTAAATTACATTTTTCTAAATATTTTCTTTATTATATTGAAACGTGAAACATTCATTAAATCACATGAATCAAAAATCCAGTTATAAAATCATATCTTTAAATTTCACATTCAATAACTTCAAATCGATTAAATTAAATAAATTCTTAATTAAATACCATTTCAAATAAACCCAAATTTATCTTCCCAACCTTGCTTATTCAATTTATCACAAAATCTATTCGAAAAATAGATTTACATAAATACTTAACCATATTATACGTATTAAATCAATCAAATTTAAATTAAATATTATTATTAAATCTATATATAAAATTACCATTTATATATAATATTTTGAGGATCAATAAATAAAACCATATTATTTTCCAAAACTATAGAAATTATTTTCAAAATATTTATATATGGACCAACGGTGTCTGCATATAGGATTCTATCATATGGTCAAATGATACGGATATTTATCATTTCAATCGTAATTTTAATATATACGGGTAGATATCACTTCGACCCGCAATCCCTAATTAAATTCAATTGAAAACCGCTTGGGTCTATCATTTCAACCCATATTAAACTCCAATATCCAGTTTTCAATTTCATTTACATAGAAATGTAAATTCATTTGTTCATTTACAAATTTATTTCACACTTAGTAAATTTTATTTCAACAGCCATTCATTAAGCTCACTTAGACTTTTTCCTTAAATTTACTTTTATCTTACTTGATTCAGTTACACCTCAGTTCAATTCAAAATTTCAACTTCTATAGTTTCCCAACTTATTTCCATTCCATAAACATTTTAAATAAGATTCCAGAGTCTTTTAAACAATTTCTCAACATTTCAAAATCATTTTTGAAATCAATTGTATACATAATTCATTTGCATATCAAATTATCCTTTGAATATTAAAATCAAGCCTAATTTTGCAAACAATTCCAATTTAAAACATTTTGGTAGCAATTCCTCTTTGGAAACTCGAAAATGAACACCGATGATGTCGCGATCATCATCGGAGTTATTTTTCAGCAATCGAAAAGAATTCAGTGCTTTTATTTCTTTAAAACCCTTTCAAATTTTATTTTTTTAAAACTCCCAATCTCACCAGGTTTCAAATCTAACTCAAAAATATTTCTGAAATAATATCACCATTATTCCTCCAAAACCTTTGAAAATCATTTCAAACTCAAAGGAATTTAATTTCCAAAATTTGGAATTCCAAATCCTTTTAATCCCTATTCAAAAATTACTATGTCGTCTTATTTCAATTTATAAATCACATTTATAATTCACATTTCAAATTCCATTTTGTTATCTGAATTTATTTTCTTAACCTTTGGTTATGATTTCAATTCCTATTTTAAATTTCTACACAAAAATGATAATAGTTTAATATTATCATTCCTTAATAACCAAGTAACCATATACTATAATAATTTACAAAAATTATTTCTTTTATATACAAAAATAATTTGGGCAAAATTATTTCATTTACCCACTTTTAAAACAATACTGTGTCGGTTTGCCTAGTTTAAGAGTTTAGAAATCCCTATCGATACAGTTGTCCAGACTGCACCGACCAGAATTTATAAACACTCAACCGATAAGTCAACACAATATCAAACAATTTATATATTCACTAACAAATACGCGCTCATATCTATTAATACACTCAATCTCATTCTTAGAGTACTATGGACTCTATTTTTAATGAGTAATCCCCACCAGAGCCAAGGTTCTCGTTTAACCTTCAACTCTGATACCACTGTAACAGCCTGCAAATCCATACCCCTTGAGTCAACCATATTCTCCAATAGTTCAACTCAAAGTGGACGGAAATACAAACCATTAGGGTTTAAGAAGAAAGAGGTAGAAGAAGAAATAGAAAACAACATCAGAATCTCACAAACGCAGCAGAACAATATAAGGTAGATAAATGACTGATCTTTATACAAAAAGAACTATAACTGTTTTATACATTACATCATCAGAGTACAACACAATCAATAGCATAATATTGGACAGTTATATTAACTTGTCCCCACAAAAGCTAAGGACACATCATACCAACACAGCAAAAATAAGATAGATATGTGTGATACGTCTCGCCATCCAACGCATCCCCTTAGCTCCATAGCAGTCTATCCAAACTCTATACTCTATAATACTCAGTCTGACATGAGCATTATAGTGAAATGACGCCCGAGTCAGTCTGGAAAACTAGCGTGAGAAAACACACCCAATTGGATTATTAAG
The DNA here is from genome assembly GCA_030765085.1 of Allium cepa. Lineage (NCBI taxonomy): Eukaryota > Viridiplantae > Streptophyta > Magnoliopsida > Asparagales > Amaryllidaceae > Allium > Allium cepa. Next base: position 454,175,920 of record CM060928.1, read on the forward strand.
TTTCAAAATCCTTTGAAATCAAAGGTTTCTCGTAAGACCACGTCACAAATAAACATGCCGGGTTTTTACCTTACGATAACCAAAACATTTTTTTATCAAATCCATTTGATATTATAATGGTGTCAATAGAAAGTAAAATAGAATCTTGCTGAAATGCTTGCATCTCACATTTCAGCAATAGTTGGGCATAATCAAAACCGTACAGGTGCTTATTGGAGATTGGATTCCATACAATGGCAAGGCTACTGGGTTACCGCCCGTCACAGTACCTGGTCCAGATCAGAGTACTGAGGATCCACCCTATCCCCTGCTATACAAGGCCGGAGCTACCCCTTACTGGATAGTCCGAATAAGATCACCCCATGGTTAGGATCGGCAACAGCCCATGCGGCCGAATAAAAGGGACATCTAGACAGGGATGACCTTACCCTAATTGGTTGCTAGCCACTTAGCCTTGCTGCACCTCCCCAGTTTAATCCATTGTCGGTTGATGAGGCTTGAGGCTATGCGTTACCTTTTAGCACACATACACTTAGAATGCTCATTGTCCCTCTGACGATGTTCTGATAGCATTCGTCCATACAAGTCTGTTCTCGGTCCGAACGGAACCGAACACACTACTCGTCCTACATCCGCTTTGGAATCACCCTCAGGATTAGTAGCGATTAGCCCTTACAGTTCATTTCTCCATCTTCAACTCCAAACTCTTGTCTTCCTCATGAAAACGTTCAAACCGGATCGAAGTGGTTTTTGGGAAATTGATCCCTATCTCGGTCTCTTCGAAACAATCAGCGCATTGACCAATATTAATAGTCGATTATTTAACTATCATATAGCATCCATAAACAACCACCAGGCCTTAATAATTTTCCAAATGATTTGTTTCAAAATATCTTCACAAGGTATTTTCCTACACTTCAACCCTTTGGAAATAGTTTCAAATCACTTTTTCTCTTGTGGAATAAATTTCCACCCAAATTGTTTTATTTCCACTGAAAATCACCAAGCCTTAATACTTTAGAATTTAATAATTATTTGAAGCACTTTATCCAAAAATATATACTTTAAAACAGTTCAAATAAAAACTACTTAAAACACTTTATTTAAAATAAAAGTTATGAAATTTTATAACAATTTCTCATGTAAACTTAAGCCAAAACTAAATTTATAATAAAAGTTATTCTATAAGGTATAAATATTAAATAGTTATCTTTTAAATCATAATACTAGTTAAACCTTTAAAATAATTTACATATATAATTAACTTAATAAATATTTACTTTTAAAAAAATTTAAAACCACTAAATAATAATTTCGTTCTAAAACATTCTTTTAAAAGCACTTTAAAACCTCTAACTTATACTTGGAAATCTTTTTTTGAAAATGTACTTGGCTTTTCAGGGAAATACACTCCCTTTCCACACCTTTGAAAAAATAAACCACTATTTATTTTTAAACAAATCACCCTTTCCTTTTAAATTCCCATCCTGAATTTATGCTTCCAAATTATCCTTTGAAAAATATTTCACTTTATTTATAAACCCTGTTTATAAATTTCACAATCTTATTCTCCTTTAATCACAGTTTTAACACTTAGTCGGTTTTTAAATCGATTTCCAAAATCAACTCCATTTTAAAATAAATTCTTTTACTTACCAAAATTTATTCCAAAACCCCTTTTATTCCATATCCACTTCTTATTTATGATTTAAAATCTTATTTTAAACTGAATTATCCATTTCATTTTTTTATTCAAAATTCTCCCTTTTATATCTTCCCAATCATTTTAAATCTAAAAATTTAAAAATAAAATCCTTTAATTCTTAGGCAATATCACTTAAGTCTCCAAAACTCTTTTAATTTCATTTATTTAAAATCTCTATTTTCTTCCATACCCAGAATTTATTTAATAGAATTTAGAATCAAACTTTTATTCTTCCAATTTCCAATAATATCTATCACATATGATCAAGCAATCATATCATAGACTATGAAAACAAATTCAATATTTTGAGGAATCTAGTTGGATTCCTCCAACCTGTTTTCCTACATCCACAGATGTTAGCACAATATAAAAATACCAATCCCACTTCGAGGGGGATATCGCGGTATATAGGGTCATCCGCTATTATGCAGGGCGCATAGGTTCTCATCAGCTATATAGTGCGGGAATCAATCACTCCAATATATATACTACTATATATAATATACCACATCCAAACTGATATTAAATTACCAATTCAAGCAAACAACCGATAATTTAAATTTATTTATTTAAATTTAAAAGGGTAATCCAAATGAGTGAGATTAACTCACCTGTGCTTTTATTTTGTAGACCATTCCCATCTCGCCTTGTTCCTCGGTTTTTGACCTTGTATAGAGATTATATGGTTTATTATCATTTGAATTAATCAAACGGTTATTTTCCTTTTTAATAAATTTAGTTAGTTAACAATTTAATCCTAACTACATAAGTTTTTCTTTTTAAAGGTCTTTTAGTACCGTTCGCCTTAGCAAAAGGGGCTGAAGCCATGCTCCTGGTTAAAACGATCATCCCATCACATCAAAGGACACATTATAATCCGGAAGAAAACAAAGAACTCTTGAATATGTCGCTAGATCTTTTCGAAGAGAAAAGGAACGATGCTACCCTCAAAGCCCCTGCACATAGACAGAAAGTGACAAAGGCAGTATAACTCCAATGAAATCTTGAGCACTTCAAGAAGGGGACCTAGTACTCAAGCGCGTCTTTCCACATCCAGGAGCTTTAGACCCAATCTGGGAAGGATCGTTCGTTGTTCATAAGGACCTTTGTAATGGAGCTTACATCCTATCAATAGTCGCCAGGGAGGTGTTCGGGAAAGCATGGAATCTCCAACACCTCTGTCGCTATTTCTCTTAAATTGTAAGAAGCATGTATCAACTAAAGCAATAAAAAAAAGGTGGACGTAGGCACATTTTGGTCGAACCACTATAAAAATTGGTGTCTTGCATTGTTTTCCCTATTTCAACTTTTGTTTTTACTTAATTGTTTATCTGATGTTATTCCTATTGCGATTAATCGCAAGCACTCACCGATAGTAGTGAAAATAAGATAGCGATGACAAAAGGCACGAGATAAGCCTGGGCAGTTTACTGTTAATGATCGACCCCCCAAGACGGTAATGATGAACTGACTGTAAGACACGGATTAGGCACAATTTATATCCTAGGTAGTTCATCATTGGTGTTTGGCTCGCCAGCAACTGTGAACCGATTATAAATCCCACGATTAAGGCATGGCTGTAGCCAGGGGTAGTTCGTAGTTGACGATCGGCACCCACGTCTGAATAATACTCACGACACGGGCAATAGCCCGAGTAATTATTGTTCGAGATCGGTCCTGAATATAGCAACAATTTTATGGTTTCCCATGTCTTAGAGTGCAATGGGAATTAATTAAGTCATAAAAGTTCACAAGAAGGCAAGGCAAACTATAAAATCACTTATCACAAAAATCATTTCATATAAACATACGAAGAATAAAAGTCAAATGTTACAACATCAAGTCTATATGTACCACATAAAAAATATATACAAAACGACCCCACATTCTCTAAAAAAACATATGAAAAAAAAGTGGGGCGAAACTTTCTTGACTAAGTAGGAGAGACATCCTTATCACTTGGCCCGCTTCCATCGGCCATGTCCTTTGAATGCTCAGATCTCTCAAGGGACTCTGCCTCTTTTTGCAATGCCCCATCGGTTCCTTTTGAAGGTAAAGGTGGCGCAGCCTGTCCTGGAGCCATCCCTACATGAAGCATGCGAGAAAGGTTGTGAGTCTTAAAGAATGTGATAAGAGACAGCAAAGCTGAAATAAAACGACATGGTACCTACGATAATGTTTTGTGGATCACCGAGCCTCTCATGATCCGAACCCTTCTCACCGTCCTCATCTTTCGCCAAGAGCTCGTATCCCCTAGCAATAGCCTTAGTCTTCCCCACCGTGAACTGAAAATTCACCATCCCAACATCATACACGGCTCCTTCTTCTTGGGCAACAGCGACCTTGGTCTCCTCGATGAGCCGAGTATTAATCCCGACCATCATCTGAGGGTAATCGTCCGTCCGCTGAAGATTCCCTTGCTTCCAAAACATGTAATGGGTGTCCTTCAGCATCTGATTTATAGTCTCATAGAAATCGCAAGACTTGTCGACTTCGGCTTGAATGGACACCACCTTGTTACATACTGTTCTTTGTCCCTCTTTAGCCGGACCTACTCTGCCTTCAGTGCATCAATCTCAGCCTTATAAGCATCTTTTTCCTTGCACCACTGACCCTGAAACTCCTTCAACTCAGCCAATACTTCCCAGACCTTTTCACTTTTCCCTTAAGAGACTGAATCCGCTCTAGGTCCTTCTGCCTAGCCTCATCCACTGAGCTCATAGCTTCATCTATCAGTATTTTGCATGATTCACTAGCCTCCCTCATTGCTTCCTCCTTGTTTTTCTTCATCTCAACCGCATGAGATGCCTTAACTGCCTCCAATTTCGTATCCTTCTACCTGAGCGCCTTTTGGAGATCCTCCACCTCAAGGCGTAACCTCACATTGACACTCCCGACTTCCCCGCTGGACTTGGCCAAATGAGACTGATAATCAAAATTTTCCTGGTCCCATTAGTAATCTGGACCATTCTTGTGGTCAAGCTAGCAAAGTTGAGTGTTTTTCCTCATTTAAAATTCGAACCAGAGGATTACGAGGCAGGAGGAACTCGATGTCAGGATCCATCGGATAGCGACCCACATAGCCAGGATTGATACCAGGATGATTCTCGAAAGGATTCCTCATTAGCAGTTGAAAATCTGAGAAGTAAGCATCAATGATTTCTTCCCTTTGATCACTGGGCCCCTCATGCACTTTGGCACCAGATGGATTTAGGCAATGGCGACGGGAGGAGGTATGAGAGCCAGGGAAGGTGGCATCTTTGTCAAGGGACCTTGCACGTTTTTGAGACGTCTCATGACTTTCCCCTCTTTCCATGCCAAACTAAGTCTCCTCAACATTTTCTTATGCAGACTTTTCATTTTGGGAGGCAGTCTTATGAAGATTGGAGGCTCCTTTCATCTATTTGAATTGAGCGAGTCTCCTGGACATCTCGTTCTTTTCGGATTTCTCCATTTCCCTGCGAAATGAATAATGACTTTAGAGCAAAGAAGTGAAGAGTGCATAAACACAAGGCATACAAGACACTTGGATACGATAAACTACTACAAACCCTTAGGGCAGACTGGATCAAGTGGCCGGAACTGGGTCTCACTCAATTGGGGAATTAACTGGGACTGGAATCCACTCAGACGAAAGGCACACTGCAACGGAACCTCATTTGACTGGGGAGCAAGAGGAGGCTAAGACTCGTCTAAAAAGAAAAAATTCTCTAAAAATACCCTAAATTCCATGCAGAAATCGAAATTACCTAGAGAAAGCCCGAACGTCTTACTGATCCCCGTTCCGTTTTGAACTTGGAGAATGAGTACCCCACCTAGGTCGTCTGTCGCCACATTCTCTTGAGAAGGGCCAACAACCAAAGTTGGTCTAGATTCTAGCTCGGCTGATCTAGCTGCTCGGGCCACTCCTGCACGGCCTCGGCATTTTTCAAAGGGTTCGTTCCTAGATCATTGCTACCTATAAATTCCACATCCTGAGAAGCGTGAACCTCCGACTCTGTCGCCCCAGAATCTCTCTCCAATCCTTCCTCATCCTTGCTATCACCTTCCAAAAGAGAACCCTCCTCGCCTTCAGGAGAAGGAGCATCCCGTGTGCACAAGGACTTCCCTGAACGGGGAGGACGAACAACACGCCTTTTTACGCCTCAGTTTCTTCGGAGCTTCGGCTCCTTCGCCCTCTTTCATTAATTCCTTACATTTGCCGACGCCTCCCCCTTCTCCTTCGACTCCCATGGCCCTCCCAGCAGATCTTGGCCTAATCTTAAACATGGATTGACCAGTACCAATCAGTTGTAAAAACGGAGAGTTGTGTCGCGAAGCAAGAAGAGGCTTCCCTCTCAGCCTTAGGAATAGCTAGGATTTCCTTGGCCATCTTTTTCAAACCATCGCCCTCTATCACCTTTACACAACCTGAAATGCAAAGCATTAGAAAGCCCAGTCGATAGAAAATATAAAAAAACATGTAAAGGAAACTTACACCCAGAAGTGAAAGCATGTTGAGGAATGGTGTCGTCAAGCATAAAAAAGTATTCCTTCTTAAACATGCTAAATTTCGAATATAAGTCAAGGACAGCCTTGAACTTATGGGCTGACTCTAAGCTCATGAAAGGGATTCCTTTTTGGTAACTTCTCATGTTGTACAAGTACCTGATATCTTTGTGAGTAGGGGGTTTGTGAAAGCACTTCATGAATATAAGATATAAGCAAGTTAGGATTGCGTAAGAGTTAGGTTGACGCTGTAGAGGAGTGAGCTCCAGATTGACCACAAAATTGGAAATCCAGTGGGTAATCAGAGGAATTGCAGCACACGTGCAGTGGTATTTGCTGTATGCCATATATCCCTCTAGGGGAGAGCATGCCCTATCGTCTGGCCTTGGTAGCAGCAAGTCTCGGAGAACAATTCCAAATGTCGTAGCTATAGAATTAAGTTTCTCAACGGTCAACACGTTAGGATAGCACTCAATAGGCTTCACCGGTGTTTGGTTGGGGGCATATCCCTCCAACAAAGAATATGCAAAATTAGGTTGTTTGGGAGGACTAGCAGGAGCCTCGAAGGAAGAGATGTCAGCTCTGGCAGGCTATGAGGATGCATGCTTAGATCGAAGCTCATGACCAGACGACATTATCTTCCCTACACAAGAAAATAAAAGGCAGGCATAAGCTCAACACCCTGATAGCTATGCAATCGTAACAAGAATAAAGTAGTAGAAATGAGTTTAACATGTTAATAGTAGTGTAATCGTAGCGGGAAAGTAAACGCTCATGCAAAGCCTCCTATTGTTTAGTCCATTTAATACCATACGCCGAACCGAAACCATATGAAACCCAGGCTACTATTCTAAGGACTTTCCTATTGACTTGTCATATCCATGATCACCAAAATGGAGCTAATATGGTCCGGCATCACTTCATCAACGATCCAAAACCAGATAGCATCATGAGGCCAAACCAAATCCATCAAGCACTGCACAGTAACTGCTTTGATGCAACACCCACTCCTCAACTGACCAGCCGCATTCACTACCACGCCATCTAGAAACCTATCTAATGCCCTAGCCTAACACACAGGGATACCAAACAAAATATGAAGGAGCTCCTGCCTCCTACCACGGATAAAACATGAGCTCTTTCTGCCTTTGATAACCGCAACTACCTCACCTCCACTAATCCTAGGTTTCGCCTTCGCCGAATCATAACAAGGCGACCGGGCTCATTCAAATGAGCCTCCTTCCTCCGATTCAGAACAAAGAACCCTCTACACATACAAAAACCATAGAGTAAACCTAGAATCGAAATCATAAAACACTCAAAAACCCTAGAATAAAGATCAAATTTGAGAACTGACCTTACCACAGATAATGATGAAGTAGGAAAAGGGTGCATTCGAATGTTAGGATCTTCGACAAATATGAAAAGAATTAGGGAATTTCGAAATCTGAAAGTGGAAGAAAAATTAAAGGAAGGCGAAAGATTATATATAAAAGAGAGAAGGAGGAAAAATAGATGAATAGGGAAGGCCAAGCGTCTTCTTTTTTGGTTCGGAGAAGACACTTTACCGGTTGAGAGAAAGTTAAGTCCGAATTAAACAAAGCACATCGTATGGAAATACGACGTACTTTAGGGGCAAGTGTTGGCTCAGTTTTTCGGCACGCAAGAGTAGAGGAATAGCTAAAGCGAGGGAAAGGAAGATGGATGGCTTAGGATTGTGGTGTAGAAAGTAGGAATGCTGGACCAGATATTTGGTCCGGCATTCCTGAAATGCCGGACCAAATATCTGATCTGACATTCTCAGAAATGCCGAACCAGATATGTGATCCAATAACGTTGGCATCCCCTGAAATGATGGACAGATATATGGTCCGACATTCTCTGAAACGCCAAACTAGATATATGGTCCGGCATTCCTTGAAACGCCAGACCAGATATTTGGTCCGCACAGCATCAAAACACCGGATCAAACATTTGGTCCAGTACCCAGGCTTGTCGGACTAAATATTTGGTCCAACAGATAAGCATCTCTAAACAAGCCAAAGGTAGTGCTGGATGAAATGATGACCAAGCAGGCCAAGGTCTCTAACCAAGTGTCGAACCAAATCCTCCTGCCCAAATACCTAACCAGATTCAGAGAGCTATAACCCAACCTCCATACTTCACAACTCCACTCTATAAATACCAGAGCTTCTCAATAATAATGGGGACTAGAAAAAAACTCTGTTGAGATTCAATCACTCCAGCTACTCTAAGTTTTGCTCTTTCCAGTAATACTTGTATTTGTAATCAAATCGAAGAGGAGTAATAAGATGGATAGTGGATGTAAGCTTGTTCTGGCCGAACCATTGTAAAACTTTGTGTGATTTACTATTTTTAAGTTATTTTCCTATTCTGATCTTATGAAGTATTATGTGACTGTAATGAATATTTGGTGACACGTTGAGACAGATAAAATAACACATCAAACAAACTAAAGGAAACTTAACTAAATTCAAACTTGAAGGTGTTTGCCCAATTTTTGTGCAAAAATCAACATTATATGATACTTGGAGGACGCCATGCACTTATATATGCGATGTTAATGATGAACGTCATCAAGGTTCATTGAAGTTATCAATGATATACTAAATCGATGTTAATCATCACGATGAAAGATTTCAACGCCCCCCTTTTGAATGAAGTCGACAAAACCGTAGTATATTGCTATCGCATATCTATAAAGGAATGAAGTCGAAGCCCATCGTGATACCGCACTAATGATTGTCGAAGCTAAGCTTGCTGATACCAAACATGCCAAAGCCAAAATTGCTGAATCAAGCTTGCAGGAGCCGAGCGCCAAGCCACTCTTTAACCTATAAATACAAACCCAAGGGTCTTGGAGAGAGGATGAATTTTCTAATCCCACTACTTACATTTTCAACTTTGTAAACCCCTAAATCAATTTGGGGATTTTTTTCGATTGTAATACTTGAACCTTGTACACATAAGGAATTGGAAATCAAATAATTACCTCGCATATGGACTTTGACTTGTGACTAGCATATTCGACTTTATTCATAATTTGAACTTTGATTTGACTTCAACTTTGTATTTGTATAGCATATTCCTTGGACTTTGAACTTGCATATTAGGTTGAATATCTACGAACATGTTGACTCCAGCACTGCCTTACTTATTGCATATATATTTGAACTATTCATGATATTCGAAGTGACTATGTCTTCCATGCTAAGAATGATTACGGACTTGGAATCATGCACGCTTCTACTTATGACTTCAACAACATTCAATACTTCATTCTAGTAACTTCGAACAACCTCGATAAGGCCTCTCTTTAGTCAACTCTATTTCCTAATCACTTTTGGGGTCAACAAATTTAATCATTAACACATAGCATATCGAATTGATTCAAACTTGTGATTGGCATACCGATCTGATCCTTTTATGACTCATGACATGATTATAGCCTAGATATTAGATGTGCATAAGATCATCGCGGTGTTGACAATGAGCTAATGACATCCTTACTTATTTGCTTAGAGTCATCCTAGCATATTTCAACACAGTCCATTCTTCTGAACACTTTTGGGTGTTGATGAAGAAATTCGTTAACACCTTTATTTTGAAAGATTTTATAATATTAAAAATTCATTTGATTGTGTTTTCTCACTATGGTTTACCAGACTGATCCGGGCATTATTTTCTTAAAATGCTATGGCCAACCCAAGCATCTTTCCAAATTCAATTATGGATGATTTGGAGCTTCAAGAGACAAGCTAGATGCCTCCAAGACAAATTCACGTATCTTTATTTTCGTTGTATTCCTTGTTTTCTATTTATCAGCATTTGTGAGGATAGGTTGTCATAACTGTCCTGGCCGATGATAGGTTAGTTGCTCTAATTGTTATATATATATACATACAGTTTTCTTTTGTAAAGATCATTGGTATATTATATATCATTCATCACGTGGTAAGATTCTGTTCTGTCTTTTTTTCTTTCATCCCTACAATCTATCTTTTTGGAACTTAGATTCTCGGCACGTGAATACCATGGATGTATTACTGTCGACTTTTGAGGGTCGAAAAGGTAGGTTGTTACATGTGGCGTCGGAGCTTAGGTTGAGTGAACATCAAGGTTTTGGTGGGTTAGACTCATTAGAGATAGGGTTAGTAATACCTTAGAATGAGTTTGAGTGTATATACGAGTGTGTATTTATCAGTGCTATAAAATGTTTTATATTATGTTGATTTATCGGTTGAGTGGTTTATGAATTCTAGTTGGTACAGAAGGAATAACTGTATCGATAGGGGTTCCTAAACACTTTAACTAGACAAATTGATATAGTATTATTTTGAAAATTTGGTAAATGAAATCATTTTATCTAGAATTATATTAAATAATATTTCTAAAAGTTTATATAGGTTTATGATATGTTTGTTTATCAGGAAATGATAATATTCAATTATTATCATTTATTGTTTGATTGGTTGTGCTTGGCCAATTTATGAGCAGTTTTATCTTTTCATTGCATGGGTTTGGTAGATAATAATTGTGGGAACAATTAAATAAATACCTTCCGAATTAAGTTTCATAGTTTGATTATAGGGCATTCGGTGATAATGTTGGGTTGAATTTTAATTTAATAAGAGTTGCTTATTTCAATCTAAACAAAGATGAACATTTGTGAAATGTTTTTATATAAGAAAGTGAAATTATATAAGTATGGTTTATAAATATGGCTTATAAATAAAAAGGATTTAAACTGAGAATTTGAGAACTTAAATCTTGATGATATTGAAAATTGTTTTTCAAGTATTTGGAGAAAATAATAATAGTATTATTTGAAAGTATTTATGAATAGAAATACTTTAAAATGATTTAAAAGAGATCGAAAGCACTGAACTCACTTCTGCGGTTGGAAAATAATTCTGGTGATAATTATAGCATCGTCGGCTTTATTTTCGAGTTTCTGAGTGATAGAATGCTACTATAGTAATTTACTGTAGAGTTGTTTTGGTTAAGAATTTGTTTTAAATTCTAAAAGTATGATTTGATATACAAACGGAGATATGTATATTGTATTATTATTATTTCAAAATGATTTGAAATAAAAACTCGACGCTTAGTTCTTAAGCTTCAATTAAGAAATATTATTGACTCGTGTATCCTATCCATTAGGATGTTTGGTTTTAGCATCTCATTATGATGTGGTGTTTGGTGGTTTTCATTTATTGAAATGAAATGGAATTTCGACGATTTCGGACAGTCGAAATCTTCTGAATTAGTGGAGAACTTAAAGCCAAGTGTTTACGAAATTATAAATACAAAAGTAGAGTTTTGTTACTCTAATGGGAAGATAATAAGTTGAAATAAATTTTAAATTTGTTGAATATCCTGGTTATGTAAATAAATATGATATTGTATATATGCTGTCATGATATAGTAGGGTATTACATAAGTAAAAATTTAAGTTTTTATGAAATATATTTTGATAGATGATTTTTGAAGTAAAAAGGAATGGTATAAGTAAGAACTAATAAGGATATGTACGTAAATTGTATGCAGATCATTTCTTCGCACGGTTCTTGATCCAAAATTCAAGTACATGATTTTGAGTGATTGACACCAACTCGAATAAGGATTTATAGCGCTTGATTCTTGACAGCGAACACTTGGTGAGGGTTCTTAGTATATTACCAATATTTTCTATCATAGTATATGGCTATGTAAGGAGAATGAGGATTTCTAATTAAGAAGACCAGTCGGAGTCCGCACTAGAGAAATGAGTGAGTGATACTACTTTGGACGAAATTTTTTGTATTCGAGTAAATGATCGAATCAGATATTGCGTACGGGTGATCTATATACATCATACAAGATTATGAAAAATATTAAGTAATTATTTGAGCTTATTTTTTGGTTTGATAGTGATGAAATTTGGGGACGACATTCTTTTAAGGGGGCAAGAATATAATGACCCGAATTTTTTAAGATTTTGAATTATAATATTTAAGTTATTTAAATACTCGAAATTGATTCATATATATCTACTACCAACAAAGAAAATTCTTTGAATTAATTTACTCGGTGTCTTTTTGAAATTCCAAAAATGCCCCCACTTTCCATTTACATGTCTATGCTCATACGGTTACTACCATATGAAAGAATTTTCAATTTGTATAACTAATGGCTCAAAAAAAGTATCAACGTATACAATAATACAAACAGCCTGTATGCGAAGCACGGACCCACATTAGTAATAAATAATAAGAAAATCAATTTTTGATAAAAACTACCAGATTTTTAATTTAGCATTTTTACATAGATTTGTATGATTTTTCCATAATTTTAATTTGGAAACATATTTAAATTATTATTTGACGTATTTTATGGCAAACATTGGTATTTTTTAAATTTCATAGAATAAAATAACCTGTGTATTTTTGTGTTGTTTTGTGATCGTATCGCATGTGCGATCGTAATTTTATTTCTATCATTCGCGGTCCGTATGCAAACAGGATATTGTATAGTGGTGTACCACAAAACTCTCTTTTCAAACCTTTTTGAAATTAAATCAAAACCAAAAGTTTTAACTGGCATTAATTGTGATTTTCCTTTGATTTGGTGGGAGGTTTGAATTTTTCGGTTTGCTTAATGTTTAAGTAATGCAGTTGGTGATAGGCATATCCACATCACTTGACTTCATTTCAATTCATACTTCTACATCTCTCCTCTCTTCCACTGCACTATAAAAGGAAAAAACTCCACCCTCCTCCTTTCAAAAATCAATATCTCCACAACCAATTGAAATTAGCCTAAACTTCCAACATATAAGTTGTTCAGTATCACCTCTAATATTTTATAAAAATTTCCATTCGATGTTTCATCGAGTGTGGTGGTGGAAATCATTTGATATCCACTGTTGTTTAAATAATGGTGGATTTTCAATTATCACGAAATGGTGAATGGAGGATGTGGGTGTGTATATATCATTGAGTGGTGATTTTTAGTGGTGATCGTAGAATTTTTAGTAGTCATGATGGTGGGATGAACAGTTTTCGGTCATAAATTAATTTCCCATGATGTAGTGATCGAGGGAAGGAGCGGTGGCGTTGGAAGGAAGGCCGAGGCAAGATAGAGGCGTTGGTGCGATCAGGGAAGCACAGTGGTCGATGGTGGAAGCTCGAGATAAGGTTTCGTTTTTTATCTTGGGTTCAATGATCGAGGTTACTGGCAGCAGAGAGAGGAGCCGAATTGGCTAAGGCGTTGACCAAAGATGTGGTAAGTAGTCCGGTCATAGCAGCATGGGTGGCAGCGTTGATCGTTGGTTAGAGAAATGGTGGAGGAAGGATGAACAAGGCAAGGTCCTGGAAGTCGAAATTTGATTTGGGAAGGAGCATGGTCAGATTGTGATATAGGCGGACGGAGAGGGTGATGAGGGTGGCAGCTTGATGGGCTCGTGAAGTGGAGTGAGGTGATGTTTTCTGATGTTCGATAAGTGGTGTGGTGGGTGGTGTCGCATGCATGCCATGCATGTTCATGCACATAAGCAGGGATTAGAATTGTTGAATCTGGGAAACGAGAAGGGAAGGCTACTTTGCGTGTTTGGGTCGATTGGGTATGGGCTTGGTTCAGTGAACTTTGATGAGAAATTATTAGATTTAGTTGTTTAATCTTTTAATCAAGGGAGCCTCTACTGGAAAAAATTTAAACTTAATCGGTGACACAACACAACAATTGTTGGATGTAATTAATCAAAGCCATCAGCAAATTAACCACATCATCTGCTCCTTCTTAAATTTCTCACGCTCGGAATTATTCTAACCCATCTTCTCAACTAACACAATCAGAATTGCCTATTCCATCAAAAAAAATCCTCACTCACAACAGCAAACACATTAACCTCCAGCCATTGTCCAACCTCGAGTTTCTTACCGAAGGCACCACCATTGAAGATCTCTTTAAGCTCGACCGTGTCATGAACAGCGGGAGGGAAACTCCCTTTAGGTAGAAGGCGGTTCAATCCCTTACAAAATTGTACGTAAACTGGGTCCCTGAAGACAGAATCATTACTTATGGTTGGTCGAGCTTTCCAAGCTTACCGCTAACGCTTTCCGAGCACAAAGGATTTCTTATGTTAATGCATAATGTCTGCTTTACAGAGTTTTCCTTACAATTGTAGTATTATGGAGTCAATGCAAATATTATGGATGTTGAGTGCATGTTATTTTGTATTTCATGCTATTTTGTTGTAAAACAAAAAGGAAGACCAAGCACAGTGGTTGCTAATGATTTTGTATTGCTAGTTTCTACAACTTCTAAAGTAATCATCTGGTCGTAGCAACTTATATTAGAATTTCCAGTTAAAAGAAACATAACTTCTTAAACCTTTTTATGTACTTTGTATTGTTTATTGATATAAGGACAATTTTTCAAATAAGGCTCGACCAGAAAACTATTTGCACAAATAGGCTCTATGGAAAACTACTTGCAAAAGTAGGTCTCATTTTTATATAGCTTGTGCAAACATGGATTGCCCAAGCTATAAATCGGCTTTAAAATTCCAGCAATCACATAATCTATCCTACACTTCTCAGACCCCTCTCCTTTTTTCTCAAAATCCATATCAATCCACGTTCTAACCCAACTTTTTTCTCAAATCAAACCTCTCATTTTATTTTCAACCAAGTACTTGTTTAATCTTTAGATGGGAGACTCTTCTTCATCTTTAAAAAAAAGAGGTAATATTTTATGTTGTCAAAGTTGTTAAAAGTTTTAATTTTTATTGTTGTTGATGATTAATAGTTATTGTTATTGGTGTTGTTAAGTACTAGCTGTTGGTGTTGTTATTGCTGAAATATTAATTAACAGTTAATGAAATTGGAAACCCTAGTAGAAATGTTAATGTTGTATTGTTTATTTTGATGGTAGACATGCTTGTTTGTGACACTGATGATGAAACGTTGTGATGTACTTGAAGCCCAAATCAGTATTGCAAGCTCAAGTCATATTGACGTTGATGTTGATCATGTTCCGGAGAAACACAGTTAGATCCAATACCACGTAAATTCCATTCTAGACCATCAATCTGACATACTCATTTAAGTGAAGTTGTTTCGAGCCAAAGATATAGTCATCAAATTCGCGTTGACGGAAATAGGCTAACACCTCTACATCCTGTTGTCGATCCATGCCATAGGGGCAACGACCATATCCAAATTGTGACTGTGGAATATGTGCGTAGTTGTCGTTTGCGGAAAGGGAAAGAATGTCGAGCGAAGATTTTACAGTGGTAGTTCGTACAAACAACACAAATTAAACCCTCATGAAGTTGATTGTTGTAATTATTTTAAATGGATTAATCAACCATTATGCAAAGGGGACTTGAGAATGCCTATGAATTGCAAGTCGAAATAAGGCGCTTCAAAATGGTGAATGTAGAACTAAGGGAAACCAGTTGGAGGCCAAGGTTTTGCTAGTCGTTTAGGTCTAGGAGAACATCGTCACTTTCTTGTTTTTGTTGAAATGCAGTATCTGAATTTGAATTTCCAAATTGTTTGTTGATGTTTTGTAATATGTATTATGTGTTAGTTAATCACTTGGATAAACAATGAAGTGATTTTGGGTTTAAATGCAATGCAGAACTATAGTCTTGATTATGTTGGTGAAATATATTAGTTATGTTATTATATTGATTTGCTTGCATGTTTTGCTTGAAGATTGATTTGACTGCTTTTGATTGAAGATTTCCTACGGAAACAACATCTTCTTGGAAAAATAAGGTATTAATTCAACAAATTTTGGTTTATGATTTTGTCATAAATTCAAGATTTTTAATGTAGTCTTGTAATTAATTTTGTAGATAATATCAACGATTCCAACTATATTTTACTACGATGATGAATTGTTGGTTAATGACGAAGGTAAACCTAGATATGTTGGTGGAAAGCGAAAAGGGTCGAAAATAAAAAATTGTTGTAGTTTTGTAGAGCTTAAACAATGGGCATTTGAAGTGACAAAAGTCAATTCTTTTTAAGTGTGATTTAAAATTAGCAGTGAAATGGGTTAGAGATGATTATTCATCCGCTATTGATTCGGAAGACGGTGATGATTTAAACTCTACATTTTCGGTTAGAATGAGAACGATAGAAATATTTGTTGCGAAAGCAGAACATGTTAATATGGTAGAAACACACTAGTTTGTAATTTCTATTGATGAGCATGTATCCACCACACAGTTTCAAGAAACACAATGGTCGGCATATCCTTCTTATTTGACAAGTCATCAAGGCGGGGAGTTTATAAATTTATTGCATAGGTATGGCAGAATGGTCGAACTATCTTCAAGTCAACCAAAAAATATGGGGCATAACTCTATACATCCAAATCAATCACAACCATTGGAAAAGTGAGTAATATTATACTCTAGCACTTCCATTTTGACTTACGTTCATGGAATTTACTCTTACTATTTTTTTATTTGTTGTGTCGAAATAAATGCAGCGTAAGAAGCATTCATTGGTTTTGCTAACGAACAATCTGTTAGTCCGTGAGATGGTGATTTTGGTAACAACAACCTTAAAATAGATTATAAAATATAAATACTAACATTATAAGTTTAGATATATATGTATATGCAGGATTTAACCATGCAGGTACCAAGAATGAAGACTGTACAGTATAGAGATTCAAGATATCAAGATTGAAGACTCATGAGTATCAAGATTATCAAGAGTTCAAGAATTCAAGTAATTTATTCTTTAATTAGAAAATTTTGTTAAAACTCATAGAAAAGCACTGGCATCTTAAAATCCAATTTATTCGTGGAATGGAATCCACTTCGAGCCTGTTAAAGGGATGGAACCTACGAAAAATCTAGTGGAACATTGTTTTGTATCCGCTAACCTTTTATTCAAAATGATTTTTCAAAATTATATCTTGTTTTCAAAATGATTTCAAAACCTTCCTTTTAAAAGCATCAAAAACATTTATCCTGATTTTAAATAATTTTAGCCTCAAAATCATCTTTAATTTCAAAGTCAAACTACTCCTGATTTTAAACTATCTTTTAATATAATATATTTAACTTTTAAATATTTATACTTAGATTTAAATATAAAATTATAGTTAAATTCTATATATATTATTCTCTATATTTACTTATGAATTTTAATTATAGTCAAGTATATTTCTAAAGTTTAAAATAGTTTTAATATAAGATAAAGGTTATTTTCAAAGAAAATCAAATCATCAAAAAATGCTTTGGGATGTCGACATACTCATGGTGACCATGTCGACATGGTGTCAGTTGAGTTCAAAATTTCAATTTCAAAAGAAGTGTCTATTCGCCATAACTCTTCACGAATGGACGTGACTGTTGTTCTACTATAAATAGGGGTCAGTTTCAACGAATTTTATATCAGATTTTCTGGTTTTTCACTCCTCTTCTTCTTCTTCCACTTTTCTTAATAAAAATTCTTATCATTACTCTGCTGAAATCTACATTGAATTGAACTCGATCATTCATAGTTTGATTCTCTATCACTATCTCAACAAGATCCTCAGTGCTATTCAGAGTTATAGGCTTTTTGTAATCAACTTAGCGAGAAAAGGTGTGATTGTAGCCTTGAAAATCAATCAAGCGTGATAAGGTGTGATTGTAGCCTAGGTAAATCAATTGGGTGAACTTGTAGCCCGTAAAATCATGTGGGTCAACTTGTAGCCCGGAAAATCAAGTATCTCTACCTAGAGGATTGTGATTCTGGAGGTTGTACCTCATAGCCTTGAAATCGAGGGTGTAATTGTAAAGATTGCTTTTGAAAAGAAATCCGTACTTGTGTTGCGGGACTGGAGGTAGGGTAACTATGAACCAGTATAAAATCCGGTGTGTTCTTTCCTTTACTACTTTTTATTTTATTTCTGCATCTATGTTTGTTTCTGTAATCATATCTGTGTTTGTATATGGCACACATCTGTGTTTAAATTAACATAAACTCAAAACGATTTAGTAATTCTTTATAAACACTATTCACCCCCCTCTAGTGTTAATCCTAGCCTTAAGGTCCGTAATCCGCATTTCTCACAATTGGTATCAGGGTAAGGTTTTCAAAGTTTCATAATCTGATTTTTGAAAATTTTTCAAAATGGCTATATTTGTTAATACTAGTTTAGAAATATTCAAATCATCATTGTTTCATGAGTCTGCATATAATTAATATTCAAATTCGAGTTATTTACCAAAATTATTTGATGTGTAGCAATCATGCTTTATGGCTGTTGAGGAATCAATCCACAATGGACAAATTGTGCAGATCAGAAAGAACAAATGGATACTTGATAGTGGATTTTCTAGATACATGACTGGCAATCCAGATATACTGAATGATATTATATACAAAGACGGAGGACTGGTTAATTTTGGAGACAATTCAAAAGGATATGTGATTGGCATAGGCAAAGTCGGTAATTCTAAAACTCCTACTATTACTAATGTTTTGCTAGTTAAGAATCTGAAACATAATCTGCTAAGTATAAGTCAACTATGAGATAAAGGATATAAAATTAAATTTGAAAAAGATGAATGTCACATTGAAGATAATAATTCAACCATTATATTTGAGGGAGTCGGGAAAAGGAATATTTATATTCTTAGTATGAAAGTTTCAAATGATAACCTATGTTTGTTAGCAAATACAAGTGACCCTTGGATTTGGCATAAGAGATTTGGACATTTGAATTTCAAACTCTTATCTAGATTGTCAAAACATGATATAGTAAGAGGGCTTCCTAAAATGAATTTTAAAGTAGATAGTCTATGTGATGCTTGTCAATTAGGAAAACTTAGAAAAAGTTCTTCTAAATTAAAAGATATAATTTCAACTTCAAAACCTCTTGAATTACTTCATCTTAATTTATTTGGTCCATCTCAAATTCTGTCAATAAATCATAGTAAATATGTTTTTGTAATTGTAGATGATTATTCTAGATTTACATGGACAATATTTTTGAAACATAAAAGTGATACTTTTGAATGTTTTAAGACCTTTTCAAAAAGAATTCAAAATCAATTTTCTCTAAAAAATTATAACTATACGAAGTGATCACGGTGGTGAATTTGAAAATGAAAAGTTTGAGGAATTCTGAAATAAAAAGGGAATAACTCACAATTTTTCATTTCAAGAACTCCACAACAAAATGGAGTAGTAGAACGTAAAAATAGGTCGATTCAAGAGTGTGCGAGAACTATGCTTTCAGATAGTAATTTACCAAAGAATTTTTGGGCAGAAGTAGTTGCTACCGCCTGTTATATTTTAAATAGAATTTTAATTAGACCTTTAACTGATAAGACATCTTATAAACTTCTTTATTCAAAGAAACCTAAGGTATCTTATTTTCGAATTTATGGAAGTAAATGCTTTATTTTAAATACAAAAGATAATTTAGATAAATTTGATCCTAAATCCGACAAAGGAATCTTTATCGGATACTCTAATAGAAGTAAAGCATACAGAGTGTTTAATTTAAAAACTAACACCATTGAAGAAACAATGCATGTTTCATTTGATGAAAATTTCAAAAAATTTGAAGGTACAAATGATGAAGAGGATTTAATCACTCAAAATCAAGAATCAATTGAAACTAATATTGAAATTAATCATCCTAATAAAAGGTTTAAACTTTTAAAAGATCATCCTATAGAAAATATAATGGGAGATATGCAATCTGTTGTTAAAACTAGAAATCAACTAAGTCAAATGAGTAATGTAGCTTTTATATCAATTATTGAAGCCAAAAATCCAAAAGAAGCATCAACTGATGATTCATGGATGTTGGCTATGTAAGAAGAATTAAATCAGTTTACTAGAAATGATTCATGGATTTTGTCTATGTAAGAAGAATTAAATCAATTTACTAGAAATGATGTTTGGGAACTTGTTCCTAGACCTGAAAATAAAACTATAATTGGAACTAAATGGGTTTATAAAAATAAAATGAATGAACAGGGAGAGGTAGTTAGAAATAAAGCTCGATTATTCGCTTAAGGTTATTGTCAAGAAAAAGGAATAGATTTTGATGAAACCTTTGCTCCCATAGCAAGATTAGAAGCCATTGGGATTCTACTTGCTTTCGCAAATCATAATAATTTCAAATTATTTCAAACGGATGTTAAAAGTGCCTTTTTAAATGGATTTGTAAAAGAAGTATATGTTGAACAACCACCACTTTTTGAAAATGATAAATTACCAAATCATGTTTACAAACTTAAGAAAGCTTTATATGGTCTAAAACAAGCTCGTAGAGCCTGATATGATAGACTAAGATCTTATCTTTTGTTACAATCAAAATTTGAAATTGGTAAAGTAGATAATAGTCTTTTTATTAAAAGAAATAAAAATGATATTCAACTAGTACAAGTTTACATAGATGATATCATTTTTGGGTCAACTAATTTTGAAATGAATAAAGAATTTTCTGAAATAACGACAAAAGAGTTTGAGATGAGTCATATGGGTGGATTAAATTTCTTTTTAGGATTACAAATAAAACAATTAGATAATGGTATCTTTATTAGTCAAGAAAAATATGCTAAAGACCTAATTAGTAAATTTGGTTTGACTATTGCAAGTGGAAAACCCACTCCCATAGCAACCAATGTGTACCTTAGTAAAGAAGATCTCTCAAAAGATGTAGATCAAAAATTATATAGAGGAATGATTGGATCACTACTCTATACTACTGCTAGTAGACCTGATATCATGCATAGTGTTTGTCTCTATGCCAGATATCAATCCCAACCTAAAGAGACCCATTTAAAAGCCGTAAAACGAATCATAAGATATGTTAAACACACATTAGTTTCTTCTCTTTCTTTACCTTTGTTGTTTATTCCTTCTTACGTTTACAACGGAAATGTAAATATAATTATATGATTAATAAATTGTGTTCTTATATGTGTGCCTCCCTATTAATAAATACAACTATACGGTTATCATATACTTAGAATAGTTGGTAGTTTAGGATTAGGATTATCTAAGTGTTGATTATTAATGATAGCACTATCATTATAATCACATGTCATAGGGTACTAGATTTATGGGGAGTTATATAGTTTAGAGTTATAAAGTTTAGAGTTTGTTTTTGTTGATGACAAAGGGAGAGAAGAATAAAATAGGGTAGTTAGGCATAGATTAAGGGGGAGTTATTAGTTTTAGGGGGAGTTATTAGGATAGAAGTAATATTTTATAAAGAAAGGTTGTCATCATCAAAAAGGGGAGATTGTTAGTCCGTGAGATGATGGTTTTAATGACAACAACCTTGGAATAGATTATAAAATATAAATACTAACATTATAAGTTTAGATATATATGTATATGCAGGATTTAACCATGCAGGTACCAAGAATGAAGACTGTATAGTATAGAGAATCAAGATATCAAGATTGAAGACTCGTGAGTATCAAGATTATCAAAAGTTCAAGAATTCAAGTAATTTAATCTTTAATTAGAAAATTTTGTTAAAACTCGTAGAAAAGCACCGGCATCTTAAAATCCAATTTATTCGTGGAATGGAATCCACTTCGAGCCTGTTAAAGGGATGGAACCCAAAGTAGGATGGAGCCTACGAAAAATCTAGTGGAACATTGTTTTGTATCCGCTAACCTTTTATTCAAAATGATTTTTCAAAATTATATATTGTTTTCAAAATGATTTCAAAACCTTCATTTTAAAATCATCAAAAACATCTATCCTGATTTTAAATAATTTTAGCCTCAAAATCATCTTTAATTTTATAGTCAAATTACTCCTAATTTTAAACTATCTTATATTTAACTTTTAAATATTTATACTTAGATTTAAATATAAAATTATAGTTAAATTCTATATATATTATTCTCTATATTTACTTATGAATTTTAACTATAGTCAAGTATATTTATAAAGTTTAAAATAGTTTTAATATAAGATAAAGGTTATTTTCAAAGAAAATCAAATCATCAAAAAATGCTTTGGGATGTCGACATACTCATGGTGACCATGTCGACATGGTATCAGTTGAGTTCAAAATTTCAATTTCAAGAGAAGTGTTTATTCGCCATAACTCTTCAGGAATGGACATGACTGTTGTTCTACTATAAATAGGGGTCACTTTCAATGAATTTTATATCAGATTTTCTGGGTTTTCACCCCTCTTCTTCTTCCATTTTTATTAATAAAAATTCTTATCATTACTCTGCCGAAATCTACATTGAATTGAACTCGATCATTCGTAGTTTGATTCTCTATCACTATTTCAATAAGATCCTCAGTGCTATTAAGAGTTATAAGCTTTTTGTAATTAACTTAGCAAGAAAAGGTGTGATTGTAGCCTTGAAAATCAATCAAGCGTGATAAGGTGTGATTGTAGCCTTGGGAAATCAATTGGGTGAACTTGTAGCCCGTAAAATCAAGTGGGTGAACTTGTAGCCCGGAAAATCAAGTATTTCTACCCACAGGATTGTGGTTCTAAAGGGTGTACCTCGTAGCCTTGAAATTGAGGGTGTAATTGTAAAGATTGCTTTTGAAAAGAAATCTGTACTTGTGTTGCGGGACTGGAGGTAGGGTAACTCCGAACCAGTATAAAATCTGGTATGTTCTTTCCTTTACTGCTTTTTATTTTATTTCTGCATCTGTGTTTGTTTCTGTAATCATATTTGTGTCTGTATATTGCACACATCTGTGTTTAAATTAACATAAATTCAAAAAGATTTAATAATTCTTTATAAACACTATTCACCTCCCTCTAGTGTTAATCCTAGTCTTAAGATCTGTAATCCGCATTTCTCATACAATCATGCTGATATTGCAAACGGTAGCAAAGCGCAATTGGTTAGCATGCAAGTAGCTTGTGTAGATGATGTAGATAGAACTAGGGTCGATCAAATGGAGGTTAATAATGATGTAATCATATATGAAGACAGTTAGCAAGCTGATGATGAAAATGTTAAAGATGATCAAATCACATATGAGGATTCCCTAGCCGATGATTTATGCACTACAACAATGATGGTGAAATCGATTATGGATAATTTTCAATCAGAGGTGGAAGTGTTTGGAAGAGAATGTGTTAAAAAGGATTACAAGTTGGTTTATTTTTTGAAAGTAAATGAAATCTCGTTGAATAGTTATGTGAATGAGCGGTTAAATGTTCAGTTTCTTTTCAAGTACTGAAATCGCATGTAAATCAATACACAATTTGTTATGATGTGGATGAAACATGTCCTTGGAGAGTGCATGATAGCCTATATGTTAGAAAATCTTAAAATTGGTGGAAAATAAAAAAAATGCGGTGGCGATAACACTTGTTTAAATGCAACCATCAACTCAAACCATCGATAGGCAACAATAAAGTTTATATGTAGCAAAAGACTTCCCTTGATTAAATCTAAAACAAATATGACTACAAGAACAGTTCAACGGACAATGTCAAATATGTTTCATATAAAAGTGAGTTATTCTCGAGCATGGCATGGACAACAGAAAGCGGTTGCAATAATTTATGGAGATTAGAAATCGTCATATGCATAATTGCCAAAATATCGTGTAATATGGAATATAGTTAAATCTAAAAGTGGAAACAGATGATAATAGCAAAGTAAATGAAAATAAGCAAAATAAAACAAGCACACCAGGAATTTTTATACTGGTTCGAACTTTCTATTCTACGTCTAGTCCCAGACTCCTTCGGAATTTCAACTATAATAACCCTCACTTAACCCGGAGGAACAGGTATACACGGTCTGAGCAGCAGAACAGACACCTGAGCAACAGAACAGGATTTTCGCCTCAGCAGCAGAAGAGGACTTCACTAATACAAAAGTATATCTGACACTGTGTGTTCTTGATAACACTAATTTGTCTCTGATAGTACAAACCTCCTATAATCAAGTCCTCAAGTATATGAAGTGTATATGAAGATATGAAGAGAAGGTAATGATAAGAATCGAAGCTTATGAAAGTTTATTTGATGATTCAAAGCAGTAAAAATGTTTGTTCGCTGTTTGAATGCAAATATTAAAGCACAAGAAGAATATTAGAGAGTTAGAATGAAAATTGGTGAATATGAAGTGTTTGGGAGTATCTATATATAGTAATTGAAGAGTTACTGCCATTGGTGAAGGGTTATGACGAAGAGGAGCATCTATTTCCGTTCAGAGAAGGGTTGCATCCTTTCGGAGAAGAAGATGTCTTTTCGAAAATATGGCATTTGGTCTCGGGTCAGTCGACTGGTCGTTCATGGTCAGTCGACTGACTATGCAAAAGTTTTAAAAAATAAACAGTGCATATGTATATGTACATAGTCAGTCGACTGGATGGTTATGGCCAGTCGACTGGCTGTAACATTTTTACATAGTATGATTCTGTTTTGATTTTTTATTTGAAATATGAAGTGCGGACTACTTGAGGATAGATTTTAACAAATTTCTAAGACTCAATCATACATACTAGACAGTGAAAGCATAGATTAAAAGTCTTTGATATAGCCATAGTCCGTTGATTATTTCTATTTCTCTTTTTCTTCTAACTTGCTTTGTCATGAATCAAAAACTAGTGATTCAACAT
Source organism: Allium cepa (assembly GCA_030765085.1). NCBI lineage: Eukaryota > Viridiplantae > Streptophyta > Magnoliopsida > Asparagales > Amaryllidaceae > Allium > Allium cepa. The sequence continues at coordinate 454,200,718 of CM060928.1, forward strand.
TCTCCCCCTTTTTGATTGATGACAAACCTGTATATATAAAAGTCCTAGAGAACAAATAAAAACTCCCCCTGAATATATGATACTTCTTGTGCCTGCATAAAGATGATTAGAACAATTCTTCTCCCCCTTTTTCATCGACAAAAAGGAGATATAGCAAAAATAATTTCAATATAGAGTGCAGAAATAAATAGCAAAGTGACACTATTTAGTACAAGTCTAAAAAGATAAATAATTAACAAGTTTCAATATGTTTTAAATTAACAATAAAGTTATAGATAAGCAAATAATTCATACCCAACTCACTCACCAAGAGACCTACTCATCAAGATCCCAATTTTATTCTCCCTCTGGTGCGGGCTCCTTTCCTGGTCTAGAAGCGCCTTGAGCACCACTGCATGCTCCACTAGTGTCGCTACTAGTATGCTTCTTGGATGTAGACCATGTAAATCGAGGTGCGGGGCGTTTTCCTTGGGCGACAGACGTGGCAGTAGTTGAAGAAGAACATGATAATGCATCCCATAATGTAGAAAAAAACCTTTGATTTTATCGAGCTTCTTATCCATTTTCTTGAGTCTAGAATCCAAAATAAGTTGATTGCGGGAGAGAATTTCTATGGATTCACGGGTGCTAGAGGAAGTAGCTAAGCGAATATCGCCTTCTTCTTGTTGCACTACCGGTTCTCTAATTGTAGGACCTCCAGATTGTTGTTGTTGAGCCCGTTGATGCTTCCAATCTTCAAATGAAGTAAAAGGTGGTGGACGTGTTGGTAGCTTCATAAGACTTATGGTCCTTATATTTATCATCCCGACAGTAGAGAATTCGGAATCTAGTTGACGAGCACCCGCATCTAGTAGAAGTCGCATAATATATTCTCCAAAATAGATAACATGCATATTCCCATGTGTGAAGGTGAGAAATTCATCCATAATACGATGCAACCAATTAACGCGTATATTTCCCCATATGGCATAAAGAGCTTCGAAATTTTTCGGATATATTAATTCATATGATCCGGTTCGAGGGGGAATAGATCGCATAAGCGTCTTGTGTAAAATTCTTTTTTTAGGACGAAGAAGCTTAGAACCCAATTCAATCATGTCGTCACCCATGAACATATGACTTATTCTATCTCTTTTTCTTGGATTGCATTTGACATCTTTTAAATCTATTCCTTCATTCGGAGATTGAAGTATATGTGCCATTCTATCAAGGGAAAAGAAAACTTGTTTCCATATACCAAACTCCACACGCAATTATTTGGATTTGATGGTTGTTGGTGACCAAGATTTAAATTTGCGAAGAAAAGTTTTACCATAAGATGATTAATATTGTGGCGATTTGCATTGTAGTCAAGAAGAGGCTCTAAACCACATCTTCGCATTAATTCTTGAAGAGAGTAAGCACCAAAATCAGAATAAACCATGAAGAAGCCTTCAAAAATCCTAGAGTTTTTTATCTTCTCCCATCGTTCAATTGCAGTTACATCATATAGCCAATGAGCAACGTGAGTATCAACAAAGGATGAAGAGCCTTGTTTTGAGCGTTTAGATTTAGGAGGGGCCATTAATTTGGTGTTTTTTGAGGATTTCGTGAAAGAAAAATGGAGGCTAGGGTTTTGGAGACAGTAAAAACGAAGAAGGTAAAGTGAATAGATGGTGTAGACTGGTTGATAACACGAAAGTTTTTTTTTACTCTGTAATCGGTCGACTGACCTATATGACTCAGTCGATTGGTCGATAACCCGAGAGGTTTTACACCCTGTAAACAGTCGACTGGTTATATATATCAGTCGACTGGCTGAAGATAGGAAATGCAATGAAGCTTAAAACAAAATTTTATTTAAAAAGGCATATACATAATCGAAATCCAAGTAAACAAGAACAATAACACACAAGAAAAGATGATTATTTAGGAGTTTTTGGAGAGCATTCATGTGGTTCAACCTTGGTGTTCTCAACATAAGTTTGCAAAGGAGACCAATAATTTTGGCATTCCCAAGAGTTTGGAGATGTCGGAGGTTGATGTGGAGTTTGCTCCCATTGATTCCAGCCGGATGAATTTGGTTGACGGGATGTTGAAGGTTCAACAACGTCATGCTTAGATGTTTTTACACAGAATTTAAGGGCAATTGATTCTATAAGGCTAAGGCGACTGGAATTCATCCGTTGTTCATAATACATTTCTCTTTGTAGATTGATTTTCTCCTTTTGATAATAATGGATTTCATCAATTTTTTCTTTTGTTTTTGGAGAAACAAACAATGATCTTCGTGACTTCTTAGTTTTTGGAGAAAATCCAGTGTGATATTGGGCTGTTTCATGTCTAGGAGTAGGAGTTGGCAAGAACGGAGTAGAGCTACTAGAAGAATGATAGCTACTGGAAGATGTTGGTGTAGCAAAAGATAATTTGGAGTTAGAGGAGTCATAGGAGTCGTGAGAGGCCATTGATAGAAAATGAGGAACTTGAAGTTTAAAGTTTTGAAAAGTAATTGTAAGGATGATTAAAAAAATGAGAGGAATGCAGATTTATAGATGAATTTGAGTGGTTAGAAACATCAGAACATTAATAGCCAGAGAGAAAAAACAGATACAAGGAATGGATAAAATTGATTAAAAAATTGAATGGTTATGAGCCCACGAAATAAAAGAGTTAGTAGAAAAGAATACATTGCTCAACTAGTAAGACATTGGACTACCAGTTAGGAGACCCGAGTTCGAGCTCTAGCAGCTACACAATTAATTTTTTGAACGAAAATTTCCAGAATAATTAAAACCAAACTTCTAGTTGAAAAAAGAAACAATCATAGCTCAATTAGTAAGAAGCAGTTGTAATACTATAAAGGAGAGGTTATGGGTTCAAGCCTCTCTAGAGTCATAATTTTTTTTTTGATAAAAAATTTGAGTGAGAGTTTATATATATATATATATATATATATATATATATATATATATATATTATCAAGTTGTGTTATGAAAAACTACAAATACAAATAGTATATATACATATATAAAATTTATAATTTTTAAAAGAGGCTATTCTAAGTTCTCGTCTTAAGTTGATGAAAGTGTTTCCACTTAAAGGTTTTGTAAAATATCTGCCAATTGTTTATCAGAGGAAACAAATTCTAGATTTATCAAATCCTTTTCAATATTATCACGAAGAAAATGACGATGAATGTCAATGTGTTTTGTTCATGAGTGATTAACAGGATTTTTAGATAAATTAATAGCACTAAAATTATCATAGTAAATAGTTGACTTAGATAAATTAAAACCAAAATCTTGTAGTGTTTGTCGTATATAGATAACTTGAGCACATGCCTGAGCTGCATAAATATATTCTGCTTCACATGTCGATAATGAAACACGGTTTTGTTTTTTACTAAACCAAGATAAAAGAAACCGTCCAATGAAGTGACAAGTCCCACTTGTACTTTTTCTATCTGTCCGGCTTCCTCCAAAATCAGCGTCACTATAGGACACTAATTCAAAAGGACATTCCTTTGGATAGAATAGTCCAAAGTCCTTGGTTTTATTAAGATACCATAGTATGCGTTTCACTGCTCGGAAATGTGATTCTTTGGATCTGCTTGAAATTGTGCACACAAACAGACACTCGTAGTTATGTCAAGTCTACTACCTGTTAAATATAGTAACGATCCGATCATACTTCGATATAATTTTTGGTCAATACTTTTGCCACTTTCATCTTTATCAAGATGTATGGTTGTACTCATAGGAGTTGGTTTGGTAGAAGTATTTTCCATACCAAAGCGTTTAATTAGATTGTTACAATACTTTTCTTGATTAATAAAAATACCATTTTCTAGTTGTTTTATTTGTAAGCCAAGAAAATAATTTAACTCACCCATATGTGACATTTCAAATTCTTTAGTCATTATTTTAGAAAAATCTTGACAAAGTCTTTCATTTGTAGATCCAAAAATAATATCATCAACATATATTTGAACGATTAAAATATCCTGTTTATTTCTTTTAATAAAAAGAGTTTGATCAACCTTTCCAATTTCAAAACAAGAATCTATTAAATATCTTTTAAGACGATCATACCAAGCACGGGGTGCTTGTTTCAAACCGTATAAAGCTTTTTTAAGCTTATAGACATGGTTAGGAAATTGTTCGTGTATGAATAATGGAGGTTGTTCAACATAAACATTTTCTTTTATGAATCCATTTAAAAAAGCACTTTTGACATCCATTTGGCATAATTTAAAGTTATGAAAATATATGAATGCTAGTAAGATTCGTATTGCTTCTAGTCTAGAAACTAGAGCAAACGTTTCTTCATAGTCAATTCCTTTTTCTTGATTACATCCTTGAGCTACTAATCTACCTTTATTTCTAGTAATATTTCCTTGCTCATCTACTTTATTTTTGAAAATCCGTTTTGTACCAATAACAAATTGATCACTAGGCCGTGATACTAAATCCCAAACATCATTTCTTTCGAATTGGTTTAGCTCTTCTTGCATAGCGATTAACCAATTTTCATCGGTAGATGCTTCTTTAATATTTTTAGGTTCAATATTAGAAAAAAATCTACATGACCCATTTGATTTAATTGACTTCTTGTTCTAACAGATGAATTGAGTTCTCCAATAACATTAACAGGAGGATGAAATATTCTAGGTGGAGATCTTAATTCATTGTTATTGTGAACAATGTTTTCATTATTTTCAAGGATTGAAGTTTCTGTGTTTGTGATATTATCAGGGAATTCTTCATCATCTCTTATACTTAGGATTTTTTTAAAATTTTCATCGAAAGATACATGAAGTGTTTCTTCGATGATATTTTTTCTTTTATTATAAATTCGATAAGCCTTGCTTCGATCTGAATATCCTAAAAAGATTCCTTCATCAGATTTTGGATCGAATTTACCAAGCTGATCTTTTGTATTTAAAACAAAACATTTTGAACCGAAAACTTTAAAATAAGAAATATTTGGTTTTCGTCCATTAAGAAGTTCATAAGAAGTATTCTTAGTTAGTGGTCTAATAGAAACACGATTCAAAATATAACAAGTTGTTGCAACTGCTTCAGCCCAGAAATGTTTTGATAACATACTTCCATTTAATAAAGTCCTTGCACATTCTTGTAGGGTTCTATTTTTACATTCTACAACTCCATTTTGTTGTGGAGTTCTAGGAAACGAAAAATTATGGAATATTCCCTTTTTCTTACAAAAATATTCAAAGGCTTCATTTTCAAATTCACCTCCATGATCACTTCTTATGTTTTTGATTTTCAAACCTTTAAAATTTTGAATTCTTTTTACAAACGTTTTGAAATTATCAAAGGTATCACTTTTATTTTCATAAAAATAGTCCAGGTATATCTAGAAAAATCATCAACAATTACAAACACATATCTACTATGATTAATGGATTGTACTTGAGTTGGTCCAAATAAATCCATATGTAGTAATTCAAGTGGTTGTAAAGTTGAAATGACCTTTTTAGATTTGAAAGATGACTTAGTCAACTTTCCTAACTGGCATGCATCACAAATATGATCAATTTTAAAATTCATTTTTGGTAGACCTTTCACTAAATCATTTTTAGAGAGCTTGTTTATAGTTTTGAAGTTAATATGACAGAATCGTTTGTGCCATAACCAAGGATCATTTTCTTTGGCTATTAAACACATATCTGAATTATGATTTATTTTCATATTCAAAACATAGATATTTCTGTCTCTATTTCCTTTAAAGATAAGATTTTGATTTTGATCAAAAATACTACATTTGTTTTCAGAAAAAGTGATTTTGAATTCTTTGTCACACAATTGGATGATACTAAGTAAATTATGTTTTAAATTTTTGACTAGTAAAACGTTTGAAATAAGAGGTAAATTTGAAATACTGTTGTTGATCACATCGCCTTTGCCGATGATATAGCATTTGGAGTTGTCTCCAAATGTGATGGAGCATTCATCTGAGTAAGTAATATTTGACAGCATATCTTTGTCTCCTGTCATATGTTTTGAGCAACCACTATCGAGTATCCATTTTCCTCTTTTCTTGAGTGGGACCTACAAAAAATATAAGATAACATTGGTACCCACTTTTTTCAATAGTGTCCTAAGAGTTAAATCTTAGGAAACCAAACCCAAGAGGGCTCAGTATCCCATTTAAAAATGTAATTTTTATTTTTATGAACAGTTTCTAAAAAGGTTTTTATATATTTTTTTCCTAATCAAACTATTGTTTGTTTCAGGAACCTAGACTTTTATGCTTTTTGGGTAAGAATTCTTTTTTGTCTATACTGTAGTAGGATTAATATTTCTTCTATTTTCCTTTTTAGGTGAAACTTTTGTTTTCTTAACATATCCTAATCCTTTTCTACTTGAGACAGATTGAGAACTATCAATAATTTCAGATAAAGTTTCTCTTCCTTTATTAAAGTTTGAAACATTTTTGGTAATGCTTTCTAAATTAGTTTTGAGACTAGTATTATCCAATTCTATTAATTTTATTTTAGTTTTTAGCTCATGATTTTCAGAAACAAGAACGTCATTCTTTGCTTTTTGAGTTTCAATTTCTTGACTCAAAAGAGTATATTGAGAATTGATATTAGAGAATGATTCTTGTAATTTTTCAAGTTCTTCCTCTAGTATTTTCTTCTCATCTTTAAGCATATCTCTTTCGAATTCTTCTTTGTTCTGACGTTCACGAGTCTCCTTATATTTTCTTTTGAGATTTTTCAAAGTATCAACTAGTTCTGAATTTATCTCAATCATATCATCAAAAGTAAAATTACTAACCTCATCCATGTTACGGAGAATGCTTTCTTTTTCTTATCTTTTCTGCTCTTGTTGAAGTATTTTTTCTTTAATTCTGGACATTCTTTCTGGATATGAACTTTCTTATGGCAATTAAAACATTCTAGAATTGAAGACGATGGTTTGTTTGAAAAGTTTCTTTTTCCATTATTTCTGTTGTTTTTCCTAAATTTCAAGAACTTTTTGAAATTTGTAGCAATAAATGCTAGATCTTCTTCATCCGAATCTTCATCTTTTTCTTCTTCAGCATGGAAAGCTATGTTCCTTTTGTCTTGTGCTTGTACTCGTTTTGCCTGCAAATTCACTTCATAGGACATTAGATTTCCTATTAACTCTTCAGGTTTTATGGTAGAAAGGTCATTAGCTTCTTCAATAGCCAAGACTTTTCTTTCTCATTCATCCGTTAAAGAGTTTAGGATTTTTGATAAAATATCAAAATCAATGTACTTTTCTCCTAATCCTAATAGTGAATGATAGATATCTTGAAATCTAGAGTACATATCATTTATGGATTCATCTTGTTTCATTCTAAAGTTTTGAAACTGATTTTTGAGCATGGAGATTTTGCTTTGTTTGACCTTGTTAGTTCCTCCATGATTGATTTTCAGCGTTCTCCATATTTCATAAGCAGTTTGATACATGCTAACACGATTAAATTCATTTCTATCTAGTGCACAAAATAACATGTTCATAGCTTTAGCATTGGCAGTAGCATCTAATTTTTGTGTGTTTGACCAAGTGGAGTATTCTCCGGTAGGAAGAGTGTATTCACTTTGTGTAATATTCCATGATTCAAAGCTATTTGATTGCATATAGATTCTCATGCGAGTTGCCCAATAATTATAGTTCAGACCATTGAAAAATGAAGGTCGTGCAGTGGATTGACCTTCAATAAAACTAGTGTTATTGACAGTATTAGTGGTAGAGTTGGTGTTGTTTTCCATATTAGCAAAATATCATATAACTGTGTAACGGTTATAAGACGACTTGCTCTGATACCAAATGAAAATGTGTGTAGGATCGTGTAATATGGAATATAATTAAATCTAAAAGCGGAAACAGATGATAATAGCAAAGTAAATGGAAATAAGCAAAATAAAACAAGCACATGAGGAATATTTATACTGCTTCAAACTTCCCATTCTACGTCCAGTCCCGGACTCCTTCTGGAATTTCAACTACAATAACCCTCACTTAACCCGGAGGAATAGGTATACACAGTCTGAGCAGCAGAACAGACACCTGAGCAGCAGAATAGGATTTTCGCCTCAGCAGCAGAAGAGGACTTCACTAATACAAAAGTATATCTGACACTGTGTGTTCTTGATAACACTAATTTGTCTCTGATAGTACAAATCTCCTATAATCAAATCCTTAAGTATATGAAGTGTATGTGAAGATATGAAGGGAAGGTAATGCTAAGAATCGAAGATTATGAAAGTTTATTTGATGATTCAAAGCAGTAAAAATGTTTGTTCGCTGTTTGAATGCAAACATTAAAGCACAAGAAGAATATTAGAGAGTTAGAATGAAAATCGGTGAATATGAAGTGTTTGGGAATATCTATATATAGTAGTTGAAGAGTTACTGCCATTGGTGAAGGGTTCTGACGAAGAGGAGCATCTATTTCCGTTCAGAGAAGGGTTGCGTCCTTTCGGAGAAGAAGATGTCTTTTCGAAAATATGGCAGTTGGTCTCGAGTCAGTCGACTGGTCGTTCATGGTCAGTCGACTGACTATGCAAAAGTTTTAAAAAATAAACAGTGCATATGTATATGTACACAGTCAGTCGACTGGATGGTTATGGCCAGTCGACTGGTTGTGACATTTTTACATAGTAAGCTTCTGTTTTGATTTTTTATGTGAAATATGAAGTGCGGACTACTTGAGGATAGATTTTAACAAATTTATAAGACTCAATCATACATACTAGACAGTGAAAGCATAGATTAAAAGTCTTTTATATAGCCATAGTCCGTTGATTATTTCTAATTCCCTTTTTCTTCTAACTTGCTTTGTCATGAATCAAAAACTAGTGATTCAACATATCTTAGAGCCGTGCAACGTACCAACCCTGGAAAAGTATATGATATTATTCATAGTCGTGGCCTTTTTGGACTTTCGGACCTTCTACCAATTTGATTTCATTCACTGTCGACCTATACCGTCTATTGATGGCACTCATTTATAAGAAAAGTATTTACATTACTAGTAGCTACTGGTGTAGACGCAAACCAAGGTCTTTTTCCGTTAGCCTTTGCTATTGTACAAACATAATCATGACAAACTTGGAGTTGGTTTATTCATTGCATATGGAATTATATTCCATCTGTATGTATCCGATGTATTACATTTATCTCAGATCGTATGAAAGAAATTCCACGTGCGCTAAGACAAGCTTGGCCAATCGAATATCCTCATTGCTATTATATTGTGACGACCCGGAATTTTGAGCAATATCAATTTAATAATCTTTGATAATAATTAAATTGATTTAATCATTTATATTATAAATTGACAAGTTAAATTTATTTTAAAGATTAATGATAACAATTTGTTAATATCTATTAATATTTTTCTTAACAATATGAATTGGCAAATTTAATTCTTTTGAAAGCTTATAATAATTTGATTTGGAAACATTTATTTTGGTAAATAAGAAGTTTTTAATGTAATAAAACTTTATATTCAAATTGTAATATATATGAATGTATATATTGTGATTTGAGATTTGTTTTAAAATTTAATACAGTAATTTTCAAATTTAATGATAAATTGCTTTTCTATTTGAAATGTGTATATATATTTGTATATATATGTTTTAAATAGGAATTTTATTAATTTGAGTTTAATAAGTATTTCCAAACTTTATTTAGATATATATACAGTTTTGAAATTTGAAATGTTAATTTGATTTAATGACTTTGAATTGATAATTGAGATTTAAATTTAAATAACAAAGTTAATTCCTTATTTATGATAAATATGTACTTTAAGCTTTTAAATAAGATTTAAAATAAAAGTTCAATTGTTTTAATAGTCTTTCATTTTAATTTTAACATAAGATAAATTGTTTTAAAAAATTTATATAAAGAATTAAAATAGATATCTTAAGCTTATAAACATATGTTATATAAATTGAATAAAAAGGCATAAGTTATTTGTTAATAATTGTTAACATGAAATTACTTTTATATTCATTAAAATCTAAAGATTTGTTTAATACACATTTTCATATTACATAATTACATATACATATTACATGCAAAATTTAAAATAAATTATAAAAAAAAAATAACACTTGTAAACATTACAGGATATGTAAGTTACATTTGTAAGAATATAAACATTAAAGAGACACATGTCATTCTCTTTAGTAATTAAGTTTTAAATTAAATTGTAAATAATAAAAAGAAAGATTTTTATTCTTCAGCAAATTCTTTCTCTTCATTTCTCAAAGATGAATACAAATCTGAAAAAAAATGTAAATCAAATAAAAAAATTAAGAAGAAGATACTGTAAAATCTGGAAATCCAAGAACAAAGAAGTAAGCTGGAAAATGCAGCAGCAACAGTTAATCAACATGCAAATTTATTCAAGAAATTCTGGAATATTAACATGCAACTGGAATCAAGCAATTCTATGAGCATGCAATTAAGCAAGCAACAAATTCAAGAACATGCAAAGGAAATTGAAAGCCTGGAAAGAAAAAAAGGAAATCTGTAGAAAACCTGTAGCAAGAATGAGATGCTGGGAATTTCAATCAACAATGCAAGATCTTCAGGTTTCTTGTTCAATCATGCAAGCTGGAAATTTAAACACCAGAAACAAGATTTCAAATGCAATCAAACATTCAACATGCAAGATAAATTCAAAAGCCTGGAACAGTTTCTGTCTTCTGAAAAATTCCAGGTGAGTAAATAAAATTTTAAAAACAGTTTTAAATCTTAAATTTCATCTTGTTCTTGTGTATGAAATCTTGTTGAATTGACTGGATTCTTGGATTTAAACTGTTGCATGATTGAGTATGAGGGATTGGTGATATTGAGATGCTGTAATCATAAATATGCTCTGTAAACTATAACAGGTTTTCAAATAAATTCAATAACTTGGATTTGAATTCGAATCTGCTTATGATTTGTTTACAAATGTTGTTTGTAATCATATAAGCTATCATCTAAAAATAATTTCAAGATTTTAAATTGAATAGTTTGTTATAAATATTTAAATTTACAGTACATTTCCATTTTGGGTCAGAAATTCATGAATTCAATTTTAAATTTTGGATTCATAATTGAATTGCAAATGGAAAGTTATGATTTTTAATACTTGAATCATAATTTTTAATGGGGTAATTAGTGAGCTATTGGGATTTAACTGATTTGGGGTTTTTGGCCAAATCACGGCAAACCACGACGAATTGGACATCGCCGTTGGTCATGAAGGTGGAGGGGGCTTCAGTGATCATGCGAAAAATGCTTCAAGAATTTTTAGTAGAGTGTGATGATTGTGGATCGGGAAGGTAGGGTTTAACGCCCTGTAGATGACATTGTTGTTCAGTTGGAATTCTCGGCATCATAAAGCAACCGGAGGCGACCGCGAGCATCGCCGTGGGTTTAGAGAATCATGATGAAGCTTTGGTGATACCAGTGGATCTTCTCGAGGTGTGAGGTGCCGTGGAGGTTGACTTTTCTGGTGATGTGGTTCGAACAGTTTTGGGTCGTAGGGCAAGATTTCGATTTTCGATCGAGTGGAGTTTTCTGGGTTGTGCGTTGGGTTGGCGAGGTCATTTGCGACTTAGTGGAGGCCGGAGGAAGTTCAACGTCGGTCGAACGTGGTCGTGCACGTTGATGTGCACGGCAGTGTGTATCAGGAAGTTGGGTTGTGGGAAGAGAAGAGGGGAGCTCGAAGTCGTACTCGGGTTGTTGTTGTTCTGGGTCGAAGAAAGTAGAAATCTGGGTGACTCGAGGTAAGCACGGGAAAATCAGTGGCTTGCTCGGTGTTGTCGCGAGTTTTTGCAGTGAGGGTGTTCGAGTTGTTTTGTGCTGGTTTTGTTTGATGGGTTCAATAGTTAAATTCTGAAGTAACTTAAGTTTTTTTTAAAAAAAACTTTTAACAAACTAATAATGAATTGTATATGATACAAGATGTAAAACAAAAGTGAACAAGTTTTATTTATAAATCAGATTTTTTTCAAAAATCATACTTTAAACATGTTTTATATATATAATTTATTGAAGCTTTAATAAGTAAATTAAATTAGTATTAATTTTTATTAAATAACTTTGGAAAAAAAATATTTAAGATTTAAAGGAAATTTAAAATGTGCTTATTTATAGATTGATTTCTAAAAGGTTATATTTTATTTTAAAGTATAATGATTAAGAATTTGATAATCAATTATAAGTAAGAATTATATTGAGTAATTAAGAGTTTGGTAAACAAAGTTGAAGATAATTAAGATTAAGTTATTTGTTAATATAAATGATTTAATTAGGATAATGGTTTCTTAATTAAGAATCTTTTTAATATAGCAAGTTAAGAATCATTTAATTAATTTTAAATGATTAAGATAAATAATTAATTAAATAAATAATTTGTGATTAATTAAGATAATCACTTATGAGTTAATCTAATATAATTACTTGGGAAAGTAATTAAATTAAGTGGTTAATTACTAGAGGTAATTAAATAAAGATAATTACTTTATGAAAAGTAATTAAGTAAGGTGATTAAGAGTTAATCATTTGAGTTATTAATTAAAGACTTAATTAATAATTAGTTAAAGGTTTAAATTATTTGATTAATGATTAATTAATAAAAGGATTAAGAGTAATTAATTAAGTGATTGATTACTTGTAAAAGTAATTAATTAAGAAAGGAATTTAATTTATGGAAATAATCATTAATTGATGGAAATAATTAATTAATTGTTAATTAATAATTTCAGATAATTAATTTATAATTAACTTTTAATTACTAAATGTAATTAAAGTAATTAATAAAAGGTGATTAATTAAAAGTAATTAATTAAATATGATTAATTAAAAGTAATTAATCAAGTATGATTGATTAAAAATAATTAATCAAATGTGATTAATTAAAGTGATTAATCAGGTGTAATTAATTAAAGGATAATTAAGGAATAATTATCAGGATAATTAAAGAATAATTAATCAAGGTTGATTAATTTAGAAGGTAATTAAGAGGTAATTACTTAGTATAATTTGGAAGTAATTAATCAGGATGATTAATTAATATGGTAATTAAGTAATAATTACTTAAAGTAATTAAGTGATAATTAATCAGGGAAGATTAATTGAAATGGATAATTAAGTGATGTTAATTAATTAATTTGTAATTAATGAATAAGAAGTTGGATTGAAGATAATCCAAGTGATTAACTAAGGATTAATTTAATTTAAGGATTAATTAAATTAATCAAGTTTGAATCAAACTTGTTTATGAATGATTAATGATTGGATGATATATATCATTGTGAGTTGATGATATTGGTTGTTGTTGGATGACATTGATTGATGGGTGATGATGCGAATATGCTATATCTGAATGTGATATATATGCTGCTTTGTGATATGTATAGATGCATGTGATAATAGATGCTTATCTATCTGTGTAATATGGTACATTCATTTATGTTAAGTGATATTTCTGAAATATCTATTGTTTAAATCCCTTAAGTATAACTTGGACATTAAAATGGCATTTGGTCTCGATGAGACCGGGATCGGGTTTCCATATTTGGAGATCCGAAAACCACATTGATTCCAATTAAACGTTAGGTCGTCAATCCAAGTGGAGCGAGTGAAGACTCGAGGTGTAAGGGCTATACGTCAGTATAACTCTGTGGGTGGTTCCGCAATGAGTTTGACGGATTAGTGCTTATAGATTCGAGATGGTGATTCAGAGTGCAAGGGCTATGGTCGTTGACTCTGAGGGTGATTCCAAAATGAGTGCAACGAGATAGTGCCTTCGGTTTCGTTCGAACCCGGAACGAACTTGTATGGATTGAATGCTTTCAGAACTTCGTCAGGCGGACGATGAGCATTCTAAGATAAATGTGTCCTATAAAGGTAATCGCAGCCTCAAGCCTCATCAACGGGGAATGGCTAAAACAGGGAAGGTGCAGCAAGGCTTCGTGGGTCGCTCCCACTGGAGAGCGAGATACATCCCTGTCTAGATGTCCCTTTTATTTCGGCTTTGTCGGCAGTTGGAACTGCGGCCAACTGTGGGGTGGTCTTGTTCGGGGCTGTTCAGTAAGGAATGGTCCCGGCCTTGTGTTGCAGGGGAGTGGGAGTACTCCTCGGTATAGGCCACGTACTGTGACGGGCGGTACCCCAATAGCCCTGCCATTGTTGGAAACCCATTTTCCCTCCGAGACCCTACGGTTTTGTTTGTATTACCCATTTTTGTGGCTAGTAGCTGGAATTTAATGAATGTAACAATTTCGGCTATTTCATATTTACTTGAAAACCCTAGACACTATTATAATATCGCTGGATTTCCTATCAAATGTTTTGGTTAGCGTAAGGTAAAAACTTTTCCATGTTTATGTGTGGGAAGTCTTACGTGATACCTTTTCTTTTCAAAGGATTTTCTAAAGTTAAGCAATCTTAAACCGTTTACTCACACCAGACCCCTGTTTGACCCGAGTGTTTATTTTCTGTTTATTAAACTCTTGGTTACTCATATTATGTATGAGTAGTCAAGTGATTCAGGTTATCTCTTGACGAATTCTGGAGGAGCTTTGGAGCAGGAGGCTTCAGCGTGTAGATATAGTTAGAGTTTCCGCTGTTTGTTATTCTGTGTTGATATTCTGTATGATGTTCTTGAATTGTATATTAGACAGAAGTGATATAACTGTCTAAATTGAGATGTATAGTTGTGTACTCTGATGTATATGGTACTATGTGTATGTTCTATATTATATTTAAATCGTTCCGCTGTGAGATTCTGATGTGTTGTTTCTTTTTCTTCTCTTTCTTTTCTTCTTCTATCCCTTTCTTTCTTAATTAGTGATGCGATTTTCTGGTGATAGAAAGTCGGGTCGCTACAGTTGGTATCAGAGCGTTAGGTTGAGTGAATACCTAGGCTCTAAAGTGGTGTCTATCTTGAGAGAGCGTACTTGTAATTTTTATATAAATATATTTATATAACTACCTAATCTGTTGGGTTATCTGTTCGGATTTTCCAACATAGGTTATAAAGGTAGATAAGGTAGGAGTGTGTGGAACACGACTACTATAATTGGTTGAGGCTCATATGTTGTGGTTGAAGATGTGTCTGTCGAGATTGTAGATCTAATACTGTCTCGAATAAGATTTGGTGGATTGTAGAAAGGATTTCTTTATGTCTAGAGGAAGTATTTTCAAGAATTGGAGTATATCCTTGAAGTGTGGGGTTGATTTACTCTCAAATGAGCAGGGATTTCCAAGAGTTGAGTTGTCAGCTGAGCAGAAGCAAGTGGTGGTATCTTGATAGCTTCAGGAAGGAATAGCTGTGTGATGAGATGCAGTTTCCATAGATGGTTCCGAAGATGTTTCTTTTGGAGCCAGATTTAGATGGTGTTGGTAGAGCAAGTGATGTCTACTGCAGGGAAGATTCGAATGTTTAGAGATTCTCTGGATCTCAAGTAAGGGTATCTTATCTTTATATTGAAGTATAAGACTAAGGTCGATGAGTTACCTCATTTCAGACATGGTCTCATTTGTTTTCTTAAGAAGATAAGTGGTTGGTGTTGGGTTAGAGCCGAGTTTCTTGAGAAGGTGTCGACTCGTCTCAAGGATTTTTGGCAAAATTGAATGTTAGTTTTGTGTTTCAAGAAGCTTCTGGTTAAGAAAGACCTTGTGGCTTAGCAGTATCATAGAAGAGAAGTTTGGAAGCAGCAGCGCGGATCTGTTTCTTCGATGATTCAGTAATCTTTGGGGTTCTACTATCAACAGACCAGGCAGATAGGGAAGGCTTATTCTTTTCTTGTGAAGGCTCAGCAGAGCGAGATATCTGTTGGAAGTGATCTATCAGTTTCTGATAGGTAAGCCATTCTTGAAGATTTGTCTTGATAGGAAAAAGCTGTTCTAGTTGGGGGAGAAAGTTCTTTGGAATCAGAACTGAGAGGGATCGCAAAAGTGACTTGCGATTAGTTTGGGAATCTTTGAGTATTCTTGGTTTGGGAATTGAGGCATCTCGAGTAGAGGTGAAAGCTATGAAAGTAGTCGGAGGTTCTCCAGATGTTTTTGAGGGAATTAGAATTTACCCGAATCGGAGATTGAGTTTTCTTATCGACTTGGATTTCCAAGAGCAATTTTGATGGTTCAAACACATAGTGGGATGACTCTTAGAGCGAGAAGAGTTTGGTGAGGCAGCTCAAGATTCTTTGGAAAAGGATTGATCATCTTATTCTAAGTTAAGATTCTGTTGAGATGTGTTGATCAAGAAGAATGGTCACTAAGATTTTTATGAGTCAGATGAACTGTGTATGGAGAAAGATTTTGCTTATGTTCTTCAATAGCATTCTTATCTGCTCTATATCAGAGTTGTGCAGCGGAAGCCAGTTGGCAGTTATTCTAGTAGGGAGCAACCGGGAGTTGCAGCAAAGAAATTTCTACAGGAAATTCAAGTATGAAGGAATTTTCTGGATTTGGAAAGCAAGGTTGTCAGGTACAACTGTTTGGCTATTCAGATATGAGATGTAGATTTGAAGTCCATTGATGCTTGTGGAATAGAGTTGTATTTTGGATTTTAGCGAATTATTTTTGGAAAGCCGCTTTGTTGAGTAGGACCTGGAGATTTGATTTGAGTGGGTGTTGTTGTTTCATGGAGCAATTAGCAAGGGTTAGGCTAATCAGGAATATTGAAGGTGACTCAGGAGCATCGGAAGAGTTATGCAGTTAAGAATTTAGGAGGTTTGGAATATGCAGTTAGAATTTGGATATTGCTTTAATTTTATCCGATCAAAGGAGATATAAGATTGGGTAAAACTGGAAAGTTAGCTCTGGAGGAATTTTGAGTTTTCCTGTGTTCTCTAGAGATTAGATTTTGATCTTCGGGATTGAATTGCCAGTTCGGATAACTGGAATTCATTGTATTTCACATATTTTTGAGGAATATGTGTATGATTCTTCGAGTGATAGAATCAGTAGTTTAGAAGAATCTGGTGGTTGAGTTGGTTTTGAGTTTAGTCTGATTTCTTGTTCAGTTTTGAAGAATCAGATGAGGGAGTTCTTGGTTCTAATAGTGTAGTTACTTAAGATTTGTAGAGTGAGTATTCCAGTATAGGTATTTGGAAAACTCTTGATAATATTAGTAAGTTCTATTCAGAATTTTTCTAGATAGATAAAATTGTTTGTTTGAATTGGTTGCTATGATTGGTAGTGTATGATTGATTGAATGATTGCTAATTTAAATTCTTTAGCTGGGTTATTAAATTATCTTTGCTTTTAAATTTCGGGGACGAAATTCTTTTAAGGGGGGAGGAATGTGACGACCCGGAATTTTGAGCAATATCAATTTAATAATCTTTGATGATAATTAAATTGATTTGATCATTTATATTATAAATTGAAAAGTTAAATTTATTTTAAAGACTAATGATAACAATTTGTTAATATCTATTAATATTTTTCTTAACAATATGAATTGGCAAATATAATTCTTTTGAAAGCTTATAATAATTTGATTTGGAAACGTTTATTTTGGTAAATAAGAAGTTTTTAATGTAATAAAACTTTATATTCAAATTGTAATATATATGAATGTATATATTGTGATTTGAGATTTGTTTTAAAATTTAATACAGTAATTTTCAAATTTAATGATAAATTGCTTTTCTATTTGAAATGTGTATATATATTTGTATATATATGTTTTAAATAGGAATTTTATTAATTTGAGTTTAATAAGTATTTCCAAACTTTATTTAGATATATATATATATATATATATATATATATATAGTTTTGAAATTTGAAATGTTAATTTGATTTAATGACTTTGAATTGATAATTGAGATTTAAATTTAAATAACAAAGTTAATTCCTTATTTATGATAAATATGTACTTTAAGCTTTTAAATAAGATTTAAAATAAAAGTTCATTTGTTTTAATAGTCTTTCATTTTAATTTTAACATAAGATAAATTATTTTAAAATTTCTACATAATGAATTAAAATAGATATCTTAAGCTTATAAACATATGTTATATAAATTGGATAAAAAGGCATAAGTTATTTGTTAATAATTGTTAACATGAAATTACTTTTATATTCATTAAAATCTAAAGATTTGTTTAATACACATTTTCATATTACATAATTACATATACATATTACATGCAAAATTTAAAATAAATTATAAAAAAAAATAACACTTGTAAACATTACAGGATATGTAAGTTACATTTGTAAGAATATAAACATTAAAGAGACACATGTCATTCTCTTTAGTAATTAAGTTTTAAATTAAATTGTAAATAATAAAAAGAAAGATTTTTATTCTTCAGCAAATTCTTTCTCTTCATTTCTCAAAGATGAATACAAATCTGAAAAAAAATGTAAATCAAATAAAAAAATTAAGAAGAAGATACTGTAAAATCTGGAAATCCAAGAGCAAAGAAGTAAGCTGGAAAATGCAGCAGCAACAATTAATCAACATGCAAATTTATTCAAGAAATTCTGGAATATTAGCATGCAACTAGAATCAAGCAATTCTATGAGCATGCAACCAAGCAAGCAACAAATTCAAGAACATGCAAAGGAAATTGAAAGCCTGGAAAGAAAAAAAAGGAAATCTGTAGAAAACCTATAGCAAGAATGAGATGCTGGGAATTTCAATCAACAATGCAAGATCTTCAGGTTTCTTGTTCAATCATGCAAGCTGGAAATTTAAACACCTGAAACAAGATTTCAAATGCAATCAAACATTCAACATGCTAGATAAATTCAAAAGCCTGGAACAGTTTCTGTCTTCTGAAAAATTCCAGGTGAGTTAATAAAATTTTAAAAACAGTTTTAAATCTTAAATTTCATCTTGTTCTTGTGTATGAAATCTTGTTGAATTGACTGGATTCTTGGATTTAAACTGTTGCATGATTGAGTATGAGGGATTGGTGATATTGAGATGCCTGTAATCATAAATATGCTCTGTAAACTATAACAGGTTTTCAAATAAATTCAATAACTTGGATTTGAATTCGAATCTGCTTATGATTTGTTTACAAATGTTGTTTGTAATCATATAAGCTATCATCTAAAAATAATTTCAAGATATTAAATTGAATAGTTTGTTATAAATATTTAAATTTACAGTACATTTCCATTTTGGGTCAGAAATTCATGAATTCAATTTTAAATTTTGGATTCATAATTGAATTGCAAATGGAAAATTATGATTTTTAATTCTTGAATCATAATTTTTAATGGGGTAATTAGTGAGCTATTGGGATTTAACTGATTTGGGGTTTTTGGCCAAATCACGGCAAACCACGGCGAATTGGACATCGCCGTTGGTCATGAAGGTGGAGGGGGCTTCAGTGATCATGCGAAAAATGCTTCAAGAATTTTTAGTAGAGTGTGATGATTGTGGATCGGGAAGGTAGGGTTTAACGCCCTGTAGATGACATTGTTGCTCAGTTGGAATTCTCGGCATCATAAAGCAACCGGTGGCGATCGCGAGCATCGTCGTGGGTTTAGAGAATCATGATGAAGCTTTGGTGATACCAGTGGATCTTCTCGAGGTGTGAGGTGCCGTGGAGGTTGACTTTTCTGGTGATGTGGTTCGAACAGTTTTGGGTCGTAGGGCAAGATTTCGATTTTCGATCGAGTGGAGTTTTCTGGGTTGTGCGTTGGGTTGGCGAGGTCATTTGCGACTTAGTGGAGGCCGGAGGAAGTTCAACGTCGGCCGAACATGGTCGTGCACGTTGATGTGCACGGCAGTGTGTATCAGGAAGTTGGGTTGTGGGAAGAGAAGAGGGGAGCTCGAAGTCGTACTCGGGTTGTTGTGGTTCTGGGTCGAAGAAAGTAGAAATCTGGGTGACTCGAGGTAAGCACGGGAAAATCAGTGGTTTGCTCGGTGTTGTCGCGAGTTTTTGCAGTGGGGGTGTTCGAGTTGTTTTGTGCTGGTTTTGTTTGATGGGTTCAATAGTAAAATTCTGAAGTAACTTAAGTTTTTTTTTTAAAAAACTTTTAACAAACTAATAATGAATTGTATATGATACAAGATGTAAAACAAAAGTGAACAAGTTTTATTTATAAATCAGATTTTTTTCAAAAATCATACTTTAAACATGTTTTATATATATAATTTATGGAAGCTTTAATAAGTAAATTTTGAAATAAATTAGTATTAATTTTATTAAATAACTTTGGAAAAAAAATATTTAAGATTTAAAGGTAATTTAAAATGTGTTTATTTATAAATTGATTTCTAAAAGGTTATATTTTATTTTAAAGTATAATGATTAAGAATTTGATAATCAATTATAAGTAAGAATTATATTGAGTAATTAAGAGTTTGGTAAACAAAGTTGAAGATAATTAAGATTAAGTTATTTGTTAATATAAATGATATAATTAGGATAATGGTTTCTTAATTAAGAATTTTTTTAATATAGTAAGTTAAGAATCATTTAATTAATTTTAAATGATTAAGATAAATAATTAATTAAATAATTAATTTGTGACTAATTAAGATAATCACTTATGAGTTAATCTAATATAATTACTTGGGAAAGTAATTAAATTAAGTGGTTAATTACTAGAGGTAATTAAATAAAGATAATTACTTTATGAAAAGTAATTAAGTAAGGTGATTAAGAGTTAATCATTTGAGTTATTAATTAAAGACTTAATTAATAATTAGTTAAAGGTTTAAATTATTTGATAATGATTAATTAATAAAAGGATTAAGAGTAATTAATTAAGTGATTAATTACTTGTAAAAGTAATTAATTAAGAAAGGAATTTAATTTATGGAAATAATCATTAATTGATGGAAATAATTAATTTATTGTTAATTAATAATTTAAGATAATTAATTTATAATTAAGTTTTAATTACTAAATGTAATTAAAGTAATTAATCAAAGGTGATTAATTAAAAGTAATTAATTAAATATGATTAATTAAAAGTAATTAATCAAGTATGATTGATTAAAAATAATTAATTAAATGTGATTAATTAAAGTGATTAATCAGGTATAATTAATTAAAGGATAATTAAGGAATAATTATCAGGATAATTAAAGAATAATTAATCAAGGTTGATTAATTTAGAAGGTAATTAAGAGGTAATTACTTAGTATAATTTGGAAGTAATTAATCATGATGATTAATTAATATGGTAATTAAGTAATAATTACTTAAAGTAATTAAGTGATAATTAACCAGGGAAGATTAATTGAAATGGATAATTAAGTGATGTTAATTAATTAATTTGTAATTAATTAATGAATAAGAAGTTGGATTGAAGATAATCCAAGTGATTAACTAAGGAGTAATTTAATTTAAGGATTAATTAAATTAATCAAGTTTGAATCAAACTTGTTTATGAATGATTAATGATTGGATGATATATATCATTGGATGAGTTGATGATATTGGTTGTTGTTGGATGACATTGATTGATGGGTGATGATGTGAATATGTTATATCTGAATGTGATATATATGCTGCTTTGTGATATGTATAGATGCATGTGATAATAGATGCTTATCTATTTGTGTAATATGGTACATTCATTTATGTTAAGTGATATTTCTGAAATATCTATTGTTTAAATCCCTTAAGTATAACTTGGACATTAAAATGGCGTTTGGTTTCGATGAGACCGGGATCGGGTTTCCATATTTGGATATCCGAAAACCACATCGATTCCAAATAAACGTTAGGTCGTCAATCCAAGTGGAGCGAGTGAAGACTCGAGGTGTAAGGGCTATACGTCAGTATAACTCCGTGGGTGATTCCGTAATGAGTTTGACAGAATAGTGCTTATAGATTCGAGATGGTGATTCAGAGTGTAAGGGCTATGGTCGTTGACTCTGAGGGTGATTCCAAAATGAGTGCAACGAGATAGTGCCTTCGTTTTCGTTCGAACCCGGAACGAACTTGTATGGATTGAATGCTTTCAGAACTTCGTCAGACGGACGATGAGCATTCTAAGATAAATGTGTCCTATAAAGGTAATCGCAGCCTCAAGCCTCATCAACCGGGAATGGCTAAAACAGGGGAGGTGCAACAAGGCTTCGTGGGTCGCTCCCACTGGAGAGCGAGATACATCCCTGTCTAGATGTCCCTTTTATTTCGGCTTTGTGGGAAGTTGGAACTGCAGCCAACTGCGGGGTGGTCTTGTTCGGAACTGTTCAGTAAGGAATGGTTCCGGCCTTGTGTTGTAGGGGAGTGGGAGTACTCCTCGGTGCGGTGATCTAGGCCACGTGCTGTGACGGACGGTACCCCAGTAGCCCTGCCATTGTTGGAAACCCATTTTCCCTACGAGACCCTACAGTTTTGTTTGTATTACCCACTTTTGTGGCTAGTAGCTGGAATTTAATGAATGTAACAATTTCGACTATTTCATATTTACTTCAAAACCCTAGACACTATTATAATATCACTGGATTTCCTATCAAATGTTTTGGTTAGCGTAAGGTAAAAACTTTTCCATGTTTATGTGTGGGAAGTCTTACGTGATACCTTTTCTTTTCAAAGGATTTTCTAAAGTTAAGCAATCTTAAACCGTTTACTCACACCAGACCCCTGTCTGACCCGAGTGTTTATTTTCTGTTTTATTAAACTCTTGGGTACTCATATTATATATGAGTAGTCAAGTGATTCAGGTTATCTCTTGACGAATTCTGGAGGAGCTTTGGAGCAGGAGGCTTCAGCGTGTAGATATAGTTAGAGTTTCCGCTTTGTGTTATTCTGTGTTGATATTCTGTATGATGTTCTTGAATTGTATATTAGACAGAAGTGATATAACTGTCTAAATTGAGATGTATAGTTGTATACTCTGATGTATATGGTACTATGTATATGTTCTATATTATATTTAAATCGTTCAGTTGTGAGATTCTGATGTGTTGTTTCTTTTTCTTCTCTTTCTTTTCTTCTTCTATCCCTTTCTTTCTTAATTAATGATGCGATTTTCTGGTGATAGAAAGTCGGGTCGCTACATATATGGCAAGTTATATTCTGATGTTTTAAAAACAATGACATGCTGCTCCTTCTCAACTACACAACACCCTCATACCATGAACATTTCATCAACGTAAAATCATTTATACGCTAACACGAATAACAAATTGTCATCAATACAACTGAATATCATCAACACAAACCACCAACATTACATATCAAGATCATGTTCCAACAAAGTAACACATATACCCACCCCAACATGAAGTTGAACAAAATTACCATCCATACACTACATAAACATCAAAAACTACATAAGCATCAACAACTAAATAAACATCAATATGGTATATCATCCAAACAACAAAACCACTCAATCTTAAAGCCTTCTAACCTCAAGAGGTGTGTCTCTTTTCTTATTCTTCTTCTTTTTATAGGTGATTGGAGATAACTTTGGGATTCATCAAAGGTTGAAACAGGTATTTCTTATTCTTGAGTAGGACCGAAAATTATTTCCTCTTGTTGTCTCTCCTACTGCGGCCACTCTTCGTTTTGCTCTAGAGTTGGTTGACCAACATACCCAAATTATTGTTCGCCTTCATTCCAAATAGGCCATTGAGGATAAATTTTTCCCCAAGATCATGTGTTCCCTCCACTTCTGTATATGGTTCCTCCCCTGCTATTTGTCCTTCCTCCGCTGTTGTATGTGTCTCCTCTCAACTATGTGGTTGTTCTTCTGCAATACGCAAAGGTATTGCTAGCCTTCTTAACTTGTTTCTACCTAGAATCGTATCAAGTATGCATCGTAAGTTAATACATGTAGTTTTCATTTTCTCTAACTCTATACGATTCTCTTCAATTTCGTCAACCACATCCAAAGCACTATATATCTCACTTACCTACGTAAATACAAAACAATGTGACAACGAATATGATCTAAAAGTATGGACAATCAAAATTTATAAATTAAAAGACTAACCACATCATGCTTAGTGGAGCTTGAGAAATGTAAGCAACTATTTTCCTTACCAACCTTTTCAAAATATAACGGCGGGTTATTTTCCAAAACCAATACTCATACTCATTTAACGGTGTCGGAGGATTACGTGCTCAATCGGCATGAGCAGTTCTTGAATACCATAAAGTGATACTTTCTTGAAGGAAGTCCATCCAATTACTGGTTTCTGGGTCTAATGGCACTATGAGATCGGAAATGTGTTGGTGGTCAAAGCTAAACTGTCTCATCACTCGGTCTGGAGCATATAATTCAAAGTCCAAAAAAAGGATTAGTCTACTCTTAGCGATCTAAACCGCATATATATACTTAACGTCAGGATGCCTAATTTAATCAACAAAGAATATGCTACCGGGTCACGACATCATGTGCTAACAAATCCAATTCATTTTGGTAAAATTGTATGTTTTTTGGAGTTTCGTGCCAACTCCTAACATAATTCCACCTATACCCGAACACAAGATAAAGATCTAAAAATCCGCAGGAATACTTACAAAAAGCCGTCCAATAACAATATTAAGAACAAGACCATATTTACAATAATATTGTAGAACCGCCTAAAACTTTTCTTTTTTCTAAAGCAACATTTGTCAACTCACTGTACAAATAAGAAAGTACAACACTACCTCATAAATGGTAACCACAATTTGCTAAATCTTCCAGATATGACAAAAATTTCAAATTCAGTCTACATTTTGAATGATTTGAAAAAAGACGACAACTTAAAAAGTACAGGATAACAGCACGACTACAACGAAGTATATCTAAATCCGTCACATCTTCGGCTAGTGGTTTAGAAAATTCACGTTTAAACCAAGTTATTGCTAGCTCACTTTTAGATTTTATTGCCTCTTTTGGTGGAAATATACCAAGCAAATTATGACACAACTCCATATAATCAACATCCAAAATTTTCAAACATACCGGAAAACCGTCCATGCCTAGACCAAACAAAAGGTAAACATCAGGTAGAGTTACAGTAATTTCTCCCATTCTAAAATGAAAAGTATATATTTGTCTCAAGTCTGCATCTATCACATAATGTCATAATAAGATGATGATCTAGCCTAATGTAATCAAAATGCATTGCTTTTCAAAACCCGACTATTCTAAGATTTTGTTCCAACTTAGGATCTTTAAAATCTATTTCTTTAAGCTTGCTTGAATGATCACAAAGTTTAATTGTTTCTACATCCTAATTTATAACAAGGAATTGCAATTAGTAATTCGTATTTGCGTTTTGGATTAATAATAATTCAATGTGTATAAAATAAATAACTCCATAAGCGAATCATTTCGACCTCTATGATGATCTTGAAGATAAAGAACACTTCTATCTTCGGGTTCGAGACGCAATTCTACTATATATTTATCATCCAATTATTCATTCAAAATCAATTTTGCAACCAGGGTTTTTGGAACGATTTATCAACAACTAAAATTTCAACTATGACAACAAAAATAGGAGGTAACTATCATCGACAACACCAACAATACTTATTGCCATTACCAACAAAAATCACTTGTTAATTTAACATCAATTTTAACCAAAAATTTTTTTACCTCTAATTGCTAAAGATTATTCCTTCCATTTAGAGCCAAAACAATTAATTACTACAGAGTATGCTTGAGACTAATGTAAATTGGAGGTTTGATTTAGGAAAATAGTTGGGTTGAAATGGGGATTGAGATGGATTTTGAGAAGAAGGAGAGGAGTTTGAGAAGTGGGGATAGATTCAGTGCTTGCTTGAATTTTGAAACCCGATTTATAGCTTGCGTAATCCATATTTGCGCAAGCTATAAATATATAACTT
Source organism: Allium cepa (assembly GCA_030765085.1). Classification (NCBI taxonomy): domain Eukaryota; kingdom Viridiplantae; phylum Streptophyta; class Magnoliopsida; order Asparagales; family Amaryllidaceae; genus Allium; species Allium cepa. Next base: position 454,226,492 of record CM060928.1, read on the forward strand.
ACACAGAATATGGACTGCACAAGATGCATTTAAAAATAAATATAGCTTGCGCAATCCATATTTACGCAAGCTATATAAAAACGAGACATATTTTTGCAATTAGTTTTCCGCTAAGCCTATTTATGCAAATAGTTTTCTGTTCGAGCCTTGTTTGAAAATTTGTCCTTGATATAATTACATTGGATATGCTATTTTACTTTTGTAACTTATTGTTACCACAACACAAGAAGTGTCGACTGCTATTTTTTATCAGTTTCAAAAAGCTAATAAGAGGCAACTTTGGCCTTGGCTAATGGCCTTAGGATTATCTGGATTATTTTTGAAAATGTTGATGATGGACTAAGAAGAATTGTTTTCTGAAGCAAGCTGTTCAATGAGATGCAATTATTTTGTAGGGTCTGTTTATATGTTCAGTTGTTATATATACTGTTAAGACTTGAATTTAATGGTTTTCGCCAAGGTATAAGGTTTCGACCGGAACCACGAGATTCCGACCATTTCGACTCGGTTCCGGCCGAAGACGGGACGAAATTAGGTCAAAATCTCGTCCCGTAACTTATCGAAGAAAAAAAATTCAAAAACTCGTAATTTATTCCCTAATTGTAAAAGAGGGCTAAACGACGGCTTTGAAAGTAAAAATCGAATCAAAATTTCGTTTATAAAAGCATGTAATTGAAAATTTACCTACCTCAAAATTGATTTCGACCGCTGCTAGCATCTTCGATGACTTCACAACGAGAATCTCGAGTTTGGCCTCGATTTCGGCTCGACTTCGAGCATATTCAAAGAATCGAGCAGTTTTCTTCCTTTCGTTTTTATTTTTCCACGATCTCATAATTTTTTTAAGGACTGGGATGATAATTGAGGTGATATTAGGGTTAGGATGGCTAAATGATAATGGCCTGGCATTTTAGTTTAAATCTTTGGTTTATATGCTTAAGTGAATATGGCAATTATAATAGACTGGTATAGTGGATCCTACGATTATTTAGATGTTCAAATTTACGTGGCAATGATAATGGCTGGGTAATTTATTCTATATTAGGGAATTCTAGTTTACACCTTTAATATGTTTTATATTTGGTCATGTAATATATGTTCAAGAGGCAATGATATTTTAGTTTAGGCCTTTAATATGTTTTTTCATGTTATACAACATATATATGTTCAAGAAGCATACTTGCCTGGACCTATATCAATGTTTTTTCATTCAAAATACAAAAATTCGATATCAAGACCGAAAATGAAACCATAGTCGAAATTTTTGAAATTTTCAAAACCGACCGAAACAAATAAAATTTTAAATGACCGAAACCGAGTTTTCAAACTTTTGTTTTTGATCTTTTTGTACCAGCCATGTTAGGCTGTGCAACAGCTTATTATGTTCCACTTCTTAAATTTTGTCCTGCCATGATTAAAAAGTTCGTTACCAACAAATTATGGACGGTGAGCTTTCCAAGCTTGCCACTAACGCTTTTGGAACACAAAGGATTTCTTCTGTTAATGCACAATATCCACTTTATATGAAGCGACCAAAGCAAACGTGTCCGAAGTGTTGTACCCAGTTGGTAATGATTCAAGTAGCGGACCGAAATTCTTGAAAGCTAGTTGTAGGATACGGTGGCTCCTGCTTTCAGAAGGATATATTGAACTTGGTTTATATATGCGAGTGCACGCAGAAGCCGGCGTTCATTTTCTACACGCGTAATGTGGTTGATGTTGAGAAGATAAGGGCGATTGGGTATGTTGTTTATTCTATTGGGAAGTCCCGTGATGCTTCGTTGAAGGATAGGCCTGCTGTTGCTGAATTGAAGAAATGTTTATGGTGATTGTTTTTTTCTTATCTTGATGCTATAGTAATCATCATGGTACACTATTGTATTGTTTTGATGTCCTTATCTAGAGTTTGAAGATCCTGTTGTGTTCTTGTTTTCATGTTTTTTTTTCTTTTTCTTTCTTTTGGACTTGTTTGCTTGTATTCTTGTATTTGTATTGGTTTACCAAAATACGCCGTAAACAAATTTCTTCAATTAATCTATGTGTACAAGTGAACACAAAAATGCAATGACTCGTCATCTTAAGAATCACTTTATAACATTGATATTCTTAAACCAAATAGTTGGATCTGGCAATATAAGATACATCAACAAGCTCAATGATTGTAGAGAATATTACTAAATTGCCCCAAGCATTGAGAAAAGAAAACGTCAGTAAAGTTAAAATTTACAGTAAAAAGAAAATTCATTATAGGAAGAAAACAATGTATATTTAGTTATGCAGCATGTATGCAATCAAGTCAAGTTAATATTCAATGGTTAAGAACAAATGTACATCACCCACTACAAACCTCTGAATTATTAGTCAAAACACATAACAAGTCACAGAAATGATGCAGTTATGAAACCAGTATAAACTAGTTCAAAAACAATATTGGTACATTTTTTTACTACCTGCATACATAGACACAAAACCATCCACGGACAAGGACTTTGCATATTTACAGACCAGGAGCTTTGCATAGACCAGGAGTATTTCATCGGCATAGATACAAAACAGTTCAAAGAGTAGAAGCTTTACATTTGCATAGAAAAAACAAAAGTAAGAAAAGTAATTTGAGTAGTTGGTGTTTTTTTTTTCCCCCCCTCCATGTGGAGAAAAACAACTCGAAGTAAAAGTAACAATCATCACCTTTCTGTGATACATATGATTGCATATAATGTTGCCAGTAAAGATTCAACTACACATTTAAAAATAAACAATTAATTCACTTTACTCTTAGTAGTTTGTCAATAGGAAAGCAAGAACATCGAACTTGTAACAAAATTAAGTCACCATGGCCACTGCTGTTGTCTGCTCTCTAGACACAGTCCAGACACTTGAATATGACATGGAAACCTTAAAAAAATAAAATACGTCGTACTGACAGCCTCGCTACGTACCTACATCTACGTACCTACATCGTTAACTTTACCTGCCACCAGCTCTTTGCTAACCACTGCCAATCCTATGTCTTCTTCTACCTGTGTAGACAACTTCATCAAGAAATTGAACTGGACTTCCAGATGTGTAAAGCCTGATCCTACTCCACTGCAATTTGGTTTTCTACCTATACATCAAATTATTCATCTAATCAAAATACTTTTTTACCTATGATATTATATGATATGATGATATGTGCCTCTGCATACTGCTTCATATGTTAGAGAATTACAGTCTAAATAGAAGGCTGTAACATTTGGATGAGGCGGTTTGGTGTATAGGCATTACTGTTGGCATCGGATCCGTCGGCGATAGCATGGTAAGCTATTGAAACATTATACTACTTAAACATACAACTTGATATAGAATTGAAAATATGATGCTACGTGTGGTAAATAAGTGTTTATACCTCCGTAGTTTTAGCACATTTATGAGTGTCTAGTCATCTAGTTATGTTTCAAAGTCTGAGATGGTATCTTGTTGCAACTTTGACAGTAATCTAAATAATTATCAGAGACATCGTGTCAAACTCAAACTTCATCTATGAATATTAACATTTGTTCTTTAGTCTAATATTATGGCATGCATCACATAATTTATAAGAAGACCAGATATTGGTTCTAGTGGCATGCCTTCTTATTTCAGCTATGCATAAACAATTAAGCATTTTAAATTAAATGGATTGGATTCTAAGACACATAGCAAGATTTTACGTTTTTCACGCATCAAACTCTTTAGATGCGGCTTCAACGGAACATCAGTTGCACACTGAAAAGTAAAAAAAATTAGGATTTCCTTTCAGCCATGGGAGAAAATCATCTCCCTCATCTTTCTTCCTCTAATCTCTCCCAATCTTTTTTAATCAGACCACCTGAGACATCTCACATCAGGAAGTCATCAGAGGTTATCAATGTTGATAATGATGATTTTATGTTGGTCCAATCTAAACAGCAGAAGAGAAAAGAGGCCAACAAAACTCAGGAGTTGCCATCAGGTTTTTATAGGGACAGCAGAAAAGGCAGAGATGATCAATTTCTGATCAACAATCATGTAAAGAACGTACAAAGTTTGCCCCCAATGAAAAATCCGATAGCCATCTCACTGAATAGAGATCAAGGCCACAAATCCTGAGCTGATATTGTTGCTGATCAGCCTCAAGAACCCAATGATGAAGATTACAATCTAGAGCATATTGCACCAATTAAGATCGACAACAAAAAGTAATGGTCTGGTGAATGAAGAGGTATGTAAAAGAGAAACCAAAATATGGAACAACTCTGTTTTTGTGCATGTTGTGGGCACCAAACCATACTATGTGTTTTTTAAATCTTATATCCAAAGAGTATGGAAGCCGATCGGTGATTTTGAAGTTTTTACTAGAGAGAATGGATTCTTTCTTGTCAAATTCAAAGATTTTATAGATTGCTCTTCAGTATTGAAGAATGGATCATATTTCTATAATGGCAAACTCATCATAGTGAGAAAGTGGTCTGATTCTTTGAAAATGGACAGAGATTTGTTAACACCTATGCCCATTTGGGTAAGATTACTCTGCGTTAATCTAAAACTGTGGGACAGAGAAGCTTTTAGTGTCATGGCCAGTATTATAGGAAACCCATTAAAATGGACGCAGCTACTACCTTAAAGACGAGATTGAATTACGCTCGCCTTCTTGTAGAAGTATCTACGACTGATGAACTTCCATAGGAGATCAATATTACTCTGTACAATGGTGAAAACATCTCACAAAGAGTGGAGTATGAATGGGTTCCACCGAAATGCAATATATGTAAATGTTTTGGTCACACCAGAGAGCAGTGTAATCCAAAACAAATGTGGATACCCAAAACCAGTAATCAAAACAGAGGTAATCTTCAAGAAGATAATTCAGGTGTCATTCAAGAGCCAAATTTTAATAAAGATTCAATAAATCATTCAAGAAGTCAGAAAGACAATGATCGGATCAATCAAGAATGTTTCATTTCCGATTAAGAAAATAATACTATGGTGCTACTGATCAAGAAGATCAGATCACAGCAGTGGAAGTTCATCAGTATAAAGAATCTTGTAAAATTTCAAATGTTCTGAACCAGTATGCAATGGAGGGGAATGTTAATGTAAAGGTATTTAGCTCTGAAACCCCTCCTATCTCAGAGTCATGTTTAGTTACAGAGATTGATGGTACAAAAATACATAAAATTTTGCATAAAGATAACAGCCAAATCGGTAATAATCCACCATTAGAGGAGTCTCCTTCAGAAATTGCTGCAGATATTGAGGACAGGGTAGATATCAACTCAACATTGCCTCGCAAGAAGGTCTCTCCTCCGAAGCAGGCTGCAATAGCAGAGCTCGTTGACTCTACATTGCCTCGCACAGCTTTCGATATTTCTCTGATTAAGGTTCCTGTAACAGAACAAAAGGAAGATAATGAACTAGATATGTTAGAAGCTGCAGACCAGTTTGACATTTCTAATTTACATATTCCAAAACCAAAGGCTACTGGTAAATTAAAGGAAGTAAAGAGAAGAAAGTCTTCAAACAAAAATACATCTTTATTATTCCAGAATGGAATGAGATGTCTACAAGGTTAAAAGCCAAGAGTGCTGATAATAAGAGAAGAGGTAAGTGTTCCTCTATGTCAGGTACCATCTGAATTTTCTCTTAATATTATTTTTATGTCTGTGTTTGTTTGGAATGTCAGGGGTATGAATTCCCCTACTAAGCAATCTGATATTTTATATATGATTAATATGTACAAACCTACCATTGTTTCGCTTCTAGAAAACAAAATGAATGATGAAAGTTATGAGAATTTTTGTTTAAAGTTATCTAGTAATTGGAAATTTACAAATAATAATGATTGTAATTGTAAAGGTAGAATCATTGTTATTTCGGACTCAAATATTTGGATAAACTTAAATATAAATAAAGACAAACAGTTTATAGATTGTCAATTTAAAAATATAGGTGGTTTTCTGATTCAAATTACTAGTGTGTATGGGAGTAACTTTAAAATTGAAATGAATGATCTATGGCATAAACTGACATTTATGATTTCAAAATACAATTTTCCTTGGATTATTTTGGGAGATTTCAATACTGTGTTCCATGTTTCTGAGAAATTTGGGGGTAACAAAATCCCTCATAGCAAATTTGATAAAGTTAATAATTTTCTCTTAAACACTGGTCTTATGGAACCAAATATTAGTGGTAATAAGTTTACTTGAAAATTTGGTTTGGCTAAGAACATCCATTGTAAGTTGGATAGAATTTTAATCAATAAGGAATTTTCAAATAATTTTTCAGATTTTATATGTTCAACTCTTGAACAAAACTCTAGTGATCATACCCCTCTTATAATAAACTTTTCTAACAATGCTAATTCAAATAAGAAAGATGCCCCCTTTAGATTTAAAAACAGCTGGGTTTTGGAAGAAAATTTTAATAACTTGATGGAAAAAAGTTTAAACTTTTCATGTAGAGCACTAAACAATTTCAGTTTAGCATGCTTCTGAAATTTATTAAATCTAATATCAAAATGTGGAATAAAAATAATAGTGAGAATAATAGGCTGGATTTTTTAGAAAGGAGGGAAATTTTTTACAAAATCAAGTGGATGATGATCCTGGTAATTTGGATATTGTTAGCAGTTTTTTTAATAATCAGAAAAATCTATCTAATGAAATATATAAAAATACTGTTAATGCCAAACAGAAGGCCAAAGTTGATTGGTTAACTCTTGGAGATGATTGTACAAAAAAAAATTATGCTAAAATGAGTAATAGAAAGCATATTAATAATATTGGCAATGTCATAGATTTTTCAGGTAATATTTCAAATGATTTTTCCAAAATTGCTAATGAAGCTGTTGAGTATTTTGAAAATCTTTACTTTAATGAACCTGTTGTAAAAGAATTCCCCCATATTATATGTAAAAACATTTTGAAAGATAATGCTTCAGATTTTCTACTTGCTCCTGCATCTATAGAGGAGATTAAACATATTATTTTTAAAGCAGGTGATAACAAAAGTCCAGGCCCAGATGTGTTTAATGCAAAATTTTATAAAAATCAATGGGATAATATTAAAAATCAAATTTATGAAGTCATTAATGAATTTATGGTTAAAGGCAAAATATTTAAAAGCATTAATCATACTTTCATGACTTTTATTCCTAAAAAGAAAAATCCTTCTAATATTGGAGACTATAGACCAATTTCTTGTTGTAACTTCTTATACAAAATCATTTCTACTACATTAAGCAACAGAATTAAAAAAATTCTGCCTTTCATCATCTCAGAAAATCAGAGTGCTTTTGTTCCTGGTAGACTAATTTCTGAAAATTCTATGTTAGCCCATGAAATGGTGAGGAATTTCAATACAAAAAAAGGTGACAATGTGTGTTTAAAAATTGATTTACAGAAAGCATATGATAAAGTTAATAGGCAGTTTATTTGTCATATTATGAAGTGTATGAGATTTCCAAGCAAATTCTGTGATCTGATCATCGAATGTATTGATACCCCTACTTTTTCTATACTTATTCAAGGTAAACCAGTTGGTTTTATCAAGAGTAATAGGGGTTTAAGACAAGGTGAACCCCCTGTCTCCTTACTTATTTACAATGGTTATGGAATATTTTTCTGTTTTAATAGAAATAGAAACTATAAAGGAAATATTAATCCCATAAATAGGGTCCAACCTTATATTAATCACCTTATATATGCTGATGATCTAATGGTTTTTTATTAAGGCCAACAGGAAAAATGCAGTTTCTACTAAAAGTGTATTTGACAATCTGAACAAATATGCAGGTTTGCAAATAAATATAGATAAAAGTAAAGCATATTTTAGTAAATTCAGCAGTTATAAAACAGATGTTCTAAATGTTTTAAAAATTTCTGAAGGTAATCTTCCTATTAAATATCTGGGTTTACCATTATCTGTAAACCAAATTAAGGATTCTGACTGCACTATTTTATTAGACAAAATTCAAGATAGAATGAAAACTTGGTCTAGTAAACTTCTTTCTATTGCAGGAAGAGTTGAACTTATCAAAACAGTAGTCTATGCTATCATTTTATACTGGTTACAAACATTTCATATCCCTGCCGCTTCTATAAAAAAAATTAGATAATAGATGTGCAAATTTTTTGTGGAGAGGTAAATACCACAAAATTAACTGGGATGCTGTCTGTAAACCTAAGGATGAAGGTGGATTTGGCATTAGAAATATGAAGGATCTTAGTCTTACTTGTCATTTAAAATTACTATGGAGATTTCTTAGTGCAGACTCACTATGGGCCAGATGGATGAAGGCTAAATATCTCAGAAAAGGTAATTTCTGGAATATTACTCCAAACAGCAATCAGTCTAATACTTGGAAACATATTTTAAATTGCAGAGACATTGGCAAGTGTCTTTTGGAAAGAAATTTTAAATCTGGTGATGAAACCAGCTTATGGTTTGATCCTTGGTTTAAAAATGACTCCTTTGTCAATAAAATTGGTTGGAGTAATTTAGTTATATTTGGGAATTCTAATGCAACAGCGTCTTCTATTATTATAGATAATCAATGGCAACCTCAAATTCACCCAATTACTTACCCTCACAGAGATGAAATTTATAATATTATCATTGACAGTAATGCAGACAGTGATTACTGGACATGGAAAGCAGATAATAAAGGGAAGTTTTCCTTTAAAAATACATGGAATGTCATTAGACATAAAGTCATCAAAGTTGATTGGTATGACTGTATTTGGAACAAAGTGAACAACCCCAAGATGGCATACTGTACATTTTTTGCCTTTCATAATAAATTGCCAACTTGGGACAGAATAAACAAATGGGGAAATAACTCAAATTCACTTTGTTCCCTTTGCAGTCTAGATAATGAGAGTTCTAATCATTTATTTTTTGTTTGCAGCTATTCACAGTTTCTATGGAATCATATTAAAGCTAAACTGGATATTCAAATCAACAATATTATGGAGCTCAAGCAAATTATTCAGCTGATTAATATTAAGTTCAAAGGGAAATCTTTTGAAAGAGATCATGCTCACGTTTATATTACAACTGCAGTTTATCATATTTGGAGAGAGAGAAATGCTCGTGTTCATAATAAAGCTAGCACCAGTAAAGAGAAGTTATGGCTTAGAATCATAACAGATTGTAAGATACTGCTTCACAAATCTAAGAAAAAAGTGAAAGATCAAACCAAATTCGCCATTTTAGCTGATGTTTGGAATAGCGAAGTTGGTAGTAAGCATCTGGAACATTTTCTAACCCATCCAAAGAATACTAGGACGAGTAATCATCTTCCAGATGAGCTTATCCCTACTAGTGCCGACTACATAGCTCACTCGGTCACCCAAAAGACTTCAAATCAAGTGCGCAATGCTTTTCAGAGGGATTACCCAACAGATCTGAGTCACTATGACAACAGATCTGCTGATATCACCAGAAATTATCATCATCGGATCTGTTGTTTCACGACCGAAGAGATTGATGGTATGAGAGGCAAGCTTAACGAGGGAGAGAAGAGAAAGCAGCGGAGTAAAGAATGGAGGTGGCGAAGGATAGATTCGTCACTGGTCGCCATTTTTTTTCTCCGTTTGTTTTTTTCCGTGTTTTTGATTTGAGTCGGCGCTAGGGTTATTTGTGATTGTAGGTGTGGTTTCGGGTTAATTTTACCCGTTTCATTTCTTATTTGTATTTGGGCTGGGCCCTTTTACTTTCTTTCAAAAAAAACTCTCTAGATGCAGATTACAGCGGAATCGAAAGGCATAACTGTATAGGTATAACATAGTTTTCTATATATACTTATCATCCATGGATTTACTGTTTCTATATTTAGCATATTATGTATAAGCATATGTTTAAACTAAGAGACACTTCATGAAACTAGCAGTTTACGAAGCTGGTTTTTGTGTGATAATGATAATCATAATCAAGTTGTTCAATCCTTCCTTCGATGTGTATTTGTTTGGGTTTGTATTAAATGTGAAAGACAGAGTAAAGACGACGATCCATTCCACTATTTGTATCCGACAAAAATATAATGTAACTAGTATTCTTTCAGTAATTATTTCAAGTGGACACAAAACACGGACATCCACTAAAAACTTTATGCATTATATCTAGTACATTTATCAAAGTTGTTGGTTACAAATATACATACACTACCCAAGAAAGCTTTGAATAAATAAAACAAAACACACATGCACAAGCAAAAGTCATATAAATGATGGTGCTATTAATACGTTTACTATAAATTTGTTCAAATGGAATACTTGGTTCATTTTTGTACTAACTGCATACTTAGACAGTGACGCAGCGTGGGAAGCGAATTCGATGAAGTAAATCGAATCCGTCCAGGATCTCACACAATTAGCGGAAATAATCGGTGAATCGATGATAAATCGATGGGTTTAAGAATACTGAAATGCCCAAATTCGTTGATCCGAAGATACCGAATTCTAGCTATCTCTGACACGTTGATCGCGCACGATACCGTGAAATGAGATCTACAATTCTTCGAGCGTTGATCAAGCGCACTTGATTCCGCGAATTGGCTTCAACGAACGTTGATTCGAGCGCACTCGAATAACCGTTGGTGGAGATAGGAGATAACACTCGACTACCAATTTAAAAAAAATGGAGGCACAAAGCACAAACCAAATTTTATTCAAATTTCAACAACCTTTACAAATGACGCATACACCCCTATTTATAGTACAACACACTCCCGACTTAACAAAATTACAACACAAACGGTTTACATAGCAAACGACTTAGGAAAATACAAGCAATGACTTAACGCAACTCGGCAGCGACTTAAGAAGAAAAAAACATCAAACAGTACAGCGACTTACAACACACAAACGACCTAAAAATGCTTCACGCGACTTAAGATAACTCGGCAACGACCTATGGAAACTCGTTCACGCAATTTTGGTTCAGGGGAAACTCGGCAGCGGCTTATTAAATCATCAACGACTTAAAATAAGGTCGTTTGCGACCTTCTCCTTTGCGTCTGCCCTAGATATGTCGCTGCAAAGTGGGAAGGCGATTTTGGTTTGCTCGCGAATTGGTTTGCTCGCGACCTTGAATATGTCGCTCGCGACTTATGGTTAAGTCGTCAGGTTGTTCGCGAGTTGGCATGAGTCGTTCGCGACCTATTGGGGCTTCTCGCACGCGCGACTTAAGGGGCACGGCAGAGCGAATCAAGATGGCAGAGTGATTAGAGGTGAAGCGACTCAAGGAGGAGCGACTCAAGGAGGAGGATCGGCACTCTCGACTTGATCGAATTAAGGTATGCTCTGCATCATCCACCCCCTGTTGGAAGGAATTCGTCCTCGAATTCACACTCTCGTCATCTTTGATAGGTTCCTCCTCATAATACGGAATTAAGTGCTTCACGTTAAACACATCATAAGTGTAAACATTCTCTGGCAGCTTCAACTTATAAGCATTTTCATTGATCCGTCTTATAATTTCTACGGGTCCAATCTTTCGAGCTTTCAAATTGTTATAAGTTCCCACTGGAAAACGATCTTTTGTCAAAACGGCATATACAAGATCCCCCTCTTTGAAGACAACACTTCTTCGTCTCTTATCCGCCATTTGTTTATACTTCTCATTCGTTTTCTCCAATCGTTCCTGAACGATTCTATGGCATTCTGTTAACCCATCAACAAATTCAGCAGCCCGCTTAACTGTCCCCTTTGGTCGTGGTATTATCGTTAATCTAACGGCTCCTTTGGTAAGTTTGAATATACAATCTGAAATGGACTGAAACCTATACTCCGATTAACAGCATGATTATGTGCGAATTCCGCTTGACACAACTTCATATCCCAGCTCTTTAAGTTATCTTTCACAAGACATCGTAACAAATTACCCAATGATCTATTCGCCACCTCCTTCTGTCCATCTGTCTGCGGATGATAAGCGCTACTGAACTTCAACTTCGTTCCTACCATCTTCCACAAACTTAGCCAAAAATGACTTAGAAACCGAGTATCTCTATCCGAAACAATAGACTCTGGCAACCCATGAAGTCGATAGACCTCTTTGAAATACAACTGAGCAACATGAACAGCATCCTCCGTCTTCTTACAAGCAATAAAATGTGTCATTTTCGAAAATCGGTCAACCACCACGTAAATGGAATCGTTACCCCTTTGAGTTGTTGGCAAACCCAAAACAAAGTCCATGCTCACATCAACCCAAGGCTTAGTCGGTACAAATAACGGCATATATAATCCTGCATTGGTCGTTGTTCCTTTCGAAACCTGACAGATATGACACCTCTCCACAAATCTCTCTACCTCTTTCCTCATTGATGGCCAAAAATAAGATTGAGAAATTAACTGCAATGTACGATCTCTGCATACATGGCCTTCTTCATGTAACTCTTTGATAATCTTCATTCTTAAGCTGCAGTCTGGTATGCATAATCGATTCCCCTTGAACAAGAATCCATCAACCAATATAAATTCATCGGTATTCCCATCCTTAATTTTCTCAACAAACTTTGCAAAGTAAGGATCCTCCTCAAACAACTCTGGCAATAATTCGAATCCTGTTACTTCAACCTTCAACGTTGTCAACAAGTGATTCCTCCTGCTCAAAGCATCCGCTACACGATTTGTCACCCCTGATTTGTGTTTTACGACGAAAGTAAATTGTTGTGGATATGCTATCCACGAAGCATGTCTCACTGAAATCTTGTCCTACCCTTGTAGATGTTTTAATGCCTCATGATCAGTGTAAAGAACAAACTCCTTCTGAAACAAGTAATGTCGCCAGTGTTTTATCGCTTGAACAATCGCGTAAAACTCCACATCATAAGTGCTATATCTCAACTTGGCTCCAGACAATTTCTCACTGAAACAAGCAACTGGTCTTCCATTCTGGCTTAATACTCCACCAATACCCACTTTCGAAGCATCAGTATGCAATTCAAACAACAACTGAAAATTCGGCGGTACCAGAATTGGTGTTGTCGTCAAAAGTAACTTGATCTTCTCAAAAGCAACCCCTGCTTCCTCTGACCATACAAACTTCTTTCCTTCCATGCAATCGGTTACTGGTGCCATCACACTGCTAAAGTGCGGAATGAATCTTCGATAAAAAGACACCAAGCCATGAAAACTTCGCACTTCAGTAATTGTCTTCGGTTGTGGCCAACTCCTGACAGCTTCCACTTTATTTTCATCCACTTGAATACCATCCTTTGACAGAACATACCCCAGAAATAAAACACTGTCCGTCATAAACACGCACTTCTTTGTTGCTGCATAAAATTGCTCTTGTCGTAGAATCAACAATACTTCGCGCAAATGCTGGATGTGTTCTTCCGTACTCCCACTATAAATCAAAATATCTTCAAAGTAAACAACCACGAACTTCCTAACAAATGGTCTAAAAATCTGGTTCATCACTCTCATGAAAGTACTAGGAGCGTTTGACAAGCCAAATGGCATAACCAACCATTCGTATAAACCTTCCCTGGTTTTAAAAGCAGTCTTCCATTCACCACCGGTCGAATACGAATTTGATGGTAACCACTTTTCAAATCAATCTTGGAAAACACAACTGCCCTACTTAACTGATCAATCAAGTCATCAAACCTCGGCATATGAAATCTGTATCTCACGGTGATTTTGTTCAAAGCTCTACTATCCGTACACATCCTCCACGTCCCATCCTTCTTTGGTACCAATAAGGCTGGCACGGCACATGGACTCAAACTCTCCTGGACACTCCCTTGTTCTAACAACTCCTCCACTTGCCTTCTCAGTTCTTCATGCTCCTTCGGACTCATCCGGTAATGTGGCATGTGAGGTAATATCGATCCTGGTACGAGATCAATCTGATGTTGAATATCTCTCAGCGGCGGTAATTCCTTTGGCAACTCCTCCGGAAACACATCACTGAATTCTTCCAATACCAGCTTCACTTCCTCTGGGACTTCAACTGATTCAGTAGCTTCATGTCCAATCAACAAAAATACCTCTGTACTCTCCTCTACTTCTTCAACAAATTCCTTCAAAGTCAACAAAGTTTTAAGCTCCTCAATCTCTTCTGACTTGCTCTCTCCCAGCTGTCTCTTCTTTGAAATAAAAATAATCTTAACGCCTTCAAACATAAAACTGTAGCTATTGGTTCGACCGTCATGCTGCACTGCTCGATCATACTGCCACGGTCTTCCCAAAAGCAAATGACAAACATCCATCTCAACTACATCACACCAAATCTCGTCTTTATATTTCTTCCCAATAGAAAATGGAACTCGAACTCGCCTATCCACCTTCACCTCTCCTCCTTTTCTCAGCCACGCTAACTTGTAAGGATTAGGGTGTTTCTCCATCTTCAACTTCAGCTTCCTCACAGCTTCAGTAGAAATAATATTGTCACAACTTCCTGCATCGATCACAAACTTACAAACTTTTCCCAGAATAGTGCATGTAGATTGAAAAATGTTGCTCCTCAACCAACTAGCTTCATCCTCTTATTTGGGTGTTAAACAAGACCTTCTCATCATTAGATTACACCCTTCATCTTCTGACGTGATATCCTGTTCATTCTCCTCAACTGGACTATCTTCACCTTCAACAGCATCCTCACTTTCAACTTCAGCAATCATCGTTCTCTTCTTTGGTTTTGGACATTCGTTGCTCTTATGACCCACTTCTTGGCAATTATAACATTTAAAATTGTTGTTGACATTTGCCTTCTCAACCTCCTTCACAACTGGTTTACTGACGGCTTTAGAAACATTGGAACTCCCACTGACACCTTTGCTTTGAATATTGGAACTGGTAAACACACCACCTCCTCGTCTTCCTTGCTTCTCCCAAGCTATCGCTTTCTGGTACGCTTCCGCCACAGATCTCGGATCAAACATATTAACCATATCCTGGATCTGCATTCGCAAACCTCTAACAAACCTAGCGGTCAACTGTTCCTCTGTCTCCATAATGTCATTTCGAGCAATCAGTTGATAAAACTCGTCAGCATAAACATTAACAGTCTTCGTCCCTTGCCTCAAATTCTGTAATCTCTGATACATGAGTGATTGATAATTGTAAGGTAAAAATGTAGCTTTCATCAATTTCTTCATTTTCTCCCAATCCACAATCTTCGACTTTCCCATCCGTTCTTGTGTAAGTTTGGTTTGCTGCCACCATGCCATAGCTCTCCCTCTCAACCTAGTAGTAACCAACTTTACTCGAAGGTCTTTCGGAACCTCCTTGAAATCAAAGATCTCCTCAACATTAGACAACCAGTCCAAGAATTCTTCTGCAACCATTCCACCCTTGAACTCTGAAATCTCCATCTTCATTCCCGATTCCCATCTACGATCATCCTCTACATCTCGATACTGACATCGTGTTTGAGCTCTATCTCGATAATGAACACTTCCTCTATCACCATCAAACTGCTCATCAAAATCTGAAGTATATCGATGTCGATCACGACCTCCAACATCTCTACTACCACTCCTTCGATCAACATTCCTATCACGATTATCAACACTTCTATGATATTGATCTTCTCTTCTCTCCCGATCTGAATGTATCGAAGCTCTACTTCCCCCATGGTTCGATTCAGGTGAAACTCTTCTTCTACTTTGATTCATTTCAATCATCATTCTCTCTAATCGACCAATTCCTTCATTCAACTTTTCAGTGAAACTCTCGTTGATTTGTTGCTCCATTTCATCGGCCTCTTCTCTTCCATACAAAGCATTAATGTTGCGATGACGTTGAGCTCGTCTCGGAGGCATGATTGAACTTCAAACAAACACAAAAATAAATTCCAAACACTTTTCGAACTTTGACCCAAAGTGCGATGGATTGAAACTCCCAACTTGTTGCAACTTCACGATGAACACGATGAACACCAAACTTCTCAATAATTTGCCAATCCGATCTCAAAACTTCAAATTCTCAAAACCCAAGTCTCCAAATGATGCAAACTCCTTGCGATCTAGCTCTGATACCAAACTGACGCAGCGTGGGAAGCGAATTCGATAAAGTAAATCGAATCCGTCCAGGATCTCGCACAATTAGCGGAAATAATCGGTGAATCGGTGATAAATCGATGGGTTTAAGAATACTGAAATGCCCAAATTCGTTGATCCGAAGATACCGAATTCTAGCTATCTCTGACACGTTGATCGCGCACGATACCGTGAAATGAGATCTACAATTCTTCGAGCGTTGATCAAGCGCACTTGATTCCGCGAATTGGCTTCAACGAACGTTGATTCGAGCGCACTCGAATAACCGTTGGTGGAGATAGGAGATAACACTCGACTACTAATTTAAAAAAATGGAGGCACAAAGCACAAACCAAAGTTTATTCAAATTTCAACAACCTTTACAAATGACGCATACACCCCTATTTATAGTACAACACACTCCCGACTTAACAAAATTACAACGCAAACGGTTTACATAGCAAACGACTTGGGAAAATACAAGCAATGACTTAACGCAACTCGGCAGCGACTTAAGAAAAAAAAATCAAACAGTACAGCGACTTACAACACACAAACGACCTAAAAATGCTTCACGCGACTTAAGATAACTCGGCAACGACATATGGAAACTCGTTCACGCGATTTTGGTTCAGGGGAAACTCGGCAGCGACTTATTAAATCATCAACGACTTAAAATAAGGTCGTTCGTGACCTTCTCCTTTGTGTTTGCCCTAGATATGTCGCTGCAAAGTGGGGGGGGCGATTTTGGTTTGCTCGCGACCTTGAATATGTCGCTTGCGACTTATGGTTAAGTCGTCGGGTTGTTCGCGAGTTGGCATGAATCGTTCGCGACCTATTGGGGCTTCTCGCACGCGCGACTTAAGGGGCACGGTAGAGCGACTCAAGACGACAGAGTGATTAGAGGTGGAGCGACTCAAGGAGGAGCGACTCAAGGAGGAGGATCGACACTCTCGACTTGATCGAATTAAGGTATGCTCTGCATCAGACAGAAAACCATTAAAAGACCAGGAGCTTGAATAGAAGCCATAATTACAGCAGCTACGTGTGATCCATAATCCAAAGACCAGGAATTCGAGCATTTTTCATCTAGGTTTTTTCATAAGGATTGTTAAATGCTAACCTATCCATCATATTAAACAATTAACAGCGATAATAATTAGATGGTGAATTGGCAAAATATATTACAGTAAAAGTAACATTTTCAGCCAGTGCAACAGTACAAAAATGATAATGTAACAATTATAATATAATACCTGGCTGTCCAAAGTTAAGAGGGAAATTTCTGCTACCATGACCCTCTGTTCCACATTTTTACATTTTCGCTTTTTCTTGTTAGTGGACAACTCGATAGAGCTTTTAATTCTTTCTTTAAAGTCACTTTAAACATATCTTTTATCGTTCTTCGGTCTTCCCTTCGCTTTTGAAATATGAGGAACTTGAATTATTAAAGGAGTTTGATCATTGACTATTAGATACTTTGCATCATCATCTTTGGCATGCGTTTCATCTAGCTGGGCTTTTCCATCACATATTCTTGTAAAAAGTTCTTCTATTCCATTCATCGCTATTTTGTACAATATTTCATATTTTGATGCAATGCATGAAAGTTGTGTTGCTCTTGGGCATATATGACTAAGTCAAAATGCTTCACTGCAACTGGAATTGGATCGACCTTCATACATAAAATCATCCATAATCCAAAATAAATTGGCTCCTTCTTTCCAACTTTTTAAAATAAAATGAGAAGGTATTTCATCTATTTAAGTTTTGCGAAGAATTTTAATGTATGCCTACATGATAATCCTTTAAACTCAAATAATTGGCATTGACAAAAACCATTGTATGTACTTACATTCTTTTTCATAACAAAACTCTCGTATTCACCAACTTTAGAAGTCACAATATACATGTCATTTCTTCGTTAGTTTCATTTTTAATAGATCTGAAACAAATGGAATCTTTAGGTTCTTCATAAAACTTATCAAACATATTTCCAGTGTATATGCTTGCAACATGTTTCAAAATCAAGTTATTTTCATCCATACTTCTTTTTTTATGCTCCGAACCAAAATCCTCATCAACTTCTCTTTGAATAATTTTTTGCAATGCTTGATCATATTTGCTAACAAATTCCTTAAGATTTTTTTTGGTTGAGACAAATGTATTAAAAAAAGATAAATGAAATAACAATCTCGTGGCTGCTGAAGTCTTCCTTTTGTTTTCTTATGAAGTCATCTCATCCGTTCATCTCTTCTGATCGCATCCTGGCCATCTGTTTGCAACCCTTTATTTCTGCATTGTATCAAGGCCTATTGGGCTATAGCCCATATCAACTTATATATATTGTTTGTCATTTGTACAGAGAATTATGTGTGTGTTTTTGTTTTTCACCTCTCTGTTCTGAATCAATACACTCTGTATTTGTAATATTCTGAGAGATCAAAATCAATATAATACAGTTTTCATTTTTCTTCAATTCTTCTTCAATTCTTATTCAATTTATCTGCTGAAACTTTACATGGTATCAGAGCCAAAAGCTTAACAGCAAAATATCATCAATACCAAGATCTCGCCATCAGAGATATATCATCATTTGGCGAATAATTCCTTACCCATCAGATTTCACAATCATCATTTGGGTAAGGCAAGTTAATCTTCTCCAATCTAGTGCCTTGCCAAGCTTTGAACTGGCTGCACTCAGATCATCCTCAAAGACAACTCGATCAAGAAAGCAACAAGAAATCAGATTCAAGAAGTCTGAAAATCATCATAGCAAAATTCAAAAACAAGATCAGTGCCACGCCAAGATCCATCAGATAATAATCATCATTTGGATCTAGCTGCATCATACCCGTTTTTCATCATTATCTTGAAGATTTTCTTGTTCAAGAACCTCTTCTGTAGCTCTCTGTTATCTCAAACAGCAACTGTTTCATCATGACTGATGATCACTCAGCGACATCTAATAATCCCACTTCTGAACAACAATCTGATGCAACAACAAAACTGATCAGATCTGTCACGAGCCCACAGAGTCAATTGATTACAGTTCATCTTGATGAGAATAACTATCTGCTGTGGAAGCTTCAGATTGAAACTGTTATGCAAGGTTATGGCCTTGAAGGCTTTCTTCTCGGCACCATACCAACACCACCAAAATTCATCACTGATTCAGAAAACAAAATTGTTAACAATGAAGAATACATCAAACATCATAGACAAGATAGACTGATATGTTTATGGCTGTTATCATCTATAAACACCAATCTCCTATCACATGTCATTGGGTGTAAATCAGCTTGTGAAATTTGGTCAACTATTGAAAAAGTTTTCAATACACAATCAGCAGCAAAGGTTATGTATCACAAAAGACAGCTGCAAAGTATCAGAAAGGAAAATTGTTCTATGAGAGAATATCTATACAAAATCAAAACAATTTGTGATCTGCTTGAGGCTGCATGCCATAAAGTATCAGATTCTGAGCAGATTCTAACCATACTGAATGGCTTGAGTGATGAATATGAAGCAGTTGTAGCAGTCATATCATCTCATAAGATCTTACCCTCAGTAGATGATGTCCATTCTATTCTACTGGCTCATGAAGCCAGAATAGACAATAAGAGACCCCAAGAATCTGAATTTACTGTCAATTACACAACCAATACAAGAAACAGGAGTCAAAGTAACAACAGAGGTGATAAACAGCCACAGAGAGGAAGCCACTCCAACAGATCAAGGGGAAGAGGAAGATACAATAACGATAACAGACCAAGATGTCAAATTTGTGAAAAAATTGGACATACAGCTGTAAAATGCTATTTTAGGTATTCAACTCAGAATAATAACAATTCAAGAAATGATAATCATAGTGCAAATGTGGCTCAAGCAAGTTCAAGTAGTCAAGCAGAGAACAAAGATCATTGCTCAAGTGAACATGGTCAATCAGAACATGTGAATGACGACTACTGGTATCCTGACTCAGGGGCAACCAATCATATAACAAACAACTTAGAAAATCTAAATCTTGGCAGCAAGGAGTACAGAGGTAAACAGTCCATTTGCATGGGTAATGGTAAGTGCATCAAAATTTCTCATGTAGGAAATGCCTCTATTAAAGGAAAGAAACAATTATTTCTACATAATTTGTTAAGAGTTCCAAAGATTAAAAAGAATCTTATTAGTGTCTCTCAATTTGCTAATGACAATAAAGTGTACTTTGAATTTTATCCTAGGCATTGTGTTGTTAGAGACATACTAACTAAAGATGTTTTATTACAGGTGATGCTGAAAAGGGACTGTACAGATTCAAATCAGTCAATTGTACAAATCCTACAAAGGAGCAAAACTGTTGTAATCAATGTGAAATGAAAAACTGCAATAGTATATTTGATCTTTGGCATCGTAAACTTGGTCATCCCAGTGCTAAAATTGTCAAACAAGTTCTTGCTGAAAATTGCATATTTATGATAGTGTTACATTTCCTTACATATGCACACACTGTCAAATGGGTAAGAGTCACAAATTACCCTTTGATGATTCTTCAACCAAATACACAAAGCCACTAGAACTTGTTGCTACTGATCTGTGGGGACCAGCATCAACATGTTCAGACTATGGCTATATGTATTACATATCCTTTGTAGATGCCTATACAAGATATACTTGGATATATTTTTTTAAAAAATAAGTCTGACACACACAAAGTTGTACTGGATTTTATCACCATGGTTGAAAAACAATTTAGTTCTTATGTTAAAACTTTTCAATCAGATGGTGGAACAGAATATAAATTTCTCAAAAATTGTTTTACAAACAAGGGAATAATTCATAGAATCACATGTCCCTATACATCTGAACAGAATGGTTTAGTTGAGAGAAAGCATAGGCACATAGTTGAAAAAGGGCTTAGCTTACTGGCTCATGCAAATCTACCTCTAAAATTTTGGTCAGAAGCTTTCAGTACTGCAGTTTATCTTATTAATAGACTTCCAACCAAAATTTTAGAGGGTACAACACCCTTAGAAAAATTACAAGGGGTGAAGCCAGAGTATCATAGTCTTAAAACTTTTGGGTGCTTATGCTTTCCATACTTAAGGCCTTACAACAACAACAAATTAAACTTCAGATCAAAGCCTTGTACATTTCTTGGGTATGCCGCAAATCAAAAAGGCTACAAATGTTTAGATGATAGTGGAAAATTATTTATTAGCAGACACGTTGTGTTTAATGAAAATGAATTTCCTTTTAAAAACTCAGAAGTAAAAATATCAAGCAAGGTATATAACCCAAGTGTATCTA
The DNA here is from genome assembly GCA_030765085.1 of Allium cepa. Taxonomy (NCBI): domain Eukaryota; kingdom Viridiplantae; phylum Streptophyta; class Magnoliopsida; order Asparagales; family Amaryllidaceae; genus Allium; species Allium cepa. Next base: position 454,247,790 of record CM060928.1, read on the forward strand.
TACCTGAACTTCCCATATATTCTGAAAATGAGAATCAAATAGAGGTGACGAGGACTACTGAAAATCATCAATTTCAACCTGTAGTCTCTGCTCAACAAGCTTCTGATTGGATTGATGATTCCAGTCATGCCAGTCAATCACCTGCACGTCAGACAAATGAAGAAAGTCAAAGAATTCAGGATCAACAAACTGATTCAATTGACAATTCCAGAAATGACAATAGTGCCAGTTTACCTCACATTGGTTCTCCTGCCAAGTCAGGTCATCACATGATAACCAGAGCTAAAAGTGGCATTTTTAAGCCAAAAGTTTATACTGCCAGCACAAGTCATGATGAACCATCAAGCTATGAACAAGCTGCAAAGCACAAAAACTGGAGAACAGCAATGGATGAAGAGTATAATGCTCTCTTAAGGAATAAGACATGGGATCTTGTATGTCCACCAGCACATAAAAACATTGTTGGGTGCAGATGGACATACAAGATAAAAAGAAATCCTGATGGAACTTTCAATAAATATAAGGCAAGATTAGTTGCCAAGGGATATACACAGGAATATGGGTTTGATTTTACTGAAACTTTTTCTCCAGTAATTAAACCTTCTACAATAAGACTCATTCTTACTATTGCTTTGCACAAAAACTGGAGAATAAGACAACTAGATGTCAACAATGCTTTTCTTAATGGCATATTAGAAGAAGAGATATATATGATGCAACCACCTGGCTATGAACAAAGTACAAACCTTGTGTGCAAATTAAATAAGGCAATATATGGTCTTAAACAAGCACCAAGAGTATGGTTTGATAGACTGAAATCAACTTTAGTATCAAAGGGATATCAGTCTATCAAATCAGACACTTCATTGTTCATTAAAGTCAGTCAGTTATCAATCGTCTATATTTTAATCTATGTTGATGATCTTATAATTATAGGTAACAATCAGGATGAAGTTAATCAGATTATCAACTATCTAGACAAGCAGTTTTCAATTAAAGATCTTGGAAATCTCTGTTACTTTCTGGGAATTGAAGCTCACAGAACAACAAATTATGAGATGACATTGTGCCAGAAAAAATACATAGCTGAATTGTTGGCTTAAACAAAAATGGAAAATGCTAAACCCATGCCAACACCAATGATAAGCAACCACAGTTTATCAAAAAACAGTGGAGAAGTCATAAATAATGTCAAGCAATATAGAAGTGTTATAGGAGCACTACAATATGCTACTATAACACGACCTGACATTGCATATAGTGTTAATAAACTTTCTCAATTCATGCAGAATCCACTGGACCAACATTGGAAGGCAGTCAAGAGGATCCTCAGATATTTAAAGGGAACAATAAATCATGGTTTATCTCTTAAAGCTAGCAAAAATCTCAATCTAACTGGGTACGCAGATGCTGACTGCGCAATAGATGTAGATGACAGAAAATCAGTTACTGGCTACTGCATTTTCATTGGCAAAAACTTGATATCATGGTGTTCAAAAAAACAATCAACCATCTCAAGATCAAGCACAGAAGCAGAGTATAGAAGTGTGGCAAGTGCTACAGCCGAAATAATGTGGCTACAATCAATATTGGGTGAATTAAATTTAAAATCAGATATCAAGTCAACACTATGGTGTGATAATCAAAGTGCGGTCTACATGACAGTCAATCCTATACAACATTCCAGAACTAAACATATCGAGATAGATTTACACTTTGTTCGTGACCAAGTTGCTAAAGGAAATCTGCAAGTTAATCACATACCTGCAACCTACCAGATTGCAGACACCCTCATGAAATCTCTATCAAAGAGGAACTTCGAGAGATTCAGGTCCGAACTGGGAGTAACTGAGGTTCAGCCTTCTCACCAGCTTGATAATCAAAATCATGCTCAGATTGAAGAGCAGAAGAGGAAAGAACACCCAAAGGATCAACTTACGCTCAACTCAAATCAGCCTCAGCTCAAATCACAACTGCTCAGAAAAGAGACACATGCCAATATCTCAAATCAGACATCAGAAGAGCACAGATTGGAGAAGAGGCAAGAATTCAGTGGATTGCATCAGTTTATGCGAAGATCTGAGTAGTTTTGTCTTACGAACTCTAACCCTAGAAATCGGGTTAGGGTTCGAAGGGGGGAGATAAATGAAATAACAATCTCGTGGCTGCTGAAGTCTTCCTTTTGTTTTCTTGTGAAGACATCTCATCCGTTCATCTCTTCTGATCGCATCCTGGCCATCTGTTTGCAACCCTTTATTTCTGCATTGTATCAAGGCCTGTTGGGCTATAGCCCATATCAACTTATATATATCGTTTGTCATTTGTACAGAGAATTATGTGTGTGTTTTCATTTTTCACCTCTCTGTTCTGAATCAATACACTCTGTATTTGTAATATTCTGAGAGATCAAAATCAATATAATACAGTTTTCATTTGTCTTCAATTCTTATTCAATTTATCTGCTGAAACTTTACAAAAAAATATTGATCCCCTCACTACGACCTGTAGTGTTCGTTCCGGTACAAAAAGTCGAACGATGAAATAAGAGTACCCAAGACTCACGCTGTTCAAATTTTTTTCGCAGCTAATCATTATTTTGCAATTCATATTTCTCTATTAATGATTTCCACTCATCTTCAAAATCAGCTATCTAATACATGAAATTTAAACATTTTTTAAGATCTGTCTTGAAAGGAGAATTTTTGTGACATACATGAGATCAATTATCTTCAAAAAAAATTCTAATGTGCTAAAGGTATAAACGATGTCGAGTGCTTAGAAATACTTTTTGAATAGCCACACTCATTGCATGATCTTGATCATTTATTATTGAGATTGGATGACGGCCTCCCATTGCTTCAAGCGAGGTTATAAAAAACCAGCAGAATGTAGGTTCTGTTTCATCACATAAAAGTGCATATCCAAACTGTATTGTTTGACATTGATGATTTACACAAGTAAATGGAGCAAATGGCATTGAATATTTATTTGTTCTAAAGGTAGTAGTATCAAATGTAATCGTATCTCCAAAATGTTGGTAAGACATACGTGATCATGCATCAACCCAAAAAAAAATAGCAGTACATCCCTGTCCATCAAGTTGAATTGCATAAAAAATTGAGGATTCTCTTTTTATTTCATTTGAAAATAGCTAAACACATATTGTGCATCCCCCGTTTTCAAATCTCTAAGTCTAGATGACTTTAAATTGTTATAACAATCTTTTCGGTTGAATCCCGCATTCACACCACCAAAAATTGCTGGAATTTTAGCTATTGGTAAATTTTGTTGATGAAATACCTCAGCCAAGTCTTTTGCAGCAAATGACATTTCATATTAGTTCGGAGTTGGACTCTTTTTATAGGAGATACAAATGAATGATTATGGTCATCATTAAACTTTGTTATCGACCATTTATTTATCAATTGACTGTAAAAAATTCACATCTTAGTTTGACATCCACATTTGATCGTGTGGGGCTTCCAGATATATGATCTATTCCAATTACATTATCATTTCTATGAAGAGTCCCTGAATATGAACAAACTAAACTGACCGAAGTAATTTTATTGACGTGAGGAATAGTCTTACTTGATGATCGAACACGAATAACAAAACCTTTTTGTCGACCATACTCAATATAAGAGTTTTCGCCTCGTCTAAGCTATCAAAACTCATCCTAATATCTGGTTGCGTCAAAACATCTATACTTTTGTTTGGTGATGAAGATGAACTGATGATGTTAGTTTCATTTATTCCTTTGCCCCCTCCGTAGGTATCATCATGGGTTGATTCCTATGAGACACCATGAATGACCAACTCATTCATACTTGCCACTGAAAGTCACGCAAACTTTTATATATCAATTAAATGGAAAAATGAGAACACGCTGCATATTATTTTAGGAAAATAAGAAGTAATGATTCTTTGATTGACTTAAACTGACGACCGATTCAATTAAAAATACTGCATTCTATATTGCATTAAATTCTGACAAAAATGATGTATATGTATCATACAATATTATTAAATGGTAAAGTTTAATGAATAAGAAATGATGATTCTTTGAAATTGAATCAATAACTACTTCATGATGACTTAAGTATCCATTCTAATCTGACAACTAAGATATAAATCCATTAAACTATATTGCAGCAATACTAAAATTTGATGAATATGCAATAATAATTTAGAATATAAACTAGTAAGATTAACACAAAAAATTATCATATGTAAGACTGATTTCGAAATTAGGGATAAATCTTATGCGGCAATCTTGCCGATGAATTTTATGTGGCAATATTGCGGATGAATCTTATGTGGCAATCGAAATAATAGCTGAAAGAAGTAATGACTGATTTTTAGAAACCCTAGTTACTGCATGGGTTTTTCTTTTGCTGCTGGAGAGCATGAAAGATCACATACGTGCTGAAGAGAAGGAGAACGTACGTGATGAAGTTAAGGAACAATGGCTAACATTTGGACGTCAGTGATTTTTAGCATCCAACGGTTGTGATGTTTTGTGTGATTTTGCATTTTCTACTGTTTCCTAATATAATTTATTTTTCCGTATATGTGTGTATCTGTGTGTACATTTATATCTGTGTATATGTATATTTTATACATACATACATATATATATATATATATATATATATATATATAATATTTTATGTATGTAAATAGAAGTATATAAATATATATATTTGAACAATATATTTGTATATTGGATGGGCTAACAAGTTCATTACGATGTAAATTTCAGCATCTTTACATCGACATGTTATATCTTTCACGGATTGATATGCTACATGCGCGTGCATATGTATATGAAATATACATACATATGTATATGCATACACACACACACCAGTATGTAAGCACGTCCGTTAAACGTGTGCAAAACAAAACGTAAGTTAACTTCTTTTAAGTGCAAAATAGTACGTATACACGTGCACATTACTTGATATATTCGTTTTGTGTATAAGTTTGATTATTGTATAAACACTGTAGGGATAAATAAATTGTGGAATTTTTTTTCTTTAACCGGAATATTTATCAAAGTGGTTAAATGAAAGAGGAACGACTCATGAGCTAACATGAGGGTGTAAATGGCAAGCAATATACCATTTGTTAGTTGATTGTTTTCTCCTTTCTTTTTTCGGACTTGAGACCGATATCAACAACTAATAAGATATAGATGAAAGAGTTAAAAATGTTTTTTAAGGGATATTTTGACACAACCTATGGTGCTATTGTATTATTATTCGTTATATCTGACACAATCTTCCATTTTAAAGCTGAACATATGTTAATATATGTAAAAGAAAATTGGAAAAGTACAACATTATAATAGTGTCCAATTGTTTACATTAAGAAACATTAACAATACGCATACTCACATCCATAAGTAATAGTAAACATTAAAATAATGTTACAAATAAACATAAATTCGCTTGGTTGAGAACTAATGGATTTTCTCCTATTATTTCATTCAAAACAAAGTATAAAAATAATATTTATAAAATCAATACTTGATAGTATAAATATATTTTACATGCATGAAATCATTGTATTGATAGAAAATCACGTGTCTTTGATGTATTTAAGTTTCAAATACATTACTAAGAGAACATTCAATCTATGTCTTTCATGGTACAATCGGGATGAAATATCTTTACCCTTAAACCACACAACTTTGCAATATAATTTCTCTTTTTATATAGGATGTGCATAGAACTTTGAACAATAGAGCATTGCATGGGTCTACGTCTTTCATGGTATAATCGAATGAAATATTTATGCCCATAAACAACATGACTTTAATTTGCAATATAATCTCTCTTTTTATATAAGAGGTACATGGATTTTGAACAATAGAGCATTCCATGGATCTTTTTGCCATCAAAATTTCCAATCAAACAACAACAAAAAAAAAACATAGTACCGACTTTTGATGCAAAAGGGGATATATCCAACTCATCCTGCACATGAAACATATATAAATTCAGAATAAATACATGTTCGTTATTCACTACATCATAAACTTTCGCAAACTTTTTTCTATTATTGGATACACTCTCTTCCGCCTTAGAAATAATCTAACATCTATTGTTTACCAATAATTTGTTTCTAGTTTGTCTTAGATTAAATTTTTATGTATGCAAATATTATACACACATACATCATATGAGAACATGGTTGAATTTGTTTCGGTCAACATCATATTCATTTAGAAAGATCAATTAGTCAAATCAATGCAAAGCACAAAAATATCCTAATCATAGTAAAAGTATGCTTACCTTTTATTTTAAGTATTTTATAATTATACAGTTGTATACAAAAATAGAAATCAGTTGGATGACAAAAAGTGTGGACACCCTACAAATCTTAGAAGCACATGATGTAATTGAATTCAGATAAAAGACATGCCTACTTCATACTTCTTTGGTACTGATTACTTTTAACATCCTAAATTAAAATTTAATGAAGCGCTTGGCCTAGGTACTTGATGAATGAAAATGAAGGTTGTTGACAATAGCTGTGTATAGAATTTCAAGTGGCTATAAAAATGGCATCAAAAATCAGTACATTGAGGGACGGGTAGGTGGCAAGGCATGAGAGGAAAGTGAGAATACAAATAACTTTGAATGGGTAAACAGAAGGAGTTAAAATATAAAAGGGACACACATAGTATTTTATAAAATGTTGTGAATATTTACTTGGGTCTAACATGAGAAGAATGCCATCAGGTTTCGAGTAGCAGTAGGGACATATAATATTAGTTGGGTATCCTTCTCTATTATTACTATGTGTATTAAGTGAAAGGTTGCAAAGTATCATGAGCTGGTAAATTAGTCAACAATAAATTACAATGTTATATTCCTAGGAAAGGACTATCTCAGCAACATTATTAGCTTGTTCCAAGCTTGTGAAAATGGTCCACAAATAGACAGTTGATTATGCAAAATGGATGCATTGCATGTTCAAGGACATGTATCTGTGATGCAATATTAACAATGTAAGAAATGATCAATGATTTCTTGTGATGTTAATTTAAGAGTAGAGTAACTAGACTATGCAGTATTACTCATTTTATTGGTAAAAATCAATCCAATTATTGGGGATACAAATAGTAATCTTGAGGAAACATATTTTGAAAATTCAGTCAATAACAATATGCATTAATGGTATTCAATCGTTATTAAAGCATTCTAAAAATGACTACATAGAAATTAGTTAACTGCTGACTTTAAAATCATAGTCCATAAACAAAAATAATAATATAATTAGTAATATTAATTGTAAAAAGGCCAGAAAAAGGAAAATAGTATCTAATAGTAATGATCATTTTAATCAAATAAAGAAAAGAAGTAAGTTTATCTAATTCAAGCCTATAAATTTAGCAAAATGAAAACCATGAAAAAATTATGATTCTTTCACCTTGAACTAACAAATTGGAAAGGCTAACAATTCCGTAGAAAAAAAAAAAAAAGAGCAAATAATAAACTTACCACTGGGTCAGATTAATGCTTATATATCATCTTTTTTTTTCTTGAAAAAGAATGTTTTTGTTGAAAAAATGGTGCATTGGTAGAAACATAATTTTGGTATTTTTTGGTTCGAACACAAGACTTTAGAACCCAGTCTAGAGTACTCATTTGGTATGGGTATTTCTATAAAACGTTGCTTAAAGGACCGTAGTTTATTATAGTTGACATCTATGATGCAAAGTATAAAAATATGCAATATAAAATAAGTATAAGGATGTATAACATTTTCCATAATTAATGGTCTCTTAAAGGGGATTCCGTTTTTAAGAGGCATTATTAATAAAGTCAATAGGATTATAAAAAATAGTACTTAAAGAGGAGTGAAAGTTTGAAGATGGAGAAGAGATGTCATTCACAGAGAAGAAATGAGGAAAAAATATTAAATGGATTCCTTAGAAGAAATGGCAGGTCATATTTTAAGGCATAGATACGAAATTTGTTTGTGAATTGGGTCGTGTTTTGCATAATTAATAGCAATTTGTTCCCATATTTGCTCTCGTGTAGTAACTGTGTTATTACTTATTCATAATAAATTTATTGTCATAAAAATATGTATTAATTGCTCTTTCATGATTCCTTCTTAAATCAATGTATCTTTTTCATAACTGATGCAAACTTTGTATGTTTTGTCATTTTAAAATTGCTTAGTCTGAATGTAATATTCAAATAGTATTAAAATCGTATCAAACGTAATTGTGTGCTGCATCCATTGCGTGTATGTTGTAATAATTATTTTGCCATTAACATATATACTACCTCTTATTCTATTCTACTGGCCAATGGACAATTAAGTGGGTCACTTTAGTTCTGTAAATTTCACAAATAATTCTCTACTCGTTATTCTCTTTCTATTGTAACAATACGGTTCATACTTCATATATAGTTAAGAAAAAAATTATCTTTATATCCGTTTAAAGTACTACAGCTGTACGCATATGCTGATTTTACAAAACTTTGTCTTTTGTGAAATAAAATATACATTTGAGGGAAAAAAGTTGTCATGATTCTTTAGCCATTGCATTTTCAAAAGGAAACAGGTGCACGCAAGGTGTTTGTTGGAATCCTATATAAGCCATCGGTGCAATTTTATCCCCATATGCTCGATTTATTTTGCCATCATAAGTAGCAAGCTTGATATTAAACGTATAGTTTATCCAACATGTTAAAGTTATACACACTTATACACACAATAGTGAATTTAAGATCTGTTTGATTGAGATAGGATATTAGGAAACATCAAAATAAGATTACAAAAAAGATGAAATTTGCATAGAGAAATGTTGACGTTTGCAAAATTGAAAGTGTTTACAATACAAACACATGATAAAATAGAACCAATATATCCAGTGTCTAAATTGGATTTCAGTTTCTAAATATGGAAGCAAGGAGGATTAGTGAGGTTTAAATAATGTCTTTGGCATTCCTACCTATGTCTCCAACATATTTATATATCATGATAAAAACTGTTAGAGTTGGTTTAATCTAAAGGTGCTACTGGACTAGATTGTGGTGAATGATTTGAAGATATGAAAGATACCTTATGATTGTGTAATAAAATATGCATTGCTACTCATCTTAGATACAAATACTCTATCAAATTGCTGTAGAATACGATGTTTTTCATGTAAAAAGCAAGAAAGTTAAGTACTTTACCTTCTTTTCCATCTTGCAAATTGACGTAATCAACTTTCATCCTCTGAACTTTAGCACATATAAAGCCTTGCCCAAAAATTAGTAGTAAGCATAGAATTCAAATCAGCCTACATTCAACATGCTTATAAGTTCTACAGAAGTTCAGTCAGATCAATGAATCAGACAAACACATTTGAATTTAAACCAAAAAATAATATACAACTAAAACATGAACTAAAAAAACAATGATATGGTATTTTGTTTCACAAATATTTATAACATATAAGAAGAGGAAATATTTTGTTTATAATGTGATACCACCTGATTATGCCATGAAACTAAAGTTGGAGACTACATTGGAATAATCCACTATTAGATCCAACTTGTTTATTAAAATCAATCGGGGTAAATTTTAGTACCAAGCAATTTGAATTTTTACATTAATTTCATAAATTTTCCAAGTCTAGACAAATTTGGGACAAAATATGAATCTAAAAAGTGTGACGACCCGGAATTTTTGGATGTTTGAAATCAGAATATTTAATTGATTTTTAAATATTTAAAAATTTAATTTTTAACTTGAATTCAAATATCACCATTTATTGGGTAATTTAATGATTAAATTAAATAATTTGAAGTGGGGTAAAATGCTGAATCTGGAGTTTTAAGCCCGTTAAAAATAATTTGAAGGCTTGTAAAATTTATATTGATAGTGCTGAGGCTAATAGAATTTTTAAATTTGAATTTAACAGTGGTTTGTTCAGTTTTAAAAATATATCGTTTAGATCGACTTTTAAAAATAGCCTTATGAGGCACAGTCTCGGAATTCGATGAAACCAGTTCCATTGGATCTGTAATATTGTATTATTATCGGATTTCAAATTTTGTAGCTTTTGGAGTTGTTGTGTGAGCGTACGATATACAAACACGCTTAAATCTATATCGAAAATTCAATATAATAACTGGTCCAAAAAGCTATCTTTTCCATACGATCGAATTAGGACATGACGCAGCGGATTAATCAAACAAACTTCAATCGATGGATTGTAGCAATCGGTGAGTTGAAGATACCAAAAATGCCCAAGTTCGTTGATCCAAAGATACCGAACTCTAGCTATCTTAAACACGTTGATAGCGCACTATACCATGTTCAAAGATCTACGATTCTTCGCACGTTGATCTAGCGCACTAGATTCCGTGAATCGGCTTCAACAAACGTGGATTCGAGCGCACTCGAACGACGTAAGTGGAGATAGGAGATTACACTCAACTACCAATTGGTATGAAAGCACAAAGCTAACAAAAGAGAATTTTATTCCAAAAATCAACCACCAAAAATGTACAACACACACGTATTTATAGGTGTTACAACCCCACAACACATTAACACCTAACTCTTAGGTCGGCAGGCGACTTACGACTTAACTAAGTCGGTACCGACTTATACAATGGCGACTCAAGCTTTTACAACACAGCACAATGTAACGACTCAAAACCTGGCCGACTTAACCAAGTACGACCTACTTACAACATACGACTCAACGTATTTACATACAGGACCGACTCAACATTTAAGTCGCACACAACTTAGTATCATACATCTCACAACACCCATAGGTCGGTAACGACCTACAATACAACACGACTCAACTGTATGACGACTTATAGATGCTGCCACTTATCAGTACCGACTCATCTTAAGTCGTAGCTTGTTAGCCCGGCGCAACTGTCTCGCTGATCTCCCTTAGCTCGCACCTTTCCCACTCCTGCTTCCTTAGGTCGGAGACGACCCAATATACCTCTGTTAGGTCGGTGACGACTCAATGCTTTGTTAAGTCGGCTTCCCTTTCCCCTTGGCTTGTTAACTCGTGGCCTTTCTTCCATAGCTCGTAACTCGTCATCCTTGACCCTGTTAACTCGGAAACGACTTAAGGCCTCTTTATTAGCTTGTGAACAACCTTTGTTAAGTCGTGAGTGACTTATGCTTCTCAAACGACTTAAAGTTACTTCATTAACTCGTGAATGGTTTAACTTCTGGACTTCTATAGGTCGTGCTACATCATCCTCCCCTGGTTGAGAAAAATTCGACCTCGAATTTGTAAATTCTTCCTCAACCATCTCACCCCCATGATATGGAATTAAATGTTTAACGTTAAAAACATCAGAAGTATAAACATCATCTGGTAACTTTAATCGATAAGCATTCTCATTAATTTTCTTCAAAACTTCAACTGGACCAATTTTTCGCGCCTTCAACTTGTTATAAGCACCCACCGGAAAACGATCCTTTGTCAATACGGCATAAACCAAATCACCTTCCTTAAATTCAACATTTCGACGCTTCAAATCTGCAGACTTCTTATACTTCTCATTCGATTTCTCCAATCGTTCCCGAACGATTTTATGACATTCAGTCAGCTCATCAACAAAATCAGCAGCTCGTTTAACTGTTCTCTTTGACTGTGGTACAACTGCTAAATCCAACGGCCCCCTGGGTAAATTTGAATAAACAATCTGAAACGGACTGAATCCTGTGCTTCGATTTACTGCATGATTATGAGCAAATTCTGCCTGGCATAGCTTCATGTCTCAACTTCTCAAATTATCTTGTACAAGACAACGCAACAAATTTCCCAATGACCTGTTAACAACTTCTGTCTGCCCATCAGTTTGTGGATGATAAGCACTGCTAAATTTCAGTTTCGTTCCCACCATCTTCCACAAACTCAACCAAAAGTGACTCAGAAAACGAGTGTCTCGATCAGAAACAATAGATTCTGGTAATCCATGAAGTCGATAAACCTCCTTGAAAAATATCTGTGCCACTCGAACTGCATCTGCTGTCTTCTTGCAAGCAACAAAATGTGCCATCTTTGAAAACCTGTCCACCACAACAAATATCGAATCATTTCCCCTTTGAGTTCTCGGCAAACCCAAAACGAAATCCATGCTAATATCAACCCATGGCTTAGATGGTACTGGTAATGGCATATACAACCCTGCATTCGTTGCTGTCCCCTTTGAAACTTGGCAAATATGGCATCGCTCCACAAATCTTTCCACCTCTTTTCTCATCGACGGCCAAAAGTAAGATTGCGAAATCAACTGCAAAGTACGATCTCGGCCTACATGCCCTTCCTCGTGCAACTCTTTGACAATTTTCATTCTCAAGCTACAATCTGGAATACATAAACGATTTCCTTTAAACAGAAAACCATCAACCATCATAAATTCATCGGCACTCCCATCCTTCACTTTCTCAACATATTTCACAAAGTAAGGATCTTCTTCAATCATCTCTGGCAGTAATTCAAACCCCGTTACTTCAACCTTCATTGTCGTTAGTAAATGACTCCTCCTACTCAAAGCATCAGCTACTCGATTTGTCACCCCTGATTTGTGCTTAACGACAAAAGTAAACTGCTGTAAATAAGAAATCCATGATGCATGTCTCGCTGAAATTTTATCCTGTCCCTGTAAATGTTTCAAAGCTTCGTGATCAGTGTACAGAACAAATTCCTTCTGAAATAAGTAATGTCTCCCATGCTTAACAGCCTGAACAACAGCATAAAATTCAACGTCATATGTACTGTATCTCATCTTTGCCCCTGACAGTTTCTCACTAAAATAAGCAACTGGCTTTCCATTATGGCTCAGAACTCCTCCAATACCAACCTTCGAAGCATCAGTATGCAATTCAAACAACAACTGAAAATTAGGTAGAACAAGAATTGGTGCAGACGTTAACAATTCCTTGATCTTCTCAAAGGCAACCCCTGCTTCTTCTGACCACACAAACTGTTTACCCTTCATGCAATCAGTCACTGGAGCCATCACGCTACTGAAGTGTGGAATGAATCTTCGGTAGAATGACGCTAGCCCATGAAAACTTCGCACTTCTGTAATTGTCTTTGGCTGTGGCCAATTCCTGACTGCTTCAACTTTACTCTGGTCAACTTGAATACCTTTTCCTGAAACAACATAACCCAGGAATAAAACACTAGGTGTCATAAACACACATTTCTTTGTAGCAGCATAAAATTGTTCTTCACGCAGAATAAGCAACACTTCCCTTAGATGTAGAACATGCTCCTCCGTACTCCTGCTATAAATCAGAATATCATCGAAATAAACCACAACGAACTTCCCAATGAATGGTCGAAAGATTTGATTCATCACCCGCATGAATGTACTAGGTGCATTTGACAAACCAAATGGCATAACCAACCATTCGTACAACCCCTCTCTTGTTTTGAAAGCTGTCTTCCATTCATCTCCAGGTCTGATTCGAATTTGATGGTAACCACTTTTCAAATCAATCTTCGAGAATATAGTTGCCCCACTCAACTGATCCAGCAAATCATCCAACCTCGGCATAGGAAATCTGTAACGAACAGTGATCTTATTCAAAGCTCTACTATCAGTGCACATTCTCCAAGTTCCGTCCTTCTTGGGTACCAACAATGCTGGCACAGCACATGGACTCAAACTTTCCTGAATACGCCCCTGCTCAAGCAACTCTTCCACTTGCCTTCGTAACTCCTCATGTTCCTTCGGACTCATACGGTAATGTGGTCGATGTGGTAACACTGCTCCTGGAACAAGATCAATCTGATGTTGAATGTCTCTAAGTGGCGGTAACTCCTTTGGCAACTCCTCTGGAAAGACATCTTCAAATTCTTTCAAAACTGGCTTTGCTTCTTCCGGGATTTCAACTTCTTCACTACTCTCTCTCCCAATCAACAAAAACACTTCCGGTTCTTCTTCCACTTCTTTGACAAACTCCTTCAAAGTCAACAGAGTTTTCAATTCTTCAATCTCTTCTAGTTTGCTCTCCTTCTGCTGTTGTTTTTTAGGAACCAAAGTGATTTTAGTACCCTCGAACATGAAACTGTAACTATTGGCACGACCATCATGTTGTACTGCTCTATCAAACTGCCACGGTCTGCCCAGCAACAAATGACAAACATCCATATCCACGACATCACACCAAATTTCATCTTTGTACTTCTTCCCAATAGAAAATTTAACACAAGCCCTTCGACACACTTTCACTTCACCACCCTTCCTTAACCATGCTAGCTTGTATGGTTTTGGATGCTTCTCGGTCTTCAAGTTCAACTTTCTAACTGCTTCTGTAGAAATAATATTATCACAACTTCCTGCATCAATAACGAATTTGCAGACTTTCCCCAGAATAGTACATGTCGACTGAAAAATATTGCTTCTCAACCAACTACAATCTTCTTCTTGCTTTGGTGTCAAACAACTTCTTCTCATCATAAGATTACATCCTTCATCACCAAACAATTCTTCTTCCTCCTCATCATAAGGTGTATTTGAACATTCTGCCTCCTCACCATCATCCTCCTCAACTTCTGCAACCATGGTTCTCTTCTTCGGCTTTGGACATTCGTTACTCTTGTGACCCAACTCCTGACAGTTATAACATCTGAACCCACTGTTAACCTTCGCCTTCTCAGCCTCCTTCACCACTGGCTTGTTGACAGGTTTAGGTACATTAGAACCTCCACTAACACCCCTTGCTTGATTATTGGAATTAGTAAACACACCACCTCCACGCCTTCCTTGCTTCTCCCAGGCTAACGCTTTCTGATGTGCCTCTGCCACTGATCTAGGATCAAACATATTAACCATATCCTGGATCTGCATTCTCAATCCCCCAATGAATCTAGCTGTCAGCTGTTCTTCTGTCTCCATAATATCGTTTCTAGCAATGAGTTGGTAAAATTCATCAGCATAATCACTAACAGACTTCGTCCCTTGCCTCAGATTCTGCAACCTTTGGTACATAAGCGATTGGTAATTATAAGGTAAGAAAGTAGATCTCATCAACTTCTTCATCTTTTCCCAAGATTCTATCTTTGACTTCCCCATTCGTTCACGAGTAAGTTTAGTTTGCTGCCACCATGCCAAAGCTCTCCCCCTCAGCCTTGTAGCAACTAACTTCACCCTTCGATTCTCCGACACCTCCTTGAAATCAAAGATTTCCTCCACATTAGATAACCAATCTAAAAACTCCTCAGCAACCATCCCGCCTTTAAACTCCGGAATCTCCATCTTCATACCCGATTCCCAACGTCGATCATCATCAATAGCCCGATACTGACGTTGTCCCTGATCTCTGTCTCTGTAATGAACACTTCCTCTTTCACCGTCAAGCTCATCCTCAAAGTCAGGTGTATAGCGTTGTCGATCTCGTCCTCCAACATCTCTAACACCACTTCTACTACCAACATCCCTTCTATCGTGATCATCAACATTCCTCCTACTTCGATTGTCAACACTTCTATGCTCTTGACTTTCTCTTCTCTCCCGTTCCGAATGTGATGAAACTCTACTATTTCCACGGTTTGATTCAGGTGAAATTCTCCTTCTATTCTGACTCATATCAATCATTAATTTCTCCAATTTACCAATGCCTTCATCAAATTTTTCATTAATACGTTGTTCCATAAGTTCAGCTTCTTCTCTACGATACAAAGCTTCAACGTTTTGATGACGATTAGCTCTCCTTGGTGGCATGGTTGTAAACTTCACAAGACTTCAAAAATTCAACACAAGACTTCAAGTTTTCCACTCAACAAAGCAATCTAGGCTCAACAATACACGGCTATGCTTGTCTCGGCTCACACTAACTCGGCAACGAGTTAACGATTCAAGTAAAGTCGGCTCCAACTTGTCTCGGCCTTGACACTTCACGGCTTGGTTTCAAACTTACTCCAAAACCCTCCAAAAAAATTGGCGCGCAAACACCAATTCAAAGTCCAAACAAAGTCCAACTCCTCGATCCAAAATGAAATGGATCAAACACTCCAAACTTGATGCAACTTCAATATGAACGCGATGAACTCCTTCAAACTTCAAAAACTTCAAAAACTTGGCTCCAAGAATCAACTTAGCTATGATTGGCTAAGTATGGCTCTGATACCAAATAAATGACGCAGCGGATTAATCAAACAAACTTCAATCGATGGATTGTAGCAATCGGTGAGTTGAAGATACCAAAAATGCCCAAGTTCGTTGATCCAAAGATACCGAACTCTAGCTATCTCAAACACGTTGATAGCGCACTATACCGTGTTCAAAGATCTACGATTCTTCGCACGTTGATCTAGCGCACTAGATTCCGTGAATCGGCTTCAACAAACGTGGATTCGAGCGCACTCGAACGACGTAAGTGGAGATAGGAGATTACACTCAACTACCAATTGGTATGAAAGCACAAAGCTAACAAAAGAGAATTTTATTCCAAAAATCAACCACCAAAAATGTACAACACACACGTATTTATAGGTGTTACAACCCCACAACACATTAACACCTAACTCTTAGGTCGGCAGGCGACTTACGACTTAACTAAGTCGGTACCGACTTATACAATGGCGACTCAAGCTTTTACAACACAGCACAATGTAACGACTCAAAACCTGGCCGACTTAACCAAGTACGACCTACTTACAACATACGACTCAACGTATTTACATACAGGACCGACTCAACATTTAAGTCGCACACAACTTAGTATCATACATCTCACAACACCCATAGGTCGGTAACGACCTACAATACAACACGACTCAACTGTATGACGACTTATAGATGCTGCCACTTATCAGTACCGACTCATCTTAAGTCGTAGCTTGTTAGCCCGGCGCAACTGTCTCGCTGATCTCCCTTAGCTCGCACCTTTCCCACTCCTGCTTCCTTAGGTCGGAGACGACCCAATATACCTCTGTTAGGTCGGTGACGACTCAATGCTTTGTTAAGTCGGCTTCCCTTTCCCCTTGGCTTGTTAACTCGTGGCCTTTCTTCCATAGCTCGTAACTCGTCATCCTTGACCCTGTTAACTCGGAAACGACTTAAGGCCTCTTTATTAGCTTGTGAACAACCTTTGTTAAGTCGTGAGTGACTTATGCTTCTCAAACGACTTAAAGTTACTTCATTAACTCGTGAATGGTTTAACTTCTGGACTTCTATAGGTCGTGCAACATCAGGACACGAACCTTTTCCATTGCGTTCGGAATAGGGGTTTAACATTATAAACGCCTAGCGGCACGCCTCGATTGGAGACCGAGATTGTGAGCTGCGAAAATCGAAACGATTTAAATGTGAATTTAAATTTTTATATAAGTAATATAAGCGAGATACTGTAGCAGGCATCGACACGTTGAGGGTTTTAAAAACACGTGTCTCTGGTAGTCAAGTACGCATCTTCTTCCTCTAGAAAATTAAATAAAATCGTAGCCGTGTTTAAAAAAAAAGTGGTCGGGCATATTAAAAAAGATATCGATCCTGTCTTCAATAAATCACGCATCTTCCTTTTCTTTTATAATCTTAGCTGTGCTTTCTAAAGTAAGAAGAAAATAAGAAGCGAATGAAGAAAAGTGTTGGTGTTAGTCCGTGAGATGATGGTTTTGATGACAACAACCTTAGAATAGATTATGAAATATAAATACTAACATTATAAGTTTAGATATATATGTATATGCAGTTTTTAACCATGCAGGTACCAAGAATGAAGACTGTACAGTATAGAGATTCAAGATATCAAGATTGAAGACTCATGAGTATCAAGAATATCAAGAGTTCCAGAATTGAAGTAATTTATTCTTTAATTAGAAATTTTGTTAAAACTCATAGAAAAGCACTGGCATCTTAAAATTTAATTTATTCGTGGAATGGAATCCACTTCGAGCCTGTTAAAGGGATGGAACCCTAAGTTGGATGGAACATACGAAAAATCTAGTGGAACATTGTTTTGTATCCGCCAACTTTTTATTCAAAATGATTTTTCAAAATTATATCCTATTTTCAAAATGTTTTAAAAACCTTCCTTTTAAAAGCATCAAAAACCTCTATCCTGATTTTAAATAATTTTAGCCTCAAAATTATCTTTAATTTCAAAGTCAAAATTACTCCTGATTTTAAACTATCTTTTAAAATAATATATTTAACTTTTAAATATTTATACTTAAGATTTAAATATAAAATTATAATTAAATTTTATATATATTATTCTCTATATTTACTTATGAATTTTAACTATAGTCAAGTATATTAAAAAAAATTAAAATAGTTTTAATATAAGATAAAGGTTATTTTCAAAGAAAATCAAATCATTAAAAATTGCTTTGGGATGTCGACATGCCTATGGTAACCATGTCGACATGGTGTCAGTTGAGTTCAAAATTTACATTTCAAAAGAAGTGTCTATTCGCCATAACTCTTCGTGAATGGACATGGTTGTTGTTCTTCTATAAATAGGTGTTAGTTTCAATGAATTTTATATCAGATTTTCTGGTTTTTCACTCCTCTTCTTCTTCCACATTTCTTAATACATACTCTTACCATTACTCTGCTAAAATCAATATTGAATCATACTCGATTACTTCTAGTTTGATTCTCTATCACTATCTCAATAAGGTTCTCAGTGCTATTCAGAGTTGTAGACTTCTTTGTAATCTATTAAGCGAGAAAAGATGTGATTGTGGCCTTGAAAATCAATCAAGCGAGAAAAGGTGTGATTGTAGCCTTGGTAAATCAATTGGATAAACTTGTGGCCCGGCAATCAAGTATCTCTACCCAGAGGATTGAAATTCTGGAGGGTGTACCTCGTAGCCTTGAAATCGAGAGTGTAATTGTACAATTGCTTTTGAAAGGAAATCCGTACTTGTGTTGCGGGACTGGATGTAGGGTAACTCCGAACCATTATAAAATCCGGTGTGTTCTTTCCTTTACTGCTTTTATTTTATTTCTGCATCTGTGTTTGTTTCTGTGATTATCCCTGTATCTTTAGATTGCATACATCTGTGTCTAAATTAACATAAACTCAAAAAGATTTAGTAATTCTTTATAAACACTATTCACCCCCCTCCTAGTGTTAATCCTAGCCTTAAGATCCGTAATCCGTATTTCTTTCAGTTGGAACCAAATTTGTTCTGCTTTAGTATTAACAATCATGTCTTTTTCCTCTAATCTTTACCCTTTATCTTCATTTCAATTCTTAACGCCCAAATTACCATTAAACCCACCCAGAAAAACGCCCATCTCCCCTACTTTCAATTTTTATCGAAACCCAGAATTGGGAATTTCATTCCGTGCTCAAAAACTAAAATCCAGTTAGTACTTCTCGCGACCAATTTAAAGCACGTGGGTTTCAAAAATCATGGAGAGCCGATCCTTAATTGAAAAGGAGGAGAGTGAAATCGATTTGAGGAAACCATAGATTCGTGGAGTCGCTCGTTGTGTTACGTTCGAGGGTTTCGAGGATGTTGGTCACGATGCCCAAGAAGACGAGGGCATGGTCGAAGCAGCTGCAAGCGCTGTGGGTTTGGTCGCGATCTCCGGTGTCTCGATAGGGTAGGGTTACAGCAACAAGGTGATGGCGTCAGGGTCTGGCACGTGGAAGTCTCAGTGGCGAACAAAGTGGGATAGCCTGAGTTCGTTTACCAATAAGGTATATGGTTCAACTTAAAATTTAACATATACTATAGAAATAATTCGGGTTTTAATTT
Source organism: Allium cepa (assembly GCA_030765085.1). Taxonomy (NCBI): domain Eukaryota; kingdom Viridiplantae; phylum Streptophyta; class Magnoliopsida; order Asparagales; family Amaryllidaceae; genus Allium; species Allium cepa. Next base: position 454,267,513 of record CM060928.1, read on the forward strand.
AATAGGGGGGTGTGTGTGTGTGTGTATAACTCCGCAATTTATTTTTCAATAAGGTGAAACAATCCTGTTTTTAAAATAAATATAAAAATAAATATTCATACATGGTTCAAGTTAAGATAGGCAGATAGGAAATATATGTATATAGATTTTTTTTATAGGCAATTCTGTTTAGTTTAAAATGTAAATATATAAATTAGGAAGAAATTTTATTTTTCATTAGAGTTTAATAAATACATGTATTGGCAAGCAATAAATGTATATGTATAAATATAAGATTTTGGAAATCATAGGAATTTTAGATTAAAAAACATTGAAGAGTTTTAGATTATTTTACATCTATGTAGTTCCAAAAAGAATAAAAGTAAATAAACATATAGAATGGTAATTGACTATTCGATTAGTTCGGATATTAATAAACAATGTAAATGTTGTATAAGGTCCAAAATCTTGGAGAATCAAGCTGGATTGGGTCGGGTTGCAAACCAAATCAAAGGTGAGTTAATCTCACTCATCTGGATTTGATTTAAATTTAAATAGTTAAATTCAATATTTGGTTGAATGATTGAATTGATTTGATGTGTTATATTATATATAGTAGTATATGGTATTTATTGGAATGATTGATTTCCCGCATTATATAGCGGATGAGACCCTATGCGCCGCATAATAGCGGATGATATTATATTTATCCCATATACCGCGATATTCCACCTCGAAGTGGAATTGGTATTTTATATTGTGCTAACGTCTTTGGATGCAGGGAAACAGGTTGGAGGGATCCAACTAGATTCCTCAACATTTATTTAAATTATTTAACATTCTCTGTTGTGATTATTTGATATTCTATGATGAATTATATTGGAATATTGAATGTTATGGTTTGCTTGAATATATTTCGGTACACTGAGTTATCAAAATATATAAATTGGATTTTTGGAAAGGCAATAAAAGAGTGGAATTTTAAGTAAAATAATTATAGCGAATTTGAATAAATTAAGAATGAATTGAAAAGGAATGGAAGTGATATTAAAATACTAATAAATAATTTCGAGTATGGAAAAAAGGATTTTGAATAAACAGAAATTAATGAATTGTAAACTTAAGTGATATCATTTAAAGGTATAAAGAATTATTTTAAAATTCAAGGTTTAAATTTATTTAAAAGGATAAAGAAGTAATTTGGGAAATCCAAAATTGGTATTTTCAGTTAAAAGTATTTAAATCATAATTAAGGAATAAAATCTGAAGTTAATGGATTTTGGAATAAATGGAGTAAATTGGAAATCAATTTGGGAATTAATTTAAGTGTGTAAAATCAGGATTTTTAAAGGAGAAGTGGCCATGAAATTTATAAACTGGGTTTATAAAAGCAAAGTAATATATCAGTGGATATCTGGAAGAATAAATTCATGATGGGAATTTATTAAAGGAATGGGAAAATTTGTTTAAAAATAAATAGTGATTTATTTTTAAAGAATGCGAAGAGAAGTATATTTCCCTGGATAGCCAAGTACGTTTTAAAGTAAATTTTTGTATATAAGATAAAAGTTTTAATGTTGTTTTAAAAAGCATGTTTTAGAAAATTTATTATTTCTAAATGTTTAAATTCTAAAGTAAGTATTTTTCAAATCTATTATCGTAGTAATTATTTAAAGGTGACTTGGTATTTTGTTTTAAAGTAGAAAATCTAGTTTTATATTTATGAAGTAACCCCATTTTAAATATTCCTAAAGTATATATTTTTAATAAAGTATTGAAGTAGTTTTCAATTTAAATGTTTTAAAGCATATTTTACAATAAAGTGTTTTTAAATTATCTTAAAAATCTAATGTTTTTGTGCTTGGTGATTTCAGTGGAAATAGAAAATATTTGGGAAATTTATTCTGAAAAAGGAAGATAGTTTGAAACTGTTTTCAAAACGGTTTGAAAAGTGGAAATATATCTTGCGAAGATAGTTTGAGATAAATAAATAATTTGGTAAATTATTTATTTTGTGATCGATGTTTGTGAATGTTAATTGATAGTTAAATAACCGACTATCAATATTGGACAGTGCGCTGATCGTTTCGAAGAGACCGGGATCAGGATTAATTTCTCGAAAACCACTTCGATCCGGTTTAAATGTTTTCACGAAGAAGACGAGTTTGGATTCGAAGATAGAGCAGTGAAGTGCAAGGGCTAGTCGCTACTAATCTTGAGGGTTTCCAATATGGATGTAGTAGGAGGAGTGCCTTTGGTTCCATTCGAACCCGGGACGGACTTGTATGGATGAATGCTTTCAGAACATCGTCAGGTGGATGATGAGCATTCGAAGTGAAACGTTCTAAAAGGTAACGCTTAGCCTCAAGCCTCATCAGCCGGGAATGACTGAAAATCAGGGGTTATGCAGCAAGACTAGGTGGGTAGCACCCATTTTAGGGTGAGGTCATCCCTGTCTAGATGTCCCTTTTATTTCGGCTTAGTGGTGCGGTTGCTGATCACAACCGTAGGGTCATCTTACTCGGGATTATCCAGTAAGGGGTAGTCCCGGTCTTGTGTTGCAGGGTGTCGGGAGTGATCCTCGGTATGCTGATCTAGACCAGGTACCGTCATAGGTGGTACCCCAGTGCCTAGTCATTAGTTGGAAATCCATTCTCCCTACGCGCCTTTTACGATTTTTGTTTGTATTACCTACTCTGTGGCTAGTAGCTGGAATTTAATAATGTAACGATTCCGGCTATTTTAATAAGTATTTATATATAGACCCTATTATAATATCATAGGATTTTAATAAAAGGTGTTTTAGCTATGGTAAGGTAAAAACCCGACATGTTTATTTGTGGGGTGGTGTTACGAGATGCTTTTGATTTTCAAAGGATTTTTGAAACTTTAATAATCAATTTGAGTGTGGTTTTCTCACGCTGGTATCCCAGACTGACTCGGGTGTTATTTAACTATAATGCTCGGGTCAGACTGAGTATTATAGAATACATGATATGATGTTGTGGAGCTCAGGAGACGAGCTGGATGGCGATATGTACTTCCGTACTTGATTATTGTTCCGCTGTGTATCCAGTTGTATGTTATTGATGTTGTTGAACTCTGATGGTGTACTCTGATGATGTATGTATAAACAGATATAGTTTTCTTTTATGTAAAGATCATTGAATATCTATTATATTTTTTCTGCTGCGATGGTAAGATTCTGTTGTTTTCTGATTTCTCTTCTTCTACCTCTTCTTCTTTAACCCTCATAGTTTGGTTTTTCGAGCATTGGAAAATCGGGTTGTGACATTATGGTATCAGAGCGAGGTTGGTGATAACCTTGGCTCTGGTGGAAATTACTCATATAATAGAGTCCATAGTACTCTAAAATGAGTTTGAGTGTATTAATAGTATGAGCGTGTATTTGTTAGTGAATAAAAATTTGTTTTATACTGTGTTGATTTGTCGGTTGAGTGTTTATGGATTCTGGTCGATGTATGGGACGTCATGTCATCGATAGGGTTTCTAAGTTCTTAAACAGGATAAACCGACACGGTATTGTTTTAAATAGGGTAAATGAAATAATTTTACCCAAAATTATTTTTGTATATAAAGGGAATAATTTTTCGTAAATTATTATAGTTATATATGGATTCTTGGTTGTTAGGGATGATGATATTAAATTATTATCATTAATGTGTGAAATTGAATAAGATATTGAAATCATAATTAAAAACTAAGAAACAAAATTCATATACAAATGAGATTTGTAAATGCAAACTATAAATGTGAATTATAGGGTGATTAATAATTAAAATAAGATAAAATTCCAAAGTAATGTTTGAATATAAATTTAAAGGATTTGGAATTTGAAAATTTGAAAATTTAAATTCCTTTGAATTTGAAAATGAGTCTCAAAAAGTTGGGAAAAATAATATATATTTGAGAAATATTTTTGAATCGGATTTGAAATCTAGTGAGATTTGGGATTTAAAATTTTTTGAAGGGATTTTAAAAGGATAAAAGCATTGAACTCTTTTCGGTCGCTGGAGAATAATTCCAATGTTGATCGCGACATCATCGGCGTTCATTTTCGAGTTTTCAAGAGGGGGATTGCTACCTGGATGTTTTGGATTAATGTTTGTTTGTGAAATTTGGTTTGATTTTGAAAATGTAAAGGAATAGTTTGATTTAGATATATATGTTTTCAAAATTGAATTTTGAACATTTTAGTAATGAGTTTAAACGTGTAAGCCAAAGGGAATTGAAACTGAATGTTGAACTTAAGTTCGAATGGAAAAATTAGTTCAAATGGACTAAAAATAATCAATGTTTGGAAATAAAATTTATTGGCTGAAAATGAATTTGTGAATGAATAAATGAATTTATAATTGTAAGTAGATGAACTAAAATTGGATATTGGAATGATATTAAATGGAATTAAGTCCTTGCTTAACAAAATTCAAAAGAATGGTATGTAGCTAGATTTAACTGGAGTTAAGTTAAATAAAATTTAATTGAAATGAATTCAGTCGAGTTATAGAAAATATTGAATGGAATAAAATTCTTATTTAAATAAATAAATGTAAACTAAGTAAGTATTGAATTGGAATAAATAAGCTTCGGAAGCTTATAAAAGAATTGAAAAGCATTGAAATAAAAATATATATAATCCCTAGTTAAAAGTAAAATGTGAATATGATTGACTGTAAATAGATGGAGAAGTATGAATATTAATAAGTGAGTAGCTTATAAAAATTTAAAAAGAGAATAAATAAGCCGGAATAAAAGTATTGGTATTCTGGAAAAATCCAAACTTGTGATATTAAGTAAGATTGAACTCAAGAAAATTAAATAAGATGGTTTTGAAGATAGATTAAAAAAAATCAAGTATGAGATTATAAATTGAAAGTGTGGTCGAATGAAACTGAATTGGATTAAAATAGATTTGGTGTGAGTTGTAAACAAATCCAATTCAAGCATAAATTGAATGACATTATTATTAATAAATTCAATAATGAATTGTTAATGTGAATTAAAATTTAAAATGGATAAAAGAATAAAGTAATCAAATAAATTAGTAAAATGGTTGGGATTTGATCAAGGGAAAAATCAAATCAAAGATTTAAATGGAGGTTGGTGGAATAAAATAAACTTAAGTTATTGGGTGGAATAGTTTAAAGACAATAAATAACTTAAGTAAATTGTGAGATGGTTATTTAATATATTGGTTGTCGAGTTTAATAAAATGGTTTGGAATCAAACTTCTTGGATATGAAAGAAAATGCAACGAAAGAGGGGGAATAAATTAAAACGGGATGGAATCAAGTGTAAACTGAGTTGGAATCAATTAAATGGTTATATAGCTTAAGTAATTATTTATTCACATTAATATTATCAAATTGCATAAGAAAATGGATCGTTTGATGTAAACGAGATTAGATAAAATCCTATGAGTTATTAGAAGTGAAATAGGATGATTTTGAAATCAATTGGAATGAATATGAGTTTGTTTTGCTTCGAATGAATTAGATATAAGCGTGTAAGTTATAAATCACTTAAACTGAATTGAATGGTTTGGAAATTGGTTGTAAGCAATTGTAATAAGTGTCGGAACCTTATATGTGCTTATGGAAATTATATAACGTGAATTATATGTGAAATTTATGTGGTAATGTAACAACCCGCATATTTATCGATTTTATATTTAAATATTTTATTTAAATATTTTGTCGTTAATCGGATATTGGTCCGAAAAGCTACTTTTTGCAAACGGTCAAATTAGGACTCGAGACCACTTCCATTGAGTTCGAAATGCCGTTTACAATTTTTTTAAGTATAAACATTGATAGGTTTGGAGTTAGTGGAATTTCACTTACTTTTCCCGCTTTGGACTTTGGGTTAGATTAGCCATTATAACTCAAACCCACTTCTCTCTTTCTCCTCACTCTTCATAAATTTCCTAACAACTAAGCTTTAGCATTAATGGTGAGTGGAATGGGAAATTAAAATTCCAAGCTCAAATTCTCTTGCAAATCCAACATTCAATTCCAAATTCAAGAAGAAGACATTGGATTCAAGCTTGTGATTACTTCTCCGTTGCTTTCAAGCTTTTCTTCATAAATTTGGTGAAAAGGTGAGATTTTTATCTCACAATTCTAGTCTATAACTATCATGGATGTTTGGGAATGATTTCCCATCACTTTAGCATGTACATATGCATTTGGTTTGGATTGGATTGGCCAAAAACTCCAATTTTTAGTGATTTTGGTGAAAATCTGCATTTAGGTCGCACTGCCTCGGAATTAGGTCATTCTGGTGGAAAATTCGCCTCGGTTAGGTCCCAAGGTCGTAAGTCGTAGGTCGCTCGCCTTTAGGTCGTGCTCCTTTAGGTCGCTCGGCCTTGCCTACCTCGTTGGGTCGCGTGACCTTAGGTCGTTCCCCTTTAGGTCGTATGACCTTAAGTCGCTCGCATGGGTTAGGCCTTAAAACCATTAGGTCGCTCGCAGGGGTTAGGTCGTTGGACCTTAGGTCGTTTACCCGCTAGGTCGCTCGGCAGACAACTCGTCCCCACTTAGATCGCTTGGCCTTTGAGTCACTGGGTCGCATAACCCCTTTAGGTCGCGTGTTCCACTAGGTCGCGTGAACCCTTGGGTCGTTGGACCTTATTCCCTCTTAGGTCGGCAACCACTAGGTCGTTTGCCTTGCTTAACCCGCTCGGCCTTGTCATTTTAAGTCGCGAGCCGTTAGGTCGCTTGACGGTTAAACCGTTAGGTCGCTCGAGTGATAAACTCTGTTAGGTCGCGCATCACCCTAACTCGCTCGGCCTTGCCATCGTTAAGTCGGGTGACACGTTAGGTCGCACATCACCTTAACTCGCTCGACCTTGTTTAGGTCGTTAGGTCGCGAACACCTCTAGGTCGCTCGATCCCTTATACTCGTAAGTCGCTCGATCCTATCCTCCCTTAGGTCTTCACTAGGTCGAACCCCGTAGCGGGGGCGTTGCCCCCCCACCCCCCCCCCCCCCCCCCCCCCGGACCCCCCCTCCGTAGGGGATCTTATCTGAAAAACATTCAACAGAACTTGCTTTGTTGAGATGCTGAGTTGGCCATTCTTCGAGACAAACTATCTTTGGCTTCTCAGTCGATTTTATGGATTTTTAAATATCTATTTCGATGGATTCTTTATCGGTTTCTTTGGATTTTATTCACGTCTTCGAATGTGAATTTTTATGATTGATTGTTTCTACAATCACTTCTATGATTTGTCACTTTAAAATATAAAGGTTTTCTATACTAGTAGTAAATATCAAAACTCTTTCTTCAAATGATTTCAACACTATTTTATAACAAAGCTTGTTTTCTCAAACCGATTTCCAATCTATTAGTATATACAAATCTTTACCTCACTCGTATGAGAAATCTAATTAAACGACTTAGTAAAACAAGTGGTGTGAAACGCGTGCGTTCACTTCATCGGTTAATTCTTGGACTTGTTCGATTGAACCTATTATGACAATTTTCTAGTGAAGATTTACAGTTTGTTCGTAAATATTTAAGTTAAGCAAATGGTTATGGGACACGAAGATAAACTTTTATATTTACTAGCTTAGTGTAATTTGACACTTCTCGTTGATCATGACGATCATTTTATGATTTAGACTAACAATTGTGCGATGTCTCTTTGTTTGCAAGGTTAGACTAGACCACATGGGTGTGATTCCGACTCACACATATCTCTTTGTCCGCAAGGTTAGTCTAGACACCATCTGTGTGATTCCACTCACTCGTACCTTTTTGTTGCGAGGTTAGGCTAGACACCATTTGTGTGATTCCACTCACACATACCTTTTTGCTTTTTGGTTAGCCTAGACCTCATCTGGGTGATTCCGACTCACCCATATGGGGTAGCTCCCCATGGTCTTCGGACCGTCATGTGATAGGCCTCTTTCCCTTTTTCTGTGATTTCTGGATTTCTTGTGTTGATTTCTGAAATTTATATCATTGACTTGTTATGAGTGCAAGTTTAGGGTATGATGCCCTCTTTGGATCTTTGAGAAGATTCTTGTGATATCGATTTATCTCTTATTGATTGATCTTCTGTTGATCATCATTTGCATACTTATAGTAGTATGTCAGTATGGATATTTTATGTTTATGCCATATCTTTTATTTTATACCATGTCATCTGATATTTATAGCTAGACTGATCCGTTTATTATTTTCTTAAATAATACTCGGGTCAGACCGAGATGTTACAGGTGCTTCTGCTTGACTTCTTCCCGGGATTTGCTACTCTGACTTTTGGCTAACTATTTAGATTAGCAGTTTTTGTTGTATGCACTTGAGATATAGACTCATAGTTGTATTCTTTTGTATAGCACGTGTTGCTATTCTTTTGTATTATTGTGGATCTTTTTGACCACTACTCTGATGTACACTTTCATGTGTTAGTTATATATTCATATCTTCTTCCGCCTTTGTGATATGGATATCTGTGACTGATTTGTGTTATGCTTATTTCTATGTTTGTTTCCGAAGATTATTTATAGACACCGTGTGATAAGCAATCACGTGGATAGTCGCTCCTCAACAGCCTTATTCTCCGTGCTAGTTGACAGCACTATATCGTAGTGTTCTTGGCTAGCGTGGGTATTGGGGTGGGGCGTCACAGCTTGGTATCAGAGCCAAACTTCGGAACAATGTAGAATAACTTAACAAGGATCATCGTCCTAAGTCCACCTTAGGAGTTATATCTTAGGATTAATTCGAGTCGTCATACCGATTCATCCTATATCCTTTATGATTCCTTGTTTTATCTAGCAATATTTCTTGATATTCATTAGTGAATAATCTTCTTCTTTCTCTTTTTTCTTTCTTAAGGAAGAGAAATGGTTAGACCTGGTCGTCCCAGAGCTGGACCATCTAGTGCTCTACCCCAAGATGGAGTTTTTATGACTACCCAGCAACTTCTTGACCTTGTCACGAATGCTCAAGCAGCTGGTTCTAATCCGGAACCTACTCACCCTAAATCTGGGTTTGCACATTTGTGCAATGATTACACCAACCTGGGTGGGAAGCCATTTAAAGGTTTTGAAACTATTATCGAGGTTCAGGCTTGGTTGTGGACCTGCGATCGAATCTTCATTCGCATGAATCTCATCGACCTTCACCATGTTCAGGTGGCTTCCAGTATGCTCCAAGAGAGAGCATTGGACTGGTATGAACTTCTTATTTCTGAAGTCAACGAAGCGGACCTTACCTGGGAGCAATTATGGACACGCTTCGAGTTAAAATTTGTACTAGAAGCAGAGAAGGTAACTCTAGCTCGACGCTTTATAGACCTTGTTCAAGGTGAGTCCTCTGTGACTGATTATGTCGCAGCCTTTGGGTCGCTTTCCAAATATGGGTTTGAATACATCAACACCCCATTGAAGAAGAACCAGAGGTTCGTTTATGGCTTAAACAAAAGCCTCAAAAAGCCATTACTTCTAAAGTTAGAAGTTCCTTTCGACCAACTTATAGATATCGCTCTTCGTTTGGAAGAGGCTGATAAAGAAAGTGATGTTGAAGTAGTAGCTTCCAAACCCAACTTCAACAACAAAAAGAGGCCCAGTAAATTCAAAGGCCCTTATTCCAACAAAAAGGGTAAGCATGCAACCCCTGCGGCAAAGTCTCCTACTCCTAGTGGTGCGAGATGCTTCAACTGTGGATCTGGGGATCATTTTGCGAATAAGTGTTCTAAGCCCAAATCTTGTCGCTATTGTATGAGCCCGGATCTTACATACATCAATGCCTCAAACGTGAAGGCAAGAAGGAGGGAAAGTTAAACGTGGCTCAAGCCCCTGGCAACACATCTCGTGGCCAAGGTATTTCTCATTCCATTCTTGATGGTATTATTTTATTTCATGATCAACCTATTAGAGTTCTCTTTGATACGGGTGCATCCCATTCTTTTATATCAAAGTAACTTGTCGACACTTTCTCTTTAAATGTTGATGCTTAATGACTTCCTTGAGAATTGCGAATCCTATTGGTGGATCCGCAACTCTTAGTTTACTTTGTAAAAATGTGGAGATTATTTTATGTGATTTTCCATTCCTAGCCGATTTGCATGTTATGCGTTACCTAGGCTTTGGAATGATTTGGGGAATGGATTGGCTTAATCGTTATGAAGCTCATATCCTATGTCCTGAGCGGACTATTTATCTCCGACATCCGCAATCTGTAAATCAGATTTCTATTATTCTTAAAGATTCTGATTCTGCGTTGACTGCATCTTTATATTCTTTAAATCCTCATGATAATGATGATGATGATGAGGAAGATGTCATTTCTCGAATTCACGTCGTTTGTGAATTTTTCGACATATTTGAGCCCGTTTTAGGTTTACCACCTAAACGAGCAATTGAGTTCAGAATTAATCTTACCCCTGAAGCTCAACCTATTACTCGTCCTCCTTATCGCATGTCTAATAAGGAAAATGAGGAGATGCGCAAACAATTATCTGAATTGGAGACGAAGCAATTTATTCGCTCTAGCTCCTCGCCTTGGGGAGCTTCGGCTATTTTCGTGAAGAAATCTGACGGTACGCTTAGGATTTGCGTTGACTATCGCAAGCTTAACGATCTGACTATTAAAAATAAATATCCTTTACCTTGGATTGAGGATCTGTTTGATCAACTTAGCGGAGCTAGGGTCTTTTCACGGTTGGACTTGGCTACCGGTTTTCATCAGCTTCGTATTGCTGAGGATAGTATTCCTTTGACATCGTTCCGTACTCGTTATGGATCTTATAAATGACTTGTTATGCTCTTTGGTTTAACGAATGCTCCGGCTTACTTCGTTGACCTCATGAATCGAGTTTTCAAGGCTTTCCTCGATCGGTTTGTTCTCATCTTCATTGATGATATCCTTGTGTATTCTAAAACTGAGGAGGAGCATGAAAAGCATCTTCGGATTATATTGGAAACTCTTAGGAGTAATCAATTAAAGGCGAAATTTTCTAAATGCCACTTTTGGCAATCTCGTGTGAAGTTTCTTGGTCATATTATTTCCGAATCTGGAATTTCCGTGGATCCTTCAAAGATTGAAGCGATTCAAGATTGGAAGAGACCGGAGAGTGTGACAGAGATTCGTAGTTTTCTCGGATTGGCGGGTTATTATCGTCGTTTCATTAAAGACTTTTCTAAGATTGTCGTGCCTCTTACTGGCTTGACTAAGAAGGGAGTTAAATACATTTGGTCGGACAAATGTGAAGCCTCTTTTCAAAAATTGAAAGAACTCCTTTCTGATGCTCCTATTCTTGTTATTCCCGAGGAGAATCAAGATTTTGTTGTTTATACTGATGTTAGTCACGTTGGTTTGGGTGTCGTTCTTATGCAAAAAGAACGTGTTATTGCTTATGCTTCTAGGCAATTGAAGCCGACCGAGACTAGATATGTCACACATGATTTAGAACTCGTGGCTATTGCTTTCGCCCTTCGAATTTGGTGTCATTATCTATTGGGAGAGAAATTTATTCTTTACACGGATCATAAGTCTTTGAAATATTTATTTTCTCAAAAGGAACTTAATTTGCGTCAACAGCGTTGGCTTGAGTTCCTTGCACCTTATGATCTTGATATTCTTTATACCCCCGGTAAGGGTAATCGTGTCGCCGATGCTCTTAGCCGTAAACAACAAGCTGTTGTTTCTATGATGATATCCGAATGGAACGATCTCGAGATTTTATCCACTTGTGAGATTCGAGAGCGCGTATCTGATTTATGCTCATCACTTGTTTTATGTAGCCTTGAGGCTCATCCTTCTCTTTTAGACTGCATTCTTGTAGCTCAAGGACTAGATCCTGAATTGGCTCTTCTTGGCCATAATGTTAAGGATAAAATTGATATTGAAGGTTTGAAAGACTTTGATATTGATTCTCGTGGCGACATTCGAATATTTGATAGACTTATCGTACCAAATATTGGTGATCTTCGTAAAGATATTTTAGAAGATTCCCATCGTTCTAAATTCACCATTCATTCCGGTAGTAGTAAAATGTACGCTGATAAGAAGCGACTTTATTATTGGGAGGGAATGAAATCTGATATTGCTAACTTTTTTAAGTGTTGCATGACTTGCCAACTTGTCAAGGCCGAACATCAAAGGCTTGGTGGGTTATTGCAACCTTTAGAAATTCCAATTTGGAAGTGGGACCAAATTTTCATGGATTTTATAGATGGCCTTCCCCGTTCTCGTTCGGGTCATGATAGCTTATGGGTGATCGTTGATAGACTTACTAAATCCGCCCATTTTATTCCCATTCGGTCTAATCGAACCGTTCCTTTTTTGGCCAAACTCTTTATCAAAGAAATTGTTAAATTGCATGGAGTTCCTACTTCTATTGTTATCGATCGAGATCCATTGTTTACTAGTGGATTTTGAAAGAGTCTTCAAAAAGCTTTAGGAACGAAGCTTAATTTTAGCACTGCTTATCACCCCCAGTCCGATGGACAAACCGAGCGTGTGAATCAAACTCTTAAAGATCTTCTTCGAGCTTATGTGCTCGATTTTGGTGGAAATTGGGAAGATCATATTTCACTTGTTGAATTTTCCTATAATGATAGCTTCCAATCTAGTATTGGTACGGCACCTTTCGAGGCACTCTATGGAAGGCCATGCCGATCTCCTTCTTGTTGGCTTGAGGCCGGTGAGAAGCTGGTTTTAGGTCCAGACTTTATTCGTGATTCCACAGAGAAGATTGAACTTATTCGACATAGGATGAAAGAAGCCCGGAGTAGACAAAAATCCTATGCCGATAATCGAAGAAGGAAATTAGAATTTTCTGTTGGAGATCTTGTTTTTTATTCGCGTTTCACCTATGAAAGGTGTTGTACGTTTCAGTCGGTCGGGAAAGTTAGCGCCTCGGTATATTGGGCCATTTCCTATCACTAAACGTATTGGTTCCATGGCTTATCGCCTTTCATTACCGGCTCAGTTTTATGCCATGCATGACGTGTTTCACGTTTCTCAATTACGGAAATGCCTTCGTGATTCCGATTCTATTCTTGAGCCTGGTATTGTGGAAGAAATTGAAGTTTCGCCAAATTTAACTTATGAGCAGCAACCTATTCGAATTATTGCTTTGGAGGTCAAGCGACTTCGAAATAAAGATGTTCCGCTTGTGAAGGTTCAATGGTCCTAAAATCCTAAGGATTGCTCTCGGGAATTCAAAGAATTCATCAAGCGAACACATCCGGACTTTCTTACTCCTGCTCTTTGAGGTGAACTTCCTATTTCAAATTTCTTTTGTGTTAATATGCTTTAATGGTTGTTACTTGTTATTTCCATCTTATATATTGTGAGGACGCAATTTCTTTAAGGAGGGGAGTCTGTAACAACCCGCATATTTATCGATTTTATATTTAAATATTTTATTTAAATATTTTGTCGTTAATCGGATATTGGTCCGAAAAGCTACTTTTTGCAAACGGTCAAATTAGGACTCGAGACCACTTCCATTGAGTTCGAAATGTCGTTTACAATTTTTTTAAGTATAAACATTGATAGGTTTGGAGTTAGTGGAATTTCACTTACTTTTACCGCTTTGGACTTTGGGTTAGATTAGCCATTATAACTCAAACCCACTTCTCTCTTTCTCCTCACTCTTCATAAATTTCCTAACAACCAAGCTTTAGCATTAACGGTGAGTGGAATGAGAAATTGAAATTCCAAGCTCAAATTCTCTTGCAAATCCAACATTCAATTCCAAATTCAAGAAGAAGACATTGGATTCAAGCTTGTGATTACTTCTCCATTGCTTTCAAGCTTTTCTTCATAAATTTGGTGAAAAGGTGAGATTTTTATCTCACAATTCTAGTCTATAACTATCATGGATGTTTGGGAATGATTTCCCATCACTTTAGCATGTACATATGCATTTGGTTTGGATTGGATTGGCCAAAAACTCCAATTTTTAGTGATTTTGGTGAAAATCTGCATTTAGGTCGCACTGCCTCGGAATTAGGTCGTTTTGGTGGAAAATTCCCCTCGGAGTTAGGTCCCAAGGCCGTAAGTCGTAGGTCGCTCGCCTTTAGGTCGTGCCCCTTTAGGTCGCTCGGCCTTGCCTACCTCGTTAGGTCGCGTGACCTTAGGTCGTTCCCCTTTAGGTCGTATGACCTTAAGTCGCTCGCATGGATTAGGCCTTAAAACCATTAGGTCGCTCGCAGGGGTTAGGTCGTTGGACCTTAGGTCGTTTACCCACTAGGTCGCTCGGCAGACAACTCGTCCCCACTTAGATCGCTTGGCCTTTGAGTCGCTAGGTCGCATAACCCCTTTAGGTCGCGTGTTCCACTAGGTCGCGTGAATCCTTGGGTCGTTGGACCTTATTCCCTCTTAGGTCGGCAACCACTAGGTCGTTTGCCTTGCTTAACCCGCTCAGCCTTGTCATTTTTAGGTCGCGAGCCGTTAGGTCGCTAGAGGGTTAAACCGTTAGGTCGCTCGAGTGATAAACTCTGTTAGGTCGCACATCACCCTAACTCGCTCGGCCTTGCCTTCGTTAAGTCGCATGACACGTTAGGTCGCGCATCACCTTAACTCGCTCGACCTTGTTTAGGTCGTTAGGTCGCGAACACCTCTAGGTCGCTCGACCCCTTATACTCGTAAGTCGCTCGATCCTATCCTCCCTTAGGTCTTCACTAGGTCGAACCCCGTAGCGGGGGCGTTGCCCCCGCACCCCCACCTTGGGGGGTTGCCACTCCCCCTTGACCCCCTCTCCGTAGGGGATCTTATCTGAAAAACATTCAACAGAACTTGCTTTGTTGAGATGCTGAGTTGACCATTCTTCGAGACAAACTATCTTTGGCTTCTCGGTCGATTTTATGGATTTTTGAATATCTATTTCGATGGATTCTTTATCGGTTTCTTTGGATTTTATTCACGTCTTCGAATGTGAATTTTTATGATTGATTGTTTCTACAATCACTTCCATGATTTGTCACTTTAAAATATAAAGGTTTTCTATACTAGTAGTAAATATCAAAACTCTTTCTTCAAATGATTTCAACACTATTTTATAACAAAGCTCGTTTTCTCAAACCGATTTCCAATCTATTAGTATATACAAATCTTTACCTCACTCGTATGAGAAATCTAATTAAACGACCTAGTAAAACAAGTGGTATGAAACGCTTGCGTTCACTTCGTCGGTTAATTCTTAGACTTGTTCGATTGAACCTCTTGTGACAATTTTCTAGTGAAGATTTACAGTTTGTTCGTAAATATTTAAGTTAAGCAAATGATTATGGGACACGAAGATAAACTTTTATATTTACTAGCTTAGTGTAATTTGACACTTCTCGTTGATCATGACGATCATTTTATGATTTAGACTAGCAATTGTGTGCTGTCTCTTTGTTTGCAAGGTTAGACTAGACCTCATGGGTGTGATTCCGACTCACACATATCTCTTTGTCCGCAAGGTTAGTCTAGACACCATCTATGTGATTCCACTCACACATGCCTTTTTGTTGCGAGGTTAGGCTAGACACCATTTGTGTGATTCCACTCACACATACCTTTTTGCTTTTTGGTTAGCCTAGACCTCATCTGGGTGATTCCGACTCACCCATATGAGGTAGCTCCCCATGGTCTTCGGACCGTCATGTGATAGGCCTCTTTCCCTTTTTCTGTGATTTCTGGATTTCTTGTGTTGATTTCTGGAATTTATATCATTGACTTGTTATGAGTGCAAGTTTAGGGTATGATGCCCACTTTGGATCTTTGAAAAGATTCTTGTAATATCGATTTATCTCTTATTGATTGATCTTCTGTTGATCATCATTTGCATACTTATAGTAGTATGTCAGTATGGATATTTTATGTTTATGCCATATCTTTTATTTTATACCATGTCATCTGATATTTATAGCTAGACTGATCCGTTTATTATTTTCTTAAATAATACTCGGGTCAGACCGAGATGTTACAAGTGCTTCTGCTTGACTTCTTCCCAGGATTTGCTACTCTGACTTTTGGCTAACTATTTAGATTAGCAGTTTTTGTTGTATGCACTTGAGATATAGACTCATAGTTGTATTCTTTTGTATAGCACGTGTTGCTATTCTTTTGTATTATTGTGGATCTTATTAGCCACTACTCTGATGTACACTTTCATGTGTTAGTTATATATTCATATCTTCTTCCGCCTTTGTGATATGGATGTCTGTGACTGATTTGTGTTATGGTTATTTCTATGTTTGTTTCCGAAGATTATTTATAGCCACCGTGTGATAAGCAATCACATGGATGGTCGCTCCTCAACAGCCTAATTCTCCGTGCTAGTTGACATCACTACACCGTAGTGTTCTTGGCTAGCGTGGGTATTGAGGTGGGGTGTCACAGGTAGCTATGGAAAGTTAGTGAAATGTTAATAAATTGCATATATTTAGTACTTATGTGTTTGAATTGAGTAAGTACGGGTACCGGGAAGTCGTTTGGCTGGATTTGATCGCGCAAAATGCTAAAATAATAAGCCGCTTGCTTAAAAGTGCTAAATAAAGGTACGCCTACGCAATAAAAATAGGAAATATGAACTGTTTTTGTTTTTCTGACCGTGTGGGTCGATGTATATGTATTTATATCTCTTGTCAAATTGCAAAAGCTCCTCCGTACAAAGGAGACTCTGCTAAAATTTTGCGAAATTTTGGGAGTTAGAAAATTTTTTAGGAAAAAATTTGTTAACGACAAAACGATTTCAGATTGGAAATTGAAATAAATTAGGGAATGAAACCAATTTAAAATAATGATATGAATCAGTATAAATGGAAGATAAAATTCAATATTCAGAGTTGAAGATAAATTGAATTCATATGGAAATGTGAGAACCAATTTGAATAAAAATAGATATAAACTAAGTGGTGAAGTGAAAATAAATATAAGAAGCATATAAAATACTTAAATTGAACTTAAGAAGAAATTGTGAAATTCTCAAGTAATATGGGTGTCAGGAAAATTTATTGAATAAGCATTTGAGCGTAGATTTAATAAACTTATATGTACATCATACGGCTTGAATGAATAGATATTGACATTTTGTAAGGAAGTAAATAAAATGTTTTGAATGTTGTGATTGGATATTATTATTAAGTAGGATATACATGTATTATAAAGGAAAAGGAAAATGAGTTTTGATTTCAGAAGATAAATTTGAATTGCTCGACAAAAATGTATGTACTTAAATTTCTATATGAAATTTGATTGGGTTTTTGATCTAGCCACTTGGCCTTTTGTTTTCTTTTGGAATTTGGGAGCCCGTAGAGGCATTTTGTAGTTGTATCGAGCTAGCCGCGCAAAGAAGACGCTGGCGAAATTTTTCAAAAATTTAGAGAGTTAGAAAATTTTTGGGAAAATTTTGATAATTCAAAATTTGGTTTTAAATTGAAATTTGAATGATTGAGCAAATAGTATTATTTAAAAACTATGGGGAAGTTTGGGAAGTTGGTAAGAGTGATAATGGGTCTTCTATAAAAAGATAGTTGGTAGGATGTTGAATTGTTGGTTCTGGGAAAAAGTAAGCGGGTATTGGACCATTCTTCATAACTAGTAATTTCGGGGACGAAATTCTTTTAAGGGGGGAGGAATGTGACGACTCGAAATTTTTGGACGTTTGAAATCGGAATATTTAATTGATTTTTAAATATTTAAAAGGTTAATTTTAACTTGAAATAAAATATCACCATTTATTGGGCAATTTAATAATTAAATTAAATAATTTGAAGTTGGATAAAATGTTGAATCTGGAGTTTAAGCCTGTAAAAATAATTTGAACGCTTGTAAAATTTATATTGATAGTGCTGACGATAATAAAAGTTTTAAAATTTAATTTAACAGTGATTTGTTCAGTTTTAAAAATATATCATTTAGATCGACTTTTAAAAATAGCCTTCCGAGGCACAGTCTCGGAATTGGACGAAACCAGTTCCATTGGATCCGTAATATTGTATTACTATAGGATTTCAAATTTCGTAGCTTTTGGAGTTGTTGTGTGAGCGTACGATATACAAACACGCTTAAATCTATATCGAAAGTTCAATATAAAAAGCTATCTTTTCCATACGATCGAATTAGGACACGAAACCTTTTCCATTGCGTTCGAAATAGGGGTTTAACATTATAAACGCCTAGCGGCATGCCTCGATTGGAGACCAAGATTGTGAGCTGCGGAAATCGAAACGATTTAAATGTGAATTTAAATTTTTATATAAGTAATATAAGCGAGATACTGTAGCAGGCATCGACACGTTGAGGGTTTTAAAAACATGTGTCTCTGGTAGTCAAGTACGCGTCTTCTTCCTCTAGAAAATTAAATAAAATCGTAGCCGTGTTAAAAAAAAGTGGCCGAGCGTATTAAAGAAGATATCGATCCTGTCTTCAATAAATCACGCATCTTCCTTTACTTTTATAATCTTAGCCGTGCTTTTTAAAGTAAGAAGAAAATAAGAAGCGAACAAAGAAAAGCGTTGGAACCCAGTTTGTTCTGCTTTAGTATTAACAATCATGTCTTCTTCCTCTAATATTTACCCTCCATCTTCATTTCAATTCTTAACGCCCAAATTACCATTAAAATCACCCATAAAAACGCTCATATTCCATACTTTCAATTTTTATTGAAACCCAGAATTGAGAATTTCATTCCGTGCTCAAAAACTAAAATCCAGTTAGTACTTCTCGCGACCAATTCAAAGCACGTGGATTTCGGAAATCATGGAGAGTCGATCCTTAGTTGAAAAGGAGGAGAACGAAATCGATTTGAACAAACCATAGATTCGTGGAGTCGCTCGCTGTGCTGCGTTCGAGGGTTTCGAGGATTGTTGGTCACGATGCCAAGGAAGACGAGGGCATGGTCGAAGCAGCTACAAGCACTGTGGGTTTGGTCGCGATCTCCGGTGTCGCGATAGGGTAGGGTTACAGCAGCAAGGTGATAGTGTCAGGGTCTGGCACGTGGAAGTCTCGGTGGCGAACGAAGTGGGATAGCCTGAGTTCGTTTACCAGTAAGGTATATGCTTCAACTTAAAATTTAACATATACTATAGAAATAATTCGGGTTTTAATTAAATACGTATATATATATAACTCTGCAATTTATTTTTCAATAAGGTGAAACAATCCTGTTTTAAAAAATAAAATAAAATAAATAAATATTCATACATGGTTCAAGTTAAGATAGGCAGATAGGAAATATATGTATACAGACTTTTTTTATTATTATTTATAGGCAATTCTGTTTAGTTTAAAATGTAAATATATAAATTAGGAAGAAATTTTATTTTTCATTAGAGTTTAATAAATACATGTATTGGCAAGCAATAAATATATATGTAGAAATATAAGATTTTGGAAATTATAGGAATTTTAGAAGAAGAAAAAACATTAAAGAGTTTTAGATTATTTTACATCTATGTAATTCCAAAAAGAATAAAAATAAATAAATGTATAGAATGGTAATTGACTATTCAATTAGTTCGAATATTAATAAACCGTGTAAATGTTGTATAAGGTCCAAAATCTTGGAGAATCAAGCTAGATTGGGTCGGATTGCAAACAAAATCAAAGGTGAGTTAATCTCACTCATCTGGGTTTGATTTAAATTTAAATAGTTAAATTCAATATTTGGTTGAATGATGGAATTGATTTGATGTGTTATATTATATATAGTAATGTATGGTATTTATTGGAATGATTGATTTCCTGCATTATATAGCGAATGAGACCCTATGCGCCGCATAATAGCGTATGATATTATATTTATTCCGTATACCGCGATATTCCACCTCGAAGTAGAATTGGTATTTTATATTGTGCTAACCTCTGTGGATGCAGGAAAACAGGTTGGAGGGATCCAACTAGGTTCCTCAAAATTTATTTAAATTATTTAATATTCTTTGTTGTGATTATTTGATATTCTATGATGAATTATATTGGAATATTGAATGCTATGGTTTGCTTGAATATATTTCGGTACACCGAGTTATCAAAATATATAAATTGGATTTTTGGAAAGACAATAAAAGAGTGGAGTTTTAAGTAAAATAATTATAGCGAATTTGAATAAATTAAGAATGAATTGAAAAGAAATGGAAGTGATATTAAAATGCTAATAAATAATTTCGAGTATGGAAAAAAAGGATTTTGAATAAACAGAAATTAATGAATTGTAAACTTAAGTGACATCATTTAAAGGAATAAAGAACTATTTTAAAATTCAAGGTTTAAATTTATTTAAAAAGATAAAGAAGTAATTTGGGAAATCTAAAATTGGTATTTTTAGTTAAAAGTATTTTAAATCATAATTAAGGAATAAAATCTGAAGTTAATGGATTTTGGAAAAATGGAGTAAATTGGAAATCAATTTGGGAATTGATTTAAGTGTGTGAAATCGGGATTTTTAAAGGAGAATGCGGCCATGAAATTTATAAACCGGGTTTATAAAAGTAAAGTAATATATCAATGGATATTTGTAAAAATAAATTCACGATGGGAATTTATTAAAGGAATGGGAAATTTTTTTTAAAAATAAATAGTGATTTATTTTTAAAGAATGCGAAGAGAGGTATATTTCCTTGGATAGCCAAGTACGTTTTCAAAGTAAATTTTTAAATATAAGATAAAAGTTTTAATGTTGTTTTAAAAAGCATGTTTTAGAAAATTTATTATTTCTAAATGTTTAAATTCTAAAGTAAGTATTTTTCAAATCTATTATCGTAGTAATTATGTAAAGGTGACTTAATATTTTGTTTTAAAGTAGAAAATCTAGTTTTATATTTATAAAGTAACCCCATTTTAAATATTCCTAAAGTATATATTTTTAATAAAGTATTGAAGTAGTTTTCAATTTAAATGTTTTAAAGCATATTTTACAATAAAGTGTTTTTAAATTATTTTAAAAATCTAATGTTTTTTGCTTGGTGATTTCAGTGGAAATAGAAAATATTTGGGAAATTTATTCTGAAAAAGGAAGATAGTTTGAAACTGTTTTCAAAACGGTTTGAAAAGTGGAAATATATCTTGCGAAGATAGTTTGAGATAAATAAATAATTTGGGAAATTATTTATTTTGTGATGGATGTTTGTGAATGTTAGTTGATAGTTAAATAACCGACTATCAATATTAGACAATGCGCTGATCGTTTCGAAGAGACCGGGATCGGGATTAATTTCTCGAAAACCACTTCGATCCGGTTTGAACGTTTTCGCGAAGAAGATGAGTTTGGATTCGAAGATGGAGCGGTGAAGTGCAAGGGCTAGTCGCTACTAATCCTGAGGGTTTCCAATATGGGTGTAGTAGGAGTAGTGCCTTCGGTTCCGTTCGAACCCGATACGGACTTGTATGGATGAATGCTTTCAGAACATCGTCAGGTGGACGACTAGCATTCTAAGTGAAACATTCTAAAAGATAACGCTTAGCCTCAAGCCCCATCAACCGGGAATGACTGAAAATCAGGGGTTATGCAGCAAGGCTAGGTGGGTAGCACCCGTTTCAGGGTGAGGCCATCCCTGTCTAGATGTCCCTTTTATTTCGGCTTAGTGGTGCGGTTGCTGTTCACAACCGTGGGGTGATCTTACTCGAGATTATCCAGTAAGGGGTAGTCCCGGTCTTGTGTTGCAGGGGGTCAGGAGTGATCTTCGATATGCTGATCTAGACCAGGTACCGTGTGGTACCCCATTGCCTAGTCATTAGTTGGAAATCCATTCTCCCTACACACCTTTTACGAGTTTTGTTTGTATTACCCGCTCTGTGGCTAGCAGCTGGAATTTAATAATGTAACAATTTCGGCTATTTTAATAAGTATTTGTATATAGACCCTACTATATTATCAGAGGATTTTAATAAAATGTGTTTTAGCTATCATAAGGTAAAAACCCGACATGTTTATTTATGGCGTGGTCTTACGAGATGCTTTTGATTTTCAAAGGATTTTTGAAACTTTAATAATCAATTTGAGTGTGGTTTTCAAATGCTGGTATTTTAGACTGACTCGGGTGTTATTTAACTATAATGCTCGGGTCAGACCGAGTATTATAGAATACAGGATATGATGCTGTGGAGCTTAGGAGACGAGCTGGATGGCGATACGTACTTCCGTACTTTATTATTGTTCCGCTGTGTATCCAGTTGTATGTTATTGATGTTGTTGAACTCTGATGATGTACTCTGATGATGTATGTATAAACAGATATAGTTTTCTTTTGTGTAAAGATCATTGAATATCTATTATATTTTATTCTGCTACGATGGTAAGATTCTGTTGTTTTTTTTTCTGATTTCTCTTCTTCTACATCTTCTTCTTTAACCCTCATAGTTCCGTTTTTCGGGCATCGAAAAATCAGGTTGTGTCAAAAAGTCACATATTTTTTTTGTATAACTAAATTATACAATGAAATTAAGAGGAAAACTACAAAACCTAATTAGAAGAACCCTTGAAAGAAATTTTAGCTTTAGTCAGTTTATACCTTAATTGATCGGTTGCTCATGATAAATTGGTGAATTGACTTAGATGCTTGATTGTATCAAAGTTTAGTGCAATACTTCACTGGAATATGATAAATCTTTGCCCGAATATGCTCAATTCTTACCAAGATGATTCGTAAAGGTTGATCATTTATGATTATCAACTCCGCTGTGATGTTGGCAGAAGAGTTTTCTTTGCCTGAGATTCGAATCCGATGGTAATTCATGATGAAGATGCTATTGATAAAATGAATTATATATCAGTCATGTGGTAGGAGACGAAGAGGAAATGTGTTTGTCATACTTGGTGAGTTGCAGTAAGAACGTAGGGAGCTATAATGACCAAAATATCCAGATCTCGCCCTTCAATTTTAAAAGGGCACTTCATTTGAGGGTATTCTCATTATATATAGATATTTGTTATATTGTATAACATGAATTAAATAATTAGTACTATATTATTTTATAAATTTAACTAAAATAAAAAAATTATTTAAAATAAATATAGAAATGTTCTAAATAAATCAGAATTCATAGGCCCGATAAAAATCTAATATGGTAAAAAAAATTAAATTCACTCATAACATCCGCTACGGACTGGTCAAGTTCCAACAATGGTATAAGAACGTAATAGTTTATGCGATCTAAATTAGTCGTGTTAGAACTAACTATTAAGCTCACAACTCAAAAGTTGTCCCTGATTGGAAAGGTCTGATTTGAATTTGGGCATTGGCCTATTTTCAAAATTATTTGAAAATAAAAAAAACTTAAATTAAAATTTTAAATTTAAAATAAAATATACACATATCTAAAAGTTATAATACAATAAGATTTTTCAACATGTTTGAAAAATAATATAAATTAATTTCGAATTTTTTTAAATATTCATATATAAGATTAATAAAATAAATTAATTAAATAATTTAATTAATTAATTAATAAACGCATACATGTATCATATAATAAAATATATGTTATGTTGTTTTAAAATGTTTAGAATAACATAAATATACACATATGTAGATGAAATGAATTTTGAAATTAATGTAATTTAATTAAAATTGTTTAATTAATAAATTAATTAAAAGGTTAATTAATTAAATATTATACACACATATATCATGTATGTATTATATTATAAAGGTTATAATATATATAATAATTATTGAATATAAATTTTATATTAATATGAAATTAATTAAAATGTTAATTAATTAATATAATACCATGCAAAGATTATTATATAAGTAATATGAAATATAGAAGTTATATAATAATAAAACTTATATAATATGAATGTATAAATTAAAGGTGGAATATTAAGAAACCTTAATAAACTTAAGGAATAAATACATACGTAAATGTATGTATACTATAAATTCTGATGTGTCTAATATTTGAATCACAAGGGTATTTCATAAGAAATATATTACTTCATAAGTCGATATCGCTCAATACAATATACTAAGGATTATGAATCTTCAACGTAATGCTGTCATCTACTATTTATATATTAATAGATTATTTGCATGCTCTTTTACTGTTGAGCTTTCCTCAAACTAAGGATGTTATGTGTAATACTATTAACATATTGAATAGATGCCGTAAAAAAACTGCATATATTTGTTGAGCTTTACTTAAGGTATGTGCATTATACTTAGGCAATCCTGAAATGGTGAGTCAGAGTGAATAATCCTACTTTATTTATTGAGCTTTTCTCAAGGTAAAGGTGGAATTAGGAAAAAGTACAGCAGAGGAGTTGCATATGATACAATCGATGAGGAGTTATCCATAGTACGTTGAAGTATGATTTGTTGAGCTAATCTATTCAAGGTCAGAATCGTAATACGAGCTCTAACGCCTACTAGTAAAGTAGAAAGACTTCTATGTTTTGAATTAGGGTTTGGTGAAACATAAAACACTAATGAGAGCTTATTGGTAAAATAAAATACTTTACTAATATTATAATAATAATATCTACTATGTTAATATCCTAATAATGTACCAATGAAAACTTGCAGATAATGTCGAATCAAAGACTCTTTAATAAAAGCGATCGATTAAACGGACCAAACAACTATGTCGACTGGCTATGAGCTATAGAGATACCTTTGATATACGAGCAAGTTTGGTCGTCTATGAATTGAGGCCTTCTAATAAGACCCGTTGATGACGATCACGAAGATCTGCACGTCGCTTATAATAAATGGGTAGATGTAACGAACGGCCTTTCTTACACCGAAAGACGAGCCATTAAGGGTAGAAGAAAAGGAAAGATATGAAGAATTCAACAATTACATAATCTCACCATGAATCAGAACAACATATAATATATAACATAGGATATTACGTAGTCATTTCCATAATAATAATAATACATCAGTGTCACTGCATTACAACATTCAAATGGATAGTTATAACTACTTGCCCATACAAAATGCATAGGTCGTATATAAACACGGTAGAATAAGATAATAACCAGCTAAAGGCGAAGCCACCTGCTCCAGCTTGTCCAAAATGCTTCCATGAGAAACCTGGATCACTTGGCTACTCATACAAATTTGAGCGCCTAAGAGTTTTAGGGAGAAAAAAATTCCGGGTCATACATGGGTCTGGTGTAAGTAAACTCAAAACAACTTAATTTCTTTTTTTACTTTTATAGAACACTTTGAAAATCAAAGGTATCTCGTAAGACCACGCCTCACATTAATACAGACGGGTTTTACCATAGATAACCAAAACACTTTTATAAAACTTTCAATGATATCATAATGTCTAGGGTTTTCAAGTAAAATAAAACGTAGTTGAAATTTTTGCATCTCACATTCCAACATATTTGGGTACCACTAAATATGTATGACACTTATTAAAGAACGAATTACACACAATAAATGAGCTGTTGAGGTACCGTCCATCATAGTACACCTCTAGATTTGTGTATCAAGGTCGAACTTATCGACCCCTACCAACACAAGACCGGCCTACTCTTTCCTGGGTAGTACTGAATATGATCACCCCTTGGTTGGGATCAGCAACCGTACTGAAGCATGCACGAATAGATATCTAAATGGGAATGATCATACCCTAATGGAAGAAACCCACTTAGCCTTGTTGCATCTCTCATGTTTTAGTCATTCACGGTTGATGAGGCCTAAGGCTACGATTTTACCTTTTTATATAACACTTCCTACTTGGAATGCTAGCATTGCATTCCAAATGTTGACACAATGTCATCATTCATCCATACAAGTTGTTTAAAAAATGAACGAACCGAAGGCACTATTTTCACTACACCCGTTTTGGAATCATCCTCGGGTTTAGTAGCAAATAACCCTTGCACTTCATAGTCTTCATCTTGGACTTTAAATCACCCTCGGGCTTAAACTTTAATTAATCCTAATTAAATCAAAATAATAAAATTTAAACCTTAATTAATTAGAAATTTATTTATACCTAAACTTTAATTAAATAACATTCATTTAAAATTAAATCCTAATTAAGTAATAATTAAATGAATAATTAATCTCTAATTAAATAATTAACTCGAATTAAATAAGTTATTAAAGTAAATAAATTTGATTAAATAAAAATTAATTTTCTTTTATCTTATTTAATCATTATTTAAAAATTCCTTAATTAAAAAATAATAACTTGGTTAATAATTTCTTAAACTCTAATTACTTAACTTAATTACTTAGTTAATTAATTAAATAACAATTACCCTAATTAAAAATTAAATAAATAAATTATTAGATAATTAAAACTTAAACTTTTGACTTACTTAATTTGTTTGATTTTTTTTTTCAAAACAATCCGAAAGAAAAACACTTTAAAACTTGAAATCGTGGAATTTGCTGAACTGCATCCATGGCGACTATCTCTAATAGCGCAGTTCGGTAGAATTGATGTCTAGGTGATTATCTAACTTCAATACTTACTTTGAATTGTTTGAAGGCACAAATTGAAGATTTTTGAATACTTAAACAAAATGTGAAAACTAAGAAAAACATTTACTAAATTCAAAACTAGAAAACAAGCTTTTGTTTTTTTTTCATATTGGATCTCAAATCTTTTGCGACATCTCAAGGTGTTAACTTCATAACCATTTACTTTACATACACTTGGTTTTGGTTCATAATCATACTAGCATCATAACATAAGCCAAAGGTCGCCTATTTATAACCAAACATTTCCACATATCATCCAAATCACAAGCTTAACCACAAACTTATAACACATATACCATCCAATCAACATGATAATTCAACCAACATATCAAAATATTTTACAACAACATAGTCCGTATATACCAAGTTGCTTTCTTTTCCAAAAGTAAGAATTTTACTCACCGGAACTTTACTAACTCAAGACGAATTTTTGCTAAAACTTGGATATAAGATAGAACTTGGCAAAACGAAGACTTCAAGGCTAAAATCACCTAGACTGGGCTTGGTCATAGGGCAGTTTGGGCTTGGCCATGTCTATATTTAGAGAGTGGGTGCTTGTATTTTGAAAGTGAGGTGTAGAATGGTTTGTAGAAATGTTTTAGTGAACTTTAGAAGAGATTTGAAGTAAAAAGAAGTGATTTTTCTTACTTTAAAATTTATGGAGAGAAGCCATGGATGTATTCTCAAGCTCTTAGGAATTTTGAAATGAGGATGACGATTGTAAAATGAGAAATATAAAATGGAAGTGGTATATGTAGGCGTAGAAAAATATTTTAAAAATATAAAGTGCTATGAATATAATATGTATACATGCATGCATCTCATCCCCCTCCCCCTAATTTCAGTCCACCTTTGTACCCCCTTCCCTCTCATGCAACTATTCATGCCATGTTCTTATCATTTGAGGTGAAAAAAAGAACGTTTTTATATGTTAAAATATATATACTTTTTATACATAAAATCTCCTTTTATCTTATATGTTTATATACTTGAGTAAGAAAATACGTACATGCATATATGCATGTACAAACCATGTTACGATAGTTTGTAGTGTGTGCATATGTATCTAACTAGTGTCATGAAATTTTAGATAACTTTTAAACAACGAAAAATCAAGATTTCGGAAAGCAATTTCTAATCACATTTTCTATTCTTTTCTAAACTATATATATTGGTAAACAAAATTAGAAAATAATTTTATCATCATTAGTTATTATTTAAAAGAGTTTTATTTGTTAATAAAAATTCATTTATTTATTATTTAAAAATAAAATTGAATTTTCATTTTAAATAGTGATTAAAATACGGGTCATTACAATGGCCAACCTCCAAATCGCCTAAATGTTTGTGTTGTCTACTCTAGACAAACAGTCGCAAAGGTAACACGAATCATTGTCTGTCCATGAGATATTTAATAGTCTCAAGGCACTTTTTGATGAGTAGTCTCGTTCCACAAGGTATGAAACTGCTAAGAAACTGTTCAACATCAAAATGCCAAAGGATTAGAAGATGGACGATTGTGTACCAACAATGAAGGGTTATATTGATAAGCTTGCGTTATTAGATGTGACTATAAGTAATAACCTACAAGTCAATCTGATCCTAGGTTCATTAACTCCTCAGTATGAATCGTTCATACTAAACTATATTATGAACAATACGAATGCGAATCTCGTGAAGCTCCTCAATATGTGGAGGTTGGCCGAGTCACGATCTAAAGATCAATTGAGTATGCTTGCAGTAAAAGGTGGTGCGTCATCTTCGAATAGTTCAAAGAAGCGAAAGAGAGACGGTAAAAAGAGAAGTAAGAAAGGAAGGAAGGCAGCCGAAGACAAGAGTGAGTGTCGCCACTGTCATTAGAAAGGACACTGGAAGAGAAACTGTCCTGACAATCTCAAAATTGTGAAAAAAGAAAGCATAATAGTCATACATATCCATCAGGTACATTTATAATCAACAAATTATCTTAGGTTTTAGATACAAGATCTGTAACTCACATTTGTAATTCGTTACAAGGGCTTAGTAATTGGCGTCACTTGGCAAAGGGAGAAATGAGACTCCAAGTTGTCGATGGTCTATCGCTGATGCAACGATAATGGGAGATTTTCATTTATGTTTTCCTAGCGGTTTTATTTTGATATTAAATAGATGATATTATATAAAAGACTCTATTTATGCAATTATTTCTGTTCCTACATTGCTGAGACTGGATATAAATTTCATTATGCAAATAACGTTATGAACACTGGTTTAAATGGAAATAAAGTTTGTGATGGTTCTTTTGATAGTGGCATTTATGTAATCAATATGAATTATCTATGTTCCATAAGTAATTCGAATAGTAATATAATTGGCATTGTTAGTAAGAAACGACTACACAAATTGGAAACCAAGGTTTTCTATCGTCGATTGATCTTGAATCACACTACTACAAAACATGCCATTTGCATCGGTTGTTTACCCCCCACTTGCATCAGTTCAACAACCGATGCATATGCAACCGATGCAACAGGCTTAACACTTTTGCATCAGTTCTGAAACCGATGCAAAAAGGTCCTTTTTGCATCGGTTGTTACTAACAACCGATGCAAAATATCATGGTTGGTTGCTTGAACACAGCCCCCATGTTGCATCGGTTGTAATGAAAACCGATGCAACAAAGGAACTTGTTGCATCGGTTGTTGTTGAAAACTGATGCAAACTAATCCCTCTATTGCATCGGTGTTTTATAACAACCGATGCAAACTAATCCCTCAGAAACCATTATTACAGTACTCATATAGACTATATATATATATTATTGATAATCTTTATATATATAAAAAAAGAAAAAACATACACAAAAAATTAAAAAAAATAGATTATTTCATTATCATTTACAAATTCTGCTTTGGTTTACAAATTTTCACCTTCCGAACCATCACAAATTTACAAATTTCATTATCATTTACAACACTGTCTAACTTCCCAAACCATCACAACCATAATTCAAACCATCCCCCATCACCTCTACATTGTCCATCAGCACCTACTGCACTTCACAATAAGCCTTCATCTGACCACTACCTTACATTTCACAACAGACATATTTGCTTACTGTTGTACTGCCCTTCCCTTCTCCATTCATCTACAATAATTCGATACGAAAATTTTAAAACTCGAAAAGTCAACTAACATTGATCTGATTTTCAATTTATGGGTGAAAAACTTACTATTAATTTAGTAGATGGAATACTGCATCACATTGATTCTCTGCATTATTTACAGCTGCAATGTTACAAATACATAGATATTGGCTCTTTGATTTTGATACTTATAGCACGAAATCCTCAAATATGTAACTGCAGCGCCATCTATTTTTTTATACGAAGTTCTCTGTCTGTTTTTTTTCTTTTTCCTGCCTGGTATCTTGGTTCAACTATGTTTTCTCTCTAACTAAGCTTTTACAATTCTAACAGCTTCCTGTATGTTGTGTTGATAGAACTTTTATGAATTTATGTTATAGGTCCCAATTTCAGAGCAGCTATGAAATACTTCATACAAGCTAGAAGCAATGATGATATACTCAAGACAATGACGCCAAATGCAAGTTATATCACCCAAAGGCATCTCCTGTCCATAAACATTGATTGCCAGTTTGTTGTTTTCAAGGTTTTAATGGTTAGGAAATCCATATTAACAAACAGTGTTGTTATATACTACTTTGATTTTCCTTAATTTTAATGCATGTACTCCTGATTGTAACATACTGCTTTAAATGATATACTAGTTTCCTACACCAACTGTATTATTAAACTTTCAGAGAATGTAATATGGTGTTTTCCTAAATCAAACACTCCATGCTTTGTTGACTGAATTGCTAAGTAGTGCACATTTAAAATGAAATCATGACCGCTCATGTGACTAATGTATTTTTTGTTTCTTATATATGATAAAATTGCCATGATTGTGCCCTATCAAAGATGTTTATCTACATCTATTTTTGATATGCTTTTATGGAACCACCATTCCAACCTGAACTTCTACATCTATTACACTACTTCAAGCATTTTAAACTTGCATAAGAGATTAAACAATGCACCTTTTCAATGTTTTATCCATCACTGTCCCAGTTTCTTTTGTAACGGGTCTTCTCTCCCTTGTTTTGTGTATTTAATTAAAATAATTGCTATATTATTCATCTGATTGTTAAAAGACTAAAAGTTAGTTTTTGGTTTTCCTACAATTAAAAAGTTGCACCTTATTTGCCCAGCAAGGTGTCGATAGTACCACGGTTCCCATTTCATACAGAACGGCCTAAGTTGGAAACCATCTCTGCAGCCATCATCAACGCAAGCCACATATCTGCCCATTGTATACTGTGCTTGTCCAAAGCTTGCTGCATCTTTGCTTTTTTGTTCAGTGTCTCCATACTATAAGTATTTGGTTGTTTCCTTTCTTTCCCATTTAGAATCTTCATTCTGCTAGAAATTTTCCATGACATCATCAATTTGCGGAATGCTATGGTAGATAATTAGTTGAAAGACAATAACATAAAACAACACATCAGAGTTGAATTAATGCAGTATCATATGCAGCCTTATGTGAGTTCATGACAAACAGAATATGCCAGGCAAAAATGTTGCCTACTATGTTGTTCCCAAATGAAACTACAAAACAATCAATCAAAGTGGGACATCTGATTCTTTAATTCCAGACATTATGTATTATGATTCAGAAATCTTTTTAAGCATATACGCAAAATTATCTTAACATGAACTCATATAATTGCAGCTCGGACATGATAACAGCAGTTTGTTATTTATTATTATTTTCCTATTTTCATCAAGTCGATGTACATAAGGTTTGAGTACATGTAGCTATTAGATGATATAATCATATTCACATAGATACCCATGCAAACATGGAACTTGGTAATTTCTCCCTTATTATGTTCACTTGCTTCAAGTCCACTTGTACATAAAAGTCCATATTTCATAAAATTCAATAGAAGCAACTGATTGCCAGTAAGCTAGCATGAGATTATTGTAAAAGAAATTATGCCATCATGTTTCTAGATTAAAATTTTTTAACAATTTACCTCATGATGACGCCGACTCAGTCTAAGAAACAAACTATAATAGGTTTTTCCGTTTAAGCAATGGACGATCTTGCTTTTCTTTATGCCCTATACTCTCATGTTCTGCATTGTGCATTACCTGCATAAAATTTAAAATATTTGATGAAGTGTTTTGATGTGATAAGTCTTTTAGTAACTCAAAGAGTTAACACACTACATACTAAGAACAATCAATAGAATCCTTAAACAGAATTAAAATTAAATCACAGCTGCTATACTAAAATCACATAGTATATAACATTAAAACCATACCATGGCAAAATTTAGCAAAAATGGAAAGTTAGCTAAAGGTGAACAAAAAATGAGACGAAGGAACTCACAGTATTATATTTTGAAACCTATAGCTGGCTACAGGTGAACAAAAATGGGAAAGCTAGCTACATATGAATACAAAATGCTATAATGGTGAAGCTTGTAATGCTTATGAGGTTCTAGCATTGGCTATAATAAATTTGAATTGATCAGCAGTCAAAAAGCAACCTGGAAACAAAAAAAAATGTACCAACCTGTTCTGGGCCGGCGACAAAAATACTGGAAAGGAGTTGCTTGCATTCAATTGATATGCGCACATAATCTGGAATTGTATATTGCACACTTAGTATCCTATACAAATATGCACATATTTTTATTACTTTAGTTCAGTGTGAATGAATTGTACAGGTACTAATATTGCTGTTGCTGCTGCTGCTTACCCCAATAGTCTTCTTGAAATTTCTTGGATCATCTGAGTCTTCAAATGGATAAGCTCCAACCAGCATTACATATAATGTCACTCCACATGACCAAACATCTGCAGTCTATACGTACATACAAACATAGGTTCATTGTAAAATTTCATGCCAAAGAAATATATAATGCATTATAAGTTTTCATTTTCAAGAATTAATAAACCACTTCTATGTATTCAGGAGAACAAATTAGAAGCTTGCCTTTCCATCGTATTCATTTCTGGATAAAACCTTAGGAGCTATGTAGGCTGGTGTTCCCACAATTGATTTTGGTTGTGAATGTAGCTCAGATGACTGTAAATAATAATAATAATAATAATAGATTATTCTATTTTAGTGTAGTACTAGCTAGACTTGTCAATCATTGAAAATTAACCAGTGTGAATAATTGCACATTTTAAGTACAATCAGTCACATGCCTGGTATGAATGAATGATAACATTTTGCATTAATAGAAAAGCAATTCTACCTTTGAGTAGCCAAAATCGCAAATTTTAAGGCGAGGAGACGTGCTTCCTTCCAAAAGAGTGTTTTCTAGCTTCAGATCTCTATGACAAATTTGCTGCATTATAAAAAATCATAACAAATAACTAAACTAATTCAATGATGCATGTTATAAATACTTTTACTTGGGCAGGAATACACAGTGCTTCTGCAGGTTAAAGTATCTTGATCAGAGATTCTATGACACCAAAAGAAAATTAATTGCCATGGAATGACAATAGCTGACTCCTGATATTAATTGTTGAAAGTAAAACCTTGCCTGTCACACATCATATAAATGCATATTCATTAATATTTCAAAGGAATGAATATAATTTGATAAGTTTAGTTCAATTTCATTATTGTGTTTCTACCTCATCTTCACTGAATCTTCCAGCAGTGCATATTCTCTCAAAAAGTTCACCACCAGCGGCGTACTCCATTACTATTGCAAGATGTGTAGGGGTTAATAACACCTGAATATTATATTTTTCATATTTATTAAGCACGTCAAATTGTAGCCAATTTCTTAAGTTAAAACACACTTCATACTGAAAGTTCAAACCACAACTTAATTATAATAATAAATAGTCGTTCCAACTTGTAATAACTTGAATGATTCCTAAAATTTAATGTCAAAATAGTTGCTCTGGAAATGTTTTAGTTTATATAACTAACTTTGATAACGACTAATCAGCTTCAGCTATTGCTAATGTCTCATACTGTATCTATGCAAATGGAAACCAATAATTGATGATTTTTACAACCGCTCTTTTTGTCATGTGGGGAAACAAGGTTAGAAGATTGATGGCTATTCTATGTTACTAACATACATTGATTGTATCGAATATTTTTGATTCACTACCATAATCTGTGGCATGAAGCAATGATAACAAAGTGATTTATATATTTAACAAATATGTCGCCATAGGGATCAGTAGAAAATGGAAATGATAACTTAAAATATTCCTAGTAAAAGAAGCCACCTGAACATTTTGGAGATGATCAAATCTGAAATTGAAGTCGTGTTTTCCTTTCTCTCCATCAACTAAACAGGTTTAATTCTAGTCTTCCGCAATTAAACATGTTGAGGGCGAACGGTTCAAACAGATCGAGGAAGAATGGGTCGATAACGTTGCTCCTTTGTCCGAAGATGCGAGGAATTAGGGCCATTTGTGATTAGAAACTTGCCTGTAGCTTGCATCACTTTTCAGATCACCGTGCATTACCTCACAAAGCTTGTAGCTTTCTCCTGCCTTCTAGTCACCATGCAACTGCATGCCATGTAATCTTATTATTGTACTTCATGAAAATGCATTGCATTATTGATTCACTATATTGCCTCAATGTTGTACCGCATACATTTTACATCAGTTCAGCTTTGTAATCAGGTTACAACATGTTGATCCATTGCACTGCAGTACTTAATTAATCTGTACATCTAACAAATCCTTGAAACATATTAAATGAAATTGAGAAACAACATAACTGACAAAGATATCCCAAAAGCATAAAATCGACTGAAAATCCTATGTATAGGTTACCTTAGAAATTATACTTTGTCATGACAGAAATTTTGATAACTCATAGTGCGCTTGAGAGCAGAGACAAAAAATGAATGCTAAATTGCTTATTACAGATAAATTTTGGATTTTTTTAAATATTTTTTCACAGCAAAGAAAATGATTGCAAAAGAAAAAAAAGTTCACGACTTCCATCAGAAATTTCAAATCACGGTAAAAAAAATCCAGATTTACAATTGCTTTTACATCCAAAGTTGATGTTTAATGAACAAACCTGAAATTGAACTCCTGAATATACAAAAGGCTGCTAGCAATTCTTGTAAATCTTCAAAATTTACACAAATAATCAGATGTTTGATTGAACATGTTGATGGAAGACGAGCCGGTACATCGCCTACAACCATATGCTATAGAATAGCAAAAATATAAAGTTATTAGCATCAGAAACTCCTATACGCAACAATATTCTTCTAGAATAACATGCTTTACCTGCAAAGCAAATTCATGAAATTCAAATCTCCGAACCCACGTACAAACCACGACATCCCAATCTCCTCCAAACTGCAATCGCCAACATCTCGAACCCAATACTCAAGTCTTCCTTGCCAAGTTGCCGCGAACCACCTCGTAAACCCAAATCACCCAAAGCGACTACCATCGTGGAATCGCTCTCGAATACGAACTGTGGAATCTATAGAAATTGATCGGTTAACAGTGATTTGGTAGGCCAATCTAATCCGCGAAATAACGAACGGTGACAATCAATTTTAGGATTTTTTCTGTTGCTGAGCGAATTATTTAAGGAAAAGAATGGGAGCGGGGAAAAAATTAGAAAGGCGGGATGTAATACGTGAGCAACGAATAACCTAAATAATATTGCATCGCCTGTGCTAGGGAACCGATGCGAAAATTATTATTTTGGACGTAGTTGCATCGGTTGACTTTAAAACCGATACGACTAAAACTATTTGCATCGACGTATTTGCATCGGTTGTTGGTGACAGCTGATGCAAATTTGATTTTTTATTACCTATTGCTTTCCATGTACCAATTGCATCGATTATTAAGACAGAACTGATGCAAATAGTTCTATTTACATCAGTTTTTACTTTAACCGATTCAAATGAGGCGATGCAAATGGCCGGTTTTGTAGTAGTGTCATTTGACACGTGTGTGTCATGTCTTAAAGGAAAAATGACCATGCACCCCTTCTGTGAAATCAATGAAAGAGTTGATGCACTCTACGGGTAGTATATAGTGATGTATGTGATCTGATGCCTATAGTGACCAAGTTCGTATTTTATTACATTTATGGATGATTTCTTGAGAATAGAATATATGTATCTTATGAAGAAAAAATCTGATGTCTGCGTTAAGTTTAAGAAGTATAAAAATAAAGCTGAAAAGCAGATGAACTAAAAGATTAAAATCTTTCAATTTTATCGAGGAGGCAAGTATGTTGGATAAGAGCTCCAACGGTA
The DNA here is from genome assembly GCA_030765085.1 of Allium cepa. NCBI lineage: Eukaryota > Viridiplantae > Streptophyta > Magnoliopsida > Asparagales > Amaryllidaceae > Allium > Allium cepa. The sequence continues at coordinate 454,303,248 of CM060928.1, forward strand.
CTTAAAAGATAATGTGATTATCTTTCAGGTTACTTCACCTTATAATCCATAACACAACTGTGTGTTAGAGTGAAGGAACCAAACCTTATTAGACAGGTTCATTCCCTAATGAGTAATGCTGAGTTGCATATGTCCTATCGAGGATATACGTTGGAAACCGCAGCACATATGCCAAACTTAGCACACAATAAATCTGCGCCTAAGACGTCATGTGAGATATGACATGGAAGGAAACCCAGTTCAATTATTTGAAGATGTGGGGTTGTCCGGCCTATGTTAAGAACATTGGTTGTAATAAGTTTAAGGTCAACTTTGTGTAAGTTTATAGGATATCCAAAAAAATTTAGAGGATATATTTTCTACCACACAGAGGAATAAAAAGTGAATACTTCCACACACGCTGTCTTTTAAAAACAAGGAATTTCTGTTAAAGGAAATTGACAGTGAAGTTGTAGACTTGGATGAGATCCGTGAGACTAAAGCTGAGATAGAAATAGTGGGAGAACCAAGCTGACCAATATACGAAAATTTGCAACCTATTAGAAGGTCTAGCAAGAAATCTCGTGCACCAAAGAGATGCTACGGTTTTCTCGTGGATGGCAAGAAGGAGGATTGTGTTTTTGAAGACGACACTCCTCTGTTCTTCCAACAAGCATTGTGGAGCAAAGACTCTGCACTTGGGCTTGGAGCATGAAATTCGAGATGGATTTCATGTATGAAAATATAGTTTGGACTTTTTCAGACATACCAGAAGGGATAAAACCCATAGGTTGCGAATGGAATTTTAAGAAAAAGCTAAATGTAGACGAATAAGTAGAGACTTATAAGATAAGACTAGTTGCGAAAGGATTTCATCGAATTTAAGGTATTGATTATGATGAGACCTTTTCGTCCATAGCCATGCTTAAGTCCATTTGGATTACGCTTGTCATTGCCGCATTATATGATTATGAAATACGATAAATGAAAATAATGACGGCTTTTCTAAATGGTGATTGAGAAGAAACCATTTATATATTGCAGCCCGAGGATTTTATGGTCGGTAAGAGTGAGGGCAAGGCTTGCAAGTTGTCAAAGTCCATTTAAGGACTAAACCAAGCTTTAAGGATTTGAAATAAATATTTTGATAAAGTAATCAAACAGTTTGGTTTCTATAAGAACATAGAGGAAGCATGCGTATACAGAAATGAATAGGGCAAAGCCATCGTAATTTTAGAGCTATATGTCGACAATCTATTATTGATAGGTAATGACACTTCGTTGTACAATCAGTGAAAGCTTGGCTTTTCAAGAACTTCTTAATGAAGGATTTGGGAGAAGCAGCCTATATGTTAGGTGTAAAGATATATAGAGATAGATCTAAGAGGTTATTGGGAGTATCCAAATCCCTGTAGGTGGATATCATACTAAAGAGGTTTATTATGGAGATTTCTTAGCGTAGAAATATTTCAACGCAGTTTGGAATCGTCCTTTCTAAAAAAGGACGCTTCTCATACCGATAAGGAGAAATAGAGTATGAAGAAGATCTCCTACACTTCAGCCATATGATCCATAATGTATGTTATGTTTTATATTAGACCAAATGTGGCATACACAATAGGATGCGTAAGCCAATACCAATCCAATCCTGAAGAAAAACATTGAACGACCATAAAATGTATACTTAGGTATTTAAGAAATACTATGGACTTATTCCCTATATATAGAAACAGAGACCGCCTTATAAATGGGTATACAGATTCGAGCTTTCAAAGTGATACAGATGATAGTAAATCGGTGTCTAGTTACGTCCTTACATTTAACGAGGAAGCCATTAGTTGGAAAAGTTCTAAGCGTGAAACAATAACCAATTCCACGATGGAGGCCGAAGACATCGCCCTCATTGAAGCAGCTAAAGAGGCAGTCTAGATGCATAAGTTTTTGAGTGCGCTCGGAATGATTCCCAACATCGAGAATCCTATGACATGTTTCGTGATAAACAATGCAGCGATGTAAGTTGCGAAGGAGCCCAATGTACATAAGAAGCCTCAATATATTCTTTGAAAGTTCCACCTGATTAGAGAACTCGTTAAGAAGAAAGAGGTTGCGATACAAAGGGAATGACTACATAGCAGATCCATTCACTAAAGGTCTAGCTCGGTCAGCTCTAAATAACTTGATTGAAGGGATAAGATTGAGATTTCATAATTAGCCCTAAGTGCAAATGAGAGATTGATAGAGTTAGGGGTATGCCCTAGGGGAAATTTTTTAATTTATTGTAAATTAATTGTCTGCAATCAATTCTCGTTCGTAATAAAGATATTTTTTTGGATTGTATATTTGTTATAATGTACTATAAATAATTAAATATTTAATTAAAATATATTTAACAGAAAATTAATAATGGCATATTTGTGATAGTAATACAAGCAGTTGTAATCATGAGTATTATATCATAATATAATAAACATATCATTTTAAATACTCCTAGTCAAAATGCATCAAGATTTGATATTGATTTATCTAGCGAGACTATAGTACATAATGCTCTTCTAATGTTGGGCAGTGTATTACTCATGACCGATGGGGGCATCTCGGGATTATGTACTAATGGTTATTGGATAACTATGGAATGACCCACTCGGTAGTTTTCTACTGGTTAATATAGGTCAAACATAAAATATCGATGTAACTAATTTACACAGTTCTTTTGACTTGAGAATACCGTTGATCTTCAATATGAAAGCTTCGCTTTGATTATAGTTAAATCATTACACGATATCTATTGAGTGACTGTAGTTGGGTCGAGTGGAGGTATTGGAAGTGAAACACTATTCAAAGGAGGATTCATCTCCTCAGTTGTATGAGGTTGGTATCACGGTCAACTCAAAGTCAAAATCTCTGATCAGAATAGTTCGGTTAATAATATTTGTTATTATTGAACTAAGGACTTTATGTTTGAACTATAAAGTTGAATATAGCCGATATTGGAATTTTAACAAATACCAAATTCCATAAGTCCAAAGTGATATAGTTTTGACGAAGAGAATTGGTGTAAATAAAAGTCACAATCGAGTAGTGTTTAACAAAGTAAAATTGGATTATACCGAAACCAAGCAAGTGATAAATTTTGCGAGAATTTTACACTACCTGCTAAGTGACATATGAACGTTTATATTCGAATAGTTCGATCTAACCAAATTTACACCCGATGAGTCACACAACCGAAACGATGAATTCTCATATGACCAAATAATTTAATTAATTTGTAATTGTTATAAATTAATTGAATTAATTAATACTTATGAAATATTAATTACAAAATTTTATTTCAATTTGATGAATAAATATTAAATATATTTATAACAGTTATACTCACACACATATACACACTAATCAATATATGGTATTGATAAGCATTGAGTTAGATTTAATAACGTAATATTTTATTTGGAATCTTGATGGGTTTAAATCCCATAATGGAGGTTGGTTATTTTAGCTAAAACATGAGGCAACAAGCGGTTATAACATAGGCCATAGAGGCTTGGTAATAGGCGACTAAGATGGAAGGAGATTGAGTAAAAGACGAGATCCCAGCTTCTCACATTTTATTCCTCTATTTAAACATCTCTATCATCATTTGATATTGATCCTTTTGAGCCTCTATCCCCGTATATTGCTAGTCAAAGTCCCTCCCTCTCATATCTCTCTAATTTCCTAACCTCTAATTAAAACAATTCAACTGTTATTCGATAAGGGATGGTCAATATTTTAATTTTTAACACTCTTTTGGATCGGAAACCATTTTAAGGAGCATAATTCATCATTTCAAGGCATATTTCATGGCATTGGTAGTAAGGTAGATTTCAAACTTTAATATGACCATTTATGTTTAGATATAATGCTACACACACACATATATTATGTTGCTGGTTAGGTGACAACGCCGATGTACAATATATTATATTGTCATAAATTGTTTTGGTTGTATGCATGTATATACTTGTATAAAGTTTTTTTGTTATGTATATACGTATATTATTACGACTTAGAAATAAAAAAACATTTATTTATTTATTTACTTTAATTAATAATATATATACGTACATACGTATATATATTATGAATATGCATATATGTATATATTTTATAATTTAATTACTTCATCATACTTTATATTAATATGGATATATAAATTTATATATAATGCATTAAAGGTATATTATATTCCACAGTAATAATAAATATACATGTACATATATATATATATATATATATATATAATTTAAACCACTCAGTTACATAAATTAAATATCTTAATATATATATATATATATATTATGTTTCATATTTTATAAAACTAGATTATCATAAAATACATGCTCAGCCAAAAAAAAACCTTTTTTATCATGTGTAAATATTTTAAGTGCAAGCCAAAAAATAAATAATTAGTTTAAAATTATTTTTTAAACCATAAAATTATGAAATAAATATTCAAAGTACAAAATATCATTTAGAATTTTACTCGAAATTTAAATTTCAAAATTACATTTTAAATTATTTTATATTAATATTTTAATATAATTTCGTACGAAAATAATAAAATAATATTTGAAATAGAAAAATAGAAAAATTATTTTTGAGTCATGCGTAAGACCAAGTAAAAATAATTTTATTAAAAATAATTTTAGTATATTTTATAAGTATTAATTTATATTTATAATGTATTATTATACATTTATAAATAAGTAGTTAATATTATATACATATATATTAAAATAATTCTTTAATTTACATATGTATATATTATTTTAGATTTAAAAAAATTATTTTATTTTATTTATTATATTTATAACTAATTCAATTATATTCACATAATTACAAATATATGTATATATATAATGTTAATATTTCATAATCATGTTTATAAATATAAAAATATACATACATACATACATACATACATATATATACGTATATATTCATGTATATATATTATATAAATATTTATAACATTTTATATATATAAACAAAAGTATATAAATATATATTTGGATAATATATTTGTATATTGGATGAGCTAACGTGTCCATTGCGATGTAAATCTCAATATCTACACACTGCATATTATACCTTACACGGATTGATATGTTACACATGCGTGCACACGCGCGCTCTCACACACACTATGTGTGTGTGTATGCATTTATATTGTATAACATGAATCAAATAATAATATATTATTTTATAATTTAAATTAAACAAAGATTTTATATAAAAGAAATTTAGAAATGTTTTAAATATATTAGACTTCATATGTTTAATAAAAATCCAATATGATAATTTTTTTTTGAAATTCGCTCATAACTTCAGTTCCAACATAGCCTCCTCATTAAACAGAAAAAATAAAATAAGACCTCCGTTTTTGCTAAATTTACCCCTTATATTTGTTAATTAATTTATTTATTTTTCTAAATTACCTTTACTTGTGAAAAAAAAAACTACTCTTAAAAAAAAATTATCGTTCCAAACACCATTCCACCAAATCACGCAACCGCCCATCAAATCAATATAAATTTAGGATGAGATCACATTACCGAAGAGACAGAGGGTGTGAATGATTGCTTGTTCAACCACGTAGTCTGTATAAATCGATATGTACTCTGCTCCTCGATGGTAGTGCGAGGTAACAAAGCTAGCCTTGCATTGACCCTTGATTTACCAACCACAAACTTTCACTGCATGATTTTCTATCCATCTCTTACCCATCTTTTGCGGTCCGAGCAGTTTCAAATTTATTTTTAAAAATGAATGACATTGAATTCTAAGTTTATTGGTTCTGATTCATGTCGGTTCGTATTATCATCGTCAATGTCATTAATTCAATCTAAACATTTGAGGTTTCAGTTAAAATTTAAAATAGAAGAGTTTAATAGTCAGGAGATTTCAGATAAGACATAATAAAAACGAGAGAAAAAAGATAAATGAGTATGTAAATCTACTGAAAGCAATTTTATTCTACAATTTTTTAAAAATCAAGGGGCAAAGCCTGCAAATTCTTGTGCGTAACTTGAATTAACCTACCTTATCATTGGTTTAGTTACGACCACGCGATTTATTACCGTGGTTTCTTCAGCTTTTGTCCTTAGTAACTGTGGACGCGGTCCTTTGAATGATGAATAGAGGGCGAGACAAATATTATTCCATATAAATGACGAAAATAAAAACGTACATTATCCACAATCTCAGACTCTTCCTTCCTCTTCTATTTTTCTCTGTGTATTTAATATAAAGATATAAATATATTTAATAATGACTACGCTCTCTAATTTCATGCTAAATTTCCGAAACTACCATTCCAATTGCCGTCTCAAAGCCCTAACCCCCATATCCCACCACCATAACGTATCCGGCGATCTTTCTACGAAGCTAACAGCCAGCCGCCGCAATTTCATTCTCATCCCTTCAATCACAATCGCCCTCTCTTCAGCAGCCGTCGCGGCAAAAGCTGCTGAAGAGAAGCTTCCGGAAACATCTCCTCCTCTTCCTCCTCCACCACCTCTGGAGGAGAAGAGAGTGCCAGAAGGTTCTAGAGTGTATGATGCGTCAGTGATAGGAGAACCGCAAGCGGTGGGGAAGGAAAGCAAAAAGCGGGTATGGGAGAAGCTTATGAATGGGAGGGTTGTTTATTTGGGAGAAGCAGAGTTGGTTCCTGATAAGGATGACAGAGAACTAGAACTTGAGATTGTGAAAGGGTTGAGTGGTAGGTGCGCTGAAGCTGGAAGGGCAGTTTCGGTTGCTTTGGAGATTTTTTCATGTGATTTGCAGGAGAAGTTGGATATGTTCTTGGATGGAAGGTTTGTCAATTCTTTTTTAGAATAGTAGCAATAGTTTGATGTAAGAATATCTGAAATTTGAACGAGGAATATTGATCCTTGGGTCTGTGCTGTACATGTGATACTTGGGTCTGTGCTGTACATGTGATATATTTCAATCAATCATAGCTTATATAACAGGTTTTTTCTTATAAACTCCCAAATTTTAGACCTTGCCTATTACGATGCATAGGGATTGCCACCTAAAGCTATCACCTTAGGTAGAAATTTATAGGGACACAGAATATTACACGTGTGAGTGCCAAGTTTGCTTACTTATGCGATATCTCAAGATTCAAAATGTTCATGTTAACTGTATATAACCCCTTGGAGCTCGCTTCGGATTATGATATACCAAGTTAATTGTCAGCGGCATAACTTTGGAATTTGGAGTTTCAATATGGAGGAGGTTCATATATCAAATTCATGTTGCAATTTTTATAACGTTTAATTTATTATCGATATTTACCCATGAAAATATCAATGCACCTGCTTGTTCTGTTTGTTAGTACATCACTTATCATCTTCCAAATTCCTACATTAATGTTTTCTTTCAAGTTAAATCTCATTTCATATTTTTTAGCCCTCTAGTTGGGCATAAGGAAACCACCCTTTTCTTACAGTGGGAATACCTGCTTAATAGTATCCCACTGTTATTTGTTTTATAGGCGTATTGTTTTGTTACAGAATTGACAATGCAACTTTGAAGTCTTATACTACCAATTGGCCTCCTCAGCGCTGGCAAGAATACGAACCTCTTCTAAATTATTGTCGTGATAATGGGGTTAAGCTTGTTGCTTGTGGGACTCCACTTGAGGTACCAATTTTCTATGTAAAACAGAGGCTACATGAAATTTAAACCCTTTTTTAATCAGGAATAATACTCACTACTTTCGAATACCACATACTCTAATTCCGACTTAGTTTCTGTCATTGCCATTAATTATCATATTTTTACTCAGCTTAATTGTTATTTGAATGTCAATTATATTTTCTTAGGATAAATGCAATAAACCCCCTTAATTTAATTTTGTGCAAAGTGTGCAAATTTATAGGACCATTCCATCGGCTGGACATATGTTTTAGTTATTGGTACGGACGGTTGTTTGCCAACCAAGTTCTAAGTTGATTGCGGATTGTGTATAAATATCATTTTGCTCACTATGGTCTTTGAGTTACATATAGAGGTTAAATCCACACTTATAATTATCCGACTTGCAAAATATGTACACTTTAACTTGTGGAAGATTGAGAAAGCATTTGTGAATGCTCTTAGAAAATCCTACGTATGCGGAAAATTCATCCAATCTAGTTTACAAGTATTAAATTTAAATGATAATCAATGATTAAAAGTAATAAACAAACACAAGGAACAAAAGCTATCCAAATTTGATCAAATTGTTCTACATCATTCAACAACTTTTTATTACTATCTTTATAACTTAAAAAATCACAAAATCACTTATATCAACTATTTGTATTATGCTCATTATGTTGTATCTGTTGTATTTCATTTACAGTCCGATTTTTGGGTACAAACCTAGGAGCGATTGATTGTTGGTTTAGTTTAGTTTGGATTTTCCAAAAAAATACTAAAATCAAAATAACCATCAAACAAACAAAAAGCGAACTAAACCGAATTTCGTCGAACCAGCCAAACCTAAAAATAAGCAGTTCGGTTTAACTGGTTGGGCTATAAAAGATAGCTCTTCTTCTTTTTAAAGTGATTTAAGACCGTAATATTTTGTTGGTTCCATCTTCAAGTACAAAGATGCTTATGCTACAATTAAGAAAAATTCTTCATTTTCTAAAATCAAACGCATGAATCTAAAAAAAAAAACAATATGTTAAGATAATAATACAAGGTAGTTAAGGTGTTAAATTTGTGCTTGAGCTTTTTTGTGTGTCTTTATACAATTTTATGCTTTTTTGCTCTATAAAATGCACTATAAATTACCATTAAAAACGATAATTTTAGTATTAAAACATGCTTATAATCAATTTTTTGCAAGTAAGAAATTACTGGCTAATAGGTACGAAAACACAAATGGTAACCTTGACCAAAACGATATCATAGTCAAGTCTACAACATCAAAATGTAGAAATTACAACAAAAAGCTAGAAATCATAAAGATGTTCAAGTTCAACACAAAGCACACTTTTCGACGCCTGATAGCTTTCGACGTCTCAGCAAAAAACATGCTTTTTTAGATGTCTTGAGTTGATTGTGCGCCTCAGTTCTCTTAAAGGAGCAAACCTTGTGCCTTCTACGCAAGGTTTGAGAGCTCGGTTTCGGTCTCGGTTTCGGACTTTGAAATTTTCTTAGTTTCGGTCAATTTCGAAAATTTCAGATGTTTCGGTTTCGGTCTTAGTTTCAGGTAATGGAATTTTCTCATAATGAAATGAAGTAAATTTGAACTTATGTAATATACAATTCATAACCAGCTAAGTTAAATAGTTAAAATCATATTTGAATTACACAAATCCTTGATTAAATTGAACAAAACTTTAAGTAGAAACATACAAATCCAGCCCAACTTCAGTTACGAAACCAATTAAAGATAAAATGAGAAAAAAACAAAGCCCACATAACAGCCCATACACAGCCCACATGTTTCATCCTTTCTCATCTTCGTCTATTTCTATTTTAAAACTAGGGCTGAATAGAAATACTAAAAAAAAGATTGCTCCTTGATTTCAAGGTGGGAACAAATCGACATAGAATTAAAAAAACAATTACTTTTTACTTCGGTCGACTTCTTCTTCGATTCACAGCAAGGCGCATACCAAAAATCGTAAAATCTTCTCGAATTCAAGGTTAGTGCAAACATGAACAACTGCGTAAGCTGATTTCAAAGCTAGGGCAAGGAATTCTTCTTGATTTGAGGTTTATTTCTTTGTTTTTCCTTTGATTTTTCTTCCTTCTTCTTGGATTCTTCTCGATTTGGTTTTTTTAAATTCACTCTTGCCCATGCGGAGCCGAATTTTTAGCTCCGTTTCGGACCGATCAAGGTCAGTACCGATCCGGTATAGTTGGAATTCCGGTGTACCGGATGATACCTTGAACCTTGCTTCTACGTGCCTAGGCGCTCACCCAAATGACACCAAAATAATATAAATACAATGGACATAAACAACCATGTTTTTTTAAAATAAATTCAAGTTCTGTATTTGGTTAATCGATCGGTTTGGTTTTAAGACATTATAAACTAAAACTAATCACAACTGAATTGATCAAATCCTACTGAATTAATCAAAATCATTCAAATATGAACCGGTCCTGACAAATGAATTGATCAAATCCAACTGATTTAATCAAAATCTTTTTCGACTTAGCCCGTTTATTTGATTTAAATCAATAAATGCTTATCCTTGCACCGACCATTGTACTATCTCAATTTTCAGTTTTGTGAGCCATCAAAGAAACGCGGTCTTCTCTGCCATGTGTATGACATACATCAAACTTTTTTCCTTAAAAATTCCGAAATAGGTACCTTGTAAAGTTTCAGTGTGACGATAAATTTTGTGACAAAAAAATACAAAAAACAATTCCCTTACAAGATTAAATCAAATAAAATACTAGAACGCCATTAATATTCTGAAGCTCTGAAAGAAGTTAATTTAGAAACTTAATTTCAATCAGAAAACAATTGCTTGATTTAACGATTAATTTTGAAGAAATGTTCGAGGTTAAGGTGTTATTAATTCATAATCAATCTCCTTCACAATATGTCAACCATCGAAGTATCCAACCATGAAATATACCTAAGAAACAACCGTGGAGACTACCATTCTTCACTAACATCAATATCACCTATGGCACTGTAAACATCATTTTTTTATCGAAAGAGAGAGAGAGAGGTGTGTTGTGTTGGCAATTATTTTCGTGCCATTGGGTTCAACCTAAAAGTGTCATTCAAGCATTGGTCCCTTTATTTTCTTTTATTTTCTCCACTTCTCCTTTAATATATTTGTGTCGACTTAACATCAAGATGTCACAATCTTATATTGACATTGTCTTATACTTGAACTAAAGTTTGATTATTGAATTAGCGTTCCTTGATGCTTTAGTTTGCCAGTAACTTATAAAGTTGGAGCAATGGTCAAACTTATCCCCCAAACTGGATTTCATCAACATTTTCAAAGAGTTTTCCTTTGTGCTCATCAAATACTTATTTTATCATGGTAATGCTTGAGCACAAGAAAGAACCGCGACATAAATATACTTTGTTTTTGAACTATATAGTTGATTTTTTAATTAAATCACAATATGACCGTCTAGCTTGTTTGGAAATGTATCCAGTCTTCTGCATGATGTTCGAGTCTTCTAACAAGGGAAACAACTATAACCTCTCATTTGTTGCTTTTCTTTCCGTAATAAGCTTCTTGTTTGTTGCTTTCCTCTTCGTAGTAAGCTCTGTCTCGATCGATGATAATGCCGCTATAGTTGCAACTTTATTTTCATGAAAGCACAACTATGCCAAATGTATAAGCATAACCGGATGTAATTCTCTTATTGATCTTTGGCATAATTTGAGTCTTGATGGCCCTAGAAAAGTGTCACCGCCATCACCAACATCAACATATAATAAACTAACATGAAAACATATTTCAATTTTCAAATACTTAAGAATATGGTTCACCAATTGTCAGTGTCCTATGTCCTTTATCCGGAAACGTACATTGACTTACAATTCATAATGCCAATTGTACGAGTCAAGTTAACCCCATAAACCATCACATGCATGTGACCGCCGACATCACTCGTATGGCATAGCTGCCATAAATTCTTTTTCCGCATATGACTAAAAGTTTAAATTGAGAACCTACCAGCGTACTAATTGGTTAGGATTGACAATTAAAATCGAGTCTTACAGACTTGAACAAAATCAACAATTGAAAGTGATTCAAAATGAATGTCTCAGGTTGGGTACAAATGGCAAAAATATAAAAGATCCGATTGAACTTAGAAGACATGACTCGAACCAACCTAAAAGTCCCCATAAGAAAAGATAGAAGTATATATATTAATAAATGTTACATCTAATAATAAATGTTATCTCTTATTCTACTCGAATTGAACCTCTGTTCGGATTGAGGTTAGGTTTCGAAACGTATGTTTTGGACCCTACAAATTTCAATTCATTATATAATTATAATAACTCAATCACATCTCCTAACGACGTGTACTCCTATTGTTCTTCTATTCAATATTTCTTTTACATTTCTTTATAGATAGTTAGAGGTCAGCGGCTACAAAGTTCAAGTTTTAGCAGAACTATTTCATTCTATTTTTATCTCTCATTATTTATTACATTTCTCTACAGATAGTCGGAGGTTAGAGGTCACAGTGTTTTCTTGATTCTTTCCATTTATTTAACGTTCAAATTCCTTATTGTTTTAAATTCTCATGCATGTTAGTCTGTTAATACTAATATTCAAAATATGAAACCAACATATGCAACTTTATTCATATAAAGATTATATTCTATAAAACTTAATTTACACATTTTTTTACAATATCACTTTGTGCAACGTATGAGTTACACACCAGTCTAACTAAATGTTAGATTCGCCAAGTTGATTTTAGATTTATCGGGTTTAGTCTGGTCTAATTGCCATCTATTTAATTGGTTTCATCTTTTCCATTGCTTGTTAAATGAAAACCTTCTCCACATGTTGCTTTTGAAAATATTGCAACTCTCTTTTTTATTTTTTTTAAATATCTTCGTTCAAAGATATCTTTTTAATTATTTTTGTCTGAATCCTGTGAATCAAACTATTTATGAAGTTGTGCCTTCAACTCATTGGTTGTAGTTATGCTAATTGATATGATCAACATATCGTCCATATATATAATAGTAAATAGATTATCCACGGTCAAATTTTCCAAAATAAACACACAAGTTCATTTGTATGACATAGCTGCAATACTATCGTTTGTTTATTTTTGATGGTAGAAAATGATAGTATTGCATGCAGCTAATACTCGAAAACAAACAACAGATTATTCACTCGTCCATTCATATGTATTAGATACAATGCTATCATCTTTTTTCTTTTCTACAATGTTATAACGTATTTTATGTTTAATACCAAACCCTTGTTCTCTTCTTGTCACCATTAGATGTAAGTTTTAACCTTCAATATGGTATTCTCGTTAAATATTTAGCTTAGCAATCACAGCCGGAGAACATTACAATTTACATCATATATCCTTTGCTTTATCTCTATATTCTTAAAAATAGACTTTAACGCCTAGAGATTCGACTTATTTGGTTTCTTGTGCACATAAGCCAGACAACTAAGTACTTAAAAAATAAATTTTCGACGTACCCGTCTTTTAAAATTACCTTATGGATCTTCATTTTTATACAAGTGAAAGATGCATGATTGACGATGAGAACCATTATGAATAATGCTTCAGTGTGAAATTCCTTTAGTTCAATAGTCAATCTTAAATATTTAGTCCATCAATATCGCAAGGTTTTCAAAACAAGATTTGAATCATGAAGTTCAAACTTTAAACCAAAGAAGGTTAAAATATTTACATTGTAATATACACGGACTTCTATGCGCTAGAAATTCTATATGCGTAAATGATTAAAAAATATTTAAGTATGCCATCGATTCTTCTCTGCGCAACAATAATTTACAAGCTTAAAATTTATTTTAATACTTGAGCTTCTACATCTAATTCTAAAATTTAATTGTCCTCTTCTTTCATCTTTATTTTGTTTGAAAAACAATAAAATTCAAAACGTAAAGCAAAAAATATTGACATTCTTTTTTAATAACTTAAAGAACCAAGTTTCGTTTGTAAACTCTATTGAAGTATGTATCCATCAAACATATGCTCCAGATACTTATGGAACGAAGAAATGAATTATCTATATAGTCGTATTTTCAAACTTCCATGAGGACCTTCATGTTTTTGTTAGTGAAAGATGTGCAGTTGATGAGGAAAACCTCCTAGATGACGCTTCAGTTTAAAATTCCGTCCTTAATTCAACAATCAACCTCAAACATGAAACATTTGCTCCCCTTCAGCATAAAGTTTAGTTCGTCACATTTGCCAATGATTACAACTTTTTTTTTAAATTTACGATTTGGATCACGTTATATATTCAACCTTTAGAGTGCGATTCAATTTTTTAAATTCGAATTCAACAAAATTGAAGTCATATTGAAAAAAATCACTAAATAAATACTAAAATAAGAAAAATGTATCAAAATGCTTATTTGAAATCTACAAGGCAATTTCTGTCTGTTTTACAAAACAAAACAAAGATGTTCAAAAGAAGTCAAATGTTACGCTTAGATCTAGATCTAGAATCTTAAGCAATAACTAAAATTAACCAACCAAAATAAAATTTATTGTTATCATGGACCGACAAATAAACATTTTCATATGCTTAAATAACGTCTTATACACTATAGCGAACAAAATTTCCAACATACAATTAAATATGCATATCAAAGTATAAATCATTTGATCCTATGCTTCTTGATTTAATCCCAATTTCGATTTAAAATTTGAATTTATGGTTTAGAATCTACATCCCAATTTGGACTATGGATCATATGGATTAATATGATGTATAATACTTCTTTGGATGCATACAAGTCCACGAATTACTGTGAGATGAGTTCTTCTCCTTTGTTAGGTCAGAGAACCTTTGAAACTTTATTGCAGTAGTTTCAACTAATGTAACGATCCAAAATTTTGGTTATTTGATTTTAAATATTTAATTAATTTTAAATATTTAAAATAATTTAATTTTTGAATAATAATTTATAATTCAAATATAAGGAATAGTTAAATATTTGAATTGTGAATTAAATGGATTTAATAATTTTATATAACTCATTTTAATTAATAAATAATATTGGTGAATTCAATTTGTAAATTTATTTACAAATATAAATAGATCGGATAAATAAATCTGTGAAATTAGCTTTTCGGGGCACTGTCTTCGATTTTAATGAAACCAGTTTCATTGGATCCGTAATAGTGAATTATAATATGTTGTCGAATTTCATGGTGATTAGGCGTATAGTTTGGTTGTGCGAGTTCGAAACGCGTTGAAATTAATATCGAAAATTTAATATTATAACCATGTCTGAAAACTTATCTTCTGCATACGATCGAATTATGTCTTTAATCAAGTTCCATTACGTTCAGAATAGGGGTATGACATATAAAACGCCAGGCGGTACATCTCGTTTGGAGTTTGAGATTTTCGAGTATGTTTTATTGAACATTTTTAAAATTAAAATAATAATATATGTACTATATTATTACCATGCCCGAGCCTTACCAAAACTAGTACATGCACCATACCCTGACCATGCCGTCCTTCCCCATATAATCTGCGTGCATATAAGTAGAGGAGTTTGTTTTGTTTTCTTATTTTATTTTCAAATTTAAAAACATCACCCATCAAACGACCGTGGTTGATCTGGACCACTAGAGGTCGATTTGAAGCTCGACCTCAACTAAGAAGATGATCATCTTGAGGCGACGAAGGGGATGGACGGTGGGATTTGCTTGTGATCATCGTTGGTGGCTGGGATTTTGATGTGACGGCGCGGCTGTCATGGGCGAAATTACGGCGATGGAGGGCAGATAAGGTGACCCGGTTGAGGTTGGCGGTTCGTCTCGAGCGGGGCGATGTTTGGCGATGGTCGCGGTGGTAACAGGCGCGACGATGGCGGTGCGGCGTTGAAATCGTGATCGAGTAGGTTCCTGGAATGAGCGTTGTTTTGGGGTTGTGGTCGATGGCGAAGACAAGGTCGGCAGGAGGGAGCCGCGACGGCGTGGAGTGGCGCGACCTTCGGCGGCGTGAAATCCCCCAGGCGACGGTGACCGACGATTGTAGTTTGATGTCGAGTTTCGTTATTTGGCGGCCTGGAGCTAATCGTGATTAATGATTAGTTGAGTAAATAATATTGTTAATGATGTAATTATAAAATTAATTATATTATTTAACTCGAATTTTTATAATTTGAATATCCTGCTATTACGAGGTCGGATTCGAACTTCTTTTTTGCGTTGGACTCATGTCGTTGAGAGCTTCGCGATGAAATTGGTTTGGATGGATTTGGAGCAAGTGAAAATTTAGGCTCAAATCGGACGACCGTTTGGTTTTAATCCAAAACCGGGACGTTTCTGTGAAAACGAAAATCAATGTGAGTTTAACTCACATTTAATTTTATTATATCATATCAGTGATGTTGTAAACATTTATTGATTGTTTGGATGCTAGCTAAATTGTTAGATTGCTTGTTTGGTTGAATTTCCGTTTGGAAAATGGATGACATATTAAATTGATCGTTATAAACCCATATGATTATCTATATGTTATCCATAATCATTGTTTTTCAGAGAAAATCTATAGAGAGACCCAAAGGGGGTTTCTCGCCAATAAATTATTTATTTTCATCTTTATGTGTTATAATTGAATTAAATCATGATATTTCATTTAACCTGTTAATTGTCGTTATAGCGATATCACTATATTGTCATTATTAAATTTCATTCCCAAACCCTGTCATATGGACTTGAGCTTGTGTTTCCAATAAAAAAAAATTGAAAATTCATTAATCATTTTGATTAATGATAATTTAGATTTATTAATCATTTTAACTAATGATTTTGAGATTAATTAACCAATTTAATAAATGATGATTAAAAATTGGTTTATCTTTAGATTTAATTAATCATTTTTGCTAATGATATTTTATACTTAATTAATCGTTTTAACTAATGTTTATTTGAGTTTAATTAATTATTTTAATTAATGATAATAGAGTTTAATTAATTTATTAAACTTAACTAATTATTTCAATTAATGATAATTGAAATTAATAATCATTTTAATTAATGATATTTAAAAGTAATTGGTCATTTTAAATAATGATATTTGAATTTTATTAATCATTTTAATTAATGATTGTTTTAAATTTAATTAATTGTTTTAACTAATGATCTTTGGAATTTAGTTGAAATTATTTTAATTAATGATATTTTATAATTAAATAAATTATTTCAACAAATGATGTTTTAATTGATCGTTTTAGCTAATGGAGTTTGAATTTAATCAATCTAAGTAATTTATGATCATTTGAACTTAATAATTAATTGTTTTAATTTATGGAATTTAAAATTTACTTATCATTTTAATAAATGATGTTTGAGATGACTTATTCGTTTCAACTAATGACTATTTGTATTAATCTTTGTAAGTAATGATATTTAAAGTTAATTAATCAATTTAATAAGAGTGATTTAAGTAAATTAACTAATATAATAAATTTGCTTTAATCAACTGATTTAAAGTTAATAAACTGATGTAATAAAGATTTTAAAGATAATTTACTAATGTTATAAAAATGTTTGGAATAATTATCTATTTTATTAAAGATAATGGATTTGTTTATTTAAAAGAGATTTTAAATGTGATTAATTTCTTTTCGGGATAATCAATATTGTTTCATAGTTATAAAAAAGAATCGAAACTCGATTATTGGGATGTTAAGTTGGATAATCTTCTGGGTGTTCGATTTGATGTTGGTTTAGGCCTTCGGGGCCGCGCACTTGGAAAAATTATTCTCGTAACGTTTTAATAATCAGGAACTAATTCTAAAAATGTTTTACCAATATGGAAATATGGAAATCAAGCACGAGCTCAGTTCGTTTTTAAAAAAAACTTTGATTTGTTTATGAAAATGAATTATTTCCGTAAAGCGAATCACTTATATGGAAACGATTTGTTTGTATAATTAGCACTAAACATCGAAGAAGTAAACTTGTCACTATTTCAAAAGTTAAGAATAATTGTTGGACATGACTTTGAGGTAACACTATCTTGACTTGTCCGGTATTATTGATAACCAAAGAAACAACAAAGTTTGAATTCAATGAGTGGTGATAAGTATACAAGACTTAATTTTCATATACGATCGTTTTGTATTCTCAATAGTTGGCAGCGCAACTATCAGTTACTTCAGCTTCTTTGTTATTGTCATTCTAAGACGATTTATTGCTCCGTTGAGCTTTATTATCCTTTATCGAAAATGACTAAAACCAAGCACGAAAAAAGGGGCGCACCCTCTAAGTCATTATTGTGCTTTGTCATTCTAAGATGATTTATCACTCGTTTTGAGCATGAATATCCAACATCGGAAAAATTAAAACCAAGGCGCGAGTGAGAGTCAAGCTATGTGGGTCGCACCCATCAGGGTATGTTCACATCATCTAGAGAGTTTTTGGCATGCATTGATGTGAAATATTCGGATGCTCGTGTGAAGTGGGATCCAACTTGGAAGTTCCCGAGAGTGACGCGTGTGCTCTCAAGTATATTTTATTTAGAGGTATACTTTCGTGGAAGGGGGAGCACCCTCCTAGTTACGTTGGATAAATTCATTTTACCAATTTGATTTTGAATCAGTTTTTCTGTAATTGCAACGTGAAGAGTCAACCACCCTTCACGATTTTTTATTATAGCTTTTCAGTTCATTCTATCAAGTTTGGATTGTTACCTTATTTAGTCCATTCTATCAAGTTAGACTGTTTTTCTTGTTCTATCTCATTATGTCCAGTTTAAATTTTACTCGGTTTATTTCCATTCTTTCAAGTCTGGTTTAATATTCATTATACTCATTTATATTTGGATTTGTTCTTGATATTTATTTCCGCTCTTGCCTAAATGGATATTATTCTTTTGAGATAAAAACCCGTTCCGCGTTAGTGGCGTGGTCTCACAAAACTTTTATATACGTTCCCCATTATTTGAGTAATCTCACGCTGGTATTTTCAGACTGATTTGAGTGTTATTTATTTATAATGTTCGGGTCAGACCGAGTATTTTCCCAGATGGTGTTATGGAGGTCTTGAAGTGGAACTGAAGATTCACCTATCATAGTATTTTAATTTCTGTTGTGTTATATAGCATACTTGTCGGCATTTGTAAGGTCGGGATTTTATAGCTGTCCGACCGATAAGAGTTGTTTTTAACTTTGATATACTCCGCATGTTTGGAGCGACAGTTTCTACCGTCCTTATTATATTGTATATGTTGTCAATTCCGATGTGAGATTCTGTTTTTCTTTGTTCTCTGTTCTTTTCTTTTTAATTACCCCAACAATCTGCCATTTTGTCGATTTGACGCGCGACTTTGGAACACAGTGGTAGTGTTCGGTGTCAACTATAGCTAGATTCCGAACATCAATTCTCGTATACTCATGAACATCAAATGATACCTTTTATATTTTCAAGAACAAAACCATCACAAACTTGAATGACCGATGCCATCAATTAATTTGCATTTTCTCTCGTCATCAAAACTTTTCCCTCCAATATGACACATTTTAACAGCACAACCAAGCAAAGTTCGAATTAATTGAATCCAAGGTAATCACAAATTCATCCATGATTGTCGAACTCCCCACTAAATAAATGTTTTTATTTAAACTTCTATCATCACAACCGAAGTATCATTGCACATTTCCAGTTTCTTGCATTTCACATATTTTTTGGACCAAGTCTACTTAGCACCAACTGAAAACGAACTCCTACGCAAATGTAAAATAGGTTTTTTTATAATAATCCTAACACCATCATTGAATGTTTTGATGCTTACACTATGTATCACTACCATTTTGCAACATGCAACATTGTTTGTAAAAAGCATGTATCTGTCATACCCACTGTGTGTAGGGAAACAAATTTGACACAATGTCGTGATGATAATTTTTAATCAATAACTCAACTTTTTTTAGTTAAATCATTGTAGGTATTGTGATCTCCATATTATAATATGTTTTTGAACTAAATGATGTCGTAAAAATCGATGTTTGCTTATGTTTCTTATTACTCATGTTTGAACACAGATTCCTTTAATGTTTTTCTTTCTTATAAATAAAACAAGCATCTAACTCCTAGATTTACCATTATGTTGTTTGCCTTTGTTTCTACGACTCGGCATGATTAAAACTTTTGCACCACCAAAAAACAAAGGAGGATGATATAAGAGGCCACAAAATAGAAAATGGCGGACTCTCCTAAATTCTAGATTTTCAAATTCGCGACAACTTTGACCTTCAATCTCTCTCGTGCAGCACGACGATCCCTTCCTCATCCTTGGAGCTTCGCCTACCCTGTTCTTCTCTCACCTCATCCCTCGTCCCTCTCTGCCTTGCAACGCTGCCGACAACTTCCCATCCTTGGGATCACAACCCTCTTCTTTCACCTCACTATGGTTCTACCGACCAAAGATGACTTGTAACATCCCTCATTCTGAAACTCAGAGATGGAACTCCAATATGATGCAGTATATCTTGGAGTTATTTTTCGGCAACAAAGATGTGATCAATTATATATATAAATAGTTAAGTAAACAGAGCAGGAAATAAATGCTTTACAATATAGTCATTAGTTACGTATTCAAATTGTTCCATAGTCGTGCACATACGTGAGTCAAAAATATAATACAATAATAACTAATAGTATCATGCCCAACATATGAAGATGCTGATATGAACGCTTAATACAACGGAAGTAAAAATATCATTTATATCATGTAAGCCTTCCGCCTCATCTTTAGCTTCGTTTGTCTTCCAAAATATACTTAGATCCATAAACTCAACCTACCTGAACGAGTATCCGTGAGTTTATGGAAAAAACAATGGTAAAACACAGGTTAGACATAAAGTCTAGAATGAGCAATATATCATCCTACATAAAAATATAGTGATACTATACCGCTAAAGCACGAAACGAATTTTTCATTCACTATAACATAACATACATTTGATTAACTTTAACCTAAGAAATCGATATTTCATTCCCTAAGGTGTTATTAATTCAAATATGCCATAACCGAAACCAACAACCATTTCTCTCGACATGTCATTCGATAATCATTTTCTTTTCTAACCCGAAACCCACCATCCTCGGCTGCTACCAATGCCTTATGTCTTGTACTTATGATGAAATGTTATAGTTTTAGCATTTAACCGTCACTAAAGTCTTATACCTTCACTGTTTCCTTAATTCCACTAAGTACACTATCGGTTTCCGTTGCTACTTAGGCCTTTGCATCTTCGTTTTCGAACATCACACAGGCTTTTACACATATGTTTTCATTTTCATATGTCACTAGGGCTTTACTCCTTCGCTTTATATTCCTGATTACCTCAGGCTTTACGCCGTCTACCGAACCCATTTTTGCCATATCAAGCCTTACACCAGTTGCCTTTGTGTCTCAGATGACACCTTAGGCCTTACTTCAATACTTTCGTTTTCGGTGCCACTTAGGCCTTACACCAATATTTTTTTAGCTGCCACTTAGGCTTTGCACCTACACTTTCGTTTTTGGATGCCACTAAGGCCTTAATTCTTCGCTTTCGATTTTTGACTGTCACATCAGGCCTAACGCTATCTACCAAACATCGATACCCACCTAACCGGTCATATTTTAGGCTTTACACTTAGCTATTCGTTAAACTACAATACTACACTATCATCAATACTCTACGTGCTAGTTTCGGTCATCTTAAGCCTTAGCATAAATTCCTTAGCCTAAATTCCTTCTTTCGAAAGTCAATTAGTTGCAATTTCAACATTTTACCGAAAGCTAAACTACTTCGGCAATCCCTATCCTTGGTTTCGTCTGGGGAAGTCCGACTTTGTTTAGTTTTAATTAGCTAATACATGGAATTTCAATTATATGTTTCAAAAATCACCTCTTCTACCTATAATTCATATATAACCCTCGTTTTCCCGTTTGGCCTTCAGCCAATACTCTTGGTTTAATATCCTTGGACTTATACTTAGCACTTTTCAGTTTTCTCACTTAAGTTGATAACTCGTTATACTTAAGGTGCTAGTTCATTTGCTTTCGATTTTGCTCCACTTCCTTCAGCGCTGCCTCTCTGTACACGTTGGGAACCGTTTTCTGCGCGTTCGACACTACCTTTACACATGTCTAACTTCTCATTTGTTTGACATGTTCAACACAGATTATGGATTTGGTCTATTTATGCAACGACCCGAGATTTTTATTGTCTTGAATTATGAATATTTATTTTTAATACTAAATAATACGGTCTTTTAATCAAAATAAAATTCATGTTAAATGATAATTGATAATAATAATAGATAGTTTTAAACCAAGATAATATTCTAAATTTTCCCAGATTTTATTTATAAAAAAGAAAATTGATCTAATTTGGAATTTCTTATATATATATATTCATGACAACAAAATTATATGTAAAGCAAATTCATAACAAATAAAAATGAATGAGAAGAATACTTATACATACAAGTTCAAAAGGACATATATATAATATTTATAAACTAAATAAAAATTTATATTAAAAACTATATATGATGGAAAGTGAAGAAAAAAAAGAAAATATATATGGAAAATTTAATATGATGGAAATGAGGGAAGATTAAATAAAATCATTTAAAACCATTTTAAAAGAAAATCTTTTGCAAATAGTGTTTTAACAAAAATGTTGTTTCCATATTTTTAAAGTGAATAGCAGAATTTTAATTTCTTTGAGTTATACAATTTAAAAATATAAAATAAAAGAATATGAATATGGAGATTTAAAGATATTAAGATTTAATACTACATTTCATTTTTCTCAAAAATGTAGTGAATTAAAAATCATGCTCATAGGATGAAAGGAAATTTTGACTAAGGAAATGAAGAGTAAAACAACAAAATTTACAAGTCAAAGAAGAAATAAAAATTCTCACCTGGTCAAAAATTTGCAAGTAAAAATTGAAAGGAAAAGATACATATACATTTCCTAGTTAAACAAAGAAATTTATAAGCTGAAAACCTTTGAACTCAGCCACCAAAGATTCCTATTAAGCCACCAAAGATTCCTATGAGCAGCCACCATTATTTCCTATCAAAGTCCAAATCCTTGTACATTAATCCATCAAAAACATTGTACAGCAGCCAAAAATCTTTTTGAGCCCCAAAAATATTGTACATATACATCATTACATCTTTGCATACATGTATATATAGGTATGTGTGTGTAGCTTCAGGGTTTAAAAGCATGTAAACAAAACTCTGTAAAAACATATAGGTTTTTCTTCTTCTTTCTAAAAAAAATCCAAAAGCAGGAAAGATTTTTAAGATTGCTGATCCTAGACTAAAATTCAAGTGGAAGTTTTTGGAAGGCCTAAGCATGTTTAAGGTGATAATTAAATTTGGATGTCTGAAATGTTCAAACTATTACTCTGTCATGTTAACAGAGTTCAACTTTCATGCCTGCCTAGTTTCAAAAATCAGCATCTCGCATTTCGTTTTGAATTTGTGATGATGTAAACTAACGAAGTGGTTGTTTTTAAGTACAGATCATGCTAAAAATAGTTTGAAGCTTGTTTATTTTATATATTGTGTGTAATTTCAAAATACAGTAAACAAATCAAGTTTCGACATGTTTAAATCATCGAATCAAGTATGAAATCGTGATCGTTGACAGATCATGCTAAAAATAGTTTGAAGCTTGTTTATTTTATATATTGTGTGTAATTTCAAAATACAGTAAACAAATCAAGTTTTGACAAAATTCGACATGTTTAAATCATCGAATCAAGTATGAAATCGTGATCGTTGTTTGAAGATAGGAATTTTAGCGAAGAAATCCTAATTTTTAATAGCTTGGTTTGTGAGAAATGGAGATATGATCAGAATTCGTTTAAAAATTAATTTCTGGCGATATCGTCGACAAGGGGAGATGAGGCTTGGTCGAGGAGGAGCAGGGTGACGTGGGGGAGAGGTTCACCATGGCCAAATTACGATTTTGGCTTTGATTTGGTTTGGCATGGGAATTTAGGGTTTTAGGTGGTGGATTTTTGGTTCTCGAACACGGCCATACTACGGCGAGGAGGGGTGACAAGAGACATTCGATCGTTGACTGAAGGTGCTGGAGTGGATGGGCTTTCTAATGGCGAAGGTGGCTGGGGTAGGCGAGGAGTAGAGAGGCGAGACGAAGTCGATTTGTGTGTGATGTGCTTTGAAACCTGGAAAAGGGTGATGGTCGAATTTGGCTTTGGCGATGTAGTGGTCAGGGAGTTGGATGTCTTGTGAGGAGTAGGCAAGGGTGACTTGGCGATGGGTTGCATGGATCAAACTACGGCGAGGAGGGCCTGTGCACGTACACACGTGCACGTGTGTACAGAAGCGTTCCAGGCAGTGGATGAATGAGTCTTGGATGATGGTGCCGCCGAAGTTGGCTGGGTCTCAGGTCTGGCGACAAAAGTTAGGTAGATGATCGAGGAAAGCAACATAGTTCGATCAAAGAATTAGAGCATTGGTTTGGGGTCTTCGTGGTTTCTGCTAGGAGAATTAGGGAAGAAGGCATAGCGGGTTTGGGTTGCATGGGTTTGGGGCTTCGGCAAAAAAAAACATGTGATGGGAAAGGAAATTTTATAAATAAAATGTTTATTTAACATGAAAAAGGTTTTCGGAATACTTTGAAATTTAGTTGCTCGCAAACCGTAAATCCGTTTGAGGTGAAACTTGTTGCGATGGGTTCGTATCGACGAACACTACGTCGTTGTGAAATTTGTTGTCGAGTTTGAATAAGTGAAATTTCTAGCAATGTAAAATGGACAGAAATTAAATTACCCAATTTAAACAAATGACGTTTAAATCTATATGACCTGTCTATTGAAATTATTTGCTCAGATAAAAATAGTGATGAGCTGGTTCAAGTTAATTGCGATGATTAATCGTCTTTTTAACGGAATAAAACACCGTTCTGCTAATTGTATTTAATTGGACCCCCGTTGGTAGAAATAATCACCGTTCTGCCGCTATCCTTGAACAAGTGTGTTTTGGACATTGACTAGTAGAAATAAAACCTTGTTCTGCTATCATATCTGTATGAACATCTATTTATTATTCTGTTGATTATATTGGACAATGTGATGTCGAAATTGATTGTTAAATGGATTGATTCTATATGTAAATATATGAATATGTTATTCTGGATTGTTATGAAATAAATGGTGACTTGATTAAATACCATCGGAATGAATAAGCCTCTTTTGTAATAAGAAATGATTTATCAATTCAAGTTGTTAAAAATAATTTTATATTTATTATTATTTGATTTAATTGCAAGTAAATGACCTTTTTAACATATTTTAAAGAATTGTTTAAGAATATATGATTATTATTTTAAAGGTTATTTCAAATTGATTAAATTATGTTTTAATGCATAGTTAAGGTCATATAAAATATTTTGTTGAAGGATAATTATTATTTAACTGTTAATGAGTAATATAATAAGTTATTTTAAAAATTATTGATTATCTTAAATATTATTAATTATCTTTAATAGGCTAAATGGAAGAAGTAAAGTATTCAAGTGATGTCTAAAAAGTGGAGTTGCACCCGAGATAGATAGCCAATGGACTTGATTTTAAAGAAATGTTTAACAAAGGATTCAAGTGATTTTGAAGTAAGATAGTAATAGAATTTATAAATAATATCAATACTTCTAATAAGGGTATCTTACTTAAGTTTTTAACCTTTGCTTCTTGGAAATGAGTTATGGTCAATTATGTGAGATTATTATGAAACAAAATTGTTCTTTGACTTAAGACGAGCATAATACTTAAGCAGTTTCTAATCCATGGATGGTATTGAACAATGCTACCAAACTTGTTTTACAAATGTAAGTATTTGAAAGGAACATCGGGCAAATATATTCATTTTGATGAATTAAGTTTTACAGTGATCTCAAATCTTAATAAACGAGGCTTAGAAATTTCAACTGGAAATGTGGGTTGTTTGAATGGTTGCTTATTGATAGTTAAATATCCGACTATCAAATCTGGACCAAACGTAACTTTGAAAATATCTAGTAGAAACACGAGAAATATATGTTACAGTTACCATCGAAGATGCTATATTGTACGTATAAACTCGTTTCGTTCTTCTAGGACGATGATAAGGAAATCCGTCCACCGGAGGTGATCCCCGATCTTATCTTTGTCTGTTTATTTCCTAGAGAATCGGGGTTGAGTTTACGGAAATATCGAACGTTGTTTCGAAAAGACCGGGATCGGATAAATTATCCGAAAACCACTTTGATCCAATGAACGCGTTTCGTAATGAAGACATCGCGAAGAGCATGGAATCAAAGACGGAGCATTGAATTGTAAGGGCTAATCGCTACTAATTCTGAAGATGATTCCAAAATGGATGTAATAGGAATAGTGCCTTTGGTTTCGTTCAGACGCAGAACGGACTTGTATGGATGAATGCTATCAGCACATTGTCAATTGGAGGACAATGAGCATTCTAAGTGAAAAATCCCTTAAATGTAATCGTAGCCTCAAGCCTCATCAATCGGGAATGACTGAAAATCAAGGGAGATGCAGTAAGGCTAAGTAGGTCGCTCTCAATTAGGGTATGTTATCACCTTTTTATATACTCTCGGATATATTATAAATTATGGATATGAGTGCATGGAAAAAGAGAGCTCTCGATAAGGGTGGGAACACCCGGGGTGATAACATATTCGGTACTATTCAGGTTAGGAGTATGCCGGTCTTGTGTTGGTAGAGGATCCCGGTGAGGTCCTAGGTACATTTTCTAAACGTGCACTGTAATGGGTGGTACCACAATGCCTAGTCATTGTATGTAATCCATTCTTCAATAAACGCCGTACAATTTTGATCGTGCCCGACTATGTTGGAATGTGAGATGCAAGCATTTCAACTATTTTAATATTTTACTTGACCTCTAGACATCATTAATAATATCATTGGATTTTCTATAAAAATATTTTGGTTATTGTAAGATAAAAACCCGTCCGTGATTATGTGTGGTGTGATCTTACGAGATACCTTTGATTTTAAAGGATTTTTGAAAATTATAATGAATAAAATTCCTTATGATTTAAATTCTCACGCTGGTTTTATCAGACTGACCCGAGCGTGGTTTTATCCTAAATGCTCGGGTCGGACCGAGCATATTTCCAGATCAGTTGGAAGGTTGGAGCTTCAGGAGAGGAGCTGGAGACCTAGAGACGTATTCGCGTAAATGATTATATTTCCGTTGCATATATGGTTGTGTTTATCAGCAATTGTGAAGACATGTTGTTATAACTGTCCGTGTTGAATAGGTTAGTATACTCCGATTGATATTTGTACATATATATATTACAGTTTGGTTTTGTGTAAAGATTTGTTATATATTATAGATTATTCGTTCTGCTGTGAGATTCTGTGTTGTTTTTTTTTCTTGTCTTCTTTACCTTAACTATTCGTCTTTCCGTTCAATTTGGACTTGATATGTGTGGTTTATTGTCGGTTTGAGTTGTACGAAAAAATGGTTCATCACAATTTACCACTTGTTAAATACTTCATTCAATTAACTTACCTTTTGACCTGAATTATTTGTCTCTTAGCACCTATCAATTCCCTTCAAGTAACAATGTTTTCCCTCGAAAACTACTCATTTTGTTTCTATAAAATCATAAAAAATACGAGTATGTATTTTCTTTTCATAAAATTTCTCCACTTCTATAATAAACGGTTTTTAGGCAATTCATATCAATTTACTTATAGGAAAATTCCATAAATCAAAATCCAATTCTAACAATGTGTTCCTACATCATATTAAATTTTCAGATCATTATAATCAGAAAAAGTATGAAAAATAATCTAAATTAATTCGGTCGTGAACATTTATTAAGGAAAATAGAATTTAGAGAATATATTACTCACCTAGATTCCTTAGTTGAATGATGTTTCAGTTTCCTTAGCTCGATCTTCTTATTTTTCTTTATTTCTTACTTAGGTCGCAACCATTAGAATGCTTCAAAACTTATGTATTTATTTTGAGTGAGTATAATGAAATGAAAAAAAGGAAAAGTACTTTACTTTCATCGCATGAGTGGTTGGGCCGTCGGTCCATTGTCCCCGTCCTCATATTCATGTTAGATAAGTTTTGTTAAGTGAAAATCATGGTTAATAAATGTACACTTAAATACCATACTTCATTATTTAATTTCATAACTCTAACCACTTATATCTTTATTTTCATAATTAATTCTTTAATTAATAATTATATATTAGTTGACGAGGTGTTACATGTTTCCCCGTTTATAAGGATTTTGTCCTTGAAATTCTTATCTAGTATTGGCAGTTCTATTTTCCTGGGTTTTCGATGGTGTAAACACAAGAGTTCTTTACGAATGTATATCAGTCCAATGTACAAACCAACCACAATACCTACATGTTTATAAAATACATAACAAACGCACATGTTAAGCCGAATAAACAACTTGGAATAAGTCCTCTTGGTCTTATCCTCCATTTTTCAAGTACAACCATCTTACTCCTCAGAGCGTTGAACTCGTAAAAGCTTTACTGTCTTATTTTAAAGCTTCTTTACATCTTGATTTACCACTTGAAGAATTTCCTTATATATGTAATATTCGGTTTGACAACCAAATCTTCCATGGTTCTTAGAATTACATCCCTAAGGTCTCGGATAAATTTCCTAAGATGTGATGTATGAAACACATTGTGGACGCCTACAAAACAGCCATCAATTCAATTTTATAATCTACTTTGTCGATTCTTTCTAGCATCGAAAATGCATCAGCGTACCTTGACGCTAACTTCTCGGCCTTTCCACACCTAATAGTGCATCTCATCGCCGACACTTTAACAAAACACATGATCATCCAGATCAAATTCCAAGTCCTTTCGCCTCCTATCGATATAACGCTGCCGTCTGGATTGAGCATTTTTCATCTTTTGTTGAATTAACTCAACCTTCTTCGAAGCCTCCCTTCTAAGATTTGGACCTAGACCGAGCATGTCCTGTCTCACACAACTTACTTGTGACTTATCATGTCTTCCATAAAATGCCTCGAAATGTGCAATTCATACAATGGATTGGTAACTATTATTGTATGAAAATTCCACTAAGTGTAAGTGATATTCCCACGATCTGTCGAAGTCTATCATATGTGCTCGTAACAAATCTTCAAACATTCGGTTGACCGTCTCAATCTTTCTATCTGTCTGCGGATGGCAAGCAATACTCAATACACAATTCTGAATCCGAAGCGCTCTGTAGGCTTTGTCAAAATTTACTGGCAAACAATGAATCTCGGTCGCTAACTATAGTACTTGGAATTCTGTGGAGTCTCACTATAGTCTTTATATACATCTCGGCTAACCTCGCTGCCATCCTTGTGGAATTCACTGGAATGAAGTGAGCACTCTTAGTCAATCTATCAACTATGACCCATACTTTCGTTCCATGCCACTGTCTTTGGAAACCCATCTACAAAGTCCGGTGAAACTGAATCCCACTTCCACACTGAAACTTCCAAAAGCTATAATAATCCACATGGATTTTGATGTTTAACCTAACTAGTTGGCATGTGAAATATTTCTTCATACATTTTTCAACGTTCCTCTTAATTCCTTTCCAATAAAAGCTCTACTTTATATCTTAGCACATCTTAGTGTCCCCCGGATGGATAACAAACTTTGAACGATGATATTCATCCAGACCGACTTCTGAATGTTCACTATTCGAAACATACAATCTTCCTCTTTCAGAGCCAACATCTCTCATCAATGTCGAAGCATTTTAGGTATTCAATTTCAGTATCGCTCTTCAGGCCACTGATTCTCTCGACACATAATGGATCTTCCTTCTTTTTGTTTATCGACAATCTTCTCTATGAGGGCTAAGTGTGCTTTTAAACACGACGACATCCCAGATGTTCTACTTGGACGAGCGCTCGGTCAAAACTAAACATTATAAGAAGGCAGAGTCTAAAACATTCCACTGTTCAATCATAGCTAAAACACAACTATGCTGCTTTTGGCTTAAGGCATCAACAACCTTATTTTCCTTTCCTTTGATATACTATATCCCAAAGTTGTAAGATGGCAAAAACTTTAAGCACCTCCGCTGTCTCATGTTTAACTCTTTCCGAAAGAATAAATATCTTAAAGAATTTTGATCAACGAACAATTCTAACATTTCTCCAAAAAGGTAATGCTTTTAAATCTTCGTCTCAAAGATAACTACCGTTAATTCCAAATCACGAATTGGATATCGAACCTTATGTGGTCTCCAACCATCGAGATGCATAAACTATCATTTTGTCCCTCTGCATCAACATTGCTTCTAACCCTGAACCTGAAGCATCTGTATACAAAATCATATCTCCATTTCCTTTCGACATTACTAAATATCGGAGCATCCGTTAGCCAAAGCTCCAACTCTTGGAGCATCATCTCACACTTCCTCATCCAAACATACCTCTCATTTTTTATGCAAGTCCTATCAATAGCGCTGCTATCCTAGAGAAATTTTAATGAATCTCTGATAGTACCCTACCAACTCAAGAAACTCATTATCTGGATAACAATTCAGTACCCTTCTAACTATTCATGGCTTCCACTTTCGAAGGCTCCACCATCCTTCGAAATTATGTGGTCTAGGAACTTAACTTCATGCTTTCGAAAGCGACACTTGGAAAACTTCGTCATTAACTTGTGTTATCTTAAGGTTTCCAATACCAATCTAATATAAGCTTTGTGATCTTGCTCATCCTTCGAATACACCAAGGTACCATCAATAAAGATGCAAACCTGTCCAATTGGTTGCGAAAAACCTAGTTCATAAGATTTACAAGAATGCTGAAGGATTGGCGAGCCCAAAAGACACGACTAATCACTCATATGAATCACACCTACTTATAAACGCGGTCAAAGGAATACTCTCCTTAGCAACTCCTTAATTGATGGAATCCCATAACCAAATCTAACTGTAAGAATACTCTAGCTTCACTCACTTGATCAAATGGATCGTCCATCCTCGGTAATGGATAACAATTTTTCACCGTCACCTCATTCAACTTTATATAGTCAATGCACATCTGTAGGGATACATCAGACTTTTTTACAAATACCGCAAAATCTCCCCATGATGAACTACTCGGTCATTTGAAACCCATATGCTCAAGTTTTACTAGCTTCTTCAACTCTTCTATTTTCTTAGGCGGCATTCTGCTAGGCGGTTTACTAACAGGTTGTGCCACTGATATCAAATTAATGTGAAATTCAATCATTCCCCTTGAAAGTAATCCCATTATTGGTTCAAAGACATGCAAATTCTCGTATGCAAAAATTATATTTATCTTCCTTTTCAAAACTTTCCATCACACAATGAAACCTCAGACTTTTCCCTTATCTCATCTGAAGATACGAAGAATTTTTATCCTCTTTTCAGGTTCCATAAGGCCATAAGGCAATAATTCTTTTGATAGAATAATTCTTTCATCATGCTGCACTAATCAATTCATACTCAAAATTATTTAGTACCCTACGAAATCAAATATACATGGATCAGAAAAAACACATGGTCACACAGAACAAACTCTATACTAGTGTACTTCAACTTGAGAGGCATATCCACCAATTTAACTAACCACACGTAAAGAAGTAATTAAATAGGTACATTTGGCCCCAATCTATCTACCACATCTTTCGAAATGAAATAATGTGTAGCTTTAGTATCAAATAGAGCTCTAATTAAAAAACTAGAAATTGAAATCATACCTCCAAGTGCTAACCTTTTCCTTTTCTCCTTAGCTGTAGGTCCTGAGGATGACCTCTTTAAAGCAAGCAACATCGTCTGCTTCAGTTTTGGACAATCTTTCTTGTTATGGTCCGACTC
This sequence comes from Allium cepa, assembly GCA_030765085.1. Classification (NCBI taxonomy): domain Eukaryota; kingdom Viridiplantae; phylum Streptophyta; class Magnoliopsida; order Asparagales; family Amaryllidaceae; genus Allium; species Allium cepa. Next base: position 454,334,863 of record CM060928.1, read on the forward strand.
GTCATAATTAAAGCACTTAACTTTGATCACTTCAGCTGGTGGCAGATGCTTAGAATGCATAATGTCCATTCTTTCCACAATTATAATAGACAATCTTCGAAAGATCCTATCGACCACTGCTTTCCTGCGCCTTTCCCCTCGGCTGTCGTCCACTTTTCCACTTCTAGTATGGAGTAAACCTCTTCTTATGCTCCACTTTTGGCTTCGTTTCGGCCCTCCTCTCCTCTCGATGCATATTGTAATATCTTTGGATTATATCTACCACAAGATCATAAGGAGACGCTTAATGCGCCATCACCTTATGATTCAAACTTAGCTTCATGCTCCGGATGAACTTCTCGTTATTTTCGGTAGGTATTAATCATCTCCGGCTATACTTCGGCATGTCATTAGAATTTTGAATTTACTTTTACATAAATATATCGTTTGCCTGAGAAATGCATTACCTAAACATAAAGCATAACGGGATCACGCTGCAAAAACACGTAACAGGTTCCTCCACACTATAACATTACATGCATTTTATCTACTTTAACATCAATATAGATTAATATTTCATTCTCTCGGGTTTTATTCGTTCAAATATGCCATAATTGAAATCAATAATCATTTCTTTCGGCGTGTCATTAAGTAATTATTCCCTATTCTAACCCAAAACTCGAAACCCACTATCCTAGACTGTAACCAAGACCTTATGCCTTCTACTTACAATGAAAGGTTATAGTTTTAGCATTCGACTGTCATTAAGGCCTTATGTCTTCACTGCTTCCTTAATTCCACTAAATACCAAGGTTCGAGAACTCGGTTTTGAACTCGGTTTCGGTCATTTGAGAATTCCTTAGTTTCAGACGATTTCGAAAATTTCGGTGGTTTCGGTTTCGGTCCAATTTCGGCTTTCGATGTTTTGTTAACGAAAATATGATAATGATCTTTGTAGATAAAAATATAATTTGTAAAAAAATAACGATCTTTGTAATTAACCTTATCAAATTAAACTACGATTAATTAAACTAAACAATCTGAAACCCTAAACTTTAGTTAATCACAAACTTTATTAATTAATAATAAACAATACCAGCCCAGCCCATTCAATCTAGCCTAGCCTAACCCATAACATAAAACATCCAACTTTTAAATTAACCACAACCTAAAGAAAAATAAACAAAACCAGCCCAGCCCAGCCCTCTACATAAGCAACTAAACCCATTTCATTTTCTCTCTCTTCACTCCTATAAAATACCGATTAAACTAGGGCAACCAAAAAATTAAATAAAAGCAACGGTATTAAACCTCTCCCTCGAATCGACTTGAAATCAAGGCTCGATTGTATGCAAATGGCGGAAACTAGGGTTTTCAGCGCAAAAGAAAATTAGGGCTTGGGATTGGATCTCGCATAAAATGAAATTTTCTTGCACCGCTCGATTCAGGTATGTGATTTGCTGCTTTTTCTTCAGCTATCTCTCCTTGTTTTCTATTTTTCTGCTTTTTTTTGCTGCTGTTAGACCGAAACCGAATTTCTGCTCAAATTTCGTACCGGCTTCGATCGAAACCGAAACGAGAAGGTCGAGATCTCGTGGTTTCGACCGAAACCTCGTACCATGCTAAATACACTCAGTTTAGGTTGCCACTTAGACCTCACACCTTCGTTTTTGTTTTCAGTCGCCGCACGGGCCTTTCACATACGCTTCCATTTTTGTATGCTACTAGTACTAAGGCTTTACTTCTTTGCTTCCGATTCTTAACTACCACATCAGACCATACGCCTTCTACCCAATCCATGCTTGCACATCGGGCCTTACACTAATTGCCTTTGTGTTTCGAATGTCATCTTAGACGCTTTCGTTTTCAGTTGCCACTTAGGTCTTACACTAATGCTTTTGTTTTTTGTTACCACACAGGCTTTGCACATACATTTTTGTTTTCGGATGCCGCTAAGGCCATAGTTATTCGCTTTCGATTCTTGACTATCACATCAGACCTTACGCAATCTATTGAACATCTATACCTACCTAACCGGTCATACATTAGGCTTTACACTTATCTATTCATTAAGTTACAATACTACACTATCATCATGCTCTAATTTCAGCTATCCTAAGCCTTGATATAAATTCCTTTGTTTGGAAGTTGATTAATTTCAATTTCAACATCTTACTGAAAGCTAAATTACTTTCGACAATCACTACCATTGGTCTCGTCTAGAGAAACCTAGTTGGTTTAGTTTTAATTAGCTAACACATGGAATCTCAATTATAGGTTTTAGAAATCAGCTTCTGCACCTATGATTCTTCTTTAACCCTTGGTTCCCCCTCTGGCCTTCGACCAGTACTCTTTAATATCCCTAGATTTATACTTAACACTTCTCAGTTTCTCACTTAAGCCGTTATACTTAAGGTTCTAGTTCATTTGCTTTCGGTTTGGCTTCACCTTCTTCGACACCGTCTCCCGATACACGGTGTGAGCTGTCTTCTGCACATCTGACAGTACCGTTGGACGTGTCGATTTCTTATTTGTTTGACTAAGTCATTTCTACTGTTATTTAGTACTTACCTGACTTGTTTAACACAAATTATGGACCTGGTTCATTAACCACTTATTAAATACTTTATTCAGTTAACTTTACCTTTCAACCCTAGTTATTTGTCTCTTGGGGCCTTTCAAATTCCCTTCGGTTAATAGTGTTTTCCCTTGAAAATTACTTATTTTGTTTCCATAAAATCTTAAAAATATGAATATGCGTTTTCTTTTCATAAAATTTTTCAAACTTCATATTTCTATTCATTTTCTATACTAAACGGTTCTTAAGTAATTCATATCAATTTATCTACCTATACGAAAATTTTGTAAATAAAAAACCATCTCTAATAACGTGTTTTTAACGTATGTTAAATTTTTGAATCATTAAAATCACAAGTATAAGAAATATCCTGAACTAATTCGGCCACGAACAATTATTAAATAAAAAGGAACTTAAAGAATATATTAAGATTTCTTAGTTGAATGAAGTTTCTAGTTTTCTTAGCTCAATCTTTTAATTTTCCTCTTTTTCTTGCTTAGGCCACCACCATTAAAATGCTTCAAAGTTTATGTTTTATTTTAAATGAGTAAAATGAAATGAAAAGTGGAAAAGTAGTTTATTTTAGTCCCACGAGTGGTTGGGCCGCCGGCCATTGTTCCTCTTATTTAATCCATCTTAGTTAAGTTTTATTAAGTGAAAGTCATGATAAATATACATCCAAATACTTGTCAACCTCACTATTTAATTTCATATCTCTAACCACTTAAATTTTCATTCTCATAATTAATTCTGACTAAATTATGGAGTGTTACATGGCCACCATGGCCTCAGTTCCAACTATCTTCAACACCCCTTGGTTCCCCATCGGCTTACCGAGCTCCAAACCCCCCTCCTCAAGTTCACTTGTCCCCGTGCTGGATGATCTAGTTGCTTTCCCGCCTTTGAAATCGGTTGTTGCTTGCATTGATAATTCTTATGGTGTTGCAATTCCTAATTTGGATGAACACTCTCACTGTCATGTTGCCAGAAAAGTAGCTAAGGCTGAAGTTAGAGTTGTCGTTTCAACCACTTCTATCAAGGTTCCTTCATGTGTTGTTGTTCCTAATTCCGTTGGGAAGTCATGCGACTCAGTTGCCGATGTAGATATGTCCATGTTGGTCTCGATTGTGTCAGAGAGGAGTCAGCCTTATGTCGCTGACAAGCTATACAGTTAAAGACTCGCTAAAGCCTTGTAAAAATCTCCGCTATAGCGCATAGCGTTATACTAAATAGTAGATCTGTTTTAAGCCTCGTTATTTTTCGCTAGACCCGCTAAATCGAGTCATTTTAGCTTCCGCTTTAGTAACATTAATATACGAAAGTTGATTTTACTAGTTCTCTTTTTAAACCAAATCTATAAAAAGGTGGAACCCAGTGCACGAGGCTTCTGCACGATAACAGAATTTGGGAAGGTCGATAATGTGCGCAGTGTTTCCCTTGCATTGCGAAGATGTTGTTTCCGGACTCGAATCTAAACGTCCAGATCACCATGCAGATGATCTAACCGTTGCGTCAAGGCTCCGCCTCTAAATTAGGATACAAACCTAATCTTAAGGCATAAATGCTCATTATAAGTCAGAAATATATTGTAATAACCAAATATACACGAATCATGATATTCTTCGGTTTTTTATATACAATTAATGTGGAAATGAGAATAAATTAAATTTAAATATTTGGTGTATCTAATGAAACTTTTTGCGTCTCCGTTAATTTTCGTAATATCCCGCAATATCTCCACTATAACCTTTTGCATTTCCAACGCTATATAATCGCTAAACGCTTTAACTTTACATGTGACAAGAGATACGTTGGTCCTTCTCAAAAACAAATCGAAGAATGCTAGCAAATATAGTCATGAAATTTTTAATCTCTTTACTGTGATGAGGATTTGACCCCCTTGCGTAGGTCATGGAACCAGGCATTGGCTCCTGAAAAAATCATCCTATTGGTTATTTACTCTACGAACGACTTTCGTATTTCGCTGTAACAAGCCACCAGTATAGATTTGGAAGCTTAGTGGATCAATGTTGGTTAAGTTCGACAAATTCATGTTCTATTATGAGTTCTTTGATTTGGAAGGTATTGCATCCTTGAAGTGGACCCAGTCATCATCAAATGCGAAGCCTTTATTATCACTCATTGGAATCCCTCGATAGACTCCGTCATAGAAAATATCTGCTCCATCTGATATTGGTATGTTTTACAAAATTTATCAATCTTTAATCATATAAACTGGTTAGCATGGCGTATTGAAAATCCTATTTGCTTTGATGAGTTTACCGAACTTCGGAACGTCTAAATCGATTTGAATATCCCAAGGATTTGGTTGAAATAAACCCATGAGACAATTGCCATCTAGGCAAAAGGTCCATGTGGACGGAAATACTTTTAGTTATGCTGAACTTGATTGTACATGGAAACTTGACATCTATGAAACTTGCCATTGCTTTGTCACATTGTTTCAAACTGTTTACACATCCTTGTCCCTGACACGCTTATAAACAGCCTGCCACCACATCGCCATCACTCCACCTTGAGCATCCTTGGCAAAGACCTTATACGCCCACTGCCCCAGTCCTCCCTGCTTCCAAACATGTTCCTAACCATTTTGAGCTTTTAGAGTTGGAAGCGGCGAAGATTAAATAATCTCTAATCGAAATCTCTATGCCGCCACCAGACCCTCCTTTACTGCATTCTACCCCTGCAATGCTTGTCCTTATCTGTGTCGCCCTCCTCCCTCCAGAAAACTTGCCACTGCCTTTGACTTCCCATTGCTCGTATTAAACGACATCTTGCTTTGGCGTTGTTAAAAAAAATCAATCAACAATAATAACTAAGTCATTATTTCCAAACAAGTTGGGGTCGGATAGAGATGAAACTCAAGACTAAAGGACAAAGACAATTTAAAAACTATGATAATAATAATAAAATAAAATAATTATACAAATAATAATAATTAATTAATACAATTAAAATAAAGATAAAATAAAAAATATAAAGAAATTAAAAGAACCATGATAATAGTAATAATATAATAACAATAATAATAGTAATAGTAATGGTGGTACTAATATTATTTGAGACCGAAGATCAAACACTACGTCTTAGGCTTTTATTCATTAGTCATATAATTTAAAATTTACAATATTATTGCTAAACCAACCCTAAGTAAAAAAAACTCATACCTCATGGTTCTGACGTGGATCGCTAATTTCTACGCACTTCTGTCCGACGGCAGCTCTTCAGATATATTCCAATCTCTTAAGTCCTTTTTTACTACTTTCTCTCATGTCAGTCTCGATTGACCTCCACCTTTCTTTGAGCATTCGATGCGAGCTATAATTTCAACGTGCGCAGGTGCATCGGGAGGCCTCATTGGAGATGTCCAAACCATCTTAAGCGGTGCTGGACTAGCTTCTTTTCAATCGGTGCTACTTTAAGTTTGTCACGTATATCATTTCTAATTCGGTCTCGTCTTGTATGAACATAGCTTCATCGCAGCATACGCATCTCTGCTACACTTATAAAAAATCGATCAAATTCAAAAGATTGTCCGGGGAATTAGCCGCAACGATTTCACAAGGAATTCCTTTTAATTGGAGTCAGTTGGCGGGAAATTGGAACCACTTGGAAAGCAAACTGTGCTACCACGTCAGGTGAAATGTTTTTACCAAGTGGATTTCTGACTATGAAATGGACAAAAGAGAGCTTTTCTGCAGATTGACGGACGACGAGCTGATACTTTGCACCAATGAGAGTTGGAGCTAACAACGAGGAAGTACTCGCAGTCAAGGATTGGATCAAGAAGCATATTTTCTCACCAAATACGCCTGACTAAATGCCTGAGCTCTTAGGATTATTCCACATGTGCATTGGTTTGTAGTTTGGACGATTATGGTGGTTTTGTTTCGGCTAATGCATTATTCCGTTTGTCTGGGTTTGTTTTGATGTGATATGCTAGACTTATTTGTTACTGTTGTTGTGTGCCATATGGTCAGACATGTTGTCTATCATTTTCTTTCTTGCCGCCAAACACTTGTGTCCCTGACCTTTTATTGCTGCTTAGTATACTATGTAAAGATTCATATGGTTCTTTGAACCGTATGTAATTTTATTAATTAATTTATTTTTTTAAAAATCTCTTACATCACCTTCATTTGCTAATCTACATAGATTATAGAACTACTACGAAATAAAATTTCAATGCCTCTTATGCAAATGTACACATCTGGTAGACTAATGATCTTTCGACCATAAATTATAGAATTAATGAAAATTGTATATCTTTTTGACAACAAATATAGTGGAACCACCATCGGGGATCATAATATGATATGTCGATATGTATCGTTATCCAAATTATCATAAAAGATTGGCCATGTCTAGATCTTGTAACAGTGACGTGGCTGGTCTCATCATGAAAGTGTAAGTTTTGAATAATAAGTCAAATCTTCCAAGATTAGTCCACGTGCATCCTCTCAAAAAACATGCAACTTTTTAACCGTTTTGATATGAAAGAACTTCCTAAGCATTTCATCTGTCAGTCACGATTGAGTTAATGTGAAATCTTCCATCTTCTCCAATTCCTTTAATGTCTTATCCTTTAATTTATCTGGCTTTGAAAGAAATGTAGAAAATTTCACGACTGCGGAAAATTGATATTCTTTAATTGTTCCATCAAGTACTGCTATTTATCATTTCATCGGGCCGTGACAACGAATAATTATCAATACGTATCTTTAAATCACCAGCTATTAAGATTAATGTGTAAGCAAATCCTGAAATTTTCGTACGAACTCAACTATTTAGAAAACTCTACAATTGCAAAATTCCCTTTAATCCTAATAACAATCAATGATCAAAGCAGTATCCAGAATACAAGTGACACAAGAATTTTATCTAGGTTTGATAAGATTGATCTATATCCTATTCCTACATCCAGCAGCTCCTTTTTACTTTATACTTAAATTGAGAGATTACAAGATAATTTACTTGTATAAAATAAAACAATGGAGCACCATTAATTTTGTAAATTTTTTAACTACGTTAATGGAGAAACCCAATTTTCAATTTGGAGACGATTGTTTGATTGAATGATTGATTTTTGATGAAGATCGATACTATATATTATTGATCATTGAATCAGTTCTTCACTGCAAGAAGTAAATCGTGGAGCAACTAACTATTGAAACAGCCCCGGAAAACAGCTCAAGATCTTCCCGGACTCCATTGTTGTTGACACATCATTCGGTCTCACAAAAGGCAGAGTGTCACCTTGTGTCGACATCACATGTGGTGTTGTTGACACAACGCTTGCTTCTAGCAAATCTGCTAGTAGCAGCTCCACTACTCCCTTAGTTTTCTTTTCTTATTTTCGCCGCTTCTCCTACTATGTAACAGTATTATAAATTTGACATAGTGACAACTAGACTCGAATCTTCATTTTAAACTCATTCCATCGAAAGTCCGTCCCAACAAAACTTTTAATCAAAAATCCTTATAATTATTTTCGGATGATGGGTCACCTCCTATGTAAAGTTACCTCCTTGTTAATTGAAACATGAAAGCGACGATGTCTTTTATTTGAAACATGTGATTGGAAATTATTATTTTTTCATCGTTGAACCACAAAATTTATTTTCTTTTCATTAATATACGTATATTATATTTTTTGATGAAATTTTGTATTTTGCAAATATTTGCAAAATATTAACGGTGTGAAGGACAATTCGCAAGTATTTGCAATTCACATGCAAAATCAAATATTTGTTTTTTCCCAAATTTGAAACGTCCAATCAGACCATGAAGTCACAATTTTTTGGTCTTTTCAACAATATTCATATGTTATATGACTTGATCAATTTTTGGTACATATATTTTCCATTTCAAAATAGAAATGGCAAACATTTGCAATTACCGACAAAACTTTAATGGGACATTACATATGGATTTTGTTAAAAGATGCATAAAATTTGTGATATTTTGGTAAAAACAAACTTTCATTCTGACTTTTCTACGAAAATACATTTAAGGATTTTGTATGTTAAAAGAGATGGTGGTGTTTGTATCACAATATGTTAAAAATAAAGATTTAATTTGTAAGTTGTGATATGAGGGATTTGAACTAGGGACAGTTTGACATAGGTTCTTAATAAGTTTTAGAATACACAAAAAACATAGTAAAAAAAAGTTTGTAAATTAGGTCTCTAGAATTAAATTACCGAATAATGACATACACTTATGCAATTATTCAGTGAATGATTGCAGACATTTACGCAATTATATTAAAAAATTGCAGACACTTTCACAATTATTCACTGAAAAATTGCGGAAAATTCCGCAGTTATTCACTGAAAAATTGCGGAAGTTTTCGTAATTATTCACCGAAAAAATTGCATAAATTTATGCAACATCTGGATATAGTTGCATAAATGTCTGCAATTATTCAGTGAATAATTGCATAACTATATGCAATTACTAAGTAACTTAATTTTAGGAACCTAATTTTCATACTTTTTTTTTACTGGGGTTTTTGTGTATTTTGAAACTTATTAGGGACCTGAGCCTAATACTCACTTTGAACTATATATTGAAAGTTTTTGAGGACTTGAGGCAAAAGATCTCTTTGATATATCTGTATCATCAAGATCTACAGTGTATATACTATATGAGGAGCTGTGTTTGACAATAGCATTTCAGTTTTTCACTTATTGACAAATATCGAGTTATAAGGTCAATCATGGTGTTCACACATGGAGATCTGGTTGGCTGCAATAACATTTTTATTTGGCAGTGTAGATCACCTTTAGCAAAATTTCACACTTTATTGTGAAAATTGTGGATTGATATGTATTACACATCAACTTTTTTTGATAGTACACGTACTAAGACAGCAGCAGAGATTCCCAATTTTGGCATCTGTCATCAATAAAATCTGTTCTGTGAAACAATTTAACATAGTAAACCTTCATTTGTGTTCTACGAATGATATGTGTTTTGTAAATAACATTCCTAAAATTCAGAGTATGTAGTGAAAATATCCAGTGATTTTTTACTCAACCACTTCTATTTTTGAATGCCTTGAAGTCTTCTACGTATGCAAAGTACATCAACAAATGATATGTAGTTTGTATTCATTAATTAGGTTATAAGAACAGTTCAAGCTGAAGGAATCAGAGGACTTTCAAAGGCCAAAAGAAAATTGTATGCTCCTCCAGCTGGTTCAGGTTTTATCTCGGGCTTCTCATCGGTATCGGGACGATCATTGATTGACAAAATATCTTCAAACCAGTCTTCTGTTTTTGGTCCTAGTTCTTATTTGTCTGCTCAAGCTAGAGTAGTCGATGATTATGCAATGTCTCAGATTGTCCTACAAGCAATTTCTGACGGTGGTTCATCAGGCATGCTAATTGTTATCACTGGCGCAAGTCATGTAATATATGGATCAAGAGGAACTGGAATTCCTGCCAGAGTTTCTAAAAAGTTACAAAAGAAAAGTCAATCTGTCATATTGCTAGATCCTGAAAGGCAAGATATCCGTAGAGAAGGAGAAATTCCCGCTGCAGATTTCTTGTGGTATTCTGCAGCTAAACCTTGTAATAGAAACTGCTTTGATAGGGCTGAAATTGCACGGGTTATGAATGCTGCTGGCAGGAGAAGAGATGCATTACCCCAGGTACTTAATCTGTCTTGTTGCTTGGTCATGAAATCATTGCACATTATTTTTCTGCTACATTTATCTCATATGCTTGGTTTGTTCATGGTTTACCTGATAGATTACCCTTCTTAGAGATCTATGCTAGCACCTGTATTGTTACATCGCCACCACCTTATGTTATGAACAAGCTTTACATAAAAAAATAACAACAACCTAAAAACAGCCAAACAAATAAACTCAAGCACCATGTAGCGTGTTTCAGTATTTATCATGCTTAGTCGTGGACATGTTGTTCAATAGCTTCAATATTACCCAAACTTTTCACTGCCAATTTTGTTTTCATCCCATCTTTACTATCTATGGAACCGTTATTGAAGTAATTTTCTCCGTAGATTCCAACTCACAAGGAAGGCTTTAACAATTGTACAATTACAGTTAACGCGTACTGAAATAGGACAAATGTAATTCTGGAGTTTTGGCATGCACTTGATGTTTAAATTAATTAAAAGCTTTAGCTTTATATATCAGATCTGGCCTTTTTCACACATATGTTATAATATGTCTTAGTTGCACATTTGATAGTCATTTAGCATACATATAAGTAAGTGGAAATCAGGCGCGCACACACTTCTTTCCAAATTTATTAGGCGGCGGCCCCCAAAACCTAGTTTTATCAAACGCTCCTCCTTAAGTTACAGAATTATTATTTTTTTCCGTTTTTTATCTGCTGTATTTTGCTGTTATTTCCAAAAATGTGAAGAAAAAAAAATAGAAATTGTTGAAAATAATAAGAGGGGTGTTTTGTGGAATGCATGTTTGGGAGAGGACCGCCGTGCATTTTGACAATTAGGGAATGGTGTTTTAAACATTGTCCCTATAAATAATTTATCTGCAGTAATTAAGATTTATTTATTGAAGTATGTGGATTAACAGTCTTAGTGCTTGATTTTTCTTATATGGTTTGTCGATAGGTAGAGAGATTGAATGGTTTCAATAACACTGTTTAGGGGTTTGTCAGTTAAATCTGGTAACCAAAAATATCAAAAGAAGGCTACTAAAATATTTAATGCAAGGCTCACATCTGTTATGTAATGACGGCTGGACCAAGCTTTCCATCACCAACCCATACTTATACATCACTTCTCCAAGTTATTTAGCGATGTGAGACTGTTCAAATTTCAAACTGTCGTTCCTCCTTGAAACATACGAGACAACCTTAATAGCCCCCCCCCCCCCTCCGCCCCCCCGACTCGCATTCCTTGGAGTAACTTTTGAGAGGACTGTTTTGTCTGCATGGTCCGGTTTGCAATCTTTGGCTTTGATACCACTATTATGTAACAATGGTCGAACCAAGCTTCCCATCTCCAACACGTGGCGTGTGCCTGTGAGTTGGCGCACACTTTGTTGTAACAAAAGGAATACCTGATGTTATGTGCCCATCAACCCATATTTATACAACATTTTTTCAAGTTATTTAGTGATGCGTGACTATTCAAGTTTCAGACCGTCGTTCCTCCTTGAAACATATGAGACAACCCTAACAATGTATGCATTGAGCAATTACCACAAACATTATGAAGATATTTTTTGTGGCATCAGTGCATATTGATGGATAAACCATATACTGTTTCCCTTGCATTGCTTTTTTTATCTCTTCCTGCATGAACTTATAAAAATGCAAGGTATCAAGTAATTATATACATGTTCCATAGTTCGGTAAACTAAATCATGATTTCTTTGTTGAACAGGACCTTCAAAAAGGTCTGGATCTTGGTCTTGTATCACCTGAAACTCTACAAAACTTTTTTGATCTTGAACAGTATCCTCTTATAGCTGAGCTCATACACAGATTTCAGGTATGGTATCAATTCAATATGAGCTTTACGATTTAGTTGTTTGCCCTTTTCCTGATTTGTTAATTGTATTCTTATGCTTTTTTTCATGATAGTTGCGCGTTTAAATTTAATAAGACCCTTAACTTGTTTCTTCTCGATTGCTGTAAATTTGAAGGCCTGACAAAGCCTAGATTTGATATTTATATATTCCAACGAAACCAAGCGCAGGGTTGTTTATAAAAGCGTGAAATCAGTGTTATAATGCATGCTTGAAGAATTGCTGAATGTTTTTGAGATAAATGATTTGATAGTGTAGCATGGTCATCATCGGATCCATCTTTCCATCAAAATATAATTTAAAGGAGAAAATGCTTTGTGATGGTTTTCATTATTTACTAAATAAAAAAAGTAAGAAAATCTGATGCAATAACAGTGTCATATGACAAACATACATTGCAAGCTTTAGTTTACACTCCAAACACATTGACCATTTATAGCACATAATTGGTATATCTGTAATTGCTTAATTTGAAATCCATAATTTTCAGCCTAATTATTGAACTGTTTTTGTTTTCTACATTTAGAATATGCGCTTGGGAATATATATCGTATGGGTATTTTTACTTGTAAGCCATCATTTCTAGAGTTACAAGAACAATTATCAAAGCCACACAGGGATTTAGGGAAAGAATACTTGCATGTCGTAAAATTTTAACATGCACACATATTTCATCTCTTAACTCTCTAATATTACATCATCCTCTTACAGGGATTTAGAGAGAGAATACTTGCAGATCCCAAATTTTTACATAGACTGGCTATAGAAGAAAGTTTATCAATAACAACAACTCTACTTGCACAATATGAGAGACGGAAGGGAAGATTTTTCGAAGAAATCGACTATGTTTTAACTGATACAATCAGAGGATCAGTTGTTGATTTTTTTACTGTGTGGCTTCCTGCTCCCACTCTATCGTTTCTTTCTCAAACCGATATGAGTAGCTCAGCTCCTGAAAGTCTTGAAGCACTTAAAAGCCTTTTAGGGTATTTTCCTGATAATGCATTTCAAAAAAGTACCGTCGGAAATATGTGGAGTACAAATCAGAGACTTGTGTCGGTTATTATTGGTGGTTTAAAACTCGCTGGTGTGGGAATTGTTTCAAGTATTGGTGCTGGTTCTGTTTCTAGTATATCTTACGAGGTTAGAAAAGCTTTAGGAAATGATGTATCTTTACTTAAAAAGAGAGGAAGACCTCCCATGCTTAAGACAGCAGTCATTTATGGAAGCTATCTGGGTATATCAGCTAATCTTCGGTATCAGGTATTTTTACAACCTTTGTTATAACAGGGTAATTTAGGATTCATAATTATTTCTACCAAATTTCAGCTTGTATAATTTGATCTGGAATAACTGATGCTCAGGGCCTGAGGAGGATATCAGTGTTTATAAATATGTTTGTACAATCTGATAATATCACTAATATTTAAAACCTTAACTGATGTTTTATTGCAAGTATTTTTGTCATAAATCCACCGCATGTGGTCATTAAACTTCATTTATGATTACTCACTACATCCCAAGTTCACTAATTTTGAAATATTGTAAGCTTCGATTGTACATAATGTAGATATTTCAATCTTGCAGTTTAGGTTCCCCAAGTTCATAACAACTTCATATCAATTCTCTGTACTGAAATTTTACAAATATAAGAATCTTGCATTTAAGTATTTAGGCATTATTTCTAATTTATTAAAAGTTGATTACTATTGTATAATACTTGTTTGCTAACAAATAATTTACGTGATCACAGATTATTGCTGGGATAGTTGAGCAACGCCTGTCAGACTATCTGCTAGCTTACTACAATGAGCCCTTACTAGTGAATGGGCTGTCATTCATTGTGCGTACAATAAACTCATACTGGGGGACACAGGTTAGTCGCATCAAATTTATGTGCTCATTTGGTAATTTCTTAGTTGTTTTCTTTTATTGCCTAATCTATGGTATTCGCAATTTCCTCATCGTCCATACGTTGTCTATGGTTTTTGCGAAGTTTTCTTGTTCTTTTAAGCATGAACCTTAAAAAAAATTATTAATAAATTTTTGAAAATTAAAACCCATGATGCTTCAGATGATAAAGTCTACGCAATAAGGTTCCAACTAAAAATTAAAATAAAATTTGAGCTGCCAAAATAAACCGCAATATGGAAAAACAGCTCAAGTTATCATTTTCATACAGTAGTATATGCATTTTTGGTTAAGTTCCTCAATATTTTCCAAATGATTATGGATCACACTCCATTTTTGTTTTTATTTTATTTTTTAAAATGTTTAATTATAATACATGCTTAGGAAAATCGAACTCACAGCCTTTTACGACAGAACCAGAACGTTTCACCAATTTTAATAGTTGTCGTTGGCTGTGTTACTCAGCAAAACAGGTCATCAGATACCAAATCCAACAACCCTCTAATTCCAGTGCATTTCAGCTGAATCGATGCATTTTAGCAGATAAAGCTGAATCGATGCATTTCAGCAGATAAAATGCGTAGGAATTTAGTGGGTTATTGGATGATCCAATAACAGCCTTGATTTGTAGAGTACCACTGCTTTTGCAATTTTGCAGAGCAGGGGATCCAAACCCCACTATATTGCCAAATTTATAGTCACTTCTGACTAATATTCTATTGTTATGGCTGAAGTAATTGAAATTGGTAAAATCCAATGTACATACGGTATTGACTTTTTTCTTGTAGATGCTGCTGTTATACTACTCATGCAGTCATGCTAATATGTTGCCTTTTAAAAATAACAACAGCAATGGATAGATTTAGCACGATCAACAGGATTACAGCCATCCAAAAGCGAAGTAACCCAGGAAGGAATCAACGGTGCCGCCGAAGTTCCGCTACTAGAATGCAATGGTACAGAAGTAAATAATACCCATGATAATGCTAATCAATCAGCCGATGACTCTGAATCTTAATTATAAAAGATTCTTTACCAAAATTTTGATCATAGAAAGCACATATGTTTACAAAAGAACCACGAGATATGACAATTTTTCTTTGCAATTCAAAGAATACATGATCAAACGTACAGATTATACTGCAGCCAACATCTAGGCTTTAACAGTATTTAAATTCTGATTTATGTATATAAATTTTTAACAACTCTCTTGGATGAGTATATTCTTTCAACATTAGTTGGTATGTCATAATGGAAACTGGAGGGCAAATCGATTTTGAATTTTTTTCGGGTTTTACCGTTTGCCAAGTTTTATCAGATGCAAGTATATGGTACATATATTTTATCGTGTACATTGGGAAGCATGTTTATCAATTTGGGCTTCATATTTTCTCAGTATTGGTGTTTGTTATGAAATATAAGCTGGTTTAACTATGTTTCACTGTCGGCAAGAAAAGGGATCCTTTCCACATATGCATTGCATTTTGTGTTTGGAGGTAAAAGAACATGGTAAGAATTTTCGGACTCTTGATGTACTAAGTTGAATGCATTGGATTCTAATACTGGTTGATTACAGGTGTTGCTTGCCAGCAGCCGTATACATAAATAATTTGGATTCAACGTACCTAATTACCGTAATTTCCGTAAGGAGAAGAGTGAATTAAGCTATGCCAATTGACCGTCTCAAAACAAACAAACAATAGAAGGAAAAAAAAAATTTAAAATAAAAAATGTGGCCTCTGAAATAATTGTATAAAATAAGCGGACAAGATGACAGAATGACGCAGTTTGGAATCCGCCATCATTAAAATATGTGCATCTTGTTTTGTCTCCTTGTAGCAGTTGTTACCCGTGTTTGGCATGTGTTAGAGTTTCTTGATGAAATATCTTTTTCACGATCAAGTTTCAATATTTTCACTAATACATATTTACGTTTACTTAGCATTTTTTTTATTAAAAAAATCGGAAGTTCTTTTTCAGAATTCAAAAAAGAAAATCAGAGGGAGACCCTCCTAGATTTTTAAAAAGCTCAAGACAACGATTTTTCAAATAAAATTTAGCTACTTTATAGTTTATACCATCAAACCTACAGATTTAATAAAGAGTCATTTTGATAAGTTACCTCTTTTACAACTTTAAATGAATAAAGTTAATGAAGAAATGAATCCCAACTACGAAGCAACTTTAAACAACTAATGATCAAATTTGACCTTTCGACCTCGATCAAAATTGCCTTTGTGTACCACAGAACATGGCCGGTCTAAATTCAATTTTTATAGTCGGTCGAATTTTCAACCACTTAACCAAATTTTTACTCGATCGGGTAGAGTTTTGCTCCTATTATATAAATCTTAATTCTAACATTTAAGGAATGGTTTCAACCGTAGATATTTCTGGTTAAACCACACAACTTCCAAAGTGAATGGATCAAACGATTCTTTAATTCAGAGAGCACCGACCATCATTTTCCACAAAGCACAAGCTACCACTTTCATTGCCATTATAACAAGAAATTGTACATATATGCACTAAAAGCTATAAAGTGGACGTAATCATATTATGATGCCGCTGTAAAAGCTCTATGAATTTCATTGTAATGCACTTTTGTTTTTCGTTTTGTTGTTTTAGTCTGATTTGCTTAATATTTCTCAATTGTTTAATCTCATATGGTTATTACAATAAATTAAATTTATTCATAAAACCTTATTTTTGATGATATTTCGAGGTCAAATATCTACAAGATCTACTATGATGTTAGCAGTTGAAAGCGCCACCAAAGAATTAGTTCTTTCACTTAGAATGAACATATTATCCATTTTTCATTTTTGAAACCTTCCGAAATGAATAAAATGTTATGTTCCTCTGATTTCGATCATGTCCACAAGACAAGGAACTTAAGATGTCGATGCAAACAAAAGAGATGTTGAGAAGATCAACAAGACCATCTTCGGCCTAACGTAGAATAAAAATACACATTGATGACCACAAATTTGTGAAACACGTAAAACTGCGACTGATGGAGTTAAGGGTGGACCGTAAGAATAATTATATAATTTGATTATATAACTTAATTCTTATAACGAATTTTATTCGAATAAAATAGGCTTTTGATTTTATGTATATTGTATATGTTATGTAGTTAAACACATTGTGTATATACAAGTATAAAATTATTAAGAAAAGTGTTTAGTTGGCCGTAGTTGTGAATGTGTCCATAACTATATGCATTTGATTATGCAAATAAATATACGTCCTTAAATGTTCTTGGTCAAAATCTTCTAAGAATACGATATCAATACATTGATACCATGGATTTATTCCCATGTGAAATAGTCTTTTGACTTAAGGGTAATAGACCTTTAATATTTAAACTATGCTTTAATCATTGTCAGTCACCTGACATCATTGATTGTGTTACACGCTTAGTTGGGTATTTGTTAAACCGCTTGAAGTGAATTACTCAAAAGAGAATACAACTCGTTTGATGTGGAAGGTTATTATCACTATAATTGTTAATTAACTTATAGTCAATATCTTTAACCAAAGTAAATTGGTTAATCAATAAATCTTATCGGATTGAACCAATATCTTAATGTTATACTTCACAATTAAATATAGATATTATTAAAATTGTGACCATCTGTAACGATTTAGAATTTTTAATGCTTCAAATGTGATTTCAATTTATTTAAATATTAAAATTTGATTCGAATACAATAAACAATAAGAAAATAAATTGCTAATAAAATGAATTGATTTTTAATTGCGTATTTTTGAATAAATTTATAGGATTTTTCCATAATTTTCAATTTTAAAAATATCTAAATTATTGTTTGACATATTTCTAGATAAACGACGATGTTTTTGAAATTTCACTGAATAAGATAAATGATGTATTTTATTGTTGTTTTGAGATCGTGTTGCGTTGTAGTGTGCAATCATATTTTTATTTCCGTCGTTCGCGGCTCGTACGTGAAGGAAATGCTGTGTAGCGAAATATTTGAAATTTTAAAATAAATTAAACCATAACTTGATTTTTCACTCACTCTTCTCTTACTTTTCTTTTTCCCTCCCTTCTTTTCATTTTCATCTTCTTGTAAACCAAAAAAAATAACTTAGCCTCCTTTCAAAAATCAAAATCAAATCACTCAATTAACGAAAATTATAAAATTGGATCTGTGAGATTTGTGAAGTGGAGAGCTCGAATCTTGGTTAGAGGAGTGGGTGCAGTCGACATAGGGGTTGTTTGACGTGGAGGAGGAGAACTAATGTTAGCATTTTCCATCGATTGAGGAGGAGATAGGCTTCGACGTTGGTTGCATTGAGCTTCTCTCATGAAGGAGTACTGATGGTGATGAAATTGGGAGGTGCGATTGTCTACTGAGGGTCGCGACATTTTTAGGTCAAGAAAGGAGCTGCTACCGTCGCGATTTATTGAGGGGGGGTGTCAAGCGTTATGTTAAGGGATGGATTGTGGAGCATTTTGGTGATGGAGTTCGTCGAAGTCAACGGGGCGTCGTTTCGTTGAGAAACGGAGGTGGAATCGTCGTTAGAACGTACGACATGGGTGTGTACTTTGTCAACGTATCACTGTGCACAATGTTGAAGAGGGAGTGAAGATGGTTTTGAGTTGGTAATTAAATTAATTAAAATAATTAAGTGATTTAATTAAATTATTTAAATTCCAAAATCTTATAAAATATATATCATCTCCATACGAGGTCCAATCGAGACGTGGTTTTTTTATATTACGCTCATAGGAGCATTATTTACGTGATGGAATTGATTTTTCCAACTTTGAAGCTAGTAGAATTTTGATTTAAAATCGAACGCCGTTCGATTTTAAATCAAATCAGAACGTTTAAGCGTCAACTGAAATTTCGATGAGTTATCCCACCTTGCATGAATACATATGATATATGTTCGTTATAAATTATTATCTTTTGAGCATGATTTATTGGTATGGTTAAATTTTCGCTTTGAAAAGCAAATGACATATTAATGAAATACAAGGAATTTTGTGGAGGAGTCCGGATTCCTAACCATTGTTGATTTTAAATTTCAGTTATATACTTGTTCTATAAATTGTTGATTATTAAAAGTTTGGGAGTTGGCCATAATGGATATGATATTGATATATGTTAGTTGAACCTTTTTAGTGATAACGGTAGCAGCAGCATTGGTTAAGTGCTATGGTAGCTATTGACATTATTAAAGTATTTGGAAATACTATATTTTGATGTTTTGATTTGAAAATGGTTTTGATTTGGAGAATGATTTTAAAAGTGATTTTGGGAATTTTTTGCGGCATTTTATTTAGAAATGGTTTTGGAACTTCTTTATTTTCTTTCAACCATTTTGTTAATCTTTTCTAATTTATATGGAAATATTTTAAAAGTATTGAGGGAAATATTTATTGAATAGGAAAGTTCATATAACAATGAATGTTTATTTTAAAGAAAAATAAAGGGAAATTTATTTTTTGTAATAAAGTAATTCTGGTTTAGAAGAAGATAGCAATATTTTGGAATAAATATTGGTGAAATATTTATATAAAATGTTGTATAAAAAGAGAGATTTGTAAATAGTATTTTATAAATAAAATACTATATTTATAAATGGTATTTTATAAAAAGCAAAATGATATCATTTTATAATTTGGTATAATAAAACCACATTTGTGAAATTATAGTGATGTATGGAACGATTGTTTATGGGAAGTATTTAGTCCTATCTTGAAATTGAAGATTTGTGATAAGTAAATGAGATTTATAAAAGGAGTTTTATAAATAAATTTGAAAATTTATAAAATGAGTTTTAGACTTATATTTGGGGATTTATAAAAGAAGTTTTATAAATAGATATGAGATTTGTAAAATGCGTTTGTAAATATAAAAGATATTTATAAAAAAGAATTTTGTAAAAAAAGTGAGATTTGATTTTTATAAATGATCATTTAAATTATGGTGGTTTGGAAAGTATTCTTTTCATACTTAACCCAAACTGCGATTTAAGAATACTCGTCCCTATCCTGAGAATTAAGAATGTATGTTGAGGCACGGATATGACACTAACTTGTCTAGCTTCATTGTTAATCGAGGGAGAGCACAAGTTTGAAATTGAGAAATGGTGCAAGTATATTTGGTGTAATTTACATAGAACCATTTGCTTACACTAAAACAAAAGTGTTTTTGAGTTTATTGTTATCAAATTTTTTATCGACATTTGTTCTAACCCAAATAAATATGGTTTCGAAAGTGAAATCTTTCTTAAGGTTTTGTGAACGTACTTACACCGTTGAGGTAAGTATATGGTACATTTTCTAAGTATTGAAAGCGTAGTGGTTGCGAATATACTTGTATCGTTGAGATAAGTATATGGTTACATTTTCTAAGTATTTAAAGTGTAGTAGTTTGTGAATATACTTATGCCGATGAGATATGTATATGAAATTTTTTCCAAGCAGTGAAAGAGTATAAATGAGTAGTTAATGAGTAATGTACTTGTATATATCTTTTGAAAAAGGTATTTAATACGAATGTTTGAAAGGCGATTTTAATTAATGAAAAGATTAATTAAAGAGGCTTAGTGGTGGCTTATGTGTTTAACTAAGGTGGTTTCCATGTGGAACTAAATCTCTGGTTGTATTGTTTGTATATTTAATAGTTAAATAACCACTATCAAATCTTGGTCGATTTTGAAATTATCGTTTATCGGTTCAGAGAACCGGGATCAGATATATTATCCGAAAACCACTTCGAACCGGCATAAGCATTCGAATTTGAGACATTTTAAAAATAATCAAATATGGAGTTCTTTCAAGAGAAAAGGCTACATGCAACTAATCTTAAGGATGTAGTAGAAGTGGTGCCTTCGGTTTGTTCATATCTTGAACAACTTGTATGGATCAATGCTGGCATTCAATTATTGCATGGAGGGCAATGTTAACATTTCAAATGGGATTTGCTAAAAAGATAAAACGTAGCCTCAAGCCTCACACCCGGAAATGACAAGAACATGAGTTATGTCGTAGGCCTATGTGGGTCGCTGCCATTAGGTTATGGTCAACACTCATATCTAAATCGATACTTATGGATTTTGTATGCTGGGCCCATAAATACGGTTTGTCTAGGTGACAACCGGGTTGATGATCATATTCGGTACCATCCGGTAGGGGATGGTCCGGTCCTGATTTGCTGAGATACAACAAGTTTTCACCCCCGATATATTTTCTCTAGAGGTGTATTGTACGGAAGGTAGTCTCTTACTTTGTCATTGTATGAAATCCATTCTCCAATGCGTTCCCCACGAACTTAATTGTATACCTGTTATGTTGGAATGTAATTAATGCAACCATTTAGGATCTGATTAAATATATATGTTAAACTCTAAACATTATTATAATATCATTGGATTTGTATAAAATTGTTTGGTTATCAAAAGGTAATCTCATCCGTGTTTAAGTGCCATGTGGTCTTATGAGATACCTTTATTTATGGAAGGTTTTATAACTTTAAAAATCCATATGATTTGTGTTTTTCATGCTGGTTTACCGAACTGATCTAATTGTTATTTTCTTATAATGCTCGGGTCAGCCCGAGTATGTTTCAAGATTTAGTTTTGAATGCTTTGGAGCTTAAGGGGACAAGCTGGATGCCTCTAAGACGTATTCACGTATTTTTTATTTCCGCTGCATTTGTTATTTTGTATTTATCAGTATTTGTGAGGACAGATTGTTATAACTGTTTGGGCTGATGATAGGTTAGTTTACTATGATTGATGTATATATATATATATATTTTGCAAAGGTCCGCTGTATGTTATATATTACATGTCATGATGTGAGATTCTGCTCGGTTTTTTCTTTTCTTCCACCCCAATAATCTGCCTTATCGAAACTAAGACGCTCGATATGTGAATACTATGGATGTAGTAGTGTTGACTTTTGAGGGTTGAAAAGGTCGGTCATTACATATGGTATCAGAGCTTAGGTTGAGCGAATACCTAGGCTTTTGTAGGATAAATTCATTATAGATTAATACCTTAGAATAAGTTTGAGTGTATATATGAGAGCGCGTATTTATTAGTACTATAAAAATGTTTTATATTGATTGGTCTTTTGAGTGGTTTATGAATTCTAGTCAATACAGAAAGAATAATTGTATCGATAAGGATTCTAAATTCTTGGACAAGTAAATCGACATAGTATTATTTTTAAAATTGGTAAATGAAATAATTTTACCTAGATTTTATATTTCATATATAAAAATAATTTTCAAAAGTTGATATAACTATTTATGTTATGTTTCTTTATTAAGAAATGATAATATTCAATTATTATCATTTTTTTTGATTAGTTATGCTTGTCTAGTTTAGGAGAATTGATTATTATTTGTTGATTGATTATTTATGATCGGCCGGTTTATGAGCATCTATTGGTTTGGTTAAAATAAACACGAACACATTGTGAATTTAGTTTCAAGATTTTACTATAATGCCTTTGGTGATAATGTTAGGCTAAAAAATTAATTTTAAGAAGAGTTATATATTATAATCTGAATAAAGATATACATTTGTGAAATGATTTTATATAAGAAAGTGAAATTATATAAGTATGGTTTATAAAAAAAAGGATTTAAACTGAGAATTTAAGAATTTAAGCTTGTTGTTTTGAAAAATTGTTTTTCAATGTCTTGGGGAAAATAGTAATAGTATCATTTGAAAGTATTTATGAATAAAAATATTTTAAAAAGGATTTTAAAAGAAATAGAAAGCACTTAACTCACTTCTTTCGCTAGAAAATAATTATGATGATGACTGCAGCATCACCGACATTCAATTTCGAGTGTCTAAGCGAGGAATGCTACCATAGCAGTTTTGCTTCATAGTTGTTTTGGTATAACAGATTTTGATTAAATCCCGAAAGTATGATTTGATATACTAAATTTATAAGTACATATTATTATTATTTCAAAACGATTTGAAATAAAACTCGTGTGCTTAGTTTTGAATTTTCAGTTAAGTTATTATATGGACGCATGTATCCTATGCATCAGGATAGTTTGGTTTGCGCATCTCATTACGATATGCTGTTTGGTAGTTTTCATTTATTGAAATGAAATGGAATTTCAATGATTTTGGACGGTAGAAAACTTTCGAATTAGTTGAGAACATATAGTTAAGTGTATTTGTAAAAATGTAAAAGTAGAGTTTTGTAACTTGGAATGGAAAGGTAGTAAGTTAAACAAGTTTTAAATTTGTCGAACATCTTGGCTATGTAAATAAATCTAATATTATATATATATATATATATATATATATATATATATATATATTCTTAGAATGTAGTAGAGTGTTATACGAATATGAACTTAAGTATGAAGTGCTTCATAAATGATTTTAGTCTTAAATGAAATACCACAAATGAAACGAATGTAAAGTAAAGATAATTGGCGTAGTTAGAAACCAATGGAATAAGTGCTTGAGTTGTATGTAGATCAATTTATTCGCATAAATGTTCTAGATCTAGATCAAGCACATGATTTCAAGGTGATTTACACTAGTTCAAACAAGGATTTTTTATTCGATTCTTGACGACGAACACTTGATATAGACTTTTGATGTGATTTTGAAGTTGTTTATCAGTATAAGGCAATGCAAGGAGAATAAAAGTTTTTAATCAGGAATCGGAGTCCGCACTAGAGAAGTCGAGTGAACACTACTAGTTTGAAAGAGAAGTTTATGTGATCGAGCAAATGATCGGATTGGTACTGCATACAGATGACATATGTACATCGTTCGAGCTTTAATGTATGCTTCTTACATTAGAAAGCAAGTTACATGGTTTGATAGGGCATGCTTTTGTGAGATGATTGCTATATATGGTTTAGCATGCTTAGATTCATATAATGAATGAGCTGTTATATTGTTTCATTTGTCATGTTTAACTCTCTATTGGGTTAAGTAAGGGAGATATAGGTACATGGAAGTAAAGGCTTGCTTATTGCTTTGGGTTTCATGAGTAGAGCTTGATTGCTTGACGAACTGGAATGTGTTTATGCTCAATGGGTGTGTTTTCTATGTGACATACACAGTCTGTAAGGTATAATACAAGTATATATTTTTGTTATGTTGTTCCTAAATATGGGAAGTTCCACGTATAGGCATATATTAATATTGTGATTTTTTCGGACCTAGCCTGTGACAACCCGGAATTTTCGAGCAATATCAATTTAATAATCTGCATTAAGTATTAAATTGATTTGATATATTTTTGTTAATAAAATCTGAATTGATACTTTTCTTTTAATAAATATTTAATTGATAAATGATATCTGTTAAAATAAATTTATTGTTTTCTATTTATATATGTATATATTTGTATACATTGTAAATAGATGAGATTTGTTTTAAAGTTTAACTAACAAATTATGTTTCAGATTCTAATATATATATTTTAGTGAATTAGAAATTATGTTTTAAAATAAACTTTTCAAAGCTGATTAAATAAATAAATATTTGATTTTAAATACATAGGACAAATGCTTTCATAATTTAAAACTTATTTTAACTTAAGTTTAAATTTAGAATTATTAACAAAAGGAATTGTTTTATGTTCTTTTCAGTAAAGCTTGATAAAAATATGGATTTAGAATTTATATATGAGTTTTAAATGCAAATTTTGTCAAAATACTTTAACATACATAAATGAAATAAGTAGTTTATAATAAAAAGATAATTTCTTTTATTAATTATTTCAAATTTTTAAATGTATTTTTATAATATTAATAAAATGAAAAGTACATATAGGAATACAATATTTTAAGTAATAAGTTAAACATAGAAATAAAACAAAATATACATTAAGCTATAGATTATAAGTGATAATACTGTACATAATAAGTTAAGATAAGAAATAAACATATAGGATCAATTTATAGAACTCCACAAACATTTCAAATATAATAACAAGTCAATAATAAAACTGAAAACAAATAATTTTCAAATTGTAAACTAACATAAAAAGGAACTGCAGTGTACATATATATATAAGTTTAAAGTATCAAAACAAATAACATCTAGAAGCAAAATCAAAAATATGTGCAGGCCGAATTAATCAAAAAACAAATGTGTATATGAAGCTTGCAAGGGAAGACTGTATAATGCATTCTTTAATAAACAAACAAAAGTAATTAATGAAAGATCTTTTAGTACACAATTTTATTTCATATCAGCCTCCATTTATAAAATATCTTTGTTTTACAATCTGCACAAACAAGATTTTCATGCTTTATGGTACAAATATTGTCCCAGTAATATGAAACATAATAATACACTGTAGGTGTGATCAACCTGTCTGCATATGCCCTGTATATTTGTTTATAAATCAGCTTCATCTGCATATCAGTTCGAACTAAGTAAAATCTAGAATAAACTTCATTTTAAACTAAAACTAGCTTCTACTTGCACATCAACCAAGAAAAATACAACTGAGAATCAAAGGAAGTGTAACCTGTAAATTTTCAAGCTTGTTGCTTAATAAAGGAACCTCTGTCTTCTCTGCAAATCTGTGAGTAACACTTTTATAAATTTCTTAGGTTTAATCTGTTGCAAGCTAAATTTTTGGATGCTTAAAATAATTATGTGAATCTATACATATTCCTTTCTCTGGCAAATTGCAAAATAAATTACTGCAGACTGATTTCTCTGTGAGTAACATTTTCTTATTTATTATTATTCAAGATAACTTAAGTTAGAATGGTGGTATGTATTTTCTGTGATGATATGTAAGGTAAGCATACAAGTATATGTTACAGTGAATCACCTGAATGTAGATATATACATATACTGTGCATTACTGTAAAATTTAGAAACTCTGTTCAATTTTTCAAGGCCAAACTTTGTTCAAAAATTTATTTGATCTTGTTTTAATCCATGTTAAACCTTAAGCCTTGAATGAAATATATTTGTTACACTATAAACTTGTGTTTAAAATTTTTTTTTAAGTAAATAAACTTGTGTTGTCACTGGAAAGAGCTAAAACACAGAACCATCTTCAAACATGTAAAAATTCAAGTTTAATGAATTACAAATTCATGAATACAAACTGAATTCATATACAAAAATATGATTTTTAAGGTAGGTTTTGGAATTTTTAATGGTGTATTGTGAGAGCAGTTTGTGTTTTAGTGTTTGGAGCGTTTCGAGTCGCCGGGGATGATCAAGTCGATCTGGTGGTGTGAGTTTCGGTCTGGGGGTGGAGGAGGTTGCCGTGGAGCAAGGAAAAATGATAGGTGGCGGCGCAATGGGTTGTGGAAGCGTTGGCATGGACTTAAGGTTCCTAAACCTAGTTTGTACTGTGCTTTGAAGTTTTGATCGATGCGGCCATTACAGGCGACCGAGTGCTACAGGGTTTTGAGGGGAGGTAGAGGGGAGATGGAAGGTGTCGCGACCGGAGTTTGGTGACCTCCGGTGGTGGGGGCACCGTGCGCGTGCCGTTGACAGGCAGGAAAGGTGTTGTGTGCTGTTTTTCCAGGTTTTGTTCTATTTTCTCAAATTCTTTTTTTCGCGCGCGCCTGGGAAGAAATTCGAAGTAGGTTACGTTTTTTTTCTCGGGGAACTTCACACGTTTACTCGAAGTAAACAACAGGGGGGCTCGGGTTATTAATATTCAGGTTTAATACTGTAACAGTTTTAACAGTATTTAACATTTTTGTTTGAAAATTTAAATCAAAGTTAAACCCAGTTTTAAAACAAGTTTAAATACTGAATTTAAGTTAGTTTTGAAATAAGGTTGGAAATAATAAAATTCTATAATTTAATTATTTTAATAATTTAAAAGTGCTTAATATTTAAGTGAATTGAAAAGAGTTGAATTCAAAAATGACATATACATTGTTAGGGAAGATTTAAACAAAGATAACACCTAAATTGAAATCAGAACTTAAATTCTAGATAGGAAATAAAAATAAAGTTTTATGATTTAAATTGATAAGTTTTAAATGTTGAATATGCTTTTGAACATGTGAATTTAAGAAGGGTTTTGAAAATTCAGTGTTAAAACTTTATTAAGGATAAATTTGGATTTATTTAGAAAGAAATTGAAATAAATGTTTAAACATATTGAAATTGAAAACATAATCAATAAATAAGAATGGTTAACTTTAATTCATGAAGTTTTAGAATTTTATATACATAAACCTTTAAGTTAATTAAGTAAGAATAATTAATGATTGACATTAATTAGAGTAGTAATTAAAGTTAATTAATGAATTAATTAATTAATACGTGATTAAGAACCATAGATTAGATTTTGATTTAATTAATAAATTTTTAATGGTTAATAAAACTTATAATTAATAATGATTAATATGAGTTAATTATTGTAGAAGAAAATAATTAAATAAGTGTTAATGAAGATCATTAATAAGATTATTTATAAATGATTAATGTAATTGATTTTAATAAATTAATTGGATTAATTAATACAATAATAATCATTGTAATAGTCTAAATGTAAATTATTTATTTGAAAAGTAATTAGAAATTAGTTACTTATTAATTGTGGAAATTGATTTGAGTTCATTAATTTCGTTTAATTAACTGATATTTTGGAATTAAATTACTTAGAGAAGTAAT
The DNA here is from genome assembly GCA_030765085.1 of Allium cepa. NCBI lineage: Eukaryota > Viridiplantae > Streptophyta > Magnoliopsida > Asparagales > Amaryllidaceae > Allium > Allium cepa. The sequence goes on from CM060928.1 coordinate 454,362,522, forward strand.
TGATGGATAATTACTGGAAGTAAATTACTGGATGATGTTGTTAATGGAAGTAATTGGAGTATAATTACTTGAAATTAATCAGGGGATTAATTAAAAGTGTTATTGAGAAGTAATTAATTAAGAACGATTAATTACTGTATGTTATTAATCAAGAGAATTAATATTGGTGTTTTGAAGATTTGTATTCTTGATATAAATAGCAAATGAAAATGTAATTAGAAATCATTAATTAATAAAATTAATGATGGGATTAGAGATTGATTTATTTAAGAATAATTAACCAACAAGATAATTAAACTGTAATAAATCTATATAAATGAAATTAAATAATAGATTCATTCAAGTTTAATTTCTGTAAATAAATTAAGGAAAACTACTGGAATGCAGTCAAGTATATTTAAGTCAAAGATGATTGATTTGAATATATAAGTAATAGACAATAAGATTTAAATTAAGTTAATTAAATTAATTAATTTAAGAAATCATTTGATGATTTGGTATGTGTAATTACTTAGTGTAATTAATGGAGTATAATTACTTAGGAAAGTAATTAGATGATAATTACTTGGTAAAATTCATACAAGATGATTTGCAAGTGGAGCAATTTGAGTAATTTCTTTTGTAATCAATCAAAGGATTGATTTATGGAAATAATTAATCATGGAATGATTAATAAGTAATTAAGGGTAGTTAATTACTGGTTTGTTATTAATCAAGGGGTGATTAATAAATTGTGTTTAAGTAAAGATTAATCACTTAATTAATTTAAATAAGTAATTTGATATAAATTGAAGATCATTAGTTTATAATTAATGATGTAATTAAGAATTGTTAATTAAGGAATAATTAATAAGGAAGTAATTGAAGGTTATTTGCTATGAATGATTTAGAATAATTCAATTGAGAAATTAATTAAAGACTAAATTATTTCTTGTAATTAGAGAATGATTAATTAACCTGAATTATAATTAGTTAATGGTTGTGAGAGCAGGATTTATGGAATGAGTAATTAATTTAATTTATTTTAAATTAATTAAAGATAGAAGTAGTTAATTTAATTCATTTTAAATTAATTTTAGATTGTGATTCATAAATCATTGCTTGTAGATGATATTGATATTTCATTAATTGATTGTGATCTCAGATGTGGATGAATAATATCTATGTGATATGGATGCTTTGATTTAAATATGATGATGATATGAATTATCTGTTATGATGATATGCATTATCTGTTTGTAGTAATAATATTGATCATCTGTTTATGTTGATGTTGACTATCTATTATGATATTGTGAAATATCTATCTGTGTATATTGATGATATTGAATTGAACTGTTAAGACTAAATAGACAACCTGACCTTAAAAGACACATTTGGATTTCGATGAGATCGGGATCGGGTTTCCATATTTGGAATCCGAAAACCACATCGATTCCAATTAAACGTTAGGTCGTTAATCCAAGTGGAGCAAGTGAAGACTCGAGGTGTAAGGGCTATACGTCAGTATAACTCTGTGGGTGATTCCGTAATGAGTTTGACGGAATAGTACTTATAGATTCGAGATGGTGAATCAGAGTGCAAGGGTTGTCGTCGTTAACTCTGAGGGTGATTCCAAAATGAGTCAACGAGATAATGCCTTCGGTTTCGTTCGAACCCGGAACGAACTTGTATGGATTGAATGCTTTCAACACATCGTCAGGCGGGCGATGAGCATTCTAAGAGGTATGTTCTATAAAGGTAATCGTAACCTCAGGCCTCATCAACCGGGAATGGCTAAAACAGGGGAGGTGCAGTAAGGTTAGGTGGGTCATGCCCAAGCAGGACAAGATATTTCCCCTGTCTAGATGTCCCTTTTTATTTCGGCTGTATGGGCGGTTGGTTTGCGACAACTGCCGGGGTTTATCTTGTTCGGGACTGTTCAGTAAGGAATGGTTCTGGCCTTGTGTTGCAGGGGGTCGGGAGTGATCCTCGGTACGTTGATCTAGGCCACGTACTGTGACGGGCGGTACCCCAGTAGCCCTGCCATTGTATGGAATCCAAAATCCAATAAGTGCCAACGGTTTTGATTGTATTACCCACTTTTGTGGCTACTAGCTGGGATTTAATAGATGTAACAATTTCGGCTATTTTCTATTTACTTGAAAACCCTAGACCTATTATAATATCACTGGATTTCCTATCAAATGTTTTGGTTAGCGTAAGGTAAAAACTTTTCCATGTTTATGTGTGGGAAGTCTTACGTGATACCTTTCTTTTCAAAGGATTTTCAAAATTAAACAACTTTAACCTGTTACTTATACCAGACCCATGTCTGACCCGGAGTTTATTTTTGTTTTTCATAAACTCTCGGGTACCCAAATTTTTACGGGTAGCCAAGGGATTCAGGTTTAGCTTTGACGAATTATGGAGGAGCAATGAAGCAGGAGGCTTCAACGTTGTAGATATATATTTATAGTTCCGCCGTGTTGGTATCTCTGAGTCATATTGTTTGAGTTGTATTAACTAGACAGGTGTCTATAACTGTCTAGTATGTGATGTATTGTCTGTATAACTCTGATTGATGTTATATATTGTGTAAATACTGATGTGATTAATATATTTATTCGTTCCGCTGTGAGATTCTGATGTTGTTGTTCTTTCTTCTCTATCTTTTCTATTTTCTCACCCTTTTCTTTCTTATTAACGATACTTCTTCCTGGGAGTAGGAAGTGGGGTCGTTACAGTGGTATCAGAGCGCTAGGTTGAGTGAATACCTATGCTCTTAAGTGATTTCTTTCCTGAGAGAGCGTATTTGTAATTTTGATATATATATATATATATATATATTCATTCATTTCTATCTATTTATTGGATTTCCTGTTCGGGTTTTCCAATATAAGTATAAGGATATATTGGGTAGTGGTGTGAGTAACACGACTACCTGTGGTTGGAAGTATATTTGACGAGACTGTAGACCTAATACCGTCTCGAGTAAATTTGGGGTGTAAGGATTTCACTAAATCTCTTGAGGAACCTGTTAAGATTTGGAGTCCATTTTGTTGTACAAGATTGGATGAGTAGAATTTGGATTTTTTTTTTGTTGAGCAGAAGTTAGAATATTATCTTGGTAACTCAAGAAGTAGTAGTTACGTGTTGAGATGCAGTAGCGATGGATTGTTTCCGAAGAAGTTCTCAAGGCTCTTTGGATAAGGGAGTGTGTCTGCCTTAGTTTTGAGGTTGAGTTCAGCTGAATGTTGTGTTTGGCTTTGAGGCCTGAGTTTTTCGAGGAATTTTGGATTAAGGAGTTTTGGCATCAGCAGCAGTGTTGCAGCTCAGATTGTTCTGCCGGCACGCGAGGAGGTCAATTGTCAGCAGTTCTTTAGAGGTGAAGTTCAGAGGCAGTTTTGTGGATCCATTTCTTCAATGGATTGGCTAGATAAGATTAAGCTGTTCAAATTGGTAAGAAGAGAATAGTTTTCTTTGGATATTAGCTTGGGTTGATCGCAAAAGTAACTTGCGATGGTTAAGTATTCTCTGGGATGGCAGGAATTTTTCTGGATATCTTTGAAGAAGTCAGTGGTTTGCCTTAGCATCTGAGGAGTTGAGTTGGTATCGACTGGATTTCAGAAGTAGTGCCGATAGTTCAGCTTAGTAGTAGAATGGTTTCTGGAGAGAAGGAATTGGTAAAGCGGTTCAGGTTTTGGAGGAACTTTTGAGTTATTTTGGATTTGTAACCATATTTTTGTAATGTGTTGTTCAGTTTGTGCTTATGTGCATCATCAGCATTTTCATCTACCCAGATCAGAGTTGTGCAGCGGAAGCAGTTAGGAGTGCATCTGTTTTTCTTTTCTAGAAAAGAGAAGTTGTTTTCTACTGATGATAAAGGTTGAGTTTTTGGTTTGATTGATTCTGAGAAGATCATTCTACTGGATTGTTTTTGGATTCAGATTGTTTTAAGAGTTATCAGCAAGGGTTGAGCTGATCAGTAGGGATGAAAGCAGCTCTGGATTGTCAGAGAATTTGGTGAATAAGAGATGGAGGAATTTGGATTTCGAAGTCGGAGATTTGATTTGGATAATTTTCTTTGATTCAAAGGGATTTTGTAGATTAGTAGTATAGGCTGTTTGGATTCTATAGATCGAGTAATCTGGTATTATACTGGAAAACTCTAGGGAGCTCTATCCAGAATTTGTCTGGATAGTTAGTTTTGTTAATTGAGTAGATTGGCTGTGATGATTGTTAGCATGTGATTGATATATGATTATGGTTTAAAATTAATAAAAATCTTAAATGGATTATTAAATTACCTTTGCTTTTAAATTTCGGGGACGAAATTCTTTTAAGGGGGGAGGAATGTGACAACCCGGAATTTTCGAGCAATATCAATTTAATAATCTGCATTAAATATTAAATTGATTTGATATATTTTTGTTAATAAAATCTAAATTGATACTTTTCTTTTAATAAATATTTAATTGATAAATGACATCTGTTAAAATAAATTTATTGTTTTCTATTTATATATGTATATATTTGTATACATTGTAAATAGATGAGATTTGTTTTAAAGTTTAACTAACAAATTATGTTTCAGATTCTAATATATATATTTTAGTGAATTAGAAATTATGTTTTAAAATAAACTTTTCAAAGCTGATTAAATAAATAAATATTTGATTTTAAATACATAGGACAAATGCTTTCATAATTTAAAACTTTTTAACTTAAGTTTAAATTTAGAATTATTAACAAAAGGAATTGTTTTATGTTCTTTTTAGTAAAGCTTGATAAAAATATGGATTTAGAATTTATATATGAGTTTTAAATGCAAATTTTGTCAAAATACTTTAACATACATAAATGAAATAAGTAGTTTATAATAAAAAGATAATTTCTTTTATTAATTATTTCAAATTTTTAAATGTATTTTTATAATATTAATAAAATGAAAAGTACATATAGGAATACAATATTTTAAGTAATAAGTTAAACATAGAAATAAAACAAAATATACATTAAGCTATAGATTATAAGTGATAATACTGTACATAATAAGTTAAGATAAGAAATAAACATATAGGATCAATTTATAGAACTCCACAAACATTTCAAATATAATAACAAGTCAATAATAAAACTGAAAACAAATAATTTTCAAATTGTAAACTAACATAAAAAGGAACTGCAGTGTACATATATATATAAGTTTAAAGTATCAAAACAAATAACATCTAGAAGCAAAATCAAAAATATGTGCAGGCCGAATTAATCAAAAAACAAATGTGTATATGAAGCTTGCAAGGGAAGACTGTATAATGCATTCTTTAATAAACAAACAAAAGTAATTAATGAAAGATCTTTTAGTACACAATTTTATTTCATATCAGCCTCCATTTATAAAATATCTTTGTTTTACAATCTGCACAAACAAGATTTTCATGCTTTATGGTACAAATATTGTCCCAGTAATATGAAACATAATAATACACTGTAGGTGTGATCAACCTGTCTGCATATGCCCTGTATATTTGTTTATAAATCAGCTTCATCTGCATATCAGTTCGAACTAATTAAAATCTAGAATAAACTTCATTTTAAACTAAAACTAGCTTCTACTTGCACATCAACCAAGAAAAATACAACTGAGAATCAAAGGAAGTGTAACCTGTAAATTTTCAAGCTTGTTGCTTAATAAAGGAACCTCTGTCTTCTCTGCAAATCTGTGAGTAACACTTTTATAAATTTCTTAGGTTTAATCTGTTGCAAGCTAAATTTTTGGATGCTTAAAATAATTGTGTGAATCTATACATATTCCTTTCTCTGGCAAATTGCAAAATAAATTACTGCAGACTGATTTCTCTGTGAGTAACATTTTCTTATTTATTATTATTCAAGATAACTTAAGTTAGAATGGTGGTATGTGTTTTCTGTGATGATATGTAAGGTAAGCATACAAGTATATGTTACAGTGAATCACCTGAATGTAGATATATACATATACTGTGCATTACTGTAAAATTTAGAAACTCTGTTCAATTTTTCAAGGCCAAACTTTGTTCAAAAATTTATTTGATCTTGTTTCAATCCATGTTAAACCTCAAGCCTTGAATGAAATATATTTGTTACACTATAAACTTGTGTTTAAAATTTTGTTTTAAGTAAATAAACTTGTGTTGTCACTGGAAAGAGCTAAAACACAGAACCATTTTCAAACATGTAAAAATTCAAGTTTAATGAATTACAAATTCATGAATACAAACTGAATTCATATACAAAAATATGATTTTTAAGGTAGGTTTTGGAATTTTTAAAGGTGTATTGTGAGAGCAGTTTGTGTTTTAGTGTTTGGAGCGTTTCGAGTCGCCGGGGATGATCAAGTCGATCTGGTGGTGTGAGTTTCGGTCTGGGGGTGGAGGAGGTTGCCGTGGAGCAAGGAAAAATGATAGGTGGCGGCGCAATGGGTTGTGGAAGCGTTGGCATGGACTTAAGGTTCCTAAACCTAATTTGTACCGTGCTTTGAAGTTTTGATCGATGCGGCCATTGCAGGCGACCGAGTGCTACAGGGTTTTGAGGGGAGGTAGAGGGGAGATGGAAGGTGTCGTGACCGGAGTTTGGTGACCTCCGGTGGTGGGGGCACCGTGCGCGTGCCGTTGACAGGCAGGGAAGGTGTTGTGTGCTGTTTTTCCAGGTTTTGTTCTATTTTCTCAAATTCTTTTTTTCGTGCGCGCCTGGGAAGAAATTCGAAGTAGGTTACTTTTTTTCTCGGGGAACTTCACACGTTTACTCGAAGTAAACAACAGGGGGGCTCGGGTTATTAATATTCAGGTTTAAAACTGTAACAGTTTTAACAGTATTTAACATTTTTGTTTGAAAATTTAAATCAAAGTTAAACCCAGTTTTAAAAAAAGTTTAAATACTAAATTTAAGTTAGTTTTGAAATAAGGTTGGAAATAATAAAATTCTATAATTTAATTATTTTAATAATTTAAAAGTGCTTAATATTTAAGTGAATTCAAAAGAGTTGAATTCAAAAATGACATATACATTGTTAGGGAAGATTTAAACAAAGATAACACCTAAATTGAAATCAGAACTTAAATTCTAGATAGGAAATAAAAATAAAGTTTTATGATTTAAATTGATAAGTTTTAAATGTTAAATATGCTTTTGAACATGTGAATTTAAGAAGGGTTTTGAAAATTCAGTGTTAAAAACTTTATTAAGGATAAATTTGGATTTATTTAGAAGGAAATTGAAATAAATGTTTAAACATATTGAAATTGAAAACATAATCAATAAATAAGAATGGTTAACTTTAATTCATGAAGTTTTAGAATTTTATATACATAAACCTTTAAGTTAATTAAGTAAGAATAATTAATGATTGACATTAATTAGAGTAGTAATTAAAGTTAATTAATGAATTAATTAATTAATATGTGATTAAGAACCATAGATTAGATTTTGATTTAATTAATAAATTTTTAATGGTTAATAAAACTTATAATTAATATTGATTAATATGAGTTAATTATTGTAGAAGAAAATAATTAAATAAGTGTTAATGAAGATCATTAACAAGATTATTTATAAATGATTAATGTAATTGATTTTAATAAATTAATTGGATTAATTAATACAATAATAATCATTGTAATAGTCTAAATTGTAAATTATTTATTTGAAAAGTAATTAGAAATTAATTACTTATTAATTGTGGAAATTGATTTGAGTTCATTAATTTCGTTTAATTAACTGATATTTTGGAATTAAATTACTTAGAGAAGTAATTGATGGATAATTACTGGATGTAAATTACTGGATGATGTTGTTAATGGAAGTAATTGGAGTATAATTACTTGAAATTAATCAGGGGATTAATTAAAAGTGTTATTGAGAAGTAATTAATTAAGAACGATTAATTACTGTATGTTATTAATCAAGAGAATTAATATTGGTGTTTTGAAGATTTGTATTCTTGATATAAATAGCAAATGAAAATGTAATTAGAAATCATTAATTAATAAAATTAATGATGGGATTAGAGATTGATTTATTTAAGAATAATTAACCAACAAGATAATTAAACTGTAATAAATCTATATAAATGAAATTAAATAATAGATTCATTCAAGTTTAATTTCTGCAAATAAATTAAGGAAAACTACTGGAATGCAGTCAAGTATATTTAAATCAAAGATGATTGATTTGAATATATAAGTAATAGATAATAAGATTTAAATTAAGTTAATTAAATTAATTAATTTAAGAAATCATTTGATGATTTGGTATGTGTAATTACTTAGTGTAATTAATGGAGTATAATTACTTAGGAAAGTAATTAGATGATACTTACTTGGTAAAATTCATACAAGATGATTTGCAAGTGGAGCAATTTGAGTAATTTCTTTTGTAATCAATCAAAGGATCGATTTATGGAAATAATTGATCATGGAATGATTAATAAGTAATTAAGGGTAGTTAATTACTGGTTTGTTATTAATCAAGGGGTGATTAATAAATTGTGTTTAAGTAAAGATTAATCACTTAATTAATTTAAATAAGTAATTTGATATAAATTGAAGATCATTAATTTATAATTAATGATGTAATGAAGAATTGTTAATTAAGGAATAATTAATAAGGAAGTAATTGAAGGTTATTTGCTATGAATGATTTAGAATAATTCAATTGAGAAATTAATTAAAGACTAAATTATTTCTTGTAATTAGAGAATGATTAATTAACCTGAATTTTAATTAATTAATGGTTGTGAGAGCAGGATTTATGGAATGAGTAATTAATTTAATTTATTTTAAATTAATTAAAGATAGAAGTAGTTAATTTAATTCATTTTAAATTAATTTTAGATTGTGATTCATAAATCATTGCCTATAGCTGATATTGATATTTCATTAATTGATTGTGATCTCAGATGTGGATGAATAATATCTATGTGATATGGATGCTTTGATTTAAATATGATGGTGATATGAATTATCTGTTATGATGATATGCATTATCTGTTTGTAGTAATAATATTGATCATCTGTTTATGTTGATGTTGACTATCTATTATGATATTGTGAAATATCTATCTGTGTATATTGATGATATTGAATTGAACTGTTAAGACTAAATAGACAACCTGACCTTAAAAGACACGTTTGGATTTCGATGAGATCGGGATCGGGTTTCCATATTTGGAATCCGAAAACCACATCGATTCCAATTAAACGTTAGGTCGTTAATCCAAGTGGAGCAAGTGAAGACTCGAGGTGTAAGGGCTATACGTCAGTATAACTCTGTGGGTGATTCCGTAATGAGTTTGACGGAATAGTACTTATAGATTCGAGATGGTGAATCAGAGTGCAAGGGTTGTCGTCGTTAACTCTGAGGGTGATTCCAAAATGAGTCAACGAGATAATGCCTTCGGTTTCGTTCGAACCCGGAACGAACTTGTATGGATTGAATGCTTTCAACACATCGTCAGGCGGGCGATGAGCATTCTAAGAGGTATGTTCTATAAAGGTAATCGTAACCTCAGGCCTCATCAACCGGGAATGGCTAAAACAGGGGAGGTGCAGTAAGGTTAGGTGGGTCATGCCCAAGCAGGACAAGATATTTCCCCTGTCTAGATGTCCCTTTTTATTTCGGCTGTATGGGCGGTTGGTTTGCGACAACTGCCGGGGTTTATCTTGTTCGGGACTGTTCAGTAAGGAATGGTTCTGGCCTTGTGTTGCAGGGGGTCGGGAGTGATCCTCGGTACGTTGATCTAGGCCACGTACTGTGACGGGCGGTACCCCAGTAGCCCTGCCATTGTATGGAATCCAAAATCCAATAAGTGCCAACGGTTTTGATTGTATTACCCACTTTTGTGGCTACTAGCTGGGATTTAATAGATGTAACAATTTCGGCTATTTTCTATTTACTTGAAAACCCTAGACCTATTATAATATCACTGGATTTCCTATCAAATGTTTTGGTTAGCGTAAGGTAAAAACTTTTCCATGTTTATGTGTGGGAAGTCTTACGTGATACCCATGTCTGGCCCGGAGTTTATTTTTGTTTTTCATAAACTCTCGGGTACCCAAATTTTTACGGGTAGCCAAGGGATTCAGGTTTAGCTTTGACGAATTCTGGAGGAGCAATGGAGTAGGAGGCTTCAGCGTTGTAGATATATATTTATAGTTCCGCTGTGTTGGTATCTCTGAGTCATATTGTTTGAGTTGTATTAACTAGACAGGTGTCTATAACTGTCTAGTATGTGATGTATTGTCTGTATAAGTCTGATTGATGTTATATATTATGTAAATACTTATGTGATTAATATATTTATTCGTTCCGCTGTGAGATTCTGATGTTGTTGTTCTTTCTTATCTATCTTTTCTATTTTCTCACCCTTTTCTTTCTTATTAACGATACTTCTTCCTGGGAGTAGGAAGTGGGGTCGTTACAGCCATAAAAATATGGTGCTGTCGAAATTTTCCATAACATATAGGAATTTAAAAGCTTTATTACTCATTTTATTTAATTGATTTGGTAAGTCTAAGAGCGATAATTTTTAAAAGCTTAAGGGTTTGAAGATATTTTCTTCCTTTAAGAATTTTGGGGATGAAATTCTTTTAAGATGGAAAATTGCAAAGACATAAATTTTTTAACACTTCGAATATTTAATTTATTTAAATATTCAAATTTGATTTTAATATAATGAATTTTTAAGAAGCTAAATTTTTAGTAAAACGACTTAATTTTTAATGACGTATTTTTAAATAAATATATAGGATTTTTCCATAAATTTTAATTTAGAAAATATTTAAATACCGTTTGATGTATTTTTGGCAATCAACGGTATTTTGAAATTTCATAGAAAAAGATAATAATTGTATTTTATTGTTGTTTTGAGATCGTGTCGCATTGTTGTGTGTGGTCATATTTTTATTTCTGTCATTTGCAGTTGTACGTGAATGAAATGTTGCGTAACAAATAACAGAAAATTTAAAACAAATTAACCTCTCACTTGACTTTTCACTCTCTCATCTTTTACTTCTCCTTTTCTCTCTCCCCTTTTCATTTTCATCTTCCTGTAAACCAAAAAAAACCTAGCCTCCAATCAAAAATCGAAACCAAATCACCCACTTAATAAAAAATTATAAAATTGGATCCGTGAGATTCATGAGGAACAGAGCTTCGAAACTTGTTGAGATGAGTGGGTGTAGTCAACGTTAGGGTTGTTCGACGTGGAGAAAGATAACTAGGGTTAGCTTTTTCATCGATTGAGGTGATGATAAGCTTCGGCGTAGGTTGCGTTGAGCTTCTCTTGCGAAAGAGAAACGATGGTGATGAAATGGGAGGTGTAGTCATTTATTGAGGGCTACAACAACTTTAGCTTCAGGGAGGAGCTGCTACGGTTGCGATTTATTGGGCGGGTGTTGAACGTGATCTAATGGGGTGGGTTGCGGAGCATTTTGGAAATGAAGTTCGTCAGAGTTGACGACGTGTCGTTTCGTCGAGAAATGGAGGAGGAATCATTTTTGGAAGGATCGGCCTGAGTTGGTTCTTTGTGCATGTATCACTGTGCTGTGCACGAAATTAAAGAGGGAGGTAAGATGATTTTGAGTTGGTAATTAAATTAATTAAAGTAATTAAGTGATTTGAATAAATTATTTAAATTCAAAATCTTATAAAATCAATATCTTCTCCGTGCGAATTTCAATCAAGACGCGGTCATTTGTGTCGCGCTCATAGAAGCATTATCTACATGTTGGAATTGATTTCATTGAGTTTGAAGCAATTAGAATTCTGGGTCAAAATCGAACGTCGACCGAACTAGAATGCTTAAGCGTCGACTAGAATTTCAATGAGTTATCTTACCTTTGGATGAATACTATATGATATATGTTACACATTGTAACGACCTACCTTTTCAACCCTCAAAGTCGATAATAATACATCCAAGACATTCATGTGCCGAGTATTTAAGTGCGAAAAGACAGATTGTTGGAAGAAAAAGAAAAAAAGGAACATAATCTCACAATCGGGACGAGTAATATGTAATATACAACAAATCTTTACAAAAGAAAACTGTAATATACATACATTAAATCAGAGTACACCCAACAATCATTAACCTGGATAGTTATAACAACCTATCATCATAAATGCTGATAAATATAAACAGCCAATGCAGCAGAATTCATATATATGTGAATACGTCTTAGAGGCATCTATCTCGTCTTTTGAGGCTCCACAGCATCCATACTAAATTTGAAAATATGCTCGGTCTGACCCAAACATTATAAGAAAATAACGACCTGATCACTCTGGTAAATCAGCGAGAGAAACACACCTAAAATGGGTTTTTATGTCATAAAACCTTTCGGAATAAAAGTATCTCGTAAGACCACGCCGCACATAACACGAACATGTTTTTACCTTACGATAACCATACCATTTCATAAGAAATTTTATGATATGATAATAATGTCTAGGGTTTAAAATAAGTATTGAATCATAACCGAAATTGTTATATTAATTAAATTCCAGCATAAAAGGTATACAAATAAGTCCTTTATTGGAGAATGGACTCCATACAATGACAAGATAGGGTACCGCCTGCCATAGTACACCTCTAAAAAATATACCGAGGTAGAAAACCTACCAACCCCTATGAATCAAGATCGCCCTGTCCTTTACTTGATAGTACGAATATGTCACCACTATGGTTGTTTTGCAACCTTTACCCAAATGCTCTCATGCACAACCAAATCCATAGATATATATATATATATATATATATGCATATATATATGTGTGTTTATATGTATATATATATGTGTGTGTATATATATATATATAATGGTGATTATATAGCTTAATGGTAGTGAACCACATAGATCTCAAGCATATCCCTGTTTTAGTCATTCCTGGTTGTTGATGCTAGAGGCTACGTTTATCTTTTAGCAAATCCAACTCGAAATGCTAACACCGACCTTCAGGCATCAATGCAATGCCGACATTCATCTATATAAGTTGTTTAGGATATGAACAAACTAAATGCACTACTTTTACTACATTCGTTTTTGAATCATCTTCAGGATTAGTAGCGAGTATCCATTGCACTTAAAAGAACTATGTCTTCGATCATCTTCAAGATATCTTCCATTTCGAATGCTTATGTCATTTGAAGTGGTTTTCGAATAATATATCTGATCCTAGTCTCTTCAAACTGACAATGATAGTTTTAAAAACTGGCCAACATTTGATAGTCAGTTATTTAACTATCAAATAAACACAATTCAACCACATAAACCTAATGCATTGGGTTCCACCTTTTTTGTGAACACCTTTTTTATGTTCACAAAACCCCCTCAACTCTTTCAATGCTTAGAAAAATATTGTAACGACCATGGATTTCGACCCTCGAAAATCGACACTAAGACATCCTCGTGTCGCTAATCCAAGCGCCAGAAAGCCCATTCATTAGGGGAAAAAGAAAATAAAGATAGACTAAAATCCCACACGAATGGAATAACATTTTATTATTTCAATATATTATTTTTACAGCGGAAAATTTTGAATACAATATCAAAGTCTAACTTGGATTTAACCTGGACAGTTATAAACCCTCTACCCTTATAAATATAAAAACAAATACAATAGATGCAGCAGATAATAAAATACATCCATACGTAGATGAAGATCTCCAACTCTCCTCTGGAAACTCTAAGCATCTTCAAATGCACCTTAAACTACTTGGATCTGACCCGAGTACTGAAAAATATCTGGATCAGGCTTGATAAACCAACCTGAGGTACTCAAAATTTTAAATGTACAGATCATGCTGATGTCAATCAAAACTTTGAAAATAAGGGTATCTCATAAAACCACGCCCACGCATAAATACAGATGGTTTTTACCTTATGTTGGCCAAAATACTTTATACTGAAAACCCTTTGATATCATCTTTAATGACATTTGGTTTGAAAACATTTTTTAAGTAAATATATATAAAACAAGTACCAATACCTAGACTAAGTCTATGGTAATATATCCATACTAGGTCAAACGAAATACACTTGGACATAATATATGATACCAAAGGGGTAGCTGAAATGTTTGCAAAACCTTTATAGCTATTTTGGGGCTACAATCAAAACCGTAAAGCTCGTATTCGGATTAGATTTCTGTTGAATATGCACTTTGCGCTATATGATTTTTTGTTTGATGATAATAAACATATATACATTCGCTTAAATGTATTTGTTAACGTACTATTTTAATCTTCACAGAATAAATAAATATTTGCTGAATAAAAATAAATAACACAGTTTTTGAATTCAAACGAATATTTTATTCAAACAAATATTTATTACAACTTTGATAGTACAATTTCAAGCTCTCACTATACATATACAATTTTGACTACAATACATGACATTTCACTATTTTACATCAGCACCTCACTACATATCACTCACACTCGTATTTATCTTCAACTGCATTCAAGTTTGAATCCAGCATCTGAGCGATCTGCAAAAATATAAACTAACGCAGTAAAATTGAAAATAAAATATTTTTGCAATATAAAATAAAACGTGAATTTTGAAAATGATATTTGCCTCAGTTATTTGGGTTGTTCGTCATCATTTAAATTTGAATTCATCATACACGAACAACTTGTGACATACACAGTATATTACTGTATATGCCACAAGGCCGTGCACGCCGATATATACACTTGATTGATTTACAGGGGCAGGCAAGCACAGGTCAAACCCAAATGAAAAATCGGGTTCAACTCACGTGCAATAACATTGAAAATCACGACACAAGCACAAGGTCAAATCCGAGTTTTGAAACTGGATTCAACACAAGGCGACATGACATGAATGCAACGAAGACCAACATTTAAATGGAACGCAACAGTGAAGTTCAACATTATCAGGGAGCATATGGAAGGGTCAGATGTACACATGAACAAGTATGAACCCAAATCAAGCACCAAGTATACATGAAGCAATGGTCAAGTGAAGTCCAGGCCAAACCAACCAGAAGTTCAAAGCAGTAGGGTACATGAAGCAAACAACAACACGAATGCAAGTGCAGACGATAGCTACTCATTGTAACTCAGTAATACAAGGTAAACTGGCAACAAACTTGAAGTAAATGCATTGAACAAACATTAAACCAGTTGCAACATCACTGATACTAGTGAAACAACAAGCAGCAGTGAGTAAGTGCAACTCGAGCTTCAGAAATAACAAATGCAGATATCCAGCAGCAATGAACAAGTATGGCAGCATGTGAATGCATCAAAACAAGTAAACAACAATGTCGAGCTCAAGACAGTACAGCTACAACATGTATATAGCCCAATAGACCAAAGTACAACATCAAAGACAGCACTGACTTAAGTATACAAGTGAAAATGCAATGCTCAAACTCAGTGGACAGGACTACAACAGCCAGTACCAACATGAATCAGAGATTACAAGCAAGAGCATACAAGTGCAACACAAGAAACAGATAGAAATGAACTTATGAAGTAGTGCAAGTGCAAATCACCAACTACAAGACCTCAAGTGATATGGTGAAGCAGCATGTAATAACATTATATACAAAGGTAAAGAACAATGGTGATTCACTGCAGATATGCAGCAAAGTAAACAGCACTTTGAATATAATCGAGCATGAGTACAGTTTGAACAATATCCAGAAGAGCAGTGTAAAAAACTCAAAATGGCCGAAGTCATCAGGTAAAAGAAATTGAACTCACGATTTAAAGTCAGAGCCTTAGCAATAAAGCAATTCACAGAGCCATGTAACCAAGTCAAAGCCAGTGATAACCAAACGTCTCAAATGCAAGGCATAGAATCAAGTCATAAAAATATACGAATGTGACAAAGTCAAATGTCACAAATTAAAGCCGTGGTCATCACGAAATTGATTCAAAACCATGTCAACCAAGCAAGCATCAATTATACGAGATTGACAAAGTCAAATAAATCATCAGCATCAAAATATAATCGAACGGTCGAACAATTTATTTGACAAATTCAAATAAGTTTATACGAACGAAGATAAAGGAGTTCGAACGCATATTTAACCCAGATCATCATCGGCATAAAAGTGGAGAGTTCGAATACAAAAAAAAATTAAAATCGAAAAGTATCGAAGCATAAATTCTTACCAGAAGCAAGAATCGAACTCATCGAAGTAGCCAGTGAGAGCAACAAGAATCAATCGAGCAAGGCAACTTTTGATCAACCAGAGAATCGATCAGATCTATAGGCGCTTCGAAAAAGCCCTAATTTGTAAAAAGGGAAGAAGAACGAACAAAACAGCGGCCGCCATTATGAATGAAAAAGAGACGGGCTGAATTACTAAAGAGGGCCGGGTTTATTCGAACTCTATTTTATTTAGGGTTTTAAAATTATAATAAGGGTTTTATTTTTGAATTAGGGCTATTTTATTTAAATTGTTTTTTTTAATTTGTATTTTTCTTTTAAACCGTTTTTAATTTTCTAGTCGTGTGACTAGGGTACAAACTACGGTGTGTAGTTTGGGAATTCGCAACTCGGTGGTTGAGTTGTGGTCAGGGTTTTGAGCGTAGAGTTAGATTAGTCAATAGCGGGTATAGCGAGTTTACGTGTGTAAGCGAGGGACTATCTAATTTCTAGTAGAAACCTTGGGGGCAGCACGTAGGCAGGGTTTTGCCGAAGCTGGGTAAATTCTGTGTTGTTCTGTTTTATTCTGTTATTTATATTCTGCGATATCTGTGCTGCTATTCTGTGATCTGAATTGAAATTAATTGATAAGCTTCCGCGATTAATTTTTATAATTTACACTATCACCCTATTCACCCCCCCTCTAGGGTGAAATCGATCCTACAAGTGGTATCAGAGCTAGGAACAAAAGCCATTTTTGTTTTAAAATTTTGATTTTACAAAAACCAATTTTTAATTTAAAAATTCGTGTTTCAAAAATCAATTTTTGTTTTAAAAATCCGTGTTTCAAAAATCAATTTTTGTTTTTAAAAATTCGTGTTTCAAAAATCGTTTTTTTTTGTTTTAAAAATTTGAATTTTTAAAATGGCTTCTTTTAATAATGCTTTTGCAGAAGGACAATCCATAGTTAGATGTAACAACCCGCATATTTATCGAGTTTACATTTAAATATTTTTATTTAAATATTAAATCGTTAATCGGATTTTGGTCCGAAAAACTACTTTTTGCAAACGGTCAAATTAGGACTCGAGACCACTTCCATTGAGTTCGAAATGTCGTTTACAACTTTTTAAGTATAAACATCGATAGGTTTGGAGTTAGTGAAATTTCACTAACTTTTCCCGCTTTGGACTTTGGGTTAGTTTAGCCTATTAAGCCCAAGTTCCAACCCTCTTCTCCTCACTCTTCATAAATTTCCTAACTAACTCAAGCTTTAGCATTAATGGTGAAGAGAATGGGAAATTAAAACTCCAAGCTCAAATTCAATTGCAACTCCATCATTCAACTCCAAATTCAAGTAGAAGATATTGGATTCAAGCTTTGGATTGCTTCTCCTTGCTTTCAAGCTTCATCTTCATAAATTTTAGTGCAAAGGTGAGATTTTTATCTCACAATTCTAGCCTATAACTATATTGGACTGTTGGGAATGAATCCCTATCATTTTTGCATGCATGTTAGCATTTGGTTTGGATTGGATTGGCGAAAAACTCCAATTTTTAGCGTTTTGGTGAATTTTCTGCACTTAGGTCGTTCTGGCCATTTTTAGGTCGTTCGGAGTTAAGTCGTTCGTCCATGGGTCGTGAGTCGTTCACGAGTTAACTTTAGGTCGTTCTGGAAGAATTGGCACTTCGGAATTAGGTCGCTCACGAGTTAAGCCTTAAGTCGTAGGTCGCTCACGAGTTAGGCCTTAAGCCGTAGGTCGCTCGCGAGTTAAGCTTTAAGTCTTAGGTCGTTTCCGACCTATAATCTCTAGGCAAACGTTAAGTCGCTCGCCCTGGTTTATCTCGTAGGTCGTCTCCGACCTAAGCTCCTGATAAGTCGTTCGAGTTAGGTCGTTGGACCATTAACCTTAGGTCGCTCGTCCACTAGGTCGGCCTGGTTTATCTCGTAGGTCGTCTCCGACCTAAGCTCCAGATAAGTCGTTCGAGTTAGGTCATTGGACCATTTACCTTAGGTCGCTCGACTCTGTTAAGTCGTAGGTCGTTAGACCTTAGGTCGCTCGACTCTGTTAAGTCGTAGGTCGTTAGACCTTAGGTCGCTCGACTCTGTTAAGTCGTAGGTCGTTAGACCTTAGGTCGTTCGCATTCCTTAAGTCGCTCGACCCCTCCACACTAGGTCGCTCGGCTTGCTTGAGTCGTAGGTCGTTGGACCTTAAGTCGCTTGCCTCCCTTAACTCCAGTTAGGTCGCTCGGCCATTGTGTTAGGCCGCGTGAACCCTTAGGTCGTTAGACCTCACTTTGCTTTAGGTCGTAGGCCGCTTGTCTTCACTTAGGTCGTACCGTTTTGGACGGGGCGCTGCCCCGCACCCCGCCGGGGGCGCTGCCCCCGGACCCCGCGACCTGACCGGGCAGGTCGAACCCCGTAAGCGGTGGCGTTGCCCCCGCACCCCCACCTTGGGGGGTTGCCACCCCCCCGGACCCCCCTCCGTAGGGGATCTTATCTGAAAAATATTGAGCTGATTTCCTTGGATTTTATTCGCATCTCCGTATGCGATCTTTGTGACTGATTGTTTCTACACTTGCTTACGTGTTTTGTCACTTTATAATATAAAGGTTTCAATACTAGTAGTAAATATCAAAACTCTTTTAACAAACAATTTCAACTCTATTTTTAATAACAAAGCTCTTTTCTTAAACCGTTTTCCAATCTATTAGTATATACAAGCCTTTACCTCACTCGGATGAGAAATCTAATTAAACGACTTAGTAAAACAAGTGGTATGAAACGCTTGCGTTCACTTCGTCGGTTAATTCTTGGACTTGTTCGATTGAACCTCTTGTGACAATTTTATTAGTGAAGATTTACAGTTTGTTCGTAAATATTTAAGTTAAGCAAGTGGTTATGGGACATGAAGCTAAACTTCTATATTTACTAGCTTAGTGTAATTGACACTTCTCGTTGATCTTGATGATCGCTTTATGAATTAGACTAGCAATTGCGCGATGTCTCTTTCATTGCAAGGTTAGACTAGACACCACTTGTGTGATTCCATTCACACATACCTTTCTGCTTTTTGGTTAGTCTTGACCTCATTCTGTGTGATTCCACTCACACATGTGGGGTAGCTCCCCATGGTCTTCGGACCGTCATGTGATAGGCCTCTTTCCCTTTTTATGATTTCTGGATTTCTCGTGTTGATTTCTGGAATTTATGTCATTGACTTGTTATGAGTACAAGTTTAGGGTATGATGCCCCCTTCGAATCTTTGAGAAGATTCTTGTGATATTGATTATCTCTTATTGATTGATCTTCTGTTGATCATTATTTACATACTTATAGCGGTATGTCGTTATGGATGTTTATGTTTATGCCATATCTTTTATGTTATATCATGTCATCTGATATTTATAGCTAGACTGATCCGTTTATTATTTTCTTAAATAATACTCGGATCAGACCGAGATGTTACAGGTGCTTCTGCTTGACTTCTTCCCAGGGATTCATCACTCTGACTTTTGGCTAACTGTTTAGATTAGCAGTTTTTGTTGTATACACTTGAGATATAGACTCATAGTTGTATTCTTTTGTATAGCACGTGTTGCTATTCTTTTGTATTATCGTGGATCTTATTGACCACTACTCTGATGTACACTTTCATGTGTTAGTTATATATTCATATCTTCTTCCGCCTTTGTGATATGGATATCTGTGACTGATTTGTGATATGATTATTTCTATGTTTGTTTCCGAAGATTATTTATAGCCACCGTGTGATAAGCAATTACATGGATGGTCGCTCCTCAACAGCCTTATTCTCCGTGCTAGTTGACAGCACTTCTCCGGAGTGTTCTTGGCTAGCGTGGGTATAGAGGTGGGGCGTCACATTAGACCACCAATGTTCAATGGTGAATATGCTTACTGGAAAAATAGAATGCAAATTTTTCTGAAAACCATTGACGCTTGGAATATTGTTGAGACAGGTTATAGTATACCAACTATAACTGTAGATAATCAGGAAATAGAGAAACCAAAGGAACAATGGACAGAACTAGAAAATAAATTACAGAATACTAATGCCAAAGCTATGAATTCTATTATCTGTTCATTGGATCAATTTGAATTTAATCGTGTCTCACATTGTCAAACTGCGCAGGAAATATGGCACATACTAGAAGTGACTCATGAAGGAACATCTCAAGTCAAAGAATCTCGCCTTGCAATGCTAAGCAGCGAATACGAGAACTTCAAAATGGCGAAGGAAGAAAATGTCAAAGAGATGTACGGACGACTATCCAATATCGTATACAAATCAATAGCTCTCAAAGGAACAACCGAAAGTGATGATGATAACGATGAAGATGATGGAGCAGCAGAATTGGAGCTGTTAATAAGGAAATTCAAAAAATGGAATCAAAAACATGGAAATTCAGCTCGAAATCAAAAAGCAAAAAGCAGAATAGCCAAAGCACTAGACTACTCAGAAGAACAAAAGTTTATTTGTTATAATTACAACAAACCCGGCCATATCAAGCCCGATTGTCCACAAATTAAATCCAGCCATGGAAAGAAACAGAAAAAGAAAAGTTTTGCAGCCACTTGGGATGAAATAGACGAGAATGATCAAAGCACTGGCAGTGAAAGCGAAAAGGCAGAATTGTGTCTTCAAGGTGATACAACTGACAGTGACGATGACGAGCCAAGTGAGGTATCAAAACTTACCCATTCTGAGTTGCTTATATATTTTCATGAAGTAAACGGTTGTTTTGAACGACTTAGGGAAAAATATGCCAAACTTGAATCTCAAAAAGATACTTTGATAGAATGTAATAAACAACTTGATCAATTAGTTAAAACCTATCAAAGTAGGATCCCTAAGTGTGATAAGTGTCCAACATTTGAAAAGGAAATTAAAAAATCAGAAATCAATATAAAAACACTTGAAAATGAAATTCTGATTTTAAAGGAGAATGAAAATACTAGGAGAGAGAATTCTATTAAAAAGTGCACACAGTTGTTAAACGAAAATGAATCTCTCAAATCACAAGTCCAACAATTGTCAACAACTTTAGATAAATTTTCAAAAAGTGAAAAATCGTTGAATATGCTATTAGGAAAGCAAACTGTTAATTCGGTTAGACAAGGACTTGGATATAATAGTTCGAAAATTGTTGAAAGCAATATTAGTTAAGCTAAATCCATGTGCACGATTTGTAGAAAATTTGGACACGATCACAATAATTGTTGGTATAGACCCAAACATGTGAAAACTATACCGATTTGGGTTCCAAAAGGCACAAATATAAAATCTCTCAAAGTTAAACAAATTTGGGTGCCAAAGGGAACAATTATAAATAGTTTTGGGTTTACACAAAATTATTTTTCAAAATTTTCTGCCACTAACAACCATGGACCTATAAAAACAAATAGGTCACATAAATCCTTTTCCGTGTAGGTGTGGTGGCAGGCTAAGGAACAACAATAGTGTTCTCTGGATTTTGGCTGTTCCAGAAACACAACGGGCGACAAAGCTAAGTTCCTTAGCCTAGTATAAAGGTGACAGAATCACAACGGACAACAACGAAAAATATCGTAAAGGTAAAACAGGTATGGTATGTTTTAAACGATATATTAAATGTGATAATCTGCACCGTATTTTGAATTAATTCAGCCAATATTGAGATTGATAAAAGATGATGATTTTTGATTCTGATTTATTCAAAATTGTTGGCCAATTATATTCTTATGCCAAAAACACTATAAAAATCTCTAGATTCTTTGAATTACTTCATATATATCATTTTGGATTAAAAATAGTGTTTTGTTGGATAATTATAGAATTGGTTATAATTCGGCTAACTCTATATTCACGGTTTTTCGATTATTTACATGGCCTCATTTCAAATTCAAAAGAATGTCATTTAAATTGCTGAAAAAATTGAGTTTGAAATTTTTGATGCACACTTCATGTTTTGGTCTATAAAATTCAATTGATGATAATTTTTGAGTGAAAGAGAAATTCAGATGCAGATTACACTGGTAATCTAGTTGATAGAAAAATTACTAGTGAAACATGATTTTTTTTTGAGACATTTAGTAACTGCATCGTTTTTCAAAGAAAATATCTGCATATTTTTCATTTCAAATAATTTTCAAATAGCAGAAAATTTTCTGTTAAAAAACCCCCTGGAGAAAATCATTTTTGACCATATTTTCAGATTATTCATTTTTGAAAAATTAATTTCATAATTATTTTTGAATTTGATTTTAAATGACTATTATGACTAATCTGACTCCCAAATGATTATCGAAAAGAAAAATAGTGATTGAAAAAGTGATGAGTGTTGATATTGATTATAACTCGAGAAAGTATAATCAGAAAATTTCTTTAGAAATTTAAACAAGAGTTATAAAACTTTTTGTTGGTAAAAAATCCATGATCATCTCTATACCTATCATATTTCTATCAACCATCACTCATCAAAATTCTATATAGTTTGTCGATATGTGGTACTTTAAACAGGAATCGTTCGTTTTTCATTTTCACATTTTTAAAAAAAAAAATAAAAAAATAAAAAAAAAATAAAAAAATAAAATAAATAAATACCAAAGTATTCACTCTCATTTAAAAGTCCTCACGGTTATGCATGGGTGAATTACTTGGAATTTGTTATGTGCTTCCATGCTCATTTAAAAGTCCTTATGGTTATGCATGTATGGAACGCATATCAAAAGTTGATTCTTTTTCTTCTTAAAATAAACAAGTTGATTCTAATCCCATTTAAAAGTCCTCACGGTTATGCGTGGTTAGAAGATACTTGAATTCATTTTTTAAAAAATAAAATTGGAATACTACTAATCTCATTTAAAAGTCCTAACGGTTATGCATGGTTAGTAGATATTCAAATTCCTGATATAAATATACCACAAATAAGACACAACTGTATGGTTTTATATGATGACATCATCTCCATCATTCTAAAAACGGAATATGCGCCTAACAAAATATTTATGATTTTTGTTTGATTTTTTATTTAAATTTGATATTTATATTCAATTGAGTTTTAATGTTGGATTGATATCATTTACTTTATCTCTATTTTCTCTAACACTATTATTCTTTTGCTGATAACAAAAGGGGGAGAGAAAAGTTAAGATTTTGTCAAATAAAATCAAGCAAAGGTCAAATAATTTTCTATTTGCATCTATTTGCATCTAGGATCATTTGCATATTTTTATTTGTATGCATATATGTAGGGGGAGCATCGTATAGAGAGGAAGCATTTAAATAGGGGGAGCAATTAGAATATATCAATGATCAAATACATTTAATATATTCAAAATCTTAAATATATGTTTGTTATCATCAAAAGGGGGAGATTGTTGAATATGCACTTTGCGCTATATGATTTTTTGTTTGATGATAATAAACATATATACATTCGCTTAAATGTATTTGTTAACGTACTATTTTAATCTTCACAGAATAAATAAATATTTGCTGAATAAAAATAAATAACACAGTTTTTGAATTCAAACGAATATTTTATTCAAACAAATATTTATTACAACTTTGATAGTACAATTTCAAGCTCTCACTATACATATACAATTTTGACTACAATACATGACATTTCACTATTTTACATCAGCACCTCACTACATATCACTCACACTCGTATTTATCTTCAACTGCATTCAAGTTTGAATCCAGCATCTGAGCGATCTGCAAAAATATAAACTAACGCAGTAAAATTGAAAATAAAATATTTTTGCAATATAAAATAAAACGTGAATTTTGAAAATGATATTTGCCTCAGTTATTTGGGTTGTTCGTCATCATTTAAATTTGAATTCATCATACACGAACAACTTGTGACATACACAGTATATTACTGTATATGCCACAAGGCCGTGCACGCCGATATATACACTTGATTGATTTACAGGGACAGGCAAGCACAGGTCAAACCCAAATGAAAAATCGGGTTCAACTCACGTGCAATAACATTGAAAATCACGACACAAGCACAAGGTCAAATCCGAGTTTTGAAACTGGATTCAACACAAGGCGACATGACATGAATGCAACGAAGACCAACATTTAAATGGAATGCAACAGTGAAGTTCAACATTATCAGGGAGCATATGGAAGGGTCAGATGTACACATGAACAAGTATGAACCCAAATCAAGCACCAAGTATACATGAAGCAATGGTCAAGTGAAGTCCAGGCCAAACCAACTAGAAGTTCAAAGCAGTAGGGTACATGAAGCAAACAACAACACGAATGCAAGTGCAGACGATAGCTACTCATTGTAACTCAGTAATACAAGGTAAACTGGCAACAAACTTGAAGTAAATGCATTGAACAAACATTAAACCAGTTGCAACATCACTGATACTAGTGAAACAACAAGCAGCAGTGAGTAAGTGCAACTCGAGCTTCAGAAATAACAAATGCAGATATCCAGCAGCAATGAACAAGTATGGCAGCATGTGAATGCATCAAAACAAGTAAACAACAATGTCGAGCTCAAGACAGTACAGCTACAACATGTATGCAGCCCAATAGACCAAAGTACAACATCAAAGACAGCACTGACTTAAGTATACAAGTGAAAATGCAATGCTCAAACTCAGTGGACAGGACTACAACAGCCAGTACCAACATGAATCAGAGATTACAAGCAAGAGCATACAAGTGCAACACAAGAAACAGATAGAAATGAACTTATGAAGTAGTGCAAGTGCAAATCACCAACTACAAGACCTCAAGTGATATCGTGAAGCAGCATGTAATAACATTATATACAAAAGTAAAGAACAATGGTGATTCACTGCAGATATGCAGCAAAGTAAACAGCACTTTGAATATAATCGAGCATGAGTACAGTTTGAACAATATCCAGAAGAGCAGTGTAAAAAACTCAAAATGGCCGAAGTCATCAGGTAAAAGAAATTGAACTCACGATTTAAAGTCAGAGCCTTAGCAATAAAGCAATTCACAGAGCCATGTAACCAAGTCAAAGCCAGTGATAACCAAACGTCTCAAATGCAAGGCATAGAATCAAGTCATAAAAATATACGAATGTGACAAAGTCAAATGTCACAAATTAAAGCCGTGGTCATCACGAAATTGATTCAAAACCATGTCAACCAAGCAAGCATCAATTATACGAGATTGACAAAGTCAAATAAATCATCAGCATCAAAATATAATCGAACGGTCGAACAATTTATTTGACAAATTCAAATAAGTTTATACGAACGAAGATAAAGGAGTTCGAACGCATATTTAACCCAGATCATCATCGGCATAAAAGTGGAGAGTTCGAATACAAAAAAAAATTAAAATCGAAAAGTATCGAAGCATAAATTCTTACCAGAAGCAAGAATCGAACTCATCGAAGTAGCCAGTGAGAGCAACAAGAATCAATCGAGCAAGGCAACTTTTGATCAACCAGAGAATCGATCAGATCTATAGGCGCTTCGAAAAAGCCCTAATTTGTAAAAAGGGAAGAAGAACGAACAAAACAGCGGCCGCCATTATGAATGAAAAAGAGACGGGCTGAATTACTAAAGAGGGCCGGGTTTATTCGAACTCTATTTTATTTAGGGTTTTAAAATTATAATAAGGGTTTTATTTTTGAATTAGGGCTATTTTATTTAAATTGTTTTTTTTAATTTGTATTTTTCTTTTAAACCGTTTTTAATTTTCTAGTCGTGTGACTAGGGTACAAACTACGGTGTGTAGTTTGGGAATTCGCAACTCGGTGGTTGAGTTGTGGTCAGGGTTTTGAGCGTAGAGTTAGATTAGTCAATAGCGGGTATAGCGAGTTTACGTGTGTAAGCGAGGGACTATCTAATTTCTAGTAGAAACCTTGGGGGCAGCACGTAGGCAGGGTTTTGCCGAAGCTGGGTAAATTCTGTGTTGTTCTGTTTTATTCTGTTATTTATATTCTGCGATATCTGTGCTGCTATTCTGTGATCTGAATTGAAATTAATTGATAAGCTTCCGCGATTAATTTTTATAATTTACACTATCACCCTATTCACCCCCCCTCTAGGGTGAAATCGATCCTACAAGTGGTATCAGAGCTAGGAACAAAAGCCATTTTTGTTTTAAAATTTTGATTTTACAAAAACCAATTTTTAATTTAAAAATTCGTGTTTCAAAAATCAATTTTTGTTTTAAAAATTCGTGTTTCAAAAATCAATTTTTGTTTTTAAAAATTCGTGTTTCAAAAATCGTTTTTTTTTGTTTTAAAAATTTGAATTTTTAAAATGGCTTCTTTTAATAATGCTTTTGCAGAAGGGCAATCCATAGTTAGACCACCAATGTTCAATGGTGAATATGCTTACTGGAAAAATAGAATGCAAATTTTTCTGAAAACCATTGACGCTTGGAATATTGTTGAGACAGGTTATAGTATACCAACTATAACTGTAGATAATCAGGAAATAGAGAAACCAAAGGAACAATGGACAGAACTAGAAAATAAATTACAGAATACTAATGCCAAAGCTATGAATTCTATTATCTGTTCATTGGATCAATTTGAATTTAATCGTGGCTCACATTGTCTAACTGCGCAGGAAATATGGCACATACTAGAAGTGACTCACGAAGGAACATCTCAAGTCAAAGAATCTCGCCTTGCAATGCTAAGCAGCGAATACGAGAACTTCAAAATGGCGAAGGAAGAAAATGTCAAAGAGATGTACGGACGACTCTCCAATATCGTATACAAATCAATAGCTCTCAAAGGAACAACCGAAAGTGATGATGATAACGATGAAGATGATGGAGCAGCAGAATTGGAGCTGTTAATAAGGAAATTCAAAAAATGGAATCAAAAATATGGAAATTCAGCTCGAAATCAAAAAGCAAAAAGCAGAATAGCCAAAGCACTAGACTACTCAGAAGAACAAAAGTTTATTTGTTATAATTACAACAAACCCGGCCATATCAAGCCCGATTGTCCACAAATTAAATCCAGCCATGGAAAGAAACAGAAAAAGAAAAGTTTTGCAGCCACTTGGGATGAAATAGACGAGAATGATCAAAGCACTGGCAGTGAAAGTGAAAAGGCAGAATTGTGTCTTCAAGGTGATACAACTGACAGTGACGATGACGAGCCAAGTGAGGTATCAAAACTTACCCATTCTGAGTTGCTTATATATTTTCATGAGGTAAACGGTTGTTTTGAACGACTTAGGGAAAAATATGCCAAACTTGAATCTCAAAAAGATACTTTGATAGAATGTAATAAACAACTTGATCAATTAGTTAAAACCTATCAAAGTAGGATCCCTAAGTGTGATAAGTGTCCAACATTTGAAAAGGAAATTAAAAAATCAGAAATCAATATAAAAACACTTGAAAATGAAATTCTGATTTTAAAGGAGAATGAAAATACTAGGAGAGAGAATTCTATTAAAAAGTGCACACAGTTGTTAAACGAAAATGAATCTCTCAAATCACAAGTCCAACAATTGTCAACAACTTTAGATAAATTTTCAAAAAGTGAAAAATCGTTGAATATGCTATTAGGAAAGCAAACTGTTAATTCGGTTAGACAAGGACTTGGATATAATAGTTCGAAAATTGTTGAAAGCAATATTAGTCAAGCTAAATCCATGTGCACGATTTGTAGAAAATTTGGACACGATCACAATAATTGTTGGTATAGACCCAAACATGTGAAAACTATACCGATTTGGGTTCCAAAAGGCACAAATATAAAATCTCTCAAAGTTAAACAAATTTGGGTGCCAAAAGGAACAATTATAAATAGTTTTGGGTCTACACAAAATTATTTTTCAAAATTTTCTGCCACTAACAACCATGGACCTATAAAAACAAATAGGTCACATAAATCCTTTTCCGTGTAGGTGTGGTGGCAGGCTAAGGAACAACAATAGTGTTCTCTGGATTTTGGCTGTTCCAGAAACACAACGGGCGACAAAGCTAAGTTCCTTAGCCTAGTATAAAGGTGACAGAATCACAACGGACAACAACGAAAAATATCGTAAAGGTAAAACAGGTATGGTATGTTTTAAACGATATATTAAATGTGATAATCTGCACCGTATTTTGAATTAATTCAGCCAATATTGAGATTGATAAAAGATGATGATTTTTGATTCTGATTTATTCAAAATTGTTGGCCAATTATATTCTTATGCCAAAAACACTATAAAAATCTCTAGATTCTTTGAATTACTTCATATATATCATTTTGGATTAAAAATAGTGTTTTGTTGGATAATTATAGAATTGGTTATAATTCGGCTAACTCTATATTCACGGTTTTTCGATTATTTACACGGCCTCATTTCAAATTCAAAAGAATGTCATTTAAATTGCTGAAAAAATTGAGTTTGAAATTTTTGATGCACACTTCATGTTTTGGTCTATAAAATTCAATTGATGATAATTTTTGAGTGAAAGAGAAATTCAGATGCAGATTACACTGGTAATCTAGTTGATAGAAAAATTACTAGTGAAACATGATTTTTTTTTTGAGACATTTAGTAACTGCATCGTTTTTCAAAGAAAATATCTGCATATTTTTCATTTCAAATAATTTTCAAATAGCAGAAAATTTTCTGTTAAAAAACCCCCTGGAGAAAATCATTTTTGACCATATTTTCAGATTATTCATTTTTGAAAAATTAATTTCATAATTATTTTTGAATTTGATTTTAAATGACTATTATGACTAATCTGACTCCCAAATGATTATCGAAAAGAAAAATAGTGATTGAAAAAGTGATGAGTGTTGATATTGATTATAACTCGAGAAAGTATAATCAGAAAATTTCTTTAGAAATTTAAACAAGAGTTATAAAACTTTTTGTTGGTAAAAAATCCATGATCATCTCTATACCTATCATATTTCTATCAACCATCACTCATCAAAATTCTATATAGTTTGTCGATATGTGGTACTTTAAATAGGAATCGTTCGTTTTTCATTTTCACATTTTTAAAAAAAAATAAAATAAAATAAAAATAAAATAAAATAAAAAAATAAATAAATACCAAAGTATTCACTCTCATTTAAAAGTCCTCACGGTTATGCATGGGTGAATTACTTGGAATTTGTTATGTGCTTCCATGCTCATTTAAAAGTCCTTATGGTTATGCATGTATGGAACGCATATCAAAAGTTGATTCTTTTTCTTCTTAAAATAAACAAGTTGATTCTAATCCCATTTAAAAGTCCTCACGGTTATGCGTGGTTAGAAGATACTTGAATTCATTTTTTAAAAAATAAAATTGGAATACTACTAATCTCATTTAAAAGTCCTAACGGTTATGCATGGTTAGTAGATATTCAAATTCCTGATATAAATATACCACAAATAAGACACAACTGTATGGTTTTATATGATGACATCATCTCCATCATTCTAAAAACGGAATATGCGCCTAACAAAATATTTATGATTTTTGTTTGATTTTTTATTTAAATTTGATATTTATATTCAATTGAGTTTTAATGTTGGATTGATATCATTTACTTTATCTCTATTTTCTCTAACACTATTATTCTTTTGCTGATAACAAAAGGGGGAGAGAAAAGTTAAGATTTTATCAAATAAAATCAAGCAAAGGTCAAATAATTTTCTATTTGCATCTATTTGCATCTAGGATCATTTGCATATTTTTATTTGTATGCATATATGTAGGGGGAGCATCGTATAGAGAGGAAGCATTTAAATAGGGGGAGCAATTAGAATATATCAATGATCAAATACATTTAATATATTCAAAATCTTAAATATATGTTTGTTATCATCAAAAGGGGGAGATTGTTGAATATGCACTTTGCGCTATATGATTTTTTGTTTGATGATAATAAACATATATACATTCGCTTAAATGTATTTGTTAACGTACTATTTTAATCTTCACAGAATAAATAAATATTTGCTGAATAAAAATAAATAACACAGTTTTTGAATTCAAACGAATATTTTATTCAAACAAATATTTATTACAACTTTGATAGTACAATTTCAAGCTCTCACTATACATATACAATTTTGACTACAATACATGACATTTCACTATTTTACATCAGCACCTCACTACATATCACTCACACTCGTATTTATCTTCAACTGCATTCAAGTTTGAATCCAGCATCTGAGCGATCTGCAAAAATATAAACTAACGCAGTAAAATTGAAAATAAAATATTTTTGCAATATAAAATAAAACGTGAATTTTGAAAATGATATTTGCCTCAGTTATTTGGGTTGTTCGTCATCATTTAAATTTGAATTCATCATACACGAACAACTTGTGACATACACAGTATATTACTGTATATGCCACAAGGCCGTGCACGCCGATATATACACTTGATTGATTTACAGGGACAGGCAAGCACAGGTCAAACCCAAATGAAAAATCGGGTTCAACTCACGTGCAATAACATTGAAAATCACGACACAAGCACAAGGTCAAATCCGAGTTTTGAAACTGGATTCAACACAAGGCGACATGACATGAATGCAACGAAGACCAACATTTAAATGGAATGCAACAGTGAAGTTCAACATTATCAGGGAGCATATGGAAGGGTCAGATGTACACATGAACAAGTATGAACCCAAATCAAGCACCAAGTATACATGAAGCAATGGTCAAGTGAAGTCCAGGCCAAACCAACTAGAAGTTCAAAGCAGTAGGGTACATGAAGCAAACAACAACACGAATGCAAGTGCAGACGATAGCTACTCATTGTAACTCAGTAATACAAGGTAAACTGGCAACAAACTTGAAGTAAATGCATTGAACAAACATTAAACCAGTTGCAACATCACTGATACTAGTGAAACAACAAGCAGCAGTGAGTAAGTGCAACTCGAGCTTCAGAAATAACAAATGCAGATATCCAGCAGCAATGAACAAGTATGGCAGCATGTGAATGCATCAAAACAAGTAAACAACAATGTCGAGCTCAAGACAGTACAGCTACAACATGTATGCAGCCCAATAGACCAAAGTACAACATCAAAGACAGCACTGACTTAAGTATACAAGTGAAAATGCAATGCTCAAACTCAGTGGACAGGACTACAACAGCCAGTACCAACATGAATCAGAGATTACAAGCAAGAGCATACAAGTGCAACACAAGAAACAGATAGAAATGAACTTATGAAGTAGTGCAAGTGCAAATCACCAACTACAAGACCTCAAGTGATATCGTGAAGCAGCATGTAATAACATTATATACAAAAGTAAAGAACAATGGTGATTCACTGCAGATATGCAGCAAAGTAAACAGCACTTTGAATATAATCGAGCATGAGTACAGTTTGAACAATATCCAGAAGAGCAGTGTAAAAAACTCAAAATGGCCGAAGTCATCAGGTAAAAGAAATTGAACTCACGATTTAAAGTCAGAGCCTTAGCAATAAAGCAATTCACAGAGCCATGTAACCAAGTCAAAGCCAGTGATAACCAAACGTCTCAAATGCAAGGCATAGAATCAAGTCATAAAAATATACGAATGTGACAAAGTCAAATGTCACAAATTAAAGCCGTGGTCATCACGAAATTGATTCAAAACCATGTCAACCAAGCAAGCATCAATTATACGAGATTGACAAAGTCAAATAAATCATCAGCATCAAAATATAATCGAACGGTCGAACAATTTATTTGACAAATTCAAATAAGTTTATACGAACGAAGATAAAGGAGTTCGAACGCATATTTAACCCAGATCATCATCGGCATAAAAGTGGAGAGTTCGAATACAAAAAAAAATTAAAATCGAAAAGTATCGAAGCATAAATTCTTACCAGAAGCAAGAATCGAACTCATCGAAGTAGCCAGTGAGAGCAACAAGAATCAATCGAGCAAGGCAACTTTTGATCAACCAGAGAATCGATCAGATCTATAGGCGCTTCGAAAAAGCCCTAATTTGTAAAAAGGGAAGAAGAACGAACAAAACAGCGGCCGCCATTATGAATGAAAAAGAGACGGGCTGAATTACTAAAGAGGGCCGGGTTTATTCGAACTCTATTTTATTTAGGGTTTTAAAATTATAATAAGGGTTTTATTTTTGAATTAGGGCTATTTTATTTAAATTGTTTTTTTTAATTTGTATTTTTCTTTTAAACCGTTTTTAATTTTCTAGTCGTGTGACTAGGGTACAAACTACGGTGTGTAGTTTGGGAATTCGCAACTCGGTGGTTGAGTTGTGGTCAGGGTTTTGAACGTAGAGTTAGATTAGTCAATAGCGGGTATAGCGAGTTTACGTGTGTAAGCGAGGGACTATCTAATTTCTAGTAGAAACCTTGGGGGCAGCACGTAGGCAGGGTTTTGCCGAAGCTGGGTAAATTCTGTGTTGTTATGTTTTATTCTGTTATTTATATTCTGCGATATCTGTGCTGCTATTCTGTGATCTGAATTGAAATTAATTGATAAGCTTCCGCGATTAATTTTTATAATTTACACTATCACCCTATTCACCCCCCCTCTAGGGTGAAATCGATCCTACAATTTCCAACATGTTAGGGTACTAGTGGCTTTTTTCTTCGATCCATGCACAACAACTATAATTACCGCAATGACCTTATCACTTTTCTCAAGCAATCCACTTGGAAGTGCACTTGCTACACTACTATGTAACAGACTATTACTCAGTGGCTTTATACAATCTCCATCAACCTCCAATACATGTCCATTCCATCATCTTAAGGCAACAGATGCCTTTCATTCCTTATAACTAATAGCTTGAAATATGTCCTGTAGGCCACATAGTATCCCATATCATTCCTGGGATGTGAGGCTCGTAAGGCTATGCTTAACTTCTATAAAGCCACACTTTATTTCACACGAAGCCACGCTTCATATCAGGTTCCACTTTGAATGCCGCATTGCCATTCCTTCAACCATTATTAACTCTCACGAACATACAACTTCTGAGCTCATACGTACCAGAGAAGGGTATTAAGTTAAGAGAAGTTGTCTTCCCGCAACCAAACAGATGTACTTGTAAAGGTCAATGTTATGATCTTAGAAATGCAATGTCGAAAATTCGTCTATACAAGTTTTCATGGGACTGAACGAAACCAAAAGCACTCCTCCTACCACATCCTTGGGTATCACTCCTCGGATCAGTAGCCAGTAGTCCTTGTACTACAAAGGTTTCAAAATACGATAGGACCATTACTATAATTAATATCTCTATATTGGAAGCATCTCAGAGAATGTCAACAAGCAGTCCTCCGACTATGTAAATCTTCAATCTTCAATACAACGAAGATTTTCAGAATGCAGACACCACTGCCATATAAATATAATATAGGGTAAACCCTTGGGACTCATGACAGACATAGCTACATTCTGAAGATCCCTGGTCTTCAGTAATTATCATCTTCAATATGTCTTCACTTTCGAACGTATTCATTGGTTCGAAGTGGTTTCAGATAGGAATTACCTGAATCCGACCCGGTTCCTTTGCACCAACCATCAATTAAAAAGATGTTAAGTTCATACGTGATTATCAATCATCATTTGATTTAATTCATCTTTTTATTTATTCACAATTATCTCTTAGAGTTATATTCATTAAATCATTCCTTTATCTTTTTCATAGTATATGGAATCATTAAGCCTCATTTTATCAAATACTTTGGTTAATTAAAACCCTTTTTAAAACTTGGAATAATTCCAAATCATTTCACCTTTTATTTAGGAAAATATTTCTCAATCATTTATTTAATTCTTTAACAAAGATTTTCCATTTCAAATCATAATTTTTAAAATGATCAAAATGATGTTATTTAAGACATCTTTTACTGTAAACCCAAATCAATTAATTTTAAGTATAGGAATTAAAATAATTTCAAATCATTTATTTACATCTCATATTGGAAAACATTATCTCAGAGTATCTAGGCTTTCCCTTTGATATATTCTGTCCATCACCCAGGTCTCTTTGGATCTCACAGACAAAACACGTGTATTAGTCGTTTCTGCATACTCCTTTCATTTCTAGAAATGATTTATAAAAGTTCTAAATCATTATTAAAAACATTGAATTTTTCTTTTTAAAAACCATTTATGAGAGATATGAAAAAGAATTGTCAAGTTTAAAATCACATTTCATAAGTTATCGAAACTTCTGTAAAAAGTGATGCGAACAAGTGCTATGAGCAAGTGCTCCAAACAGTGTATTAAAACTTCTTTGATCAAAACAACTTTTTACTTCATATATTTTCATTTTTCCAAATTAAAACACTTTAAATGATTTATAAGATTTATTTAATATTTTTATGCATTTTAAAAATATTCATTTTAATTCAATTTCAAATTCGAATTTTAAACTACAAAACCGCGATTATTTTGAAAATTTGTTTTGGACTTATTTAAAAATATATAAGATGCAATCTTGATTTTATTTCTTCATTAAAAACTATAGATATAGTAGTCCGGAAAATTCATATCTCGAAGAATTCCGAGCTATGTTCCATTTTGTAACTCACTTAAATCTTCGACGCAAAATCATGAACTGCCGTTATGCGATGAGACTAGTTTTAACATGTTTTTTAATTTCTTTTCAAACTTCATGGAAACACTTTTATATGTTTATAAAACATTCCTAAACCATTTTAACTCATTTTAAACAATATTTTCATATTTCAAACTCTTATTTTATTTCATTCCATATTATACTATTATATTATTATAATATCATTTTCAACGTTTTTAGATATTTTAAAGTCATAAAGAGGCAAAACAACTCCATACACATATTATATATGGATTAATTTTCATTTAATTAACTATGGTTGATTTCTAACCATTGGTCTTATTTATCAAACCAAGCAATCATTCATATTAACAACCGTATATTCAATCAAGTAATCAACCAAGTAATCACACATTCAATCATCCAATATATTTCAAATTTCAAATCATTATACTTGAAATAATTTAGAGATTAATTAGTAAAATGTGAGTACTCACCTTTGTCTCTAACTAATTATTCCTGCCAATATTTTTCAATCCACCACTTCACTAAACCATTGTTATTTTCAACTAATCATCATCTACTTCATTCCTCCTTTCCAAGCTCCGGAAAATTCAGCAGAGCTTCCAAAGTACTTAAAACTTCCTTCTATCTTCTTGGAATGAAACCGGCGACAACTCTCTCTAATATTTTTACTTCGGAGCATCCCAAACTTCACTTTTCCTTAGTTGAGCTCGGCCTCCATAGGTTCCATCCCTTCCTCCTTTATTTCTTCACTTCTTAGATGTTAAACCATGTTTTAACGATGTATAAGAAATTTGGCAATGTTTGTTAGGGTTTGGAATTGGTTTGATACGATGTTAAGAAATTTAGTAAGGAAAGAGAAGATAAGAAGGCACTAAAATAGCTTAAAGGAAAAAGAATGAGATGAATTTGTATGAGAAAATGTGAGAATGAAAGGTGATATTTACAGAAAAAGTAAGAAGTGGTAAATTACCAAATTAACTCCTCACCAATTTACCAAAATACCTTGAATATTTTTAAAACCTTCACATCACCAAAAGCATACTTACCATCAACATCACATTGTACTTTGTCCCTTTACTTATCATTTAAGTAAAGCATGATTTGACTTGGTTTGATTTGAGCTTTTTGACTTTTCTTACTTACATTCACTGATTACTTTTAGAAATTTCTAATTATGATTAGTAAAAATAAACTAGTTTAATTATTTAATATATATATATATATATATATATTTGTGTGTGTGTGTGTTAAAACATGTTAACAAAGGTGCAACAACGTTGCGACAAACTTATATTGAACAAAATGTTGATTTTCGATAAATCGTTTTAAGGTCACATTTTGACATTTTTGTTAAACTATTTATTTTCGAACAAAACTTGAAAAAATGTTTTTTTATCATCTTAAATAATTAAAAAAAGTTTTTTTAGTTATAAAACCATATTTAATAATATAAAAATCCAATTGTAAATTGCAACGTTGATTTGTCGAAGTGCGACGAAATTTCTACACTTTTGTAAAACAAGTATATTTTTTTATGAAACCATTATAAATCAAATTTCTATTATTATCATATCATTATATAACCATTAGAGTTATTTACCATTTGCAACAATTATTCGAATGTATATCAAATTTTATCGAGAATCGGCTTTTGTCAATTTTACGACGAAAATCCAAATCTCTATTTTTTAGAACCAATTCAAAAAATAAGTTCACCATTCTTATTTATCACATAAAACATGATTTTTACGTTTGAAAATTCTATATTTTAATATTTAAAGTTAATTAAATATTTCATTTAAAAGTGAAAAAATTATGGGTCGTTATAAATATCGATATACTTATCTCAACCGTATAACTATACTCACAAACCATTTTCCACCTTCAAAACTTAGAAAACCTCTCCATATACTTATATCAACAATATAAGTATAGTCACTAAATGCTCATTTCCTATGCTTAGAAAGTGTACTCATATACTTATCTCAATGGTACTATATCCATAAATCTTAAGAAAAATTCATTTTCAAAACCATACATATTTGGGTTAAAATAATGACATTTAAAAACCTTGACAACAATAGACCCAAACACTTCCCTTTTGGTGTAAGTAAAACAGGGCTTATGGAAATTAAACCATGTATACTTACCACAACTTCCTGATTTCAAATACTACTATACTACTATCTCTCGATTAATAATGAAATCAAAGAAATTAGAAAACTATACTCGCCTCGATATACATTCTTAATTGTCAAGATAGAGATGAGTTTTTATACTTGGAGTTTGGTTGTAAGTATGAAGAGAACATTTTCCATACCATCGTAAGTTGAAATTTATTCATTTAAGAAAATCGGGTCTCATTCTTTTTGTAATTCCCTTTTGTAACGTTTCTCTATAAAACTCCTTTCTATTTACAACTACTTTCAAAAAATATTATTTATAAATTCCTTTATAAATATCTATGACATAATTATAGCCTGCTTTTATCAATTCTCAATTTTATTTAATAACTCCGCGTAAATATCCTTTATACTGTTTATAAACTCTTTTATAAAGGTTCTTCTATAAAATATCATTTATAAAACCCATTTTTATAAATTTCCAGAACTTATTGCAACTCTTATATAAAACTCTATATTTATATAAAACTCCTTTTATAAATTCTCAAATATAAGTACGAAACTCTTTTTACAAACTACTCCAAATATAAACCAAACTCCAAATATAATTATAAAACTCGTATGCTTTCCATAAAACGATCTATCTATATATACCATACATTCCCAAGTGGAATTATTATTCCAATTTATCAAAATGATATTGATTTCATTTTTGTAGGATATTATTTATAAAACCATTCTTTTCATAATCACACTATATATAAAACTATCTTTCACTTATAAAATAATATTTACAAATTCATCCCATTATACAACATTTTATGCAAACATTTTCACAAATATTTCTATCTTCTTCCAAAATTAGAATCACTTTTCAAATAAAGACAAACCCCTTTATTTTCCTTTTGAAACAGAACATTCATTATTGAAATAATGCTTCCTATGTAAACCCAATACTTTCCAAAATGATTTTAAAACATATACATATATACATTATATGAAAAGAATAATAAAAGAAATTGAGGTAAATAAAGAAGTTAGAAAACTAATTTTAAAACAAAATATCATAAAAAATCCTAAGGTCGGATTTAAATCATTTTTTAAATTGGAAATCATTACCAGAAGAAAACAACAATTAATGGTATTTTCAAAATACTACATTGGGCCATTAATTACTATAATACTCAACCAATGCTATTTCTCCATTTTCTCTAAAAGGTTCAGTTTTTCACATATGTCAATGTCACATCAAATATGGTCAAACAGTCAAATTTCAGCATTTAATATGTATATAACTGAAATGAATCAACATGAATATAATTGGAAATTTAAAATCAAAACGTTGAGGAATTCATATTTCTCTACTAATTTTCTGTATTTTCAATTTGAATGTCAATCGCTTTTCAAAAGCAATTATTTTATCAAATCAACAAAAATTTCATATAAACATAAATGGCAAATTTCATCTGCTATATATCATATTGATTATCCATAACATCCCCTATCTGAAGGCCCGAAGCTAAGCGCTATAGATGCTGTAGTCATACATAATATTAACTTCCAGTGACCAAATACGGTAATGTTGATGTATCCATAATATCAGAAGCACATGAATATGAAACAAAATCACAGTTTTCACAAAAACATCGTTTCTGATTACATTTCATAAAACATGTTTCGTATCCAAATTACATAATGCCAATCATTTTCTAGGTTCAGATAAAATATAATTGTTACATAAATACACCAAGAGCAACATATGAAGATGTCCCCTTGGTTGACCAAAGTACTATATAGTCATATCTGACTTAATACAACACAGCGGAATCAAACGAAATAAAATAGCAACTCCTAAATAGCTATCCGTTAGCTGCCTGCTCGTCTCTAGATGCTTTATTCACCAACCTACTAAAAACCTGTAAACCTCAACCCTCAGTGTACTCAAATCAATTTCGAGCACCCAAGAGTTTAAGGGGAAGAACATAAACTTCAAGTCAGACATAAAGCCTGGTGTGAATAATACTATACATCTCAATTATTTGATATTAAATGGGACCACACCGCTTAGCGATATGAGTTTCCGCTCACTAGTATCCTTTTAAAACATATCTTTTGCAAATCATAATCCTGGAACCAAAGCTGGTTAAAATTGTAAAGCAATACCATGTAAATATACATATCAGGTAACAAATGAACAATCTGTCAGAACACTATAGTTTTGTTTGGCTACTACTAACCCTTGGCTGACTTGGGCCTACTAGACAATATAAAGAAAATAGTCTAATAACTGTTAGATACTCCTCTTCTGGACGGCCTTTCCCTAACTTATCTGATAGATACTCCTCTTTTAGACGGTCTGTCCCTAACTTATCTTCTCTCAGGGTCACCTGATTCTAATAGTTTTGCGGACTCACCAATAAACTACCACTTTACAAACATATATATTCCCTTCTGTGTGTAATCATAATTTTAGTCTTACCTGTGACAAAGCCCCACACACTGGAATTTTGGACTAAATTAGCTAAGGTTAATAGCGAATGTATAGGGTGCGACCCTATACCAGTCCCATCTGGCATACAATTGAGTCATTTTACTTAGGGTAATCTTCCATTAAATTTTCCTTGATAACCTTTTCATCTCAAATTGATTTAAAACCTTTAAACCAAACTTGAATAAGGAAAATATATACTCTAAGATTTACCCAAAATCACCTTGCCATGTTATATATACTTTACTCAAGTCTTTGTTGATGAAAACATTTAAACCTTCGAAAGTACCCCTTTCGAATCTATTGAAAATACCTTTTTCGAAACCAAGTAAACCCTTCTTTATAACCTAGGCTAAAAGGCCAAAACTTTCCTTTTGAAACCATCATATAAACCTTTCAAAACCATTGAAAAACCTTTCCTTCAAAAGCTTTAAAAGCCTTAAATATCCTTCTTTAAAACCTTTAAACATTGCCTTTTGAAACAGTTAGAAAATGCAACGACCCGGAATTTCACTATATTGATTAGAAAATATTTAATTAATTTTAAATATTTAATATATAGGTTTTATAATGAAAATAAAATCATTTTAATTAACTAATAATGATGGTGGAATCATTTTCAAAATTTGTTTACGAATTAAATAGTTCGTAGAAAAACAGAAGACGTGACCGAAGAATGTTTTCCAAAATTTGGACCTTTCGACACCGGAAAGTTGTCGGGAACGTTGTTCGTCTTTGTGTACTATATGTACATATATATAAGAGTTAATTAACTAGATAACAGTATGCTTGGAAATAAACTATCTTTTATTAATTTGGATTAGTAAGTGATGTGACAGGACATAGTTTTAAAAATAATAAACATTTTATATAAATATATAAATTAAGTATTGTCACATCTTAGATTTGTAATCATTAACCATAATTATCTTTTGTCACATCTTAGTTAATTAATAATTAAACTTATACATATAAAGAAAATGGTTTGACTAAACATAATAATTATATATATACATATAAAAAAGTGATGTGACTAAACATTATAATTATATATATAAAAGAAAGTGAAGTGATAAACATAATTATATATATAAATAAAAGAGTGATGTGATTAAACAAAATTATATATAATTATATATATATTATTAAAGATTTATGATGTGACTAGACATAATGATGACATATGAAATTTTCCTATAAATAGTCATATGTTTCCCCATTTTTCGTCCTCCAACCTTTTCTTCCTCATTTCTAACTCAAATGTAGTTTTTTGAAAACGTGTGAAATTATAATGGCTACAACATTATAGTTGACCACTTTTTCAAATTTCTATCATAGCTATGCCAAAATACACAATCTTTGCAAAGCAATTTTTCACCAAAAATTTAAAATCCGAAAACTACCCTTCTTATTTTGATAATAACTTCTTAAAACAAAAAGAAAATGAGTGATTCTTTTTTCAAAACGATAGAGAAAAGAAATTCCAATAAATTTCTCTATGAGTTCTTTTTGAGATTAGATGAGTAGATAGCCCAAAAATTAGTTGCAAAATGAACCATTTTCGGGTTTCTTCTTGAGAAATCGATGTTTATCAGAAGTCGCTATACATTACCAAAACATGTCTCACTTCCTTGTTCATCCATGGCCTAACCTACCTAGTACATTTAGAATTCAAGCCTCCATTTTTTTGCTTAGGAATGAAAGTGCTAGGTCGTACTCAAGTCAGCAAAATTTTGGATAGACTTTGGTGAGTAAATTCCTTAACTTTTTGGGAAAGAATTTACATTTATATATATAGTTGTTAGATGG
Source organism: Allium cepa (assembly GCA_030765085.1). Lineage (NCBI taxonomy): Eukaryota > Viridiplantae > Streptophyta > Magnoliopsida > Asparagales > Amaryllidaceae > Allium > Allium cepa. The sequence continues at coordinate 454,403,625 of CM060928.1, forward strand.
TTGTATTTGTGATGTTATTATTTGGATTATAGTATGTTTTAGATGTATATATGTGTGCTAATTTATGGTTTAGCATTAGAACCTTGTATTGATGATTTAAGTGGTGTTTTGGTTATAAAATTGTGATCATTGGCCTGGAATTGGGAGTGTTATGGAAAGTTAGTAAATAAAATTAGCAAATGGAAGAGTTAGCGAGCAACAAGTTGGATGGGTATCCATGGCGATAGTCATTATGGACGCATCTCGTTTAAAAATTCGATTTTCGTGGTTTTTATACTTCAAATTGTTCTGTAAATGGTTTATAAACTAAATGATATTTTAAATGGTAAATGAAGATTTAATAATAAACTTTTAATTAATATGTTTTGATAATTAATAATTAATTAAGGATTAAACAAGGGTTATATTAACTTTTATTAATTAAAAGTTGGCAGTTAATTAATTATCTTTTAAAGTTAAGATTTATTTTAATTAATTATGAGTTAAGTATATGATTTGATTTTAGTTAACTATTATTGAAATACAAGATTAATTATTAATCAAATGTTTAATTATTTTTAAATTATAAATTAACTAAGGTTTAGTTTATAATAAACTATTTATTAAAGGTTTAATTTATTATTTAGGTCTAATTAGGGATTATTAATTAATTACTTGAGGTTAATTAATATTCAACTATTTAATAATTAATAATAAAAGGATCAATTTAGATTTAATTAATTGTTAATTACGGTTAACAATTTAATTAAATTAATTTAAGACTCAATTAAAATTAATTATGATTTAAATAAAGGTTTAACTTATAATTAATTATTTTTAAAAGGGTTTAAAAAGTTTTAAATCCTTTGGTTTTCAGAAGTAAAATTGTTTAAAGGTACTTCTTTTTCAAAGATGGTTTGAATATAGGAGATTCAAGTGTTGATACCATTAAGAAACCATATAACTGTGAATGAGTTATAATGTAGATCGTTGGGTTGTTTGGACTTGTGTTAGCAAAATACATCTCCATTCTGCTGTAAATTGATTGTTTGTTTATTTGGTTGTTTTGGACATGTGTTAGCAAAATAAATCCTCATTTTGCTATATATTGATTGTTGGTTTGATTGTGTGGACATGTGTTAAGTAAAATAAATCTCTTTGTGCTATAAATTGATTGAATTGTTTAAACATATATTTAGCAGGATAATCACCATCCTATTGTTATGTATTTGGACTTTGTATACGCCAATTAGTGATATTGATGTGTTGTTCCCTGATTGGATATGAACTGTATTTACATATATGGTAGCTTACGTAAATAATTGTTATGTGATTTGGGATCGAATTGAAATTAAATGGTAACTTAAATTAGTATCATTGGGACTACTAAGCCTTATTTGGAATTTATAATGTATGGTTTGGAATTTACTTAAATTCTTTAATCAATTTGAGAATAAAGGTTTATTAATGGTTTTCAAGTTATATAATTCTTATAAAGGTATTTATAAATGATAACTTGTGTATAGAAAGGGGTTTTAATATATTAAGGAGTTTTACAAAAGATGTTTTGTAAATGATATTTATAAAGGAGTATAGAAAGGTTTATATAAAAAGTTTTAAAAATAGGAAAAAAGTTTATAAATCATTTCAGAGATTTGGAAAGAGGTTTATAAATTAACTTAAGGGTTTATAAAAGTAGATTATAACTTTATTTTGAAAGTTATAAGTTAATTGAAATATGGGATGAGCTTTTAAAAAGGGAATTTTTGATAAAGGATAAGCAGAATGTTTTATTTGGAAGAAATGTTTGGTTCTTTAATATGAGATTTGGAAAGAAGAAAACTTTGAAAAGTTTTTAAATATACTTATACTGATAAGATAAGTATATGATTTTGTTTCAAGGCATGAAAGTAAAATGTTTTGGGTAATATACTTATAACATTGAGGTAAATATATAAATGTTAAGTATAAAAGGAAATGTAAGGGGTTTGGGAATAGTGTTTTGAAAAAAAAAATCTTGTGATCAGATTTTTATAAAGTGGTTCTGTTAATTAAAGAGAATTAATAAAGGCTTAGTGGATCCCATATGGAAATTAAACCATGATTGGATGTTTGTTTATTAGATAGTTAAATAACTGACTATCAAAACTGGACCCAAAACGTAATTTTTGAAATATCTAGGAGAAACAAAAGTATTATATGGTATAGTTACCATTGAAGGTGCAATACTTTACGTCTAAACACGTTATTTTATTCTAGGATGATTGATAAGGAATTCCGTCCACGGTTAGGAGGTGGATTTCGCTCTTGTCATTTGTCTGTTTATTTCCTAAAGAACCGGGGTTGAGTTTAATGGAAATTGTCAAAAGTTGTTTCGAAGAGACCGAGATTGGATATGTTATCTGAAAACCACTTCGAACCTACTCAAGCATTGCGAACCAAAGAAATCGTGAAGAGTATGGAACCGGAGATAGAGAGGTGAAGTGCAAGGGCTAATCACTTCTAATCTTGAGGGTGATTCTCAAATGGATGTAGTAGGAATAATGCCTTTGATTTCGTTCAGACCCAAGACAGACTTGTATGGACGAATGCTATCATTATATTGTCATTGGAGGGAATTGAGCATTCTAAGTGTAAATGTTCTTGAAAGGTAATCGTAGCCTCAAGCCTCATCAACTAGATATGACTAAAACAGGAGAGATGCCACAGGGCTATGTGGGTCGCACCCATTAGAGTATGTCATCACCTATTAGATGGCCATTCATATTTCTAGATTCAGTTGTGCGTATGAGCTCAATAAAACGGTTGAGGACAACTAGGGTGATGAAATATTCGGTACTATCCAGCAAGGGGTACGTCGGTCCTATATTGGGAGGGGTCATTAGGTACGATCTCGGTACATTGTTCTAGAGGTGTAGTATGAAGGGAGGTACTCCAGTAGCCCAGTCATTAGTCGGAATCCAGTCTCCAATACACTTTACGGTTTTAGTTATATACCAAATATGTTGGAATGTGAGATGCAAGCATTCCAGCTATTTTAATATTTTACTTTGAACCCTAGACATTAATATAATATCACTGAATTTTCTATAAAGTGTTTTGGTTATCGTAAGGTAAAAACCCGTCCGTGTTTGTATGCAGTGAGGTCTTACGAGATACCTTTCATTTCAAAGGATTTTTCAACTTAATAAATCAATAAAGTTTTTTTTTTATGATTTGAGTTTACTCACGCTGGTATTCCAGACCGACCTGGAAGTTTTTCCTTACAATGCTCGGGTCAGGCCGAGCATGTTTGCCAGGTTAGCTTTAGATTCTTTGGAGCTATGGAGTCGAGTTGGAGGCCCAGGACATGCTCTCGTATTTTGGATATATTCCGTTGTGTATGTGTTATGTGTTGTTTGTCTGCTGTTGTAAGGACATGTGTTATAACTGTCCAACTCTGATATGTATATGTATAAAAAATGGATCTCATATTTTGTAAGGATTTAATTATATTATATATTATTCCATTGCGTTGTGAGATTCCATGATTGTTCCTTGTTCTTCTATCTTCTATCTCCTTTCTTTACCTTAACAATATGTCTTTCCAGCACTTAGTTTCTCAGCATGTTAATACCATGGATGCAGACTTCTAGGGTTTGGAAAGGTCGAACGTGGTATCATAGCCGAAGGTCAAGCGAGAACCTTGGCTTTGGTGGGGTTAACTCATTAGAGATAGGGTAAGTGACACCCTAGAATTAGTTTGAGTGTATATATATGAGAGTGCATAAGTATTAGTGATATAATTTTTTATATTGTGTTATTTGATCCGTTGAGTGGCTTAAGAATTCTGGTCGATGCGTTTGTCCAACGTTATCGATAGGGATTTCCTAAACACTTAAACAAGTTTAATCGACATAGTATTATTTTAAAATTGGGTAAATGAAATAAATTTAACTAGAATATATTTTACATATAAAAAAGAATGATTTTCAAAAAAAGTATAGTATAGTTGGTTGAGGTATTAGGAGATAATAATATGTTATTATTATCTTTAAGGCCTGTTTAGTCATGTTCATCAAGTTTAGCATTGACTATGGTATATGTGTATAGGAAGTTTCCTTTTTAAGATATGGGTTGGGTAGATATATTGGAAAAACTATGGCAACGAACACCTTGTGATTTAAGTTTCACAGTTTGACTGTAGGGCGTTCAATGTTAATGTTGAGGTGGAATTTGATTTAAAAGTTAGAATATTTTGAGATAAATATTTAAAATGGTTTAATAAAAGTGATTTATAATATGGGTTTGTAAAAATGTATCACTTAAGTTGAAAGAATTTAGGTTGAACACTTGAGAACCTAAATCCTGATGCTTTTGGAAAAACGATTTTCAAGATTTTGGGAAAATAATAATAATAGCATTTGAAACCAATTTGGTTTAAGTATAAATATTTTGGAATAAGAGTGTAGGTAAGAAGAGTTATCTTTGGATTGGTACAAGGAATAAGTCTTGATTGTTTTGTGATGATCGGAATAATCTTCTAAATTACGATCAGATGTTTGACTAAGCGAACATTGTGGGGGTACTTAGTAAACTATTCTCTTTATCACTGTACAGTCGAAACAAGCTCATCCTGAAAAAACCCAAAGTTAGTTGGAGGTAGATTTTTTATTGGAAACTATAAAGTATTGTTTCAAAAATGATAATTTGGAAACTAAGGAATATTTTTAAGTTAACTAGCTCGAGTGGCTCGAAAATGACTTAAAATTGGGAAAGGGATGTATTCAGATGGTAAATACTTCTCTTAATTATTACCCTTCTTTGAAAGGGAATGTATAATACTGTTTGGCAGTACCTAGTTCCTTTGTATCATTTCGGAGTTACTCGGGCCATATCTATATATTTGTATGATTTAAAGTATAGAGTTCCATTTCAAAAAGTTTTTGAAAATAATAGCCGGGTATTCGGATCTTGAATTTCCTTAGGGAAGTAAGTGAAAAATGAAATAATGGATCAAATAGAGGTATATACTCTTAGGCTGTAGTGGAGTATTATCCAAGTTGAACCAGTGTAGTTCATGAAATGTTTTCATAAATTATTTAGTGGAAATTGAATTGGTATTAGGGAGAATTAATTAGTAATTTGTAGGGTGGATGTAGATCATTTCTCCTTTTCATATAGTTTTGATCCAAGATTCGAGTACATGACTTTGAGGTGTTTGCATCATTTCTAATAAGGATCTATTGCTTGACTTTTAATGACAAACACTTGTTGAGGGTTCTTGGTGTGAGATCAAAGTTTTCTATCATAGTTACAACTATGAAAGAAAAATATATGTTCCAAACCAAGGAGCCTGATAGGAGTCCGCATTAGGGATTCGGGTGAGCGATACTAGTTCGGAAGGAAAGTTATGTACTCGAGTTGAGATCGAATCAGATTTTGCATAAGAATGATTTATGTACATCATAAGAGCCGATGTATAGTATTAAGTGTTTTCTGGGATAGGCCGGGTTTGTAATTTTAGGCACAAAATTCTTTTAAGGGGGTAGAGCGTAACGACCCGGAATTTCACTGCTCTGATTAGAGAATATTTAATTAGTTTTAAATATTTAATATATAGGTTTTATAATGAAAATAAAATCATTTTAATTAATTAATAATGATGGTGGAATCGTTTTCAAATTTTGTTTACGAATAAAATAGTTCGTAGAAAAACAAAAGATGTGACCGATGAACAATTTCCGAAATTTCGACCTTTTGACACTGGAAAGTTGTGAGGAACATTGTTCGTCTTTGTGCACTATATGTACGTATATATAAAAGTTAATTAACTAGATAACAGTACGTATAGAAATAAATTATATTCTATTAATTTGGATTAGTAAGTGATATGACAAGACATAGTTCTAAAAATAAAAAACATTTTATATAAATATATAAATTAAGTATTGTCACATCTTAGATTTGTAATCATTAAGCATAATTATCTTTTGTCACATCTTAATTAATTGAAAACTAAACTTGTATATATATATATATATATTGAGAAAGTGGTGTGACTAAACATAATAATTACACATATATACACACATATAAAAGAAAGTGATGTGACTAAGCATTATAATTATATATATAAAAAAAGTGATGTGATAAACATAATTATATGTATATATATATGTAAAAGATTGATGTGATTAAACGTAATTATATACATATATATTATAAAAGATTTGTGATGTGACCAGATATAATGATGACATAGAAAATTTTCCTATAAAAAGTCATTTGTTTCCCCATTTTTCATCCTCTAACATTTTCTTCATTATGTCTAACTCAAATGGAAATTTTCTTTTATTTTTAAACCGTGTGAAATTGTATGGTTACAACATTTTAGTTGACCACTTTTTCAAATTTCTATCATAGCTATGCCAAAATATACAACCTTTGCAAAGCAATTTTTCACCAAGAATTTCAAGTCCAAAAATTACCCTTCTTATTTTGATCATAACTTCTTAAGACAAAAAGAAAACGAGTGATCCTTTTTATGAAATGATAGAGAATAGAAATTCCAATAAATTTCTCTATGAGTGCTTTTTTAAATTAGATGAGTAGATATCCCAAAAATCAGTTGGAAAACGACCTTTTTTGGCTTTATTATCGAGATGTTTATCCGAAGTCGCTATACATTACCAAAATATGTCTCACTTCCTTGTTCATCCATGGCCTAGCCTACCTAGTACATTTAGGATTCAAGACTCCGTCTTTTTGCTTAGGAATGAAAGTGTTATGCCGTACTCAAGTTAGCGAAAGTTTGGATAGCCTTCGGTAAGTAAATTCCTTTACTTTTTGGAAAAGAATTTCCATTTATATATATGGTTGTTATATGGTTGTATTTGTGATGTTATTATTTGTATGTTTTAGGTGTATATGTGTGTGATAATTTATGATTTAGCATTAGAATCTTGTATTGATGATTTAAGTGGTGTTTTGGTTATAAAGTTGTGATCTTTGGCTTGGAATTGGAATTGTTATGGAAAGTTAGCAAGTAAAATTAGCAAATGATAACTCGTGTATAGAAAAGGGTTTTACTATCAAAAAGGGTTATTAACGTGTTTTACAAAAGATGTTTTGTAAATGATATTTATAAAGGAGTATAGAAAGGTTTATATAAAGAGTTCTAAAAATAGGAAAAGAGTTTGTAAATCATTTCAGAGATTTGGAAAGAGGTTTATAAATTAACTTAAGGGTTTATAAAAGTGGGTTATAGCTTTATTTTGAAAGCTATAAGTTAATTGAATTATGAGTTAAGCTTTTAAAAGGGGAATTTTTGATAAAGGATAAGCAAAATGTTTTATTTGGAAGAAATGTTTGGTTATTTAATATGGGATTTGGAAAGAAGAAAACTTTGAAAAGTTTTTAAGTATACTTATACCGATAAGATAAGCACATGATTTTGTTTCAATGCGTGAAAGTAAAATGTTTTGGGTAATACACTTATAACATTGAGGTAAATATATAAATTTTCCCAAGTATAAAAGGAAATGTAAGGGGTTTGGCAATAGTGTTTTGAAAATAAATCATGTGGTCGGATTTTTATAAAGTGGTTTTATTAATTAAAGAAAATTAATAAAGGCTTAGTGGATTCTATATGGAAATTAAACCATGATTGGATGTTTGTTTATTTGGGAGTTAAATAATCGACTATCAAAATTGGACCTAAATCGTAACTTTGGAAATATCTTGGAGAAACATGAGTATTATATGGTAAAATTACCGTCGAAGGTGCTATGTTGTACGTAGAAACATGTTTCGTTCTTCTAGGATGAATGTTAAGGAAACCCATCCACTAACGGTTAGAAGGCAAACTCCGCTCTTGTCATTTTTCTGTTTATTCCTAAAGAACCGGGGTTGAGCTTACCTAAAATTATTGAAAGTTGTTTCAAAGAGACTGGGATCAGATATGTTATCCAAAAACCACTTCGATCCAACTCAAGCATTGCGAACTGAAGATATTGTGAAGAGTATGGAATCAATGATAGAGAGGTGAAGTGCAAGTGCTAATCGCTACTAATCCTAAGGGTGATTCCAAAATGGATGTAGTAGGAATAGTGCCTTCGGTTTCTCTCAGACTCAGGACGGACTTGTATGGATGAATGCTATCAGAACACTGTAATCGGAGGGAGATGAGCATTTTAAGTGTAAATTTTCTTGAAAGGTAATCATAGCCTTAAGCCTCATCAACTAGGAATGACTAAAACATGGGAGATGCAGCAAGACTATGTGGGTCGCACCCTTTAGGGTGTGTCATCGCCTTTTTAGATGACCATTCATATTTCCCTATTTAGTTGTGCATATGAGTTCAGTAAAATGGTTGGGAACAAACGAGGTGATGACATATTCGATACTACCCAGCAAGGAGTAGGCTGCTCTTGTGTTGGCACGGGTTGTTAGGTACGATCTCGGTACATTGTTCTAGAGGTGTACTGTGACGGACGGCACCTTAGTAGCCCAGTCATTAGTTGGAATTTATTCTCTAATACGAGCTTTACAGTTTTAGTTGTATGCCAAATATGTTGGAACGTGAGATGAAAGCGTTTCAGCTATTTTAATATTTTACCTTGAAACCTTAGACATTATTATAATATCATTGGATTTTCTATAAAAGTTTTTTGCTTATCGTAAGGTAAAATACCGTTCGTGTTTATGTGCGGCAAGGTCTTACAAGACACCTTTGATTTCAAAGGATTTTTCAAGTTAATAAATCAATAAAGTTTTTTTGTGATTCGAGTTTACTCACACTGGTATTCTAGATTGATCTGGGCATTATTTCCTCAAAATGCTTGGGTTAGACTGAGCATGTTTGCCAGGTTAGCTTTAGATGCTTTGGAGCTACGGAGTCGAGTTGGAGGCCCATGATGTACTCATATTTTGGATATCTTCTATTGTATATGTTTTTTGTGTTGTTTATCTGCTGTTGTAAGGACATGTGTTATACGGTCTAACTCTGATATGTATACGTATAAAAAACAAAGGGTTTCAAATTTTGTAAAGATTTGATTATATTATTTATTATTCTGTTGCATTGTGGAATTCCATGTTTGTTCCTAGTTTTTTTTATCTTCTACCTCCTTTCTTTCCCCTAACAATTTGTCTTTCCGGCACTTCATTTTTGGTATGTTGATACCATGGATGTATTTTGTCTACTTCTAGGGTTCGAAAAGGTGGGTCATTACAGAAAACTTTCCTTTATAACCTTTCGAAACCATCGGGGAACCACCCTTCGAAACCATTAAAACATCAAAATTTTCGAAAGCTTTTGGGTTCAATTTATAACATGTGGAATAATCCTTTCAAAACCATTAAAACCATCTTCTTTGAAACCATTTAGGTTTTTACCTTCAACAGAGCAAAAGGGTCATAAAACTTTTAAGTCGAAAGCATTCCTAAGTAAAAGAGTGATGGTACCGAAACCAACCTTCCAAAAGCATTGGAGAAGCAACTTGGGTTTTAAAACAAAGTATAACTTCCGAAACCATTAGCTTCGAAAGGTAGAAAAGCGGCAGCTTGGGGTTTTGACCCTATTCCTAAGCATTTACTTAAAACATACGACACAACTCATTCGAAAACTTTCTTTTAAAAAAATTGACTTAGTCAAAAGCCAACTAAGTCGAAATCACATCCTTCGAAAGCAAAACAAGCGCATTTTCATTTGAAAGCAAAGAAATGCTCCCCTTTGAACCCCTGTTTTAACCCAATACCTTCTGCCTATATCCAATTCGCAGCGCACCAAGTATTTGATACCATGCTCATCGGCTTCTATGGTGATGGTGGCGGTGCTACAAAGTCGAAACCCCTGGTGCCGAAAGTGGCGAAACATGCTAATAGCATGTAAAAACTCCTTTTAACTTTAAAAAATTCTTTTCAACTAACCTGCCTTGTTTGTCAAAGTATTGTCGGTTGATAAACTCTTTTTTAAAAGTGCTGCCAATATTTCAAAAATAAACAATTTAGTTTATTTATAAAACACCCCTTCTCCTTTTATAAATATATAAAAAATTTAAGTCTTATATCTTAAATAATTTTATATATCTATTAAAAAACTTAGGAAAATTCTACAAAGATTCAAGAAAATCATTTTTAATATGTTTTCTAACACATATTAATTTCAGACCTAGAATTTGTATTATTTAACCAAAATAATTTTATACTCAAATAATAATTTTCCTTACTAAAAGTTTAATATAAAATCTACATTAATTCAGAAAATTATGAAAATTGAAACCCATTTCTAAAATATCATTTCTGATCTAAATCTAAAATCACAAGGCAATTGGAAGTCAATAAATAAGGTTTTCACATTAAAAAAAACATAAAACCTATATAAATAAGCATTGGATCATCAACAACATATATAAAAATTTAATCATTCGAAAACATGGCATAATTTTGCAATTTAGATTTAATCTTAATATCGAGAGCAATAGAAAATATGAGATGTTGTCTTTATTTTCCTTGGCTTTGAGATTATGAAGTTTGAGACTTGAATGGATTAAGTTGATTAATCTTCTTCCTTTAGCTCTTTCTTCCTCTTGTTCTTGCTAACGTTGGCCGACCTCTATTTATTTTTAATTTTGCAAATGAATGTGTAAAACATACACGGCTAAGGGTTTAGGGTATTAGAATGATCTCTTTCTTATTTTACCCCTCCTCTATTTCATTTAACCCTTCTTTAGTCCATTGGTTACATGACACCACTACCCCTTATTAAAATCAAATCTCAACCCCCTAATTACCACATTATTTTATATAATTTAGCTAACTAAATATCCTAAATAATGTTACTAAAAATATGGGGTGTTACAGTCTCCCTTCCTTAAAGAATTTCGTCCTTGAAATTATGATAAGGTGCACCACACATCAATCAAAAAGGTAAAACATACCATCAAACAAATCAGGATAAGCATCTCTAATGCTGCTCTGAGTCTTCCAAGTAAAGTCTCATTCATCCTCGCTCCATTGGACTTTCACTAATCTGGCTATCTTGTTTCTTAGCCTCTTTTCATATCTCGCAACTATTCGAACTAGTTTTTTTTAACTATAGTCAAGTCTGGTTCTACTACTAAGTCATCTAACATAGTCCGTGCTACAGTAGACTTCAGATCTCTAACACACTTCCTTAGATGAGAAACATGAAAAACATTACGGACTCTTGCCAAACTGCTTGGTAACTTTACTCTATATGATAGTTTCCCAACCTTTCCTACAATAGGAAATGGTCCCACAAATCTCGATGTCAACTTCCCTGATTTTCCAAATCGAATCACACCCTTCATCGGTGACACCTTAATAAAACCTTGATCTCCAACAAAGAACTCTAAGTCTTTCTATCTTTTGTCTGCATAACTCTTCTACATAGACTGGTCATCCTTCATCCTAGCCTCAATCAACTTAATCTTTTCTACAGCTTCTCTAACCAAATCTAGACCAAGAACCAACCTATACCCGGTCTCTAACCTACAGACTATACGTTTGCTTTGCCGTCCATATGAAGCTTCAAACGATGTCATCCCTATACTAGTCTGATAACTATTGTTATACAAAAACTCGACTAAGTTTAGATGGTCTTCCCATGATCCCCAAAATCTAATACACAAGCTCTTAACAAATCTTCCAAGACTTTGTTAACACTTTCCGTTTTCCCATCAGTATGTGGATGGTAAGCGGTACTCATTCTGAGCTTGGTCCCTAAAATACCTTGTAGACTCTTCCACAACTCGCTAGTGAATAAGGAATCTCTATCACTAACTATACTACTAGGAATTCCATGAAATCTAACTATATTCTTCATAAATAACTTAGCTATAACATGTTTCGTCCTAGTCGACTTAACTAGAATGAAATGGGCATTCTTGGTTAATCTATCCATTATGACCCGTATAATTTTATTTTCTCTATTAGGTCTTGGCAACGCATCTATAAAATTCATGGAAATAGAATCCCACTTCCATACCATAACACCTAATGGCTGTAGCAATCCACTCGGCTTCTAATATTCGGCTTTTATTTGTTGACAATTTAAACACTGCTTCACCATAAGCCTACATCCTTCTTCATAACTTTCCAGAAGAAACTTCTCTTCATGTCCCGATACATCTTAGTTCCTCTTGGATGGATAGTGAACTTTGAACGATGGCATTCCTCCAAAACTTCTTTCCTTATGTCTCCCACATTCGGAACACATGACTTACCTTTCTTTCCTAACCACACATTCTGGTCAAGACTGAAATACCTCCAGCACCGCTTTCGGTTCCATCACGTAACTTCCTGATCCATTCAGCCAGCACAGGATCCTCTTCCTGTTTAGAAGCAATCCTTTCAATCATAAGTGGTCGAACTTCTAAACAAGATAACACAACAATTCCTTCACTAGACCCAACTTCAGATCTCCACTGCAATCTGCAAGTCAACAATGCTTTCAAATCATTCCACTCCGCTATCATTACCAACACCGCATTCTGATGCTTTCTGTTAAATGCGTCTTCTACTTTGTTGCACTTTCCTAGTGTGTACTCAATTCAAAAATCATAAGAAGCAGTAAACTCTAACTACCTTTGCTGTCACATGTTCAACTCCTTCTGAGAGAACAAATACTTCAACGACTTATGATCCGTATATAACTCAAATGACTCTTCCAAAAGGTAATCTCTCCGCACCTTCAACGCAAAAATCACCACAGCTAACTCCAAATCATGTGTTGGATATCTAACTTCATGAGGTCTAAGCAGTCGAGAAGCATAGGCAATCACTTTACCCCACTGCATTAACACAATTCCTAATCTAGTTCCATATGCATCCGTATACACTACCAAATCCTTATTCCTTTCCAAAACAACCAACATAGGTGCATGGGTCAATAAATATTTCAAACTCTGGAATGCTTCCTCACACTTATTGGTCCAATCAAACTTCACACCCTTTCGCATTAGCTTGGTCATCGATGTGGCTACCCACGAATAATCCTTAATCAACCTCCGATAATACCCAGTTAATCCAAGAAAACATTTTATCTCATTCACTGCCTTGGGTCTCTTCCAATTATTCACCACTTCAATCTTAGTCGGATCTACAGACGACCCTTTTTCCGAGACTACATGACCAAGAAACCTCACTTCCTTCTTCCATAAATGACACTTCGAAAACTTCGCCTTCAACTGATTCTGCCTCAGCGTCTCAAGCACAACTCTAAGATGAACTTCATGCTCCTTGTCATCCTTAGAGTATACCAAAATATCATCTATGAAAACCAACACGAACCTATCCAACTGCTCTTGGAAAATTTGGTTCATCAAATCCACAAAGAATGCCGTGCATTACTTAGTCCGAACGACGTCACTAGCCACTCGTACAATCCATACCTGATTCTAAACGCCGTCAAAGTTATATTTTATTTAGCCACTCTAAGTTGATCGAAACCTATTGCTAGATCCAATTGAGAAAATATCTTATGTCCACTCAACAAATTTAAAAAATCGTCAATTCTATGCAACGCATATCGATTCTTTATCATCTTTTCATTCAACTTACGATAATCGATACATAACCTCAACGATCCGTCCCACTTCTTAGCAAACACTGTGGCTGCTCTACAAGGTGAACTACTAGGTCTAATAAAATTCTTGCCTCCCAAATCCATGAACTGCACCTTCAGTTCCGTCATCTCGGCAGGTGTCATCCTACTTTGCAGTCCACTCACTGGTTCTGCTCTAGGCACTATATCTATCCAAAAATCATTGGCTCATTTTGATGGCAATCCTACTACATGCTTAAAAACATCCGCAAATTCTCTAACCATGAAATCGCGATTCAACTCATCTTCCAGCTCCACTACACTAAATAAAGCATTCACCTCACAACTAGGGCTTACTACGGTATATACGATCTGATCACTGCAGTCAGGGTGTCTAAGTGATATTTTCCTATCATGGAAAAATATCCTAGCATCATGCTTACTTAACAATTCCATACCCATAATAATTTCGAACCCTACATAGTTAAACACATGCAAACTGCAAATAACAGTATGATCTAACAAATCAAACTCTAGGTGGTCACACTTCATCCCAAGTTTTGCTTATCCTCCCATCAGATTTGCGACCCTTTGGAGAGTAACTAAATATGACGGTTCTAGGTTAATCTTATCTACCAAGCAATGAGATTTAAAAGAATGCGATGCACCATTTATCAAATGGAACGCTAACAGACATACCATGAATCCGAAGCGTACCACCTAACACAGCCTTCCCTTTCTCCTGCACTGTTGGTCCTGATATAGCCAGCTCCACTACAAATACCTTGCTCCTTACATCCTTAGCAGGATCTTAGCATTGATTCTTATAATGGCCAATCTCATTGCAGTTGAAGCATCAGATATTCTTCTTCCCGATCACTTCTTTTGCCTTCCTAATATGACACTTATTAGCGAAATGTCCTTTCTTATCGCATTTGAAGCAAACAACCTCCGACTACCCTTTCTTCGTGGCTCCACCTTTCTAAGCACCCTTCTTATGAAATAATTTCCTTTTCTAACTCTGCCCCATCTGGACCTCCTTTGTCTTATTCTTCTCCAAAGAAGCAAGCATCTCCTCATGCCTCAATGCCATCTATACTACAATATCACAAGGATCCCTAATATAAGGCAATGTTGCCCTTGCCAACTCAGGCTTCAACCTCCTTATGAACTTCTCATTTCTCTTCATCACGGTATCCATAGTAGCATACCCATACCTTTCCAACTCCTCGAACCTTCTAGAATATTCCAACATAGACATCTCCAAGCAGACCGCACCATCAGAGACATGAACTTCTCCTGGAACCTTTTCCTAAACTCATCCCATGTCATTGCATTCACTCCAGCGTCACACAATTCCACCAGAATAAAGGTGCTTCCTAGTTATATCGAAGCATGCCTCCTCTTCTACTCATCATTGAGCCCTAAGTCTGCAAAGATCCTCTCATAATGTAACAACCAATTCTCCACCTCGACAGCATCTTCAGTTTCAATAAACGGCTTCCCTCCAATTCTGAAATAATCTCTGCTCAGGATAGCATAGTTTTTGAAATCCAGAGATTCCTGAACTCCTACTTCAGCATTTCATCCGATCACTTCAGTAGCAATTCCTTCTTGCATCATGTTTATGAAAAACCGATACATAGCTCCCATATCCACTTTTGGGACTCCAACACCAACATTCCCAGCTTGTGCCTGACCTTGGTCCTTCTAGTAATCAGTCTGGCATTTCCATTTATGGTGCAGCTTCTCCCAGATTCACTCTCCCACTTCTAGCGCCCATATCTATATTTAAGCCTCGTGAGATACAAAAGAATAGCCTAAGTGAGGTAGGAGAATAGAGATATAGCATATACCTATATATAGCATATACAAGTACGTTACTATAGGTTATCCCATACCCCAATCTTATCTCTAATTCCTTGGATTATGTTTTCAAAAATCATTTTTAGTTAAAGTTTTTCGTAAACCTATATTCTGATACCAAGTTGTAATATCCCTTACCGGGAGGGCCGAATCTAAGTGCTACAAATGTTGCAGTCATCCATAGTATTAATTTTCGGTGAACAAATACGGTAATGATAATGGTATCCATAATATCAGAAGCACATGAATATGAAATAAAATCACAGATTTCACAAAAACAACGTTTCTAATTACATTTCATAAAACATGTTTTATATCCAGATTACATAATACTAATCATTTCTCAGGTTTAGATAAAATATAATTATTACATAAATACGCTAAGAGCGACATATGAAGATGCCCCATTGGTTGACCAGAGTGCTATATTGTCATATCTGACTTAATACAACACGACGGAATAAAAATAAAATAAAGTATCAACTCCTAAATAGCTATCCATCAGCCACCTGCTTGCCTTCGAAAGTTTTATTTTCTAACCTACTGAAAACCTGTAAACCACAAATCTTGATCTACTCAAATCAGTTTTGAGCGCTCAAGAGTTTAAGGGGAAAAACATAAACTTCGCGTCAGACATAATGCCTGTTGTGAATAATACTATACTTCTCAGTTATCTGATATTAAGTGGTACGAAACGGGTTTCTGCTCACTAATATCCTTTTAAAACATATCTTTTGCAAATCATAATACTGCAACCAAAGCTAGTTAAAACCGCAAAGCAATATCATGTGAACATACATGTCAGGTACAAACGAACTATCTATCTGAACACTATAGTTTTGTTTGGTAACAACTAACCTTGGCTGACTCGTGCCTACTAGACAATATAAATAAAATAATCTAACATCTATTAGATACTCTTCTGTATGGTTTATCCCTAACTTATCTGTTGAATACTCCTCTTCTGGATGGTTTATCCCTAACTTATCTTCTCCTAGGATCACCTGATCCTAATGGTTATGCTCTGTAACAACCCGCATATTTATCGATTTTATATTTAAATATTTTATTGATACTCGGAATTTAGTCCGAAAAACTACTTTTTGCATACGGTCGAATTAGGACTCGGGACCACTTCCATTGAGTTCAAAATGCCATTTGCGATCTTTTTGAGTATAAACTTTGATATGTTTGGAGTTAGTGGAATTTTGCCACTTTTCACTTAGGGCTTTGGTTTGGGCTGAGCCCTATAACCCCACTTATTAACTCAGTCTCAACCCTCTCCTTTTCATTTACTTTCTTTCTATTTTCCTAATACTCAAGCTTTTATAACAATGGAGAGTGGAATGGGAAATTGAAACTCAAGCCCTAGTTTTCTTTTGCAAATCAAGCTCTAGCTCCAAAGTAATAGAAGAAACTTTGGTAAGCCTCTTCTTCTTCTTCTCCAACTCATTCTCTTATCAATTTCAGAAATTTCTAAACCTAACTTTGGAAATGTTCTTCTTTTTGAGCATAGATTCAAGCTCGTTTGGGTTGTGTTGAAGAGCGGTTGATTCTCCCTTTGCTTTCAAGCTTCTTCTTCATTGTTTTTGTGAAAAGGTGAGATTTTTATCTCACATCTTAGTCTATAACTATCTTCGATTGTTAGGTATGAATTCCTAACACCTATTCTTGTACAATTGCTTTTGGTTTGGATTGATTTGGTGAATATTCAATTTTTTGGTGTTTTGGGTTCAATTCTTTAAAAATCATAGCTTTGATGTCTTGATCATGTTTTTGGTGATGAACCGAAGAGCTTCTATGGCCGGGTAGTCGATTGGCGTAAACCCTTAGTGCCGTTGCTCGACCGATAACAATTGGGAAGGGAATGACATTTATTAGATAGGCATGGGAGTGCCGGCAACAGGCTCTGGTCGACCGAGCTCAGGGTTCGGTCGACCGACCTGCTACCCGAGCACTTCCTGCCTCTGGTTTGGAAGTGCAGGTTACAGGCTCCGGTCGACCGAGCTCAGGGTCCGGTCGACCGACCTGCTACCCGAGCACTTCCATCTTTGGTTCAGTCAACCGACTCAGGGATTCCGGTTGATCGACCTGCTCCTATTTGCCAATTTTGCCTATATTGCCTATTTTGTTGAATTTCCAACTTTAATCGATTCGTGTTGTTTCCCTTTTGTTGTTATCATTTATTATCGAATTTGATGAAATTTTCTTTGGGAATTTCGAAATATCCATTTTGATGGATTTGATATCGATTTCTTTAGATTTTATTCACGTCTTCGAATGTGAATTTCGTGATTGATTGTTTTACAATCATTTTTGTGATTTGTCACTTTAAAAATATAAAGGTTTCAATACTAGTAGTAAATATCAAAATTCTTTCATCAAAGCGATTTCAAAACTATTTTATTACTAAGCTCTTTTCTTAAACCGTTTTTCAATCTATTAGTATATACAAACCTTTGCCTCACTCGTATGAGAAATCTAATTAAACGACTTAAAAAAACAAGTGGTATGAAACGCTTGCATTTGCTTCGTCGGTTAATTCTTGGACTTGTTCGATTGAGCCTTTTTGTGACAATTTCCTAGTGAAGATCTATAGTTTGTTCGTAAATATTTAAGTTAAGCTAGTGGTTATGGGACATGAAGCTAAACTCATATATTTACCAGCTTAGTGTAATTGACACTTCTTGATGATCATGACGATCATTTTTGTGATTTGGACTAGCAATTGTGCGATGTCTCTTTGTCTGCGAGGAAGACTAGACCTCGTTTCAGTGTGATTTCGACTCACACATGTGGGGTAGCACACCATGGTCTTCGAGCCATTCGTGTGTCAAAAATGTCTAGCTACCATGAGATAGCATCTCGTTCGTGTGATACATATGTTGGTGAGTTTTCATGCTTCCGTTCGTGTGATAGGCCTCCCCTTTTTTTTATGATTTCTGGATTTCGTGTGTTGATTTCTAGAATTTGTGCTTCACCAATTTTAGTGATTTTCATTGATATGATTTATCAATTTTTGTGCATTGGTGAATTCGTGTGTCATTGACTTGTTGTGAATACAAGTTTTGGGTATGAAACCTTTTTTTTGGTTCTTTGAGAAGATTCTTGTGATATTGATTAATCTCATGTTGATTTTAATTACATACTTATAGTAGTATGCCATTATGGTTATCATATGTTTATGTCATATCTCTTATTCTATATCATGTCATCTGATATTTATAGCTAGACCGATCCGTTTATTATTTTCTTATGAAATAATACTCGGGTCAGACCGAGATGTTTCAGGTGCTTCTGCTTGACTTCTCCCCAGGGATTCATTACTCTGACTTTTGGCAGACTACTTAGATTAGTAGTTTTTGTTGTAAACATTTGAGATATAGACTCTATGATGTATACTTATTCTTTTGTATAGCACATGTTGCTATTCTTTTGGGTTATTGTGGATCTTTCTGACCACTACTCTGATGTACACTTTCATGTGTTATATATTCATATCTTTTTCCGCCTTTGTGATATGGATGTCTGTGACTGATTTGTGTTATGTTTATTTCAATATTTGTTTCCGGAGATTATTATAGCCACCGTGTAGTAGCTTTGAGTTTGTACCGGTGTGTCGGATTTCCTCCCGAAATCAAATGCATGGTATACTATCCGACATAGCGGTGCTCGCACAAAGCAATTGCACGGATGGTCGCTCCTCAGCAGCCTTATTCTCCGTGCTAGTTGACAGCATTGCTCCGTAGTGTTCTTGCCTAGCGTAGGTATAGAGGTGGGGCGTCATAGATTGGTATCAGAGCTAAACATCGGAACAATGTAGGATAGATTAACAAGGATGATCGTACTAAGTCCATCTTAGGAGTCGTGCTTTAGGATTTAATTCGAGTCTTCGTACCGATCCATCCTATTTACTTTATGATTCCTTGTTTTATCTACCAAGATTGCTTAATATTCATTTGGTGAATAACCTTTTTCTTCTTCTTTCTTTCTTTCTAAAGGAAGGGAAATGGTTAGACCAGGCCGTCCCAGCGCCGGTCAATCTAGTGCTACTCCCCAAGATGGAGTTTTTATGTCTGCCCAGCAGCTTCTTGATTTAGTAAAGAATGCTCAAGCGGCTAGTTCTAATTCGGAACCAACTCATCCTAAGTCTGGATTTGCATGCTTGTGCAATGATTATACCAACTTGGGTGGGAAGCCATTCAAAGGTTCTGAAACTATTATTGAAGTCCAGGCTTGGTTAAGAACATGCGATCGAATCTTTTCTCGCATGAACCTCATTGATCTTCAACGAGTTCAGGTGGCCTCTAGTATGCTCCAAGAAAGAGCATTGGACTGGTATGAATTTCTTATTTCTGAAATCAATGAAGCGGATCTCACTTGGGAGAAATTTCGAGAATGCTTCGATTAAAATTTATGCCAGAAGCTGAGAAGGTGACTTTAGCTCGCCGTTTTATTGACCTTGTACAAGGTGAATCTTCTGTGACAGACTATGTCGCATCTTTCGAATCTCTTTCCAAGTACGGGGTTGAATACATTAATACCCCCTTGAACAAAAATCAGAGATTTGTGTATGGCTTGAACAAGAATCTCAAGAAGCCATTACTTCTTAAATTAGAAGTTTCTTTTGATCAACTGATTGATA